>CM018079.1:67059338-68259338 GCA_008658365.1 Alca torda
AACGCTCACAGGCAGCCGAGACATCGGCAGCTTCATCTCAGAAGACTCTGCAGATAATCTGGGGGAAAGAAGCCCATCTTTAATGCCTGCTCTATTCCCTCCCCTAGCTATTTACCAGAGAGAGCTCGCTTTTCAGCATGGTTTAAAAAGCAGCACATTAAAACCTAAAAGGGCCATCAGAGGAACGAATTTTCAGCTGAAATCAACTGAAAAATGTAGATGGTTTATCCAACACAGCAGCATTCATTGCTAAACTGTGTGCCTGCTTCTCATCTATGTGGTGGGCTGCTCGGTTTGCGGGACCACTGCAGGGTCAGACAGTAAAATGGAGACATCTGCCCTGTGCAACAGCAGCAGGAAGCAAAATACGTCAAGAAGGCACTTGACTGGGGTTTTCTGAAATGGGAAAGTTAAAAGAGGATCAGTCCTTTTTTAAAAAAATCTTACTCTATCAGCATCAATAACAAGGTCAGCCAGCAATATGTGAAGGTGGAGTATTTAGGACAAACAAAATACTATTCAATTTAACATTTCAAATGGCACATTAAAAGCATTCTATCATCACGTTACATGCTCACTAGCTAAGCGTACTCTGGAGGCACAGGAGTGTCTATCCATTTTTACAGGATAGACCCTCTGAAGGCTTTAAAACTGAGCGTCATATAACTTCCCAATGTCACAGTCCCGGCTCTCCATTACATCTATGGTGTCCAGTGTCTCTAGGACCACACTTAGTGCTGCTCCTACAGTCTCATTTTTCAGCAGGGAAGCCCCTCAGTTTTGCTGTTCTGAGGCTACAGGCTGCACTCAGCGACTCCTGCATTAAAAGCAGCTTTTGGTGGAAATCTAGGTTACAGCGTGATGCCGCATGGAGACACCCGAGCAAGCTGTAAATGAGCTCGCTTCGTTTTGGCTAATTTAGCCTTCTCAGAGAGCTTTACAACTCCTTCTAATTTGAATTATCCTTTTTTACAGGTATCTTTTATGGCACTGTGCTGAGCTGTGTAGGCATACCCTTAGGCAGGAGAGCAATCCTCAGGACTCTTCTCTGATCCATATGGACCAGGGTTTATGGGAAGGGAGAGAGAAACACCACAGCAGCTTCCCTGCTATGTGACCCAGTGCCCTGGTTTGAGTGACACAGGATTAATTTCTCTTTTAATGCTTCGGGAAACTGTACTTTCAGAGGACTCTAGTGTCTGAATTTGTGAAAATATTTACCTTATAGCCAGCTATGGTGTGTGGGTTTCAAGGTCTCAGTGTTTTTGAGCCTTGCCAGGTGCGGGGATGAGGAAGAGCGAAACCTGGGCACTTGATCCAAGTTGTCCAACAGGATTATTTCATACCATGAACATCACATTCAATATAAATTAGAAAGTTTGCTAAGGAATTCTCTTTCTTCCTTGATGGCAGTGATCCTGAGAATTCCTTGCCCTGGTGCTGGACCCCTGAGCCCTTCCCTTCCTCCCAAAGCCGCAGCGCTCACAGTGTCCCACATTTGCTGTCCCCTTCTGGGAGTGCACGGCTTCCTGCTGATGGAATGGACTGAGTATAATCCTTGTGTATTTTATATTGGTATTGGGATCAATGTTGGTTCTTTAGTGGTACTAATGTTAATTATCTAGTCTTATTCTATTATATCTGTTTATATTTCAGCCCTTGTGTTTCCTTGTTTTTTCCCCAATTCCCCTTCCCGGGTGAGGAGGGGTCATCGGGTGAGAGAATAATTGTCTAAACAACAATCAATTGTTGTGGGTTTCTCAAGCATAACACCCAGAACACGTGTTGCCTTCCGCAAAATCTGCCACAGTACCGAAAGCATCCAGGTAACTGCACCTTCTCCACAGGCATATAAATGTGTTGACCAGCATTTCAGGACTTCCCCCCCTGCTGGTGTGCACCTCCCAACTAACCACTGCTGGCACTTACAAACGAGGAGTCTCCCCACCCTATTTTCCCAAAAAACAGGGGCTGGTGGTTGAGCAAGGAGCATCCCTGCTTCACACCCCCACCACGCTGCATCGCAGTCTCTCACCTGCGGGTTCCCGCCCCTGATTTCATCTCAAGCTGTTTTCAGGGGCTTCGTCAGGAGACTGATAATCCAGCCATTGGTCTTCTGTAGCACCCTTCTGTGCACAGACAGATGGTATTTAATAGTCTGGATAGTCCACAATTGGCAGACTAATATTCCCTTCACCATCCAGGAAAGAAACAAACCCTTTTGTACTCAATCATTATTCCAATAAATGGAAAAAGTGGACAATGATACTTTTTTATTAAAATACAGGTCTCTCTTACCTTCTCCACGCACACCATTTACCTCAGCCACGTTCAGCACAGCGCTACAGACAGACATTTCGAATGGAACTATGCAAATATTTGGTACATAAGACTGAAAAACCCTACCTTTCTTTCAAAATTTGCTGTATTACATTAAGGCTGCTGCTGCAAGAACAGACTACAAACGTACCGAGCTTAACAACTTTCTCTAAGGACCCTAAATCTTGGTATACAACGCAGAAGGTTTTTTATTGAAAACAAACCGCTGAAATGGCCCATTAGGACAGTTAGCCCAGAACCCTGCCTTGCCAGGCTCATTGCTTACAGTCAGGACCAGCGGCATAATGCAATTACGTGGCTGTGTACTGTGCGGCATCTTAGGAAAATATATCTGATCGTACGTCTGTTTTTCTCTGGTAAAAAGAGCTTGTGGACAGCTTGATGGCAGGATACGGCTGGTCTTTGTGTGCGGCGATAGCCAGACTGATGGTGCGGATTAAAGACTAACCACTGTAATTGCCTGTGATTTTATTTGGTTTTGAATAACATTTCAAATAATTTTTGTATCTAAGTGGCCTGTATTTGCCCATACCTAGTCAATTGTTTCAGTGTTCGTTGGCAGGGTTTTGGCCCATTCCCAGAGATGGGCATAATTTGGGAGGAAAATATGTACCCGGGACTGTTCCCAATAAGTAGTCCTGGCAGAGTACACAGGCAGAGGTTGTATATTTTATCCATATTCCCAGAGAAGAGACCCTGGGCCATTTTATTTACTTATGTTGGCATAGGAATTTCCTCACATGGGCTTTTATAAACACCTGAAAGGAGGAGTAAGTTCTTATTGTGATTGTCTCATTTTGAGTGGATCTTGAAAAGTTATTAGGTAAAAGCCTTGGACCGAATAATTTCCTACCATGCAGTTAAACGTCCAGGAGAAACTACGTTCTGATGGAATCGGAGTTTAGAGTATGAATAAGATTTCGTTGGGTTACAGCTTTTATTTAAAAAAATATTGCAGTAGAATCATCTTTAATTAGTACAGTAATTATTAAGATATCAATTTGGATCTTGAGCAGGAAATTTCCCTTATGCTGAGAAATTTCTTGGAAAACTAGCAGGAACTTCATAGAGTCGATTTCCCCAGTTAAAACGTCCCATCGATAAAGCCACTCTGAGCCTAACGCATGACATGGACATGGAGAAAAAGGACCAGAATACAGGGTTTGCATTATCTCTACGGCTTCTTAGTTTCAAGAGCCATATTTGCAGAAGGTACCCATGTATTCATGGCTGGGTGATAACTGACAGGTCAGGTAGTCTATATCGCTAAATCAAAAAGGACTAAGCAGTATGACTGAGTCCAAATGACCAAACAACCTGTGTCCACGCTGCTTTCTGACTCCTTTACATATTTGCTTTGGAGAAAGTTAATGGGAACAACCTAAAGCAGAGCCAAGGTGCAAAGCAGGAGCTGGCAGTGTGGATGAGCTACCACGACCGCTCACATTCACTTTCTGCATCTTTTTTATTAAGCAGTTTAAATGCCCCCAGAATCAACCTAACTACCCTGGATTTCTGCTGCAATGAGAAGTGATGGTGTGGAGTCATCACATGAATCTGTATCATTCATATTTATACTTTCTAACCTGGTCGAAGGTGCACGTAGTATCTTCAACACAACCTTATCTAGGGACTGCTGGATGACTGTCTGAGTGGGATGGACTGCAGGGAGTGGCCAGGAGTCCATGACTTTCCTAAAGAGGCAGGAAAAGGATCTTTGCAGATAGGTCTTTGAATTAAGATTGGCGTTGCATTTTGTAAGGATGTGTTTTCAGCATCCTCGTTAACCATTATGATACTAAGGCACAGGAGTGCCGTCATTTCTGCTCATTTAATGATGTAAGTCAGTAGCACAAAAGGTGTGAAACTGAGCATCTCTCATCCATGAGTTTTGCTGTAGCTTGGAATGTAACTCAAACTCTATTTCATCTAGAAAAATATTTGTCTTTTCTAGTTGCTTTTACTTTTGGACTGATAAACGCACTGAACTGTGTGGTGATTTTGTTACCTAGACAAATATCTACAAGGAACAAGTATGAAACCACTAAACTGATTTTCACTTATGATTTTGAAACAAGATTTCACAGTAGGTCTCTAGAGGCGAGAGCTAAGCGAAGATTAATCCCAAGTCACCTAACTGTTCGGTATTAGCCTTGGGAAGTTTATTCTTCATAAAATAAAGCTTTGTTTTGATAGCAGATGTTAATGCCTTTACTCAAACTGATCTCAGCTGATAGCGTCACTGAAAAAGCTCTTAGCAACTGATAGAAACTGAAGCACTATCTCTATTTGTCTATAACTAATACATAAATGGTAGACATCGTTTAAAGCATTTCTCAAACTAGATGGCTTGATACTCAATACCCAAATAGGAAAGAAAAACTATTCACACTGATCTCCAGAACAGAATGAAATCAGATGACCAGCGACTGAACAAGCTAGGTTCATGAAAACAATCTTTGAATATTATGGGTTGAATATAAAGAACGCACAGAAGAGATCAAATCCAAAACGCAATACTGTCTTTCTATTCACTGGGTATCAATGTGCCCCTTTTATTGGTCTTTCAGAATCCGAGGAAGTCGTGATTAGATGGCATGAGTGTTCCATTTTCAAAAGAATAGATAAATAGCATGAAAGTCCTCTTAAGAGTTTAAGACGAAATGCCCCCCACACTATTTCTGGTTCCTAGTAAACTTCGCTGTTCTTTGAGAAATACCATTCCTTCAAGATATCATGCAATTCTACATCTGCAAATGCCAGCAATACTCGGATGCCAACACCACTGAAAAAGTCCTTCAATATATTAAATACTTCTCCTAACTACCCTTCTTGTCACAAATATTATTCACTATTCATTTCTGGTGACCTTTTTTGCAGTGTTAGATTGGTTTATACTTTAAACAAGAAGAATCTTAGTGCGAGGGTTGCCAATGAAGTTTTATGAGACAATTATATAATAAACGATGAACAGAACTTATCACTACTATTTTGCGAACATCATCGTTCTGTGCTTTACTGCTTTTGTTATCGCCACCTCTAACGGCCTCAAATGAGGCTATTAAGGCTTTGCTGAATTCTGCACTTGCCCAGATGAAAAAAAGTCTTGTTTTTTTTCCTTCCTGGGCTTTTGCAGTCTGAGGCCCTGCCTGAAGTAAGTGGAGTTATATCAACCAAGCTAAGTGCACCTCTAAGTGTTTACTGAAAAAATACAAACGACGTGCCCCGTTTAGTTCTCAAGAACAATGAGTAGACACAATCCAGTTTCTGCGTAATTAGAAATCTGCATAATCATGAATGAACTTACTTGAGAGGTATCGTAGGAAGTTACCGTTCCAGTACACATGCAATACAAATTATCAGATCGTAATGCTCTAAATCTCCATTAAATCGAACCCCGAGGAAACGGCACAAACAGGAAATTCACCCAAGTTTCTTCACCCATTTACCACGTAAGACATCTTAGTAACTCCAGAATTCCAAAATATGTTTCAGAAATAAGTTAACTAGTGATCTGCTATGTTATCGAGGTTGCGCTCCGCGATTTATTCATCCACTGGGGTTTAGTGAGAGGAAGAACCAAACTGCACCTGGTATGATGTCCTTATCACATCAAAGTAAATTACGAAGTTTTCCAGCACTGACAGGGACGTGATGAAAACAGATCTGTCTTCTGACCCAGCTACCTTTTGCAGAGCAAGAGGTGGCATCTTCAAAAGAGATGAAAAACCACGGCTCATTCTTTTGGCATAACATGATATATTTGATACTAACCATGCTTTTCCCTTTAGCTACCATTTGGCCCTCCATTCTCACTTTTATCAGTTTTGCAGCATTTAGTCTCTTCTCTGGGCTGCCCACTGAACACAGGATACCATCCTGATAAGAGGATGGATATAAAAGACATTTGTGTCCTCATGATGAGCATGTATTTGACCAAGTAAAGAGGACAAAAAGCTGTTCATTGTCCTATGCTGAATATATTTTTTTCATATATCAAATGCCTATTTTAAATTATATTCTAATTAGAAGTAAAAATACTTTAGGAATAGAAATACATTAATTTGATGATTCACTCATAAATGTAACATGAATCAGAAGTTACAGTTAGAAGACAGATCTACATGTTCTTATTAATATTCTTTTTTGATCTACATGTTCTTATTAATATTCTTTTTTAACTCATCAGTGTTTGACTTCTGAATGATTATTTTCCAGTTTTATTGTTAAGTGATAAATCCCCCAATAAGCACTATGCAAAGCCAAGAAAAATAAACATTTGATTGACATAAGTTTTATTTTATTGCATGAGCTGATGCTCACAGGTGAAGATAATTAAATTTTACGGTTTATGCCTGAGGCATCTCTGGTTTAAAACTGTTGTAAAGTAGACTGATCATATATATTAGTTAGAAGAGTACACTGCCACCATAGGATAGTAAGGTCATTAGACTAGCAAACGTTATCAATATTCACATTTGTCCCAGAAAAGCATGTTTATTTGTTTCTTTTAAGCTGAGGTCTTCATAAAAGCAGGTGCACTGGAAAATATTCTTGAGGAAGCAGATTTTGCATAGAACTGTGGTTAATTTGGGCAGTCAGACCTGTTATGGTTACCATGTTTTGAAGACTACATCTCTGACGGCATCCTTATTTTGGCCATGGACCAACTCCAGAAAGTTGGTATCATGTTAATTGGGTGAGTAATTGGTGTCCTGGCCAAAACCATCACATCTTTGTTGTGGCTTTCAAGAGGGCAAGCTCCACGACCTCCTCTCTGTCCATATTTCAGCTTCGCTCTGCCTTAGCTTCAAAGCATCCATATGGTACTGAGGAAAGGCTGATCTTGGAATTACAGCTGATGAACAAGGTTCTGACTTGCTTGGCTTGGATGGTGCCCAAAATAGACCCAAAAGGACGCCAGAGACTGGGACTTCACCTTTGGAAAGATTCAATGAAGTTTGAGAGATTGGTGTTTGGAAATTCAGACAAAAGACAAGATTTTTCCTTGTGCTTGGAGACAGCACTGACAGACCTTTCTCCTGCCTGGTGACTTGTATTTTAGATACTTCTAAGAGGCTTTTGTTTCCATCTCCAAAGTAGGGGGCAGGTTTTAAGGGAAATTTTAATCATTTGGCTATGAGATCCATAGGCTATGAGACCGCATTTTAGTCACAGAACCTCAGAGATTATTTCTTCCAGATACCTTGCAAAACTGTTTTTCCTCAGAAATTGCAAAGTACATTTTTGTTTTGAGATTATTTTTAAAAAAGAAGTCACAAAATAGTTTATTTTCCATCTGTTTGAGCAAAACGTCATGATGGAAAAAAAATTTTTGCTCTGAAAATTAATCATTATTTTGAATTTTAATATATCAACACTATCAGCTTTTTATGGTAAAAATGAAAATAGCAGCACATTTCAAAGGATGCACTAACCATTGGCGTTTTCTTAATTGTTGTGGATATGTTCATAGTGTCCTTCAAACCCAAACAGTATAAACAATGCTGATGCTGTTTCATGCCTCCCAATGAATGGATACAATTAACTGAAACCCTCTAAGGATGATTCAAAGAGAGTTTCTGCTTAACATCCCGGGAGGAACCATCTGGGTTGTCAAGCTGTATAAACTTATTAAACTCCATTTTAAGAGTATTTAGATGTTTTAATTCCACTGCTCTCACTGGAAGGCTGTTACAGGTTCCGACTGTTTGGTTAGGATTGTTTGGTTCCTTGTTTCTACTCTAAATACATGAATAGCAATTTATACCCATTTATTTTTGTATCAACTGCAGCTTAACTAATTGCATCCTGTCCTGTTGTTGCTTAACTAATTGCATCCTGTCCTGTTGTTACCTAACTAATACAAAGCAATTCTCTTCTACTGTCCTCTCATAAAATCAGCTATTTCCCTGAAGAATACAACTCTCTCTACTTCTGTTTCAGTTCCTTCTTTTTGAACTTAAGCCACCAGAACTGTGCAGTGTGTTCTGGATGAGGTTTCATCTGTGCCGTATACAATGGCAATAATATATCCCTATTTCTTCTTATTGCCCAGAGGATCCCGTTTGTCCCTCGCACCGCCTATCATTTTGGCAGCTCACATTCGTGCTTTGGCAGTCTGGTACCTTCAGCTCCACCTAGGGCAGTTCCACATGATGTTTCTTTCCACTAGCAGTTTTCTTGAGACCACATGGTTATCATTTTGTGTTTCCTGCTACTGAATTTGATCTTGTTTCTCTTTCTCAAACTCTTGAAGGCATACAGATTTTTTTTTTGCATGATGAAGCAATCTATTTGTCTTGAAGATGCCTCCTATCTTTGCAACACTGCAGATAACCCTATCTCCATACCAATACCTGTGCCATTATGCAATTATGAGCATAATGAACAAGAACAGTCTTGTAATTTACCTTTAAGGAACTACATTAGTAAGTACCCATCAGTCTTCCCCTTTTAATCTTTGTCATCTTTGCCAGAGCCAGTTCCTTACTTACCTTCGGTTCCTCTAATACCTTTCTTCTCCATCTCCACTAGCAGTGGCATGCAGCATCATGCCGTTTTTTTAACTGATGAGACAGCGGAAATCTACTACATTTCCTTTTTACAGAAAAAACAACTCTATTTGACACCTTTCATAAACTTACATTGACTTTTAGCTGATTTGCAATTTAATTTTTTATTTTTTAATTGTTTGTTACATTAAGAAATCTCATCCATTATGTTTATTTCCAATATCTTTTCTCTAGTATGTATTCAATCAGATCTACATGAGTCTGGTGGCATCAGTAGCAACCTCCCTGTCTTCTCCTCCAGCAGCCTACACTACCTAACACTGAGCTTTTTTTTCCTCCTGGCCTTTTAAGAGACAGGGGAAGGAATTACAGACATCCTGCTACACCATATATAATTTTCATTTTCTTATTTCACCTTTACTTGATTTCCTCTGTACAGATGACCTCACTAACTTAATTTATTGAAAGATATACCTGCAAAATATAAAAAGCTTAGATAAATATCTTTTGTTTATTCTTCAATTTATTTTAAACCACATCAACTTGCAATTGCTCAGTCCAGTGTTATTTTCAATACACGGTTATCATACAATATTTGTATTATTTTCAAAACCAAGACTGATGTAGCAACTCAGCTTGTTCATGCAGTATTGATGAGGAAGTTTGTGAGGTGTTAACACTTCGGAATAGCTGCACTGTATGGTTACAAATAGCTTGTATTCTTTCATCTGTATCTTAGAAACCAACATGTTTCATAATGATGGAATTCCTGAGAACATTTATTCTGTTATTAACCTTCACTAATTTCTATGAATCCTTAAGAGTCCTTTTCCATCAGCACCCCTTAACAATCACACGTGCTATTCCATCATGTATTTGTTATCCTGACAATGGTGGATGTCACACCCATCACTGGTCGCTCCAGTTTCTTCAGTTTTGCTGCTTAAGACCTTGACTTCTCACAGGATCATACAAATATTGTTCGGAAGGGATTCCAGGGGCCAGCTGGTCCGAACTCCCCACTTGAATTAGGGCGGTAGTTGAGTCTTAAAAATCTCCAAGGATACAGATGCCACTACCTCTGAGCAATATACCGCTGCGTGTAAATTATTGTCTCTTTTCTTATTGCTCATCTCTCATTTCTCACACACATTCCTGTCACTAAGCACACTACCTGCTACAGCTTTCTTCTTACACTTTAACCTTGTCCTGACTGATGTTCCTTTATCTATTTTAATACCTCTATTTCTCTTTTTTTTTCCACTTATGCTAAAATTACTGTGCAAATTACACCTTTCCTTTTCCACCATCTTTTCGCATTTTCCTTTTTATCCACCCTGCCAGTCTTAATCTTACAATGCTGCTTAAAACCCTTAGCATGAATGACTCTTTGTGGCCCAACATCTTTCCTACCTCACCCATCATGACTTTTACCTGTTGAAGAAATCTCAGAGCTTCTGCCTCCCCAACGGGCTACCATGGCAATTGTACTCAGCACTGGCTGGGTTCTTTTTCCTTTGAGCATCTTTCCCTGGATATTAATTACCCATGCAGTCGTTGCAATGTGGATTCTGTCATGTCAGCCAAAGTTCCACAACTTTTTTCCTGTTCCTGTCGGAATTATTTTAAACTTTACGTCTGCACGTTTTTTCTTGCTGCAGACAATCAACTCTGAAGGAATCACATGATAAGCTTGACAGAATTTTTAATATATCAAGGTTTTTAATCGAGACCCTCTACCTAATGTTATCCATGAAGATTAAAACAAAGGTGCCAGACATCTTACCTTACCTTACCAAAGAACTATTTGTTGGACAATACTGTAATGTAAGACAACCTTATGTATGTCAAAGAATAATTTTCTTAAAATCTCTATTTTATCTTTTGATTAGAAAAATGAGATCAAGGACATTTGCTTACGTTGCAGAAGTGTGCAACTCATCAATATTCATATCAACAAGAATATACAGTATAACTCAACAAAAGCCTCATTAAACCTCAGTGAAGAAGCTAACAGTGAGTACAGACAGTTTTCTACAGACATTCCCTGAGTTCCCTGTGTGCCTCCTCCTGTGCCACTGACTGATACACCATTACACTATATTTCAGAAGTTGTCATCCATGTCAATAATCTTGCTCTGTGTTTAACTCTTCATTTTACTCATGACCCTCTCTAGCTTGCTTACAATTTCCTTTTTATAATGCCAGATACCTCTCCTGAACCCTAGCCCCCTTGTACTTTACCTTCCTAATAAAGTAATTAGTAGTGGCTACATATAAGCAACCAAAGATTGCCAAGAAGAAATGTAAGATAGCTCTTTTCTGCAGAAGTCATAACACGGAAGGCTCAATTCAATAAGAAGTTATGAGCCTCAAAGAATACGCTTCCATTACCAGCCACCGTGGTCAATATATAAATCGGAAGCATTATGACTGAGTGAGAAACTTATCCTTGACTTATCAGTAGACTATCTGACTAATTGGTATCCTTGAGGATTTTTTTATCTCAGTAAGAACATTTTCTGGGATATGGACAGCTTGATTTCATTCAATTTCACGCCACTTCAGCACATGATTAGATCAGATTTAAATGAATGGACTTTACCTATGACTGCTTGGAAGGACAAATCTAATTAACCTGATTGTCTTTCCATGTATTCGTTATCTTTTCTAAGTTCTAAGTTCTTATTGATTACCAGTGGCCACAAAAAAACAGTTGGATAAAATATGCATATACTTTTTTTGGCAATGATTATAAACTTAGATAACTCTAATTAAATTACATACAATAAAATAAAAAATAGAGGGATTAATTATATAAACTGGAACCCTCAGAGCATTTGCCTCCTATGTTTGGAATTGGATATGCTGTGAATGAATAAAAATACCCCCCTCCAAAAAAAAGCAACACAATGTCTACAGAAGACATGTCAGTCCACTGTGTTTAAACAACTTAATATCAAATATTAAATGTTAAAAATATTTCCACATATCCCTATCATGTCATCATCCATCCAATTTTCTGTGACTGAATTTCTGAATGGGATCCCACAAAGAGTGCAGAAAGTTACCAATTTCAGAATTTATCTGTACCGAAAAGTGCTTTTGAGAATTCAGCACCTGGTATGTGGTATATTATTATAATTTAATAAATGAGACGACTGGAACCTACCCTGGTTAGGAAGACATAACAGATTATGTAAAAACTGTCCAAAATCAAAAGCTTCTCTCTGAAGCCTCCTCTAATTTTAATAAGGATTTCTATATATACCTGTAAAACATTTACTGCCTAAGTACTTTTATAATAATCTTAAGAGTGCAGGCGATACCAACAGACAGGAACAAACATCTAAAGATGCTTATGGATGAAACCAGAGGCAGCTTTGTGGGTGCAGAGAACAAAACCTGTGCAGCCCCCCCTGTTTGCTCCAGTTGCGAGAAAAGTTTTGTACGTGAATGGGGTGGGATTCCCCACATTCTGACTGGTAGGCTTATGTCGAGGGAAGTCCTTGGCTTGTGTGACCTTCAGATAAAAGCTGAACATTTCTGGATGGTTCATTTTCATTCAGTTTATACAGCTTGCAACCCTAATTATCTATCTGCAAACATCTGCTTCTGCTGAATAAGTGGCAGAAATGTAACCCTGTTCATGAATATCTCTGCTGTAAAAGACAGGACCCCAGATTATAGTGTCATTAGTCTTTAGTTATTAGTGCAGTACTGCGTCAAGTGTTACTGTCGCCAAACTTTGTGGGGTTTTTGCTCAGTTCATATAATGGACAGCATTTCAGAAAGGGAATACTCCTTTGCACATTTCTATACAGCTCACATTCCTTGCATCATGAACTCAACTTCTCCTTCGGAAAGCTCACAGCTTTGGGGTTTCGTCTCTTGTCCTCTTTTTATTCCCTCGTCGTAACCTCAGAAAAGGAGCTTTTTACCAACAACTCAGTACTGAGTTCAGCGTTGATCAATACACTTCCAGACACTTCTTCAAGCTTGCAAGAGGATGCTTATCAATCTTTGCTGCTGCGGTATTTCTAATCAGGCAGTACAGGTAGTCGAAAGTTCACATCTATAATTCACCATGTTCCTCCATTTGTTGATACGGTCTCTTGCTGCAGAATTCTAAAATCTTCCTAACCTTCCTTGCATTTATTAAAAGAACACTTGCCCATCTTTCTTTCCATTCTTAAGTTTCCAATATTTTTCATGTTCTTAGTGGGTTGGACGTCGCAAATAAAATAGCCTGGTAAGGCTGCTCTCCAATTCAATCACATGCCAAGCCTTGTGCCATACCTCCAATCTCTAAAAAGATACATATAAATTTATCACAGTTCTTTGTATCATCTTAAGCTTACACTTGCAGCTTCTTTGTCACGTATCTTAATAATGCAGGGATATACCAAAATGCTGAAAGTTATGAAGATGCTTACACAGAAAGCAGCTGGAAGGAATACATTTCAATTTTGCACATCTTTGAAAAGGTTGTGATTTCTCTTTTTCACAGCTTTGGCAGGCACTCAGTGATTAAAGGGTAATCCTTCCAGGAAGGGTGAGTAAATGGAAACTCCAGCTGTGAGGGAAAAGAAAGAAGACCATGTTTGATATTGCTACAGACCGTTGAGCAAAAATCACAAAGCAATCTGGTAGAGAGAGACAGAAGACTTCTGTTTCTTTTTCTGAAAAATGTAACAAGCATTGACCCGATGTCCTTTATTGTTTCTTGAGATTCGGACAGCCAGCTTGAGATAACCACAAACAAGAACCAAATTGTTCATTACAAATTTGCATAGAAACTTATTTTAGCTTTGCGTTATACACTACTGATACAAATAATGGAGCTAGTTTGGCTATGAGGAACTGCAATCCTGTCGACCTTGGAGGAATGTTCTCGCTTTCATTCGAAACAAATGAAAACTGTATACAGATGTTAGCAACAGTACCTTCTTTCAAATCAAGAAGGACAAAATAGATAAATCATTTTCTGAACCTCAAGTGCTCCATGCTGCAAGGTGGTGAACTGTGGACTCTGCTTCCAGCCCAGCTATGCTACTGCTCGTGTGCCTACAAGTAAATCATCAACCTTTTTGACCCAAAATCTTCATTGAACATCTAACTTGTAGTGATGTTGTGACAGGACAAGGGGCAATGGGCACAAGCTGGAACACAGAAACTTCCATCTCAACATGAGGAAAAACTTCTTTACTTGGAGGGTGCCAGAGCACTGGAACAGGCTGCCCAGAGAGGTGGCGGAGTCTCCTTCTCTGGAGATATTCAAAACCTGCCTGGACGCGTTCCTGTCCAGCCTGCTCTAGGTGACTCTGCTCTGGCAGGGGAGTTGGACTAGATGATCTCCAGAGGTCCCTTCCAACCCCTACCATTCTGTGGTTCTGCGAATCATTTTACAAACTAAGGTGGTGGGGTTATTTTTTTCCTTCAAAGTAGGTGAGTGGAAGTAAGCATATATGCTTAAGCATCCATATTTTTTTAAGTTGAGAGAGCGCTGATCCCAGGTACCACCGCTGCCAATAATTCTCTTATAAATTTACTTGGGGGGAAAGAGAGAGATGTGTTAGTTACAGTTTCAGATCTGTCTGTGCTGATTGTGTTGGACTGCCACGGAGGAGAAACGGGACCGTGCTGCTAATGAGGCAGATAAGTCCTCAGCAATTGCAATGATGCTCTTCTAAATACCTGAACTATCAATCATCAGTGAAAGCAAACTGGTGCTTTGATGGTCCGGAAGAATCCCCTTAACAGCTGTTGGAAACCAAATCATTAATAACACCGGAATCAATTCCTGCCCCTCCTCTCTGCTCAATCAGCAATATTAGAGCCATATTGGGAGAACTGGGACAGGGAGAAGCCAATAGCTCAAACTTGATTCCTTAAGGTATAATTTAATGTATTCTCTCAAGTTAAAGTGAACAGTGGCATGGTCTGAGTTGCTCAACAGGAGAGACTATATCGAATACGAAGTGGCAACGGAAACAGAACAGAAGTGAAGGGGAAAGTTGGGAAAAGAAAAATTGATATAAACCAAAGGGGACACCTTGGCTGCAAAGGGCCAAGGGTGATATTCCTTACCAGGTTTTCCAAAGTATGGCATTTTTAAGCCATCAACTTTTGGGAATAAACAATGGTTTAACAGCTACTTAAATAAAATTTAGGTCAATCTGTGAAAGACAACTTTTGTAAAAAGAAAATATAAATGTTTGTGTTGTGACTGACAGACAGCAGACCAGGCTCTAGAAATGATGTTCTGCATGCAGTGTGTCTTCAGTCCCTCCTAAATTACAAATACTAATGAACAAATAAGCACTCCTGGTAAAGACGTGGATTTGTCATCCTAGGTCTGCTTAAGACATACACAATCTTGAAGACTGATCAGAAGGTTTTTTCCCTTGTGATATTTCAGTTTGGCAGCATTAAACATCTGGTGGTCTTTGATGTGTATTTCCACATTTCAGCTGCTTCTAAAGAAATCTCATGGATATATTAATATTTTGTTTTGTAATAAAGAAAATAATCTGGTAATGGTTAAACTTAATTTACTGGGGCAATATTCAAAGCCTTTATTTTGGTTTAGGATAAGTGTTTGTCAGTCTTTTTATTACACATTTGAGAACATGCAGCAAACACACTGAGAGTCCCAGTTCCCTGGTGCTGTTTACCCATAGAGTCTTCTCCACCTGTAGAAAAACGGTCCCAAACCAGCAGGTAGCTCCTGTGCCTCCTTTGCAGCCACTTTAGTAAGAGATGAGTGGCTGGGAAAAGAAGAGGAAAATCAGGTTCTGCATCTTCACTTTAAAAAGTTTTAATTAGCCTCAAGCCTTAGTTTACTTGTTATGGTATTAGAATCCCTATCATCTGACTCTTCTATTGCTCCTCAACATACTTCATTAGACATTCTCCTCATGTCTTCCCGAGTCTCTTCCAATCAATCGTCAAGTTTAATCATCGTGAGCCAGAAACGACGCTGATTGCAGATGTTGATTCCAACATCCTCGGTCACAAAAAGATGTCTTTATTTTTTTTTTCCGCCACTGCTAAAGAGTAATCGAAAGCATCTGGGAATGACTGCAAACTGGAGCGGATGGCTTGCTGTCCTGGAACCCTGGGTGCCAGAAGGGGGAACCTGCTGCTCATCCTTGAGAGAGACCCAGGAGGACAAACCCCACCAGGCTACAGCAGGTAAAGGTCGAAGAAAGGTGTCGGCCTTGAGGCACACGCTTTGTTTTCTTTTACTTTGATACCATTTCTGCTGATTTACAGACTTCCAGGTGAGAACAGAAACATGTTTTCATAGATATCTCTCACAGATCATTAAAATAAAAAAAAAACCAATATTACAACAAGGGTCAGATTAATGAGGGGAGGATGAACCCTTTCCAAGACCTTGCGAATGGTGAGTGCTACGTGTTGCAGAGTGACCTGGCGCCTTCTGCTTTGTCCTGCCATCAGCGTTGCTGACCTTTGATCCCAATCCATGTGTTCCTGAATCCAGTTCCCGTCCGCTGCTGAGTCTAGTCTGGGACCTTCCCAGTGCCCGCAGTGACATGATTGTCATCCTGGGAGCTTCGAATCCCAGAATCATAGAATTTTCCAATCTAGACCAATTGGCTAGGTTGGAAAAGACCTTTAAGATCGTCAAGTCCAACCATTAACCTCACACAGACAAATTACCACTAAACCAACGTCCCTCAGCACCACGTCTACCCATCTTTTAAAAACCTCCAGGGATGGCGATTCCACCACTTCCCTGGGCAGCCCGTTCCAATGCTTGATAACCCTTTCTGTAATGGATTTTTTCCTAATATCCAATCTAAACCTCCTCTGGTGCAACTTGAGGGCATTTTCTCTTGTCCTATTGCCTGTCACTTGGGAGAAGAGACCAACCCCCACCTGGCTACACCCTCCTTTCAGGTAGCTGTAGAGAGCAATAAGGTCTCCCCTCAGCCTCCTTTCCTCCAGGCTGAACACCCCCAGCTCCCTCAGCCGCTCCTCACCAGACTTGTGCTCTAGACCCCTCACCAGCTTCATTGCCCTTCTCTGGACACGCTGCAGCACCTCAGTGTCCCTCCTGTAGTGAGCCTGATGGGGTTTTGTACATATTGCATATATTTCATTATTTTTTTTTTAATTATTGCTAATATTTCATTCAAAGTAGCTTAGTTTCTTCTAAACCCGTAGCCTCTGTCCCTCTCTCCCTGCTCTGTGCGCAGCAAGGCCAGCCTTTCAGTGGCCCCTCGGCGCCCAGCCCGGCCCAACCCACCACAGGAACCAGCAACACTAAAACACACGGTCACAGCTCGAGGCGCCATCATTTGCACATCACGTCATTCCTGTGTGACATCACCGTCCTACCGCAGCACCGGGGAAGCGGCGGAGGCACCGTGACCGTTATCACCCCCGGTGACATCACTGACGAGCCTCATTATGTCACTCCTCCCGGCGCGCGCGTTCCCCCCTCCAGGGAGGGCCACCGCCCAACGAGGCGTCGTGACGTCACCGCGACGTCGCCGGGCCTACATTGCCCGGCAGGCCGCAACGGAAGTGACGCCGGGCTGCATCCGGGCAGCGCGCGGCTGTGGCGGCGGTGCTTTGCCGTTTGCGGCAGGTCGCGGCCGGGCGCTCGGAAGGCGGCGGCGGGGGCCCGAGCTGAGGCGCTTCTCTCCCCGCAGGTGCGGCCATGGCGGACTCCACGCAGAACGGGCCTATGCAAGGCGGGGCCGGCGGCGGTGCCGTGGTAAGGAGCTCCTGGTGGCGGCGGCGGAGGAGGGGAGCAGGCCGCGGCGGCGGCCCGGGTGAGGGCGGGGTGTGAGGGTGCTGGGCCGGCCGCCCCGCTCCTCCGGGGTCCCGCTGGAACGGCGGGATGGGACGGGCCGGCTGCTTGCCCCGGCGCCGGCAGGGGGAAGCGGCGCTTCTACTTTCGGGTTGAAAACGTGCCTTTCCTGCGCCGCCGCTCCTGGAAATGTCGCGATCGGAGCTAATCCCGCGCGGCGGCAGCTATGTGTCTGTGTCTATATCGTGCAAGTGAGTCAGTAGGTCACGATATGAAGACCCTTGCAGGTTACTTAGGTTAATTTCCGGTGGCTTTCATAAAAAGGGCCTAGAAACACAGAGGGAAAAGGCAGTCCTCAAAAGCTGGTTCAAATTCGTAAAAAAATTAAAAATTTGAGCTCTTCCAGGTGAAAAGAAGCTGACGTTTGGATTCTTAGGCGCTTAGTAGCCAAAAATAGAATGCTGTGTTTCATTAGGGTCTTTCTGGTATGGGGAGTATATCAGGTGTGAAGAGGGCTGTGGCGAAGGAGAGCTCATCAACAGGAGAGGTGCCAGATTACCGTTAAATGCTTTTTTTTTCTTTTTTGAGGCCAAGAATATGTAGGCCAAAATGATGTTGCTTTCCTTATGGTGTAGTTATGCTAACTTTACTTGACTCCTCCTTTCCCCACCCCTCCATAAGAAGCATGGAGATGTAGCCCCAGGTGGGTGAAGCGTATTCTAAAAGGAAACTTGAGGCAATAGATGCAAAAGTCAGTCAGGTCTAAAGACCTTGCATGATACATTTTTGAAGCTGGCTGTTTTGTGAGGTTGGTTTGTTTAGAAAAGCTATCTCCATGCAAGATCTTACCTCTGTATTTCTTGTAAAGTACAGAGGAGCCTTTTGATTCTGAGGCACTCTAGCTATTTTTCATCTGGTTAGTAACATCGTGTGAGTCAAACTTCATACAGAACAAAAGCATGCTCTTTGCTTCAAGCTATAATTTGCTTCTATTCAAAGTTGGAGAGTTGCAATTTAATATAGAAGGGAAGAATGTTCATTGTATGCAAATATTAAGATACCAACTTCTGTGGGGGTTGGGTTTTTCCTTTTCTTCTAATGTAGCAATTTCTGATGGCTAACAAGTTGGATACAGCAATGTGGATTTCCCGCTTGTTCACAGTTTACTGCTCAGCTTTATTTGTCCTGCCTCTTCTAGGGTATGTATTATAATATTGTATAATTGCATGAAAATTTCTGAAGTAACTACACTCCCTTTTCCTAGAGATATTTTTCATGTAAGGGTAAATCTCTACTTGTCAGAACAGTTTATAGATTTTTAGATTGGTTTAAAACACTTTTAGGTGTGTTTGGAAAATGTGTTGAGCAAGTCAAGTGGCAAATGTACATTTTAATGTGTAGTTATGGAGTAATATATTGAGGAGCTTTATCTTTGGCAGTGAATCAGTATTTCCAGTTTTTGAGTTGTATTTTGGTAATAGTGCTTACGTACAATAATAGAAATACTTCAGGTATTGTGCGATGCACAGGTTGTGATGTAATTCTCAAGGGTGGAAAACGTCTGAGCAGGGGCTTGGTTCATATGGTAACGTCTCCTCTGATGATTTGCAGGTTGCATGAAGCAGCAAGCTTTTATCAGCGTGCCTTGCTGGCAAATGCTCTTACTAGTGCTCTCCGACTACACCAAAGGCTACCGCACTTCCAGCTGAGCAGGGCCTTTCTGGCCCAGGCTTTGCTGGAGGACAGCTGCCACTACCTGCTGTACTCTCTTATTTTTGTGAATTCCTACCCTGTTACAAGTATCCTTTACTTGTGTCATCCTGGTAATGCTTTTACGTATCTTCAAAACTTGCTTTTTTTCATCACTTGTGATTTGAAAAACTAGTTTAAACTAGAATATGTTTGCTATTCATAGAACATACTCTATGTAAAATAGGAGAGGCTTATGTTGATTGATCCACATTCAGGTTAATCACTTCTATAACTAGTGCGCTGCAGTCTCTGGCTACTTATATTTTCTTTTCCTGAGACTTGCGTTTGGTGTATTTTATGACCAGCCTCAAGTGATACTTTGAGAAGTTGGTAACTTTCATTTAAGTACATGGCTTATATTATTCCTCACTGTAAGTAGGACATATATCATGTAGAGAGACAATTATTCAGTAGTAGCTTTTTCAGATAAGTTTTTAAACAGATAAAGTCTCCAAAAAAGACTTACTCCTGTGGCTTGTCAAAGGTGACATGTAAGAACTGATTTTTTTTCTTTGTGCCACTTTCTATGTATGCCTAATATCTTACTCTTAAAATGTCTCTGTCAGAGGAATGTCTACATTCTTGCTCTCTAAAATCTGAATGGCTGGCAACTGCATGTTCTTTGGTAAAGAAATGCATTTTGTAGCATCTCTTAATAAAAAAATATTATGACTACATATTTTAAGTAGTAACCTCATGTGTGCCTTTTGCGCAGAAGGAATGCGTTTTAGCAGAAATGCACTGGTGTGTAATGCTGTATGTAGTACTTTTGCATACCTGCATACACCCACATTTTGAAGTTAATAAAAATGCATAGTGAAGAGATGTAAGAAGCAAAGGAAGAACTATAAATATAGATGTTGGACATATACATATCTTAGACATATACACATCTTAATCCAGTCTAGGTCGTTCCAGGCAACGTCTTGCAAAGAGACATCACGCTATGACTTGTGTGTTAGCATAACATCACGGAGAAATGAAGCACTTGTGCAGCCTATAGTTTTCCTTAGCGCTTGCTTCAGTGAGTATTTTTCCAGTTCTGCTGTTCTCTTTGCTTCATGCTGCCACATACACAACGAAGGTTCTTGATGTAAGTATGATACAATTAATACTGTTGGTATTCTTGGGGTTTGTAAACAGATTTGAGTTGTAGCTGTGGTTTCCTTTAGCTACACTGGAGGAGTTAGAGTGAAACTGTAGTATGGAATCTCAGTACAGAGAACATGAGAAGTCTTTTTTGCGGTTGGATTCCCCCCATCCCCTTCTGTTATGATTCAATGATATGTTGGAGTTGACACTAATTCTTTTTCTTCAAATGCTGTTCTTTGAAGGAAGAAAAAGCTATGTAACAGTTAAGTTGAAACTTAAGACCTGTCTTTTCAAGCTAAGCCATAGCCTGTGAAATTTAATGTTTTATTTCAGTAGTAAAATAACAAACTGCAGGGTGAGGTTCCAGTTGGACCTGCTGCTCAATGAACTGCCTTGTGCAGCTTAATGTAACTCCAGCTTGTGGTGTTTCTAACTGGGCTATCTTGCTACCGTAGGTGCTTCCTCCTGGTGGACAGAATAAGGCTTGTTGAACCTAAAATGGGTGGGTGAGGGAATTGCAACACCTCATGTTTTTAATTGAACTCTATGTAATTATGGAGTTCCAAGCTTCCGGTAGTTTTCTTTGAGATACTAATTTCAATACCTTTAAAGAATCTCAGCATCTAAAATGCTGAAATGAATTGTAAATGATAATTGTTAGTATTTTGATTTCTTTGTGCTTTTCATCTCTAAAGGCACGGAGTTCAAATAGCCTGCCCTTTCTGAGAAATCTTTTAGAGAAACTGAATGCTAATCAACAGAATATTCTAAAATTCATTGCTTGCAATGAAATTTTCCTGATGCCAGCTACGGTCTTTATGCTCTTCAGGTAAGAATTGCCATAAATATTTTCGGAATTAAAAACTTTATACACAATATTACTTTTTGCAGTTGAGTTTTCTGTGGGTCACAGATCTCCGTTTGTATAGTTCTGGCTGACCAAGGCTTTGACTTAGAGTTAAAATTTATGTGATTCCTAGACTTCTCAAGTTGGTCTATCATGACATCAAAAAGCATTCACTCTGATATAACTTTGAGCACCAAAAAACCCTTCCCTTTCATAGCATGGGTGACATTGTTGGGTCAAATAAGAGTTTTTCAGGTCAGTAACTTGCATTCTCCTACAGAGTTCAGCAAGTTTAATTTTGGTCAGTGTAACAGAATATTAAGTTCTTCAGCTTCACTGAAAGTGAACTCTTATTTTTGACTGTTAGATTCCAGAAGTGTTAAGTGGCATGAAATTTCATTGTGCTAAAAGTGTGCAAGCAGGAGTAGGTTATGTCCTCTCCTGTGTTACTTCTGACCAGTGACCCTTGTCTCTTTATTGGTTCCATTCATTTTTGCCTGCTGTGCAGCCTGTTGAATTCATTTTAGGGATCTTGAGCATACACATGTTGGAATCCTACTGAAGTCATATAGGCATAATGACCTGCCAGTCACTGAAGTTTGGGTCATCACCTTTTAATATTTGGAGGGGAAATAATGCCCTTTGTTCTATACAAGTCATAGCACAGTGAGAGGATTTGTCTTGAGCGGTCTCACAGACAGCAGAAGAGAGGCTTTATCTTCTTGGAAGTTGATAGAATGCATAATTTGTCTTTATCTTTTGATGTGTCAGCTGAACACTTCAATGCTTCAGCCCTGAAGGATTCTGTTTCATTTATGGCCGTTTACCAACTGACAGATACACTCTGTATCCAGTATCCGAAACTTTGAAGTGCTTTAAACTTCTCTCTAGGAGAATTTATTATGTGAAGTGTTCTTATTTGGTATGTCAACTAGTAGATACTGAAGCTTATAAAAGATCATGTAACTTAAAAAACTGTATAATGGTTAAACACAGCTATTGTTAGAATTTAACTGTTTCAGAATATTAAATTGCTTGTAAATACTGTACAGGTGCAAGATTTCCTCTTTTCCCCCTCCTGTAGCTCACTCTTCTTTCACTTTCTATTTTTTCTTCTGGGTAAAGATATCGCTCGTACTTGAAGGAGCTCTAGTTACTGGAACTGTCACATTCAACTTCAAACAGAGCTTTTTAATATTGTGCTATATAAAGAAGCTTCAGTCATTAAAATTAAACTCATGGTATTTCTGTGTTTTGCTATGTATGGTTTGTATGCTACCTTTTTACTATTTTACAGCACTGTCATGTGGAACAGCAGCTTTGTAAAGTATAAAAACCTAATTTCAGTTACACTGAAATAGTCGGGTATCAGCTTGGCATTAATATCTCAATAGATCTGTAATAGTTTCCAGTGTGTTCTGAGAAGATACCAGAAAGATGGTCCAGATACTCAAAGTGCTACAGTTAGAGCTGAAAAAGCTTGCTGTAACTGGGCCATTTACATCAGCCAATGTCTGTGTTTTACCAGCAGTTCTTAATACTGAACAGGCGTCCACCATCACTTCTGTGATTCTTTGCCCACCACCAAAAATGAAGCATATTAAAAAAACTTGATAAATATAACAACACTTCTTTAACTGCTTCATTGAGCAGTTTTATTCTATAATATAAGTTTCTGCTTTCGTAATTGTATGGTTATATACTTTTTTTTGTCAGATCTAGATTATCTGAAACAATGTGACCCCAGTCTAGCTTTTTTGAGCCTAAGTAGTTTGCCTGCTTTTATTAGGAAAAGTCCTGTTTTTTGAGGTGTTTTTTGGTCAGTATTAAGCTCTACTTCTCTATTCTCTTTCAGTGGGCAAGGGAGTCTGCTCCAGCCATTCATTTACTATAGATTTCTTACATTACGCTACTCTTCTCGGCGAAATCCATACTGTCGGTAAGTACTAAATTGATTTCGGAAGTTCATGTTTAACTGCACAGTGTCTAGGCTTCAGAAATTTTTTGTTGTAAAATGAATGTGCAACTCATAATACTAAATCTGCAAATGGTAATTATAGAATGTGGAATACACCTGGATGCTAAAAAAAAAGCTGGTTCAAGGTTACAGTTATTTCATGTGACTGAACTTTTCTGAAATGTACCATCATCCTTGAATGGGAGCTTTGAGAACATGCTTGCGTAATTAAAACTACGCTTTGGGAGAAGAAAGTCTTTTTAATTGTTCTGCAACCATTTTCCAGAAAGATACCCTTATTTTTAGATTCTAGGTCTATCTGAGGCTAAGTCTATACATGAACAGGCACTTATGAACTTGTGTAATGTTGACAGAAAAAAATCTTTGGATGATCTTAAAACACGTTCATTACCTCCTTTAGTTAAATTCATAAGTCAGGTTAATTATAATTGAAACAGAGCCTTATTGATTTTGTTTGAAAGTTGGTCATGCCAATATTATTGCTTTAAACTTTGAAACTATAAATATTTCTGTGAGGATTTGCTCAGGTCAGTTTTTTTTATGACAAGCATTGCATAGCACAAGATCTTATGAACGTAATTGCCAGTCTGATGACTACTCTAATAGAAAAGGGTTTGCTAAAGTACCAAGGAAGTGGCTTTGGTTGCTGTGGTATGCAAAGACAGGTCTGAGAATCGTAAACTTAATCTCCTCCCGTTCCCTGCTATTTTGTAAAAAATCAATTGTTTCATCTTAGTAGATTTTTTGGTAACAAAAAAAATATCTCTGAAGGCACTTTACTACTTTGGTAAAAATAATTTAAGTTGTACAATACTCAAACTAGTTCTGTTGAAAGTTACGTTATCCAAGATGTTCTGCTTGCATTTATGTAGTTTTAAGGGAAACTGGTGGTATAGCATGCATTTCTCATGTCTGTCTTCTAATAGTTGCTTCTAGAGTGCAGGGTTCTTGCAATCTGGCAAGAAGCAGCACAAACACACAATTACCTCCCAACTCCTTACACTATTTCTGATAAAGCATTATTTTATTTTTTTTAATAATGGGGGTTTTGTTTTGCTTGAAGGTGTAATTTTTCTGCTGTCTTTTTATCCGTCCTTAGCTGGAAGCTGCTGAATTAAAGTTAATTCAAATGTTAATGCTTAAAGAACAAGAATTCTGAAGCTCTTGGAAGATACTGAGTTGATCTAAAGATCGTGTGTGGGGTGTTGAGAAAAGAAGTGAAGGAAGAAGATAGATTTAGATGATACTTACTTCTGATAAATGCTGTAAGATTTTAAAACACTCTTTAAATCTGATTTTTCAGGACTCTCTTCACCGAGCTGAGGATTGTTGTTGAACACTTAATAATGAAGCCCTCGTGCCCTGTTTTTGTAAGAAGACTATGCCTCAGCAGCATTTCCTTTATAAGCAGATTGGCACCAACTGTTGCATAGCCAAATTTCAGGCACTTGTGTTTTGTGAACATTATGAGCAGCTGGCACTTCTGCTGATGATTTTGCTTTTCTTGGAGATAATATGAAATTTAGCATATCAAAAGCAAGTCATGGAAACTTAAAATTACTGTGCTGTATTGCTAATTGGTGAAAAAAAGTCACTGCATCCTATCCCAAACATGCCCAGTCATACAGAATTGGTTGGTTGTTTTGTTTGTTTTTTTTAAGGAATCAAGGATTGTTTGACGTTGATTAAAACTTTAAGAAGTCTGTGCTCAGTAGGTTTATGAGTTTGAACTATGGCTACTGTAGGGTGTCTCCAGCAGATAGGAGTTGATACACATACCTATGCAGTACATTTTGGACAGTATTCTTCTGCTTACTAAATGTATCTGTAGAAGCATTTTGTCTAAATTACTATGCTCAATGTAAAAATATGGCCTACTTTGAATTTAACAAGAGGGACTAAAATCTATCAAGCTGACATAGTTAACGCATTTTCTGAAGGAGAGGCTTTTTTTATTAATACTGCTTAAAAAGAACTCCTCCAAGTTTCTACCTTGTGACATAGTCTTACATTATGTTGTTGGGAGAAATCTCAAGGCTCCGATCACGGAAAACTCTGTGCAGTTATCTTGTCATAACAAGATGTTTTACCAAGCCAAATTGCTGACCTGTAGGCTTTTCAGACAAAGATGCAGTGCTTAAACTTTTAACCATCTCTTAAGTGAACTAATCAATGTAAACGAAGTAACTTTTGCAGAATCATTGCAGACTTTTTTTCTTGCGTCTACACAAATGTGGGACTGCAGTAATTCAAGCATGTCAGCTTTTTAGAAAATTAATCTGTAGCTAGCTCTGTATAAATTGTTCTTCCAGTTTCTGAGACTCTCATTGTGATGGGGAATTCACTTAAAGGATTGCACCTGTTTAGGCAGCTTCTGAAACAAATGGGTGTAGGATTTTTCTGGCATAAATCCATCTGATGGCTGATCTGAAGCCAGTGCCATGACTACAGAAGTGAATATTCAATTGAGTGCTGATTATGCATTCACCCAGCAGCTAAAAGGTAGGTCGTGGAAAAAGAATATCATGTCTGAACACAACTTCTTTCCATAAATTCAAGGCAAAGTATTTGCCTGATCTAGTGTAATTAATGTACTGCGTAAATTCTAACTGCATAAAATTAAATGGGTTTCATTGGCCTTTTGTAAACTTCTATAGCACTGTACTTAACTATTCTTCCTCGGTCATAGAAATCTTATGTGAAACACCTTTGAAAACAGCTTGAAGCAAAATTATTTTCCTGTAACTATTGAGTTACCTTATTTGTGATGTGGATATTATTCAGACTTTCCAGTTGTATTAGTTTGTTAGATCAGAGCCATGTATTTATATACTTACTTCATTTTTTGCTCAACCTCTTGGTACTGATGAACCAGTTGATAATTGAATATGATATTCTTTGACAACTTGTCTTGCTCTCTGAACATGATTAGCTATTTATAGAACACTTGCACACTGCAGAAGCAACTGCATGCAGTAATGCTCTACAGCTGCTAAAGACTTGAACGAGATTCACTATATGTATATCCTGTAATTTGAGGATTTTATAAAAAACTAAAATTTCTACTGCAATAAAAGGAGTGTTAAATGTAATTCACTAGGCTCTTTAAGCTTATTTTCTCTCTAACAGAACATACTGATGCTTGAACCTGGAAGTTGAGCAGAATGCTGTCCTGTGCATATGTGTGCATGTTCTCATATTCCCACTGCTGCTTTGAACTGGGACGTAATGTCTCGTGCATTTCTAAATTGTTTTATGGGGAAGTTTTACCTTGCATAGTGCAAAGATTTATAACCCTTCAAAATTTAACACAAGAGTAAGCAGCACTGCAACAGTGGTATCTAATCAGCAGAAATCTAGACCTAATTCTTGCCGTTTTGGCACTGTTCTAGACCCTCTTTCAAGTTATATAGTATATTTGTCAAGTGGTGACATCAGACTCTGTTCAGCTCTTTGCACCACTGTGACCTAAAAATAAATTTGGTCATCTAAGGTGGTCCCCCATACTGGGACTGAAAGGCAATAAATACTTCTGTAATTCATGTAAGCAAAACAGCATGTTCCTTCTGAGTAAATTTTTGTGGTCTAAGACTGCTGTTATGGGTGCAGTCTGCTGTTCCTTTAATTGTATGCTGCTATTACATTAGAGAAGGGTCTAAACTGGATCTGATGTATTGCAACTGAAGTATGCCAAGTCTCAGGGTCTAACTCTATGAATGGATGAGGAAGATAAAACGGAATAAGTGAATGAGATTTCAGTAAGCAGAGAGTTGAAGGACAGTGCCATGAAATAGAGCTTATATGTGGATATGGAATTTCTTGTTAACTTTTTTTATTAAGTCTTAAAAATGCATCAAGAGGGAGGAGGAAGATCTTTCATAAATGGGATTTGATTTGGCTAGTGGTATATTCTTGGGTTTGCAAGGAGTTGCGTGACAAATGAGGCCTGGATTTTGCTTGGGCCTGGTAAAACTTACCTCTCTTGACGTGCCAAGAAAACATGGAACAATGGGAAAGAATGACTTTCAAGCAAAGTAAGTAGGGTGTCTCACCTGCGCTCTGCATTAACTTTAATTTTTACTGTAGTTGCCTAAGTGATAACACCGAGTTTCTTCAGTGCTGGCAAAAACATTCTCTCCTTGTGCCCGCTTCCTTACCGCAGTTTGTGACTGTTTCTATACTAACAATTGAATTAAAAACATGAAATGCTGGCTGTGTCCTGATAGCTTGAGATTTTTCTGGTTAAAGGAACTATATGTTCACGCTGCTGTGCTGTCAACAGCTAGCTGTGATGCAGAGGCTGTAAAAGAATTCCGTGGTAATAAAGCAACTTTTGCAACTGACCATAAAATGCCTGCCAACCCCAAACGTGAAGCAGGGAAGTTCTTGTCCTGCTGAAAGGTTGCCTACTTAATGTGGTAATTGTTTCCACTGGTATAAATCACACCGGTAACTGTTTTTATTGTCTCAGCTTTTGTAAATTGCTGTTGTGTAAATTCTGTGGGTAGACCTACCCCTTGCTGTGCACAAGCTTGCTGTAGGAGTGATGCTCAAGCGTAAGACTTGTCTGGTCTCTCTTGTAGATAAATAAAACATCAGGGCCCACTGGGTCTGTTGGAGCCGCTGATGCCAGCTGGGATTTCTTGCACACAAAGTAATTCACTAGTGCATCCATCCTTTCCTTTATTGTCTCTTATTTAATTTTATACTTTTACTGCCATTTTTTTGGCTGTCAGTTTTATGTTTTGCTCCCTTCTTTGACGGATGTTCAAGGGGAACAATACCTGTTAATATTTTAAGTTACACATTTTAAGGATTTTTTTTAGTATATTATAATTATGAGCCACTACTTGTTCTAACAGTTTTTGAGCTGCTAACTAGATATGTGATAGTACTGTCCAAAGAAATAATGTAGATGGTTATTTTGTACAGTCTGTGTTGGACCTTTTTATTGTTAGGCCTGGTATTTCAACATCTGCTGTATAGATCCCTTGTTAATTAAGGAAGTACAGTTCTTACAGACAGGAACTGAGGCACGGAAGAAAAGACCACTCGCCTGAGGCAATGTAAGAGCTCTGGCAGAGCAGGAAAAAGAAAAGAGAGCTGGAGAAGTGTCTGGGAACTGTGGTTTATTTCTACGCCACTCATGACTTCTTGGTCCTGTTTCCAAAATGATACTAACTGCTGCTTGAACTGCTTCAAAAAGCACTGTACCTTACGGTGTTCAGATTAAGAGTAGCAAAGACCATTGAGCCAGAACAGAACGTTCTTTTAAAGTGGTGTAAAAAATTGATTCCCATGTGCAAGAGCTACGTATGGCCCCTGGTATCGTCATCTTTCTGGTGAGGAAAAATAACGCAACAGAATAAGATTGCAAGCACTTACATGCTAGATGTTAGTAGGATATGCTGATCTGTTGTAATTATCTATAATTTTCAATTGCTGTAGTGCAAGTATTCGTGGTTAAACTATATACACGGAATTGGTATCTTTGTACTATAACTCTTATTGTGCTATAATGTTCTTAAAATCACAGGAAGAGTCAGGCCTTGCTGTTTTAAATCACCTTTTAAGGATGGAACCTTAAGCAATCCTTTATTTCAAAGATGCATTATCAGTATGGATAATGTAATTGAATTTAATCTTAAATGTGGATTCAAAAATATCTTTTTCACAAAATGTCAGCGTTACTTATTAACTTTTCTGCAGAAGCTAGCTGTGTGATAATAGCAGATACTGTGCAGGTAAGGGGGTTTCATTGCTTAGTTCTGTGCCATCCAGATGGTACGAACTTCTAAAATGAATTGAAAAATTCATCTTTTACTTGTATTCAAGGACTGAGGCACAAAATGCTAATATAAGGGCTCAGAGGGGAAATATAGTTCCCCTGAATATTTGAGAAAATGTGAAGCCCTTTCAAGAAAATCTAATAAACATAATAATCACAGGCTGCTGACACTAAGGAAAAAGCACCTCATTCGCTCTTTCTTTTATGCAGCGATTTACTGGTCCCTACTGATTTTCAAATTGGATCACTGCAGTAAATTATCCATGCCAGTACCTGTGAAAGAAAGCACTGGGATCCATATTTGTTTAGTGCTGTGCTTAAATCAGCAAGAATGATAAATTTGATGGTATGAAATTGGAAATATCAAGGGCTTTTGTCAGTGAGTGAGCAAGTATCTCCATTTGTAATTTATTGTGACCCTTTTTCACTGTATGTGCTTTGTATGTCAAATATTTATTTCGAAACAAATTAAATTGTTTTCTGTATTGATATAGCTATGGTTTTGTTGATGTTCTTAAAATCAGATTCTAGGTTTTTTTTCCTGGATTTAAAATATTACCAATGTCGTGTTGCAAAATGGTGCTTGTTGTTTAAGTTCAAATCTCCGAGTTTGAGTTACTGACCAACAGCTTTCCATGTTACATGTTCTAGGTGCATGTTGGGTGTTGTGGTTTTTTTTTGTTTTGTTTTTTGTGTGTTTAGTGCAGAACGCGGTGAGCTGCTGCAGATTCTCATTTGAGTTTTCTAGAGGAAAAAGGAAGATCTAGCTGTGTATCAAAACCAAAAAAAGCTGATCCCTGTCTTTAAGTCATTGGAGCCATTCTGCTTTACACCTGGCATAGGTAACACCAAGTCCTGTGGAAAAAAAAATTACATACATGCTTAGTTTACTGACATATTTTCAGTGCAAGTGTTAACAGGGAAAGTTAACTACACTTGTGTTTTGGCAGGAGTCTTGTCCCTTTAGTCTTAAAATAGGTTGCTTTGTGACTGTGACTACATCCCACTAACTAAATAAGTGCCACTGCCAAACTGAAAGCGAGTTGCAGCTAGCACGTGATTACTTGGAATTTTTATCGGTGTAATAATTTGTTTAGTAACTAATGAGCAAAATCATAAACTAGTGTTGTTAATAATGTGACCCTATGTTATCCTCCTCCTGTGGGCTAGGCTTAGCTCATTTGGGAGGGCATGTTAAATAGCTGACTTCTGTTCAACCCCAGCACCAGTCAGAAGGGCTTTATTCTACCACAGCTGGCTACCACCGTATAGCCGTGGTTTTGTAGAAGCAGTGGTGTGGATTGTATTCTCAGGAGCCGCGAAAGACCTTGCTCAAGAGAAAGCAATGATTAATTTGAGTTCATCTCCCTTTATCCCGGTTTCCATGTGCCTGACCATTATACTTTGCTTGTGAGGCCAGTGAGGTGTTGGGGCAGTCCAGAGCCCTGCCTGGGTGAGGAAACTGGTGTCCTTGAGAACAAGTGCAGATCCTGGTATTTTCATTTGCTGTGCGTGTTCCTATGAATGTTCACTCAGGCACTTCTGCCAACATGAAGAGCAAGAGTATGTTGGGTAAAGATGGTGCATCACTTGGTTCAGGTATTTCACAGGAAAATTAAGCTGAAAATCAGAAGTTATAAAGGTGCAGGGCTAGATTATCTGCAAGGATTAAAGCAATGTCAGCTATAGTTTTCGCTAAGGTAGAAATGTAATACAAGAAGGAAGAAGAATGGGGAGAAAAATTACGAGAACGCAGAAGAATTCAGCTCATAAAAAGAGGTATGGAAATCCTACTGGGTGCTCTTTTGCTTTCACAAATCCCAATTCACCATTCGTGGGTTTATGCCATCGGTATCCTCTGGATAGTACTTAATTTTTCTATCTTAAATTATTTCTAATTTAGTCTCTATTAGAATACCATTGAAATAACATGTTCAGATGCTGCCACACTGTACAAGAGCTGACAGGCTGATCTTGGTTTACTTCAAATGGAAAACAGTGGCAGTGGAATTATGTGTGCTTGTCCATGAAGTCTGAAGCTCCTGTAGTGGAAAAGTAGAGAAATAAACACTTACTATGGTCTATATTGCTACTAGACTTCCTGGCTTTTTTATTTTTTTAAGCTTTTCTCTTTCTGTGTTGCTTTGCTACATTTTTATATTGGCAATGTAGGGGAAGATACCATATGTGCGACTGTATGGGGTTTTGTCCTGATGTATGTTTGCTTCTGTGTGCACAGACACATGCTACATTGCAAATATCATGTTCTGTATTTTATCATTTTTTATTTAATTTTTTTATCTAGAAAATCTGACCAAACTGCTTTAAGATGACAGATGTTTGCCTATTACAATCCCTGTCAACATTCTGCTATAGCACCTTCAGTTAGGTTCTGACTAAAGCACAACAAAAAACATTGTGAATCCTCTCAGTGATAAAGTTTAAATCAAAGCCATTATTAGCAAGGTTTGTTTTTTTTTTTTTTGTAATGGCAGATGGACATATGAAGTTGACTTTCTGAATTCTTACGTGTCCACTGGCATTTTGTCAGTTGTATAACTAAAATACAGAGAAATATTGAAACCTTAGAAACTACACTAGCATCAAACATTAGTTCAGTGTGTGTTTGGGCATCCCATGGTTCTATTCACACTTTTAAGTCATTTTTTTTTTTTAACATCACTCTGAGCCAGAGGTAGGCAAATCCAGAGGTAGGCAAATCATTTGCTTGCACCAATGTATATGTGCTGTGGATTGATATATGTATATTTGTAGTAGAAGAGAGATGACTAAACCACGTAATATCTTGAGGGTTTTTTGCCATTTGGATATGTTAATACACCTTGCTCTTGCTGATTAAAAAGCATCTTCCTGCCCTCTGCCAGCCTTCTGTCTTTGTTGAGCCTTACACATTTGTAAGGGTAATAGTTTTGTTTTTTTTTTTTTAAAAGATTCTTGCACTGCATAGGTACTTCTAATAACCTGCCTTTACACACTTCAAAAGTACTAGCGAAGTTTATTTCACATTCTTGTAATACTTCTTTTTTTTCTTACAAGCAAAAGAACCAAGCTGCTTTTAAACTGGTCCTTGATTTCTTCAAGTAAGAGACTGTAGGACAGATGGAATAGGGGGAGACTAGACCTGATGATGCAGGAAGCTTCTTCCAGTCCTGTGTTCCTGGGCATCTGAGTGTTACTGTAGAGAATGAGTAGTTATTTCAATATATTATACATTATGTATCTAGTATTGTTTTTAAGAATTTTAAACTAGCTTTCTGCTTTAGGATGAAGGTAAGTGTTGCTAAGCTTAAGAGTTCTTTTTCGTTACTCAAAGGCTCAAAACTTTATTTGATGATATGATTTGGTCATTTGAAATGAAATGGAATTCTTTTTCCATGTGCTAATTTTATTCCAAACCACTGACCTCTAGTGGCTCGTTTGCAACCATGAAGCAAAACACTGTAGAAATTTAATGTGCTTCTCCTGTGTCTGTTGGCTACAGGAAAGTCTTTTCCCCTTTATATTTCTCAGGAGAATAACATCTCTTCATGAGTTATTGTACTTTGGCTTTGCAAGTGTCTATCTGCCATATGCATTAGAAAGGAGATGAAAAGACAACCAGATTTAAAGTTAAGGTTTCTTTAAAGAAGCAAGTACTCAGAAGGCCAAATGTTTGTTGTCATTGCTGGGAAGCTAGAAGACCCTATGATCTGTGAGAGCATCCCATAATAAAGATCTTAAAATATTGATTGTCAAATCCTCGCAGTAATATATTGGCAGAATAATGATTCCTTTTTGCTTAGGATGTCGCTGCTTTGCGCTTGAAGTCTTTCCCATGTGTGTGGGATTATTGATCCAGTAACAGTAATATTTTCATCTTTTTCCTGCATAACCATAAAGCGCACATTTCTGGATATACATTTTATGAATCTTTCCCTTTTCCCTAATTTGATTGTAGCTGCATATGTCCCAGGATAACTCCCACTGATTTTTGATGAGATAGGCAAGCGACTCTTCCTTCCCCAGCGGGAGAGCAAATACTTTACAAGTGTAATGCCTGCCTTTAGGAAAATAGGGTATTAGGTAGCTAAAAAGAGTGCTGACTTGGCATGTTAAATCAGAGCCATTCTGTTTTTTTAAGCAAATCCTCTGGTTGTTCTCATTTACCATGAAACTAAACTGGAATGTCTGCTCTAGTCCCTGTCAGGGATGCAGGGCCTGACCAGTGCGGGGGGCTGCATTACTGCCAAGTTCTCCGGTGTACACCAAGTGCACGTGGCAATGGAGGGCTTCCAAACCATAGAGACAACTCATGGTGCCCTGAAGTCTCCTGAGCACTAAATAAAGGTCCAAATGATATCTCTGCTTCCACGTCTGCTGTCAATCTCCAGCCCTCAAAGTTATCCCATCTCTCTCCTATCCTGATATTCCTTCCCTTCTTTACCTGCCCCTGTTGTTTGCTCTTGCAAAACCCTTTTTCTCTTTTGGAGCCCTGTTCCCCAGCTTTATCATACTACCCTTTCAACTGATTCTGCAGTACTCATGTCAGCTCAGCCTCCCAGAGGATCTGGCATGCGTCACCTGGGTTCCTGAGGAAAGGATGTGGCTGCCGGCCTGTGCTGTGGGAGGACTGCAAGCTGCTCCAGCAGCAGCAGCAGGTCACCGGCCGCCTGGCTACTGCTGGGGCAGAAACGGCTGGTTGAGCACTGTTGTATGCAGTTCAAGAAACTGAAGATGACTCTGCTGGTGTTCAGGTGAATGAACTGCATTTGAATAACCGAAAATACATATCCACGTGCTGGAAATGAAAGATAATTTACTTCTAGTTGATGTTGATCTTTGACCCAGTGACAATGAAATAACATTACAGACCTATGTGACTCAGAGTGATGTTACGCAGACTTATGTAGATTCACCATTTTGTGCTTCAGAAGAGTCATTCCCCCTCATGCACCTTTCTGCAACGAAATATTTTCTCTTTTTCTGTTAATTGAAATATTTTACCTGAAAAACTTAAAAAGCTGTTTGGCATCACTGGACACTTTATGTATTCATACTTCTTTTTTTTTTATACTATCAGTATGTATTTGCTTGGTGTTAACGATGTATATGTAGGATCATAAAAGGTACAAAATCCAAACAGTCCCCTTTAAAAACCCTGCTATGCTGTATGAAAGACACAAAAGGCAGGATGTTATGGGAGTCCTAAAGAGTAATTTAAACTATATTAAGTCATTGCCTTAGCTCTTGCTGCTGATCTGGGAACAGTGCAAGTCTCTTCCACTGTATGAATTTGAAATCTTTAATGAATTTCAGATTAAAAAATGTTCAAATTAGCTTTATACTATATCCTTTTTCATATAAGGAACACTAAAATCCTTCATCATATATTAGCCTTTACGTATCACAGATTTCTTGCTAGATAGTAACATTGCAGAATTTCATAATGATGTACTGCTGTAACTCGAATAATCCAGTCAGTTACTTATTTCTTTTAAATAAACAGGAATAAGGAAAAAAGCTTCCAAAGGTCTGTATTTCAAACCAGTCATCTGTCTTTACTTAAAACTGTTTACAGACCAAGAAAATTTCCAGGCGTCTCTATAAAGCAGGTTCTACCCACGCAGTCCCTGTTTTTCCTGAAGACCTTTGTAACACAGTAAAGCAACTTAACCTTAAGTTTTTATTGACAAGGTCATATGCTTTATACAACAACATTCTATCATTTTTGCAAAAGGATGCCTGAGGAAATGACCCTGATACAGCAGCCAGCCTCCCTCTTCTTATGAGCAATGTATCAAGGTCGCCATGCGATAGGTATATGAGCAGCCTCTGTCCCCTAGCCAGAGGTTCAGATGACACAGAAGCCCCTATACAAGCATGGCATATATAAATAATCATTTTTTTTATCAGGTCAGAGTTCAGTAACTTGAATGTGAATTCTAAATTTCTTTAAAGTTACTTGATTTCATGAAATACCAGCCTTAAAATAGCTATTGAATAACCATTATTCACAATTAAACCTTAGGATGCAATTCCAACTATACTGAACAAAAATGTTACCGCTCAACGAGAAAGATCATCTCACCTATTTGCTATGGCTGTATGTAGTAGTCCTTGTCATAGGCAAAGTGTTGTTTAATATAGTTTGAATGTGCTGAAATACGTAAACAGTTCCCTATTGTTTAGGGTGTTTCTCCATTCATTGCTAGTGACTGATAACTAATGTTTGTGATGCTCATAAATAAGGATTTGGGATTTTTGTCTTATGATGCTGCAGCTACATGCCATGAGGCATGGCAATTCATTATCAATTGCTTTATGTACTTGGCTGTCCCACACCGAACAGGCTGTTATTGATACTCCTTTGCTTGTTCTTTGTCTGCTTTCTCAGGTTTCAATATTTGTCAATAGAAAGGCTCATGCAGAGCCCTTAATTATGTAAATCCTGGTTGACCACCACACTGGTGGTATCTATTAATCTGTCTATGCTATTCCAGCTTTATTATTTTCCTTCCTGTTTCGTATTTATAACAACAAAACCAGACAAGGCAAATTCAGTTATTCAGCTGGATAAAAGAATATGAAATAATTTAGTAATTCCATTTGATTTTGAATAGGAAATGATAAAAATAAAGAAAAATATCTTTAAAGTAATGCAAGAGTTAGCATCTCTTCTAGAGTATAGCAGAGACTCCTCAGGAATGACAAATGTTTCAACAATTTCTATATTCTTTCAAATATGTTCATGTTGGGAAAACAAAGGGAATTCTGTTAACCTAATATTCCTCCTTCTTTTTTTACTGTGAAGTTCTTGCCAAAATGCAGCTGACAAAATGTACACCAGCTGCATGTTAGACCCCAACTAAAATTGGTGAATTGACTCCACCTTTACTACTTGCAGTGAATTTAGTATTTAACTCCATTGCTTGCACATCTGGTACTTAATGATACAGCATCTGTTGCAATGCTCCTGATTCACCTGGTATGGCTGCGATTAGGCTATTGGGAAGATGGGTGTTAATCATTTTATGCAAGTGTTTTACTTCAATCTGCCTCTATTGAGCTTCTACAAAAACTTGTATTGGCAATGCTAATCGCTCGCTGGCTGGTAAAGAAGTTATGTGCCAGCAAACCTTGTTCGAAATCTAATTGGGTGTGTTGAAGACAGGCACTGTAATAATTCTCCTCAGTGATCAAAGGCTTTGTGGATTATCAGGTACATTAATTATCCAAATTCCCTGCCAAACTAACTCCTGGTGAGCTTCCATGTTCCTCACAGCATGCAAACGAAGGCCAAGGAGCCAGAGACCGTTTGTCAGTCATGTAAATGAATACCAAAGCTATCCTGGAAAAAAATTATAATTGCCAAATTGCTTTTTTTGTTTAATAAAAAAAAAGGGGGACTAATTACATGCTTGGTCCTGATCCAGGCTGTAGGTGGGAAGTGCAGGAGGTGTCGCAGCAGGGCCGGGATGGGCACCAACATTGCAACCCTCCGAATGCAGGTCACCCTAGAGAAATAGTTGTGGTTTTTTTTTTTTTTTTTTTTTAATGAGACTTTGTTTCATCCGCGCTGACCCGCGAAGCACGTTTTAGGGGAGACCTAAGGGTAGGGAAGAACATTTCCACATGAAAAATCCTCCCAACAGATTTCGAGTGAAGCGTTTTAATGCCCTTACCGCGGTGAGGTGAGACGTGCTGAGGCGAAGCGCGCGGCTGTGCGCAGGCGCGGATGAGTCAGCGGCAGCCACGGGGCTCCGTGCCGGCCCCGAGGTCCCTCCGCACATCCGGGTTCCGCGGCGCCGCCCTCCCGCCTACCGCCGCCGACCGGGGCCAGCCCGGGCTGCGCTGCTGGTGCTGCCGCCGCAGCCGCTCCGGGCTTCTCCCATGCCAATCGCCGCCCGCTCGCCGGCGGCTGGCGTGCGGCGGGGAGCGGCCGGCCTCCGCCTGCGGTCGCCGCCATGATGCCGGCCCTGGCCGCCCAGCGGAGGGGCTGCCGCGGCCTCTACCGCCTGTACCTGCGGTGCCAGGCGGCGCCGCTTCCCCGCGCCTGCCACGGTGAGTCCCTCAGGGCCCGGCCCCGCCGGGAACCCACCCTTCCCTCCCCCACGGCCGAGCCTGTAATGAAGCTGCGTTGCTGGCGTGGGAAGAAGCAGAATTTACCTTCCCGGGGGTGTTTCCACAGGCCCTTCGGAGGCCTCCGGCCCTGTCAGCCCCGGTCTTACGTAAGAGTGATACGTCATACCCGTGTCGGGGTGAAGTTAGCAATAATTCTGTAAAGCGAAGCGTAGTCTGAGGGGGATTTGCGTTGGTCCGAGTGGTGAGCCCTGGCTTTTCCTTTAGGCCGCTGATCCCATGACATTCACATTCTGACTGGTTTTGCCCCTCTACATGTAATCACGGTTGAATTGCAGCAAAACCCGTTTTCTTTAATGGTTTCTCGTGTGTGTGGATTAGTAGGAAAAACGTCCTCTAAACGTGCCGATGCAGTTTCCCTTCTTCACCTGCCCCAGTATCACCAAAGCTCAGGAACCAGCGGCACAGTTCATCTTGTGCCATGTGTTTGTTGTAGTCGCTTGTGAGTCCTAATTGGTGCGTTCACTGAGCGCTGTTGAGTTGGGTTTTCTGGGCTTTCGTCACATTAGCAATAGCTAACAGTAAATAAGAACTTATCTGACGTTTTCTGGTGAAGTTGTTCTTCTGTAAGGTTCAAATCAGTGCATGTACGCGTGGAGATGCTTCTGTACTGTAGAGGACTAAAATAGGAGAAAAGCTGTTGAGGCTTTCATGGAATAAACAAGTTTTATAAAATACAATATAGTTGGGAGGTGCGTTATTCATACGTGATTAGTCATACTTTTTATGACTTGATTTACCAGCACTGCTTAATTTTTATTTTTTAAGTTAAGTTATTCTTTTAATCAGCGCTTTCCAAAGCGGCCAGTTTGCCTGTTGCATTTCTGGTTGGAGGAGTTGTATACGCTCTCTACAGAAGTGTTTGTACTGCCTAAAAGAAACTGGTTGCTCATACAGGTTGGACTGCATGCAACTCTACTTCTGGCTAGTCTTTGAAATTGAAGATTTGCCTACCCACAGTGAATTCTCAGTAGGCTTTTACATATTTATCTTGTAGTTTGTCTGTTGTGGATGTTGTAAAATTTAAGATTCTTCTGTATAAAATGTTTTATACAATGTTGCGTGCTTTTCAATGTAATTTTTGTAGCAAGTGGCTCCTAATGTGTAATGCACTTAGTTCAGTTTTTCTTAATTGGTAAGCTGTGGTTTGTACAGAGTGCACATGGAGCAAAATGAAATGGCAACACTGGCTAATAGTTTTATAGTGGTCTGTATTTGCTCTTTTATCCATATTTGTGTTTTAAAGATTTTGAGGGAGTATGACTAGAAGGGGACTTAATGTATCAGTAAGCCAGGCTTATCAAATAGCTTTTTTTTCTTCTTTTTTTTTGTTTTTTATCACCTTAAGATCAACTAGAGGTCTTTGGAAAAAGTACATTCTGATTGTATGGGGAAAACCCTCTAATGTTAGAATGAAGTTTAAAAGTGGATGTTTAAAGGGAGGCAGTGAAAGCGTGTTGTGTACTCCCACTTTGTAATTCCTAAACATGGGTAAAATAAGTACAGATCACTACTTAAAAACTAACTTTCGTAACTGCTGCTGATATAGCTGGACTGCTTTCCCTTTTTTTTTCCTTCCAAAATGGTTGCTTGAAACATCTTTTTTTTCCTCCCCCTGTTAGGATGGCAAGCTTCAATGAAAAGTGGGAGTCTGTCTTACATTATACCATGCAATCGTCTGCCTGTGCAGTTGATGAGTCAAGTGAGAGTTTATACCTCCAATGGTCAGAAAAAAGATCTTGGATCAGAAGGTACAAATGGATCAACCCCTCAAGAAACCCCGCATAAAGTTGGAACAGGTAGTACTAAGCTACAATAAAGAGCATTTATATAACTGTAAAAACTTTGTGTTTAACAATTGATAGCATTTTTTCCAATTGTGTGATATTACGGTTGCGGAATTCTTAGTCTTTGTTGCTTGTGGGCATCTATATATGAATTTCAAATGCATAAGCAGGAAGGAATGCTGAAATTTATTTCTTTGTCATTCCAGTATTTAAAGGATTTAAGTTTAATCAAATTTGAAGTGTTGATGATAAAATGTGGATGTCAGAAGGGATTAGGTAACTTAAGGGATAAGAAATTGAATGTATTACTTATCTTTTACCACTTTGCTTGCTTACTTGAATTCTTTTTGTAGTATTTCAGGTTTGTTGTGTGAAATGAACTAGTGATAAAGATTGAATGAATGTGAATACTGAGCACTGTGACTTCTCCAGGTCAGGCTGTAGATGACTGGTAAAGAAGGTTGAGCTGTTTCATCTGCTAGAGCTTTCTAATTTGGCAGTTGTCAGAACTGCAACATTCATGTTAAACACTTGATATAACAGACATAACCTGACGCTCCTTGCTGTTCAGTTTGATTGTCAGTCTTGTGTTAGGTGCTTGCGAAATTCAGAACTGTCTTGCCCTTGCTCCATCACATCCTCTATTTTTTTCTACTTACTAAGGGTAGAGCTGCACAGAAGACTACTGGGCTTAAAAGATAACAAATGCTTTTTAAAATGAGAGCTCTCTTTCTGTGTGCCTTTTTCTAAAACTAAGTGGTCTACTAAAGAAAATTTTCTCCTCTTCATTGTCGGGCTAGCAGGTATTCATTCTTTCTTCAGTAATGTGTAAATTCCTGGGGCTTGCAGAAGTCTTTAGGAGCTAGTAACTATAGCCAGCTAAGAGTATTACTTTTCTGATGCTTGGAAATACAAAAGTGGATCTTAAATATTGTTCTAACTGTAACAGCTAGATATTATTTCTTAAGTCTGTGATTGGATTTTAGAAGAGGATAATACTTAAGACTGTTTATATTTCTTGGAAGATCTTGAGCTGAAGATGGTTGCTAGAGGGTGAGATTTTTGCAGAGGAATGTCTGCCTGAATACAGTGAAAGACTGTAAAGCCAGTTGTAGTTGTATTTTCAGGGTTCTCAATGTGCAGTTGCCGGTGTTAACAATCAGACGTGAAGTTAGTCTAGCACTATTGCTTTCGTGATTGCCTTAGGTTTATATAATTGTTGATTGTCATGAGAGGGGTCTTCCCATCTTCTCCCACCCCTATCTGATTACTCCCTCTCTTGTGCTGGCATTAATGTCGTTTAGGCCTGTTTTGTGAAAAATAAATTGCTTTCTTCTTTTGCAGAGCTAAGGTTCAGGTGGATCAGTAAGCTGATCTGCTCGCTGTCTCTAAAATGGCTGGGAGAGACATTGCTCTTTGTGGCAGTGTGGCCTTGAGTCACAGTAAGCCTTGAGTGGAACTGTGCCCCATGGGCACCATCAGAGAGACAACCTTTTGTTGGGAGTGGGGGGCTGGTGTATGCGAGATACTGTGTGTAGATGAACAATCACTTTAAATTGGAATGCATATCATTATTTGCACGCTTCATATAGAGGGTGTTTTCTGAAGCCTAACAGATAGAACATTCTTATGTGTTTTGGACATATTACTACTGTTTATTTTAAAATCATATTTTGATAGAATTCTGAAAAGGAAATATACTACTTGTAAAGATTCCCATACTTCTCCAGTAACTTAAATACTTAGCAAATAATTTATCTCTTTTGGAGTCCATTTCTTTATCAGTAAACCTGGGAAACGCTTTTCCTGTTAATGTGATATTGAAAATATTAATGTATTTGTCTTGAAAGTTCTATCATAGCAACCTCTGCTTGTCTGAAGAACAGTAGTTGTGAATTGAAGTAGTCAGTGTTTTTTTTTTTTTTCCTCACTGATGCACTGTGATTTTGTCCAGTCTATAGGCCGAGGTGGTAAACTTTAAAAGGGCAGCTGTTGTGGTCTCTGTGCACAGATATAAATCTCGATATTTTTGTGCCTTTTTTTACCCTCTGACCCAATCTGTTATTAAATAGTTTTGGTGATACTTCTTTTAACAACATAAATGGTTGCTCACAGAGTTTCTGAAAAGAAGCTGCTACTCAGTTTTTGCTAAGCAATCTAGCTGAAGTTTTTTATCATGTGTATTGATAAATTGGTTGTCTGCTGTCTTAAACCAGGTAAGAAAAGAAAGGGAAGGAACAGCAAAGGGTGCTTTACTTCCCCCCCCCCCCCCCCCCACCAAGTGAAAAAATAACTGATAGGGATGACTGGTTTAGGAATGCTAGTTATTTATGGTCCAGCCTTATTTGCTGTGTAATAAGATCAGTTTCATAAACTTGTAAATGCTATTTTCTAAGAAAGTGTACTCAGATTGTTATTAGCCTTAGGCCTCAGTTGCTGTTAGGGCAATAACTAATTACCAGATGGAAAGATAGTTATGTAGTCCAAGCTTCAAGAATATCTGACCTTTGAGTAATTTGAGTAGCATGTTAAGATAGGAGTATCTCATTAATTAACACAAACCCAATTGAAAAATCTTAAATTTTTAAAAAATCTATCACTTTCAATAAAGTTGGTTTTAATTCTGTTAATGACTACGTGTTGCAAACCTCCAATGTCAGAGAGTGTTAGGGCACAAAAGAGTGGGTATGTTGGTTTGGCCTGTTGGAATCATAAGATTTTTGTTCTGATAGCTATGTCAAGATGTATGAGATAAGGATGCAATATTTCTTTGTATTTTTGAGTACTACTTCTGATTTCTAAGTAGAGATCTTACTGAAATTACTGGAGTTTATTATTTTCCAAGTAGCAAGATTCACTGAACAGTACTATAAATTATATTTTGTTGGCTTTTTATTGAGTCATATCCTTAAATTTGAAAACCCACTAAAATACTTTGTTTTCCTTCTAGCTCCAGCTTGTGCCACAAGAGTTGTGGATTTTAGTTTATCCTGTATTTTAAGGAGCTAGTTTTTTGTAAGTGAAAAATCTTCTGTGCCTTAAAACTGAATTACAGCTTGAAAGCTCTGTGAGACTTGGGTGATGAGCGGCCATAAACTGTATAGAATTCATTATATTTACTAATCTAAACTTTTGCATAAAACTGGCCCCAAACTATAAGTATGCTGTTAAAATAATTAAAATTAGGATACTTTCTGAAGTATGTTGTGAGTTGGTACTCTTCTGCAAGCTGCTAGGAGTTTATTGATCAATGCTGTATTAAATGTCTTGGTTTTTATTTTTCTTACTATTTCTGTCTTTTATTTTGGGAGTTTTAAATCTTGGCATTCTAGCAAAAATGTTTTCTAATTGTCAGGATGGAAAGCAATATTAAGACGTATTCTTGTTTTGTTACATCAAACAAACTCTTTACTAAAAAGAGAAGTAGATAGTTTCCATATTTACAGTGAGCTTTATTTTTGTTTTACAGGACAAGACACAAGCAATGCAGGTCAAAAGCAGTCTTTCCTTAAGAGCCCATCCAAGTAAAAGGTAAAGAAATACTTCCTGTATTGAAACTTTACTGCTGTCTGATGATAGTTAAAAAAATATGTGTAAGGAAACTGTGGTTCCTCTTCAATTGCGTAACAAGTTGTGCGAATAACATTTTAAAACACACTTGGATGTCAGCTTTGGTACAGAGTTGTTTGGAATGACTCCTGAAAAATCAAATACAGAGATATTCCTTTTGACTACTCACTCTTTTGTGTCTGTTTTTATTTCATTTAAGCTGATGAGTTTGTCAGGAAAAGACTAATTTGTTTACTCATCTGTTACTACAGTCTGTCCTCCTTGCATGTTTTAGGCATGTCCATTCACCATCTCAGGCTTAATGTGGCTAAGCTGAATACTTGATCTTCCCCTGTTTCTTGTTCTAAGTCTTCCTGTGTTCCTTCTTACTGCTGAGTTAATCTATCAGTGTTGCTTCTAAATATATTTTGACCACATGAACTGCCTAATCTGAGTCCTGTAGTGTTCCCATTTGTGCCTGTAGTAAATACATGCTTTTGTCTTTCGTTACGTTGTTTAAAAACATAAGTGGATAAAATAAAAGCAAAACTTTCCTTCATGTTTTTAGTTTATCATGACTTAATTTCACTCCATCTTCACTCCGATAGTTTCTGTTATGTTATTGTGAGAATTATGCTATTAAAAATTCCTGTGCTTTTGGGTCACTCCTAACCTTCTATATATGGAAAGAACTTGTATCAAAACAGAAATTGCCATTCTCTGTAAGCTCCATCAAAAAAATAATAATAATAATCTCTGGAATAAAAATGGCTCAGGCTATAAACTGTATCAAAATGCCTTGTGTCTTTCCACAAATTAAAGAAAAAATGATATACTTGTTAGTAACGAGGTGAGATCAGTGTCTGTCTTTATATTTTCCATACACTTTTGTGTACATCCTTTATGTCGATTTCTTGGGTCTGTTGTCACTCATTGTATGCATGCAGGGGGAACATAGGAAGAAGATAGGAGAAATTAGATAGAATGTGAAATAATTGGTAAAAAAAAATATGTCTTTCAGTGAGAAGAGATTTTTGCCTCTGTAGATTATAGACGTGCAAGCAAGCATGTTTAGGTTAATGTAGTTTCTAGAAAGTGGAATTCTAGTCTTCAGATGCTGCTGTGACTTAGAAACTTATTGATACAACTATTACTAAGACAATACATTTTTAAAGGATCAGGAATCTTAAAAATTTGTGCTATTTGAAGTGTTTTATTTACATCATCTTCACTGAGCTTTGTCCTTCTCTTGGAAATACCAAATTCATTTTTTTTCCTCCACATTTCTCACCAATTTATAGAGTTATTTGAACTAGGGGTAGGATTGTTGATATATGCTACAACTTATAATTGGTTATAGTATTTTCTTTTAGTGAAATTTACCTGCGTTTCTGAAAGATGGATTAGTAGGTGTTTGATAAATCCACAAGTTATTTTTTACTGAGGTTAATACGCTTTGGATATAGATCTGTTTTAAATAAGAAAAGATGGGAAGCATTCTTGTTTAAAAATGCTCATCGTGTTCTAGCCTTAGTAAATGATGGACTGTTTTTAGGAAATCTCTGGGTTTTTTGTCATCTTTGCTCAGGAGCATTGTAGGATGAATATGATTACTCAAGTACTTAAAACAATTGTTTAAGTTCAAACTGGATGACAGAAATCAGATTATGATGGTAAATATTGATACCTCTAGTGTTAGTGGCTTGTTGAGTGTCAAGCAATGAGGAATCATCCAATGAGGAGCGGCTGAGGGAGCTGGGGGTGTTCAGCCTGGAGAAAAGGAGGCTGAGGGGAGACCTTATCGCTCTCTACAAGCTACCTGAAAGGAGGGTGTAGCCAGGCGGGGGTCGGTGTCTTCTCCCAAGTAACAGGCGATAGGACAAGAGGAAATGGCCTCAAGTTGCACCATGGGAGGTTAGATTGGATATTAGGAAAAATTTCGTCACAGAAAAGGTTATCAAACATTGGAGCAGGCTGCCCAGGGAAGTGTCTGAGTCACCATTCCTGGAGGTATTTCAAAGACAGGTAGACATGGTGCTGAGAGACATGGTTTAGTGGTGGTTTTCGCAGTGTTGGGTTGATGGTTGGACTCGATCTGAAAGTCCTTTCCAACCTAGACGATTCTATGATTCCTGTCTCTTCACTGTAAGTTTTCTATCTCACTGACAAACATTGTTTTTCAGATCTTCACTTAGAGGTATTACTATATGACACTAGATTGACTGAGTGACTTAACTTGCTTATCTATTTCTGTTTTAAGTGAAAGCAGTCCTTAAAAAAAGAGAGTATGGACCAAAATACACACAGAATAACTTCATCACTGGAGTCAGAGCAATAAATGAGTTTGTCTTAAATCCAGGTACGTTGGGTTTGAGTTGAAATGTAGATTGTGAATATTTGTTCGTTTGTGTTTCAAAAGTAATTGTGATAGAGTGATTTTGCACAGCAACTTTTTCTAAATGCTTTTGTGGTATACGTAATCATAAGTGGCTGAAGTTAGGTTTGTGTTTACTTAGTGTTACATTGGACTAGGAACTTGCACTTAGCTTGCATGTTTCTGTAGTGGCTTCTAAAGTAATCTATTTGTACTTATATGACCATAAATCTGGTTGGGGTGAGTCCTCCTCTAGAACAACTAGTCTAGAGGGGAATGGCAATAAGTCTTGTTTCAGCATTTTGGGGTTGTGATGGTTTCATGTGAACATCTCTAAAAGATTGGTGGAAACTTGATTTTTACGTGAGTTCTGTAATTTGGAATAAAATATAATCTGTTTCATTGTAACCTAACTATTGTTTTTACACATAGTGTATGTCACCAGACTTCGTCTTTGGTAAAAATCCAGTGACAAACTGTGCTTGGTCCTCTGCCATATTTTTATTGTAACTGTCTTGTTGTGCAGAGAAATAACTCAAATAAGTCACTAAAGTTTTGCTGGATTGACCAAGGCGAGGTGGCGGAAGAAAAAAGGACTAGATAACTGGTTGGGCTAAAAATGAAATATTCTGTTGTATTTAGGGAAAAAAAAAAAATCCGTGATGCCTCTCAATGTAAATACCCTAATGTATAGCTCAGGACAGGAAATTTATCTGTTCCCCCAAGTAGTTTTGTTAGCTCCAGCCTTTTGCGGCTTGTGCTGGGTATGTAGGTTTTGAGGATAAATTTTTTAACTTTCATGTCACGTGACTTCTGTTTTTGATTTAGAGGTGTTAAGGCATGAACCCTCTTGTTTAGCACTTGTGCACATTATCAGTTACATGCAGATCATTTATTGGATGTTTTATTATTCAATGTTTTATTACTTTGTCTTCCATCTATAGTATTCATAGTGGAGGGACATGATTTGCACTTCTGAGTGTGGAAAACGCAGTGATTTTCAATAGCATCCTAGAGATAACTTGCTTTGTGTTGCATATCTGTTCTGTTTGGCTCAAATAAACAACTGCAGGGGTTTTGTACTCCAAATTAATAATATCAAAATTGTGGAAAATCACCCAGACATACAAGAAACATTAGAATAATACGAACTTTTTCTTGCACTAAACTGTTTGTTCACTTTCCTTAGTGACTTAGACCAGCTGAGGAAAATTAAACGACGAAGCCCCCATGATGACACTGAGACTTTCACTGTGTACCTGAGATCAGATGTAGAGGCAAAGTAAGAACATTTTTATGAAGGAAATGTTTGCATCATTTAAAATGGATTATATGAGAGAGAGAAAAAAAAGAGAGAGTCAGGTTTACAATGTGAAAGGGCAATAATGTTTTCCGTTGTCTATCTGAGCACATTTTATATCCTCATTATTGTAATAATTACATGGTGTATATAAAACTGGAGGGTATGTTTCATGTGTCCAAGATTAAGTGCTTTTCCTCAGCACCCTTGACCAGCTTTTGATTCTTTAAAGTAGTCTGTGTGGCTTCTTGATGTGATGTTCTGCTTTTAGGAAAGGCATTTGTAATGTAGTTAAACTACAAGAAATTGCATAAATAGAATGATTGCTAAGTTAGTTTTGCTCTGTGCAGGTCTCTTGAAGTTTGGGGTAGTCCAGAGGCTCTTGCTAGAGAAAGAAAACGACGTAAAGAGGCAGAGATCAAGTACAGAGAAAGTGAGTATAGAGTTTTCAATAAATTCAAATGTAAACAACAAAGTTATGATTGTTAGCAATTCACATTAGATGGTGTGTTATTTCAATGAGAATGTCCAAATTTGGAATTAGCAATTACTGGTGTTTTTTTTTTTTTATAGCATAGTGTTAAAGTAACGCGTTACTATCTATGCAGATATAGTGTGTCACTATCTTACAATTTATCATCTATGTGATACAGCAAAAATATGCATTCAGTTGAGATCTGTAGTCATACTTTGTTTTTTGGAGGCTTTCCATTTTAGATTATAATAAACATCTTCAGTGGTTTTGGATTTTTTTATTGAGAATTTTGAAAAGACTTAAATCAATCCAAATCTTGATACCATACTGACTTGCTTTTCCTCTGAAATGAATTCAGGTTACCTTTGTGCTTCAGAAGTGGGGAAACACGCCCAAATCATCTTTTTGCTTAAAATTATTGTTGTCATCCTTGCTGGTATTATCAATAAAAGAAACATTCAAATCAGTAGTTGGTAATGGAGTTTGATCTGTCTAGTCAGTTAAATCACAGGAGAGGCAATATTTCTTCCAGGTACTTATTCCATTTATGCACCTTAAAATTAGAGGTCCCTTTTTTTTCAAACAGTTGTGCCACTGGAACACCTCCTAGTAAAAAGGCTGGAGCTGCAGGCACTTCCACCTGTTTGTACTGAGAGTGCAGTCAGTAGCTTTAAAATTTTTAGTGACCAGCAGAATACTTCTTCAACATAACCCAAAAAAATGAGACTAAAAAAATACCAAGTCATAAATTTACCGAAACATTGTATACTTGGAAGTGGTAGCTCCCCTTTTTTAGGGACTCTTTTGGTACTCCACTGGCTGTTTTAATCTGTTTAAATTATTGTGTACAGTGTATTTTGTATACTTTGTAGGGGAGAATCTAGCACTACAGCTTCTGCACCGATGTTCATTTGAACATCAGTAATGGATGGAAAAATACTGACATTACGAGACTGGGTTTGAAACGTTCTTCCCCCCTCTCCTTTGAGGTTAAGGGGCGGGAGGTGGGCAGTAAAATGCCTGGATTTGGTGCAGTGTATTTTGAGTTTTTCCCTCTGTGTATCATCCTTTGTTAGTAGAAATGGCAATGTCGTATAGGATCCTAACAGATTGTATTGGGCATTTTGCATGAGTATATAACGATATGTGTTTAATAATACCAGGAAAGGAGTTTTTCACAAAGAAAGATAGACTATGTAGCTCATACTAGAAGTTGGCTGCTGCATAAAAAGAATGCACTTCAGTTCCTGAAAACTACTGGTTAGTAGTAGTATTCACGATAACAATTTTATATTGCAGATCTATTTAGAAACCAAAGGCTGTGAGGGAATACAAGGAGTTCTTTGGAAATACTAAGGTAAGAGATTTTTAACGTTTTGGGCTAGAAAAGTGCCGAGAGATGTACTATGACACTTCTTGAAGGAAAAAGTTGTGAAACAGTTGCATAAGCTTAATGAACTGAGTATTAATGGAAGATTTATTTGCACTGTAATGTACCAGATCTATCTCTGATTGTAATGCAGTGGTAAATGTTATGATGCCAGTTTAAATGGGTTCCTACTGTGGCATTGTAATCCTCTAGTAAGGTGTGGGTTTTTTTTCTGTTTTTTGTCAGTTACCTTATTAACAAAATTGCGGCTGTGTTTGTGATTTCATCTATAGCCTATAAACTTGTATAGTAATATATTGTTAATTGAAAGAAATGGAATAGGTTTCTTAAGGGGAAAAAAAGGCAACCCAAAACATTAACACTTTGCTCTATGCCCTACTGGCCCTTCCTCTTTGCTTAAGCAGACCTGTTACCTAGATCCAGGTGCTCTGCTATGGTAGAATTTCTTAATCTTTCTGCTGCACAGCTGACTCCTGTCCTTATGGTTGCAGTGGCCCCTGGTGGAGGCTTTGTTGGTTGTTCAACCTTTTCATAGCCATCCATTTGTAGAAATGTGTAAGACCCAACTGCAGTTTGGATGAGTATTCAGTAGTAAATAAGTAGGCTTCAAGAACTTGTAACTTCACTTCTGCAATACAGGGCAATACAAATTTTTTTATTTAATAATTTGTATGGTAGGTCCTTCATGAGGTTAATATTCGATTATTTTAATTTAATAATCTCTTATTTCTTTATATAGCCACGCTCCAGTACAGCAGCTATGTTTTTCAAGGGACCAGGGAAGGTGGTAATGGTAGCTATTTGCATGTAAGTTTAAAAAAAATAAATGTTTTGTTTATGCAAGTGTAAAACAATTTATGTTTATTATCCTGGAAATGAAAACAGTCTGTGTATTCAAGCTAAAGATACCTGTGTCTGTGTAACTGAGATTAATAGATTGTTGATGGGAGAGAGTTTAGGTAAATATATTCATCAGTATATAGAGATCAGAGACAGAATATCTCTCTGATCAAAGAAGAGCAAATTTTTTGAAGCTGATCAGATTAAACACTTTATTAGTAAAAACTAAAATTTTGAAGGACATGGAGAGGCAGGTGTTTAAGGTTGTCCTTTTTCTTGCTCCTTCTTGAGAGGAGGCTTTTCATATGTTCTAAACAATCTTCCACATGACAGCAGCTTCTGCTGCTATTCAACTCTCTTCCTCCCTAACTGATAAGGGAGGTTTTTGCCTTTCACATGTCTTATAAGTTTGAATGAAACAAAACAAAACTAATGATCCTGATTTAAAGCAAATGAGCACAGACTATCTGGCATGAAATACACAGAAGTGTGTTAAGTTTCTCTTGGGAAACGATGGCTAAAATGTGCTTGCTGTAAAACCTGTGAATTTTTAAAATAAATTTGATTTTATAAAAGGTATTTATTTGCTTAGACACTATCAGTATAAGGGACCAAACCAGAAACATAGGAAAAATGCTTTTTTGGCACAAGAATCAACATTTTGAGCAGGAGATAACTCCTTGAGTTTTCCTACAAAAAGATATGCTTTTTGCTTGGGGGGAAAAAAAAACAAACCCACAAAGCTCGTTTGACTGAAAACTTCCCTCTTTTCTGAGTATTCTACTAATAACTATTCAGAGCTTTCCAAGTTAAAAACTTAGAAGAACTGCTAGTATAGATATTTCCAAAGGAGAAAAAAAGAAAAAAAGGTGGTGGCGGTGGTGTGGTATGACCACTTCCACCTCCTTCACTCTCTTACTCTCTTACAGTGATCTAGAGAAAACGGACCTTTCCTCCTGCTTTGTAAATAGGGCGTTGCTGTAAACATTGCACTCTCTTCACTTCATAAATACCTTTTGGGCTATTAGGCACTTTTATAGATAAATGTCTGGTAGCCAGGCCAGCAGAAGTTGTAGAGCTGCTTGTCATTTTTTTTTTTTTTTGGTGGAGATTATTTAGAAGTTAAAGGATCTCTTGTCGCCCTCAAATACCTGATGACTTTTCAGAGATTCAAGTCAAGGCCACCATCAGCGTGTCTTTGTTCGTGACCGTGATCTTCTTGCCATCAGCATGATTTTTAATGGCTTCTGGTTTTGCGTCAATAAAGGGCAATCTGTCTTAACTTCTCCAGTTGGAATGATTTGGTAGCCTTTTCAAAAACTTCAGGCTTCCCTAGTGAAGGTGGAACATGGTTCAACCAAAAGCAAAGTTCTTCTTTATGGATCCGTGTGTGAGGGTATAGACCAGCTGTGCTGGTGCAGTTTATGTTGTTTAATAGAATTCTGTGTGTGAGGAAAAACTTTGCAGCTCTGTTAGAGAAATACAGGAAGACAATGTTTTTTATCAAAAATGGAATGGTCTATTATTAGCAAAACATTCTTCAGAGTCTGGTATTGTTGAAGTGATTTCATTGTCATGCTAACACTTCTTAAGCAATACGAAGTTTTCACGGTGTATATAATCTTTTTTTTAAATACTAGTGGTCAAAGATGTTGGTAGAGTTACTGCTTCTTTAGAAATAAATGTGATGAAATGGGTTTAGTTCTCAGATTTAGAGCATAAATAGGATATTTTTTTTCTCATAGATTCATAATGGATCTGAATATTTTCAGTTCGATTTTTTAAAATTTTGACACTTACTTTTTTACTCTTCTTTCTCAAAAAGCCTAACTATTTTATGTAAGTAAACATGCATGGCTGTGTAAATCAGACCTGGTCCTTCTAAACCGTTATCTTATGCTGTAATGTAGAGTATAAAACGGGGGCATTCACATGGTGGTACAGTTCGCCATACGTATTTCTCAATTCCCCGTAATTCCTGTTCCCCATATGCATCTTGGGGTTTTGAGGTGGTTACCTTTGAAACAAATTTGGAATAATAATATATAAAAGCGAGTATTAATGCCCTTAAATTTTTTCAAGTTTACAGTTCAGTCAGGATAGATTTTTTTTTTTATTTGTTTTAATTGTAATTTAAGTTGCTAAGTTGGGAACCTTGATTTGAATAATTGATTTTGATCTACTTTTGCATTTGTGTATGGTTTGGTTTTTTTTTTTTCAGAGAGAGGCGTGATTCTTTCATGTGTCAGAATCTTAAAGTTACCAATTTAGACTTTATACTAAAATGACTAGACTTCTGTCAGCAAGAAAGATTTGTATCCATTTCAACACTTCCCCCAGCTTTGTTGGTGAATGTGTGCCTCCTATGTGGACTTTGGAAACAGGAACAGTTGTATTGAATGAAATTGCTTATTTTCTAGGTGCAGAGAGAGGCTCATTAGAAAATGCTGTATAAAGTAGGCTTAATAGCATGAGAATTTTACTAATGAATCAGATGGTGGGGATTTTTTTTTGTTAGTATTCTTGGCGTGATGTCCAAATCAATACAATAAATCTTTTTTCATACTTCACCTGTCTTTCCTGCTCTTTCAGCTCCGTGCAGATAGAAATGAGGTAGCTGAATGAGTCAGCATTTCAGTACAATAGAGAAATACTTTGTGAATTGGTGATCACTGATGTAAAAGATAACTTTGTTTCAAACTGATTTCAGAGATTTTAACTGCTTTTCAGAATCCGCTGGTTTGGATATTTTCCTCTGCTGTTGAAAATCTTTTTAGTATTTCTTCAGCAGAATTTAGGCTTTCATAGGGATTATTATTTTCAAAGCAGTGGTGAATTTTTTTTTAAAGCAATCCATAATTTACTTGCAGTGAAAACCCAAGCTTTTTCAGGAAACATGAATTAGCCTTGATGGTTCTGTAGCCTTGCTAGGTTTTTTGTAATTATTTCCAGTGTAGCGCTCTTCATCTTTCTATCCGATGTCTCCAATTTACTGGACACCATTAACAGATTGATTTTGCTGAGCCTGACATTGAAAATCTTAGTGTGGTTTCTTAGATTTCTAGGATGTCAAGTCCCCCACAAATTCGGAATTTGTAGGGGTGAAATAAAATATCAGCTGAGTGCCTGTTGTGTCATCTGAACAGGTGGGGGCCCCACAACTGAATTGTACCTTCAGATAAGCTGTCAACTCCATTAATACAACATTGAGAAGAACAATGCAAAAGTCAAGAGACTGTGCTCATGAATCCTACTGTAATTTCTTTCATTTCTTCTATGCTAAAAATGCTGTGAGTTGGAAGAATTTGCAATTAACACAGGGAGTTTAAATTATGGTTTAGTGTTACAACAACCTCCCTTTCTTCTGGGGTTACCACTAACTTATGCTTTCTTTACTTCCCACCTGTAAGTTATGATGATGTTACCGTCTCCTGAGGTAATGTGACTAAATTAAAAGTGTAAAGCACGTTCAGGTCCTGGATGGAAGGAGGTATAGAAAACAGTACTACCTCTTGCTTGAAGAAGTGGATATACTGTCCCAGAAATTCTTTGAGGATAACCTTTGAAATTAATGTTATTTAGTCAACTAAACTTGGTGTGTGGCAAGGGGCTTGACTTGTGCTTCCTCTAACTTAAATATAATTCTTGGCATGTGGTTGTTCAAAATCAACTACAAGATATAATATTTTAAAAAATTGGTAAAATAACTCAAATATTGTAATGCTTATTTATAGCACTTAATTTCATTTTAATACTTTTTAAAATTACCAATAAGCTGAACTCAAATATGGTAAAAAAGATAGAGGAGAATGTTAAAATCCTCTAGTCTGATTTTCTTTGTAATATGATTCTAACAATTAACCTACTGATTCTGATAGCGAATGGTTGAAGTGAGAATGTAGGCTCGGATATTAGTGCTATCAGTTATCGTACTCTGTACAACGTAACACACTGCTTACTCCAGTGAGCTCGTGACCCAAAAAAGACTTGACAAGTCACACTGGACATCTTAATGGAAAAGTTCCATAGATAATTTTACAGTGTGATCTAATGACAGCTTTGTCTTCTGTCTGTTGTCTTACATTTGTATCCTACTGGAAGTAGAGAACTTTGTACTCCATTATTAGGAGCGGATGTATAGGAGGCAAAGGATTGAAGAACGAGAAAGGAAATTAAGGCTTATATTCTCCCACTGGTAGGCCATTAGTTGTTCTGAGTAGTGCATGTGACAGTAGTTTTCAGGAAGTGTAGCTTACTCAGGACTGCTTAGAAGTTAACTATTTTTGAAAATAAGTTGTGTATCCTTATATATCAAGTTTAGATGAAAGGGCTTTTTATCAGTGACCATGCAGAAAATGGGTATGCCTTATCTGCCTGTACAGGTCTCTAATGAACCGGTATTTGGTTTCCCCACTTGCTGGCAGGTAATGCATGATTATACAGCAGTTGTAGTTTTGCTGAAAATATAAAGACCAGCTATTCTGTTGTTCTTTAGCTTCTTTCTTCTCTTTGTTTTCAGAAATGGGTTGAACTTTTTCTTTAAGCTACTTGCTTGGGTTTACACGGGTTCTGCAAGTATGTTTTCAGAAGCCATACATTCTTTAGCAGACACATGCAACCAGGTGAGTATTTTTTTCATTCTGCTTAAGTTGGCACTTGTAATAATTTTTCAGGAATGAAGTCAGATACTTTGAGTAGTTGTATTACACTTGGAAGCAATAATTCAATACTAGTGTTCTTTAGTTTGCCTATACTGTCTAAATAGTAAGCACCAGAGACATGGAAACAGTATTTTATTTAGGAGGACTAGAGTGCGTGACAAAATACTTTTTCTTTACAAAGTTTGCTCATAGATAACATCAGCATTGTAGAGAAGCCTAGAAATTCCAAGTTTATTAGTCACAACTCTTATTAAAAATGACTTTCAGATGCTGCTGTGGTTTGTATTTACAGTGCTCTTCTTGTTCGGTAGCTGTGATTGTTTTTGTACTGTTTTGTATGGTTTGCATGCTTCCTAGAATTAATAGTAATTATTCTAGGAGGAAAAAACCTAGTACCTAATCTAATGAGCATTTAAATAATTTTGAGGCAAACAGTCTTAAAGATGTTTTTAAATAAACAGTTTCATCTGGGAGAGGGTGTTTTTGTGTTTTATTTTATTAAATAATTTCTGGTTTCAGTCATTCAGATTACAAAGCCTGCCCAGAGCGTGACCAGCTTTGTGTGTGTGCAGTGGGAGGAAGATGTACTTTTCTCTGTGTGCGCATAGTATACATGTATATTTTTAGCTTCCGGAAACAAAAGCAAATCTCCCTTACAAAGTAATGTTATATACAATTTTTGTTGAACTATAGTCAGATGAAGGCATAATTTGTCAGAAATTCATGTAATTCACAGAAATACTGCTAAGCCCAGAGCTTTCTGCTGTTCTCCAATCTGAGTGCAAAGCTGTTGTTACTCTGTTGCAAATTTACTTGCCAAAAGCAGTGGTTTCAATTAGTGGTTTCTACAGGTTTATCTAGCTGCTCTTTTATTTTTCTATATTGATGACAGTTATTTGGTGGAGGGTTTATAAACTAACAGTAAAATAACTGACCTAGTCTAGAAGCCTTAAATGCAGAAGGAATCTAGAAAGTCACCTGTAACTATAAATAAAATCTGTTTGAATGGTGTTAGTGCTAGTATTTCTGCTAATATGATATTGTTTTGAATACATCTACATTATTTCAAACCACCTGCCCCAATTACTTCTGTTCTTCTTTTCTAAACTATTGTTTTTTCATATAATCAATTGTTCTGTACTTCAGTTGCAGTTTATTTTCCCTGTAACTATCAAGATGAAAGTGCACTGAAAAAGGTTAAACGAGTTATAATATTAGTCAAATATACAAACACTAGGAAATAAGTCCCAGCAAAGGCTTAATTTTGTTTATCACAATGCATATGCATAACGTCACCGGCCTTATCTTTAGGAAGTGGTGTCAGAAGAAAATCTCAGTAATTTGGGTAACACGCTCACTCCTCTCTGCCTTACTCCCTGCCCCTCCCGGGCAAGAATGATGTGTTGGTCATCTTAAAGTATTACTGAGTGCCGTCCAGATAATAAAAAAAATGAAAATTGCATTAACTACTGAAAGAAGCTGCAGTGTAAAAATATTGCTGTAGATGTAGTATGCCATTAAATAACTTTGGTCCCTGAACAACTTCATTTCTTCACATTGAAGCAGAGGAACAACACCTGTGATTCCGTGTGATGTTCACTTTTAGTTGCAATTCTAAAATTATAATTAACAGTAATTATATATGTACACACACTATAATTACCTATATATATATATAGGTATAATTAACAGGTTTTTTGGGGTGGTAGGTTTAGGTGACAGGTTTTTGAGGATTATATTCTAGTTCTAATAAAATATCAGTAACAAAGCATATGTGCAGATCAGCAAATTGCATCTGCCTTTATCTTTCAAATTCTGTTCATATCGAATGTTTCTAAATTATTTTTTTTTTTCTTAACAAAGACTTTTTTCCTTTTGTCTTAAATAGGCATTGCTAGCTTTGGGCATCAGTCAGTCTGCAAGGACGCCTGACCCTAGTCATCCGTAAGCTTTTGAGTAAATAATGATTTTGGTAATTACATATCGGAGTAAGATCAGTTCTTGTTTGTGTGTCACCTTGTTCTTTTTAATCTGCTGTTTCGTGTCATTTCTGAAGTGCATTGTTTCTGACTTTACAATAGATATAGTAAAAAAGGATTTCTTCCAAACTGCAGGAGTTTTATCTTCAATGGCTTGATACGTGTATATTTCGTGTTTTTTTTTCTGGTATACTTCCTGATGTGTATTATTTTAATGTGCATTATTTCTTTAAGTTATTCTGGGCTCTTCTGCATTTTCCAATGGATAGATTTACTTTGGTTGTATACACTTTTCATGTGAATAACAAGATTTATTTAAAAATAAAAAACAATGTCCTTTTGCTATTTTCAATGAAGTGCTTTGCTGCAAGGCAGCACTTGTATCATAAGGAGATGTGTTTGACTTAAACTACTCTTTGTTTTTATCTGAGTAATAGGGATATATTGATAATTTTTTACAACTTCATGAAAGTTAGAAGTATGCTATCTGTGATATTTCTTGGTGTTGACCTGCTTTACACTTCATGTGTTTGTGCAGGTCAGTCAAACTGTAAGCACTAGTTTAAAATACATCTAATTTACAGAATTAGTTAAACTTTTCTTCATTAAGAGCACCAGGTAACTTGAAAAGTATCTTAATCTTAAATTTGTTTAAATACTCATCGTATCTCCTTCCCCTCTCTCACTTTTTCCCTTCTTCCTCAATATGTTTTACTATTGTTCTTTAAATGTTGCTAAAGAAATGTACTGTTTGTAGTAGCTATTTATTAATACCAAAAAAAAGGAATAGAGCTACACACTTTTAACACTGCTTTAGCCCTTCCCACTCTCTTAGAAAGTGCAAGTGTTGAATGTTAGCTGTTAGCTGGACTACTTAAAGATGTCACAAATTTTATTCCCTTTAAATTAGCATTATAAAACATGTAGACTGGCTGTCTATAAGGCTAGAGTTTTCATTTAGAAGTAGCATTTCAATAAAATGTAAAAGTGACATGCATGTTTGTGTTTTTGTCAGTTTTTTTTACAGTAGTAAAATCCTCAGTCTGCACAAAAGCTAATACAGCTATGTAAATAGCTTGTTTAAAACAAATTAGAAAAATATCGATGCTTGATGTCCTTGTGTGTACTAGATAGCCTTTTCCAGGTGGCTTTTTTTTCCTTGAATTAGGCTGGAATTACTAGCTTTGTCTTGCGTAGATGCCCAGTCATATGATGATAATTTAAGATGTGTAAAAACTAATGGAAAAAACTAGTAGATATGTTCGCAGAGATATAGAACCTTATTCTTCTAAATCACTTTCTTTGTTTTCATCTAGGTATGGTTTCACAAACATGCGCTATATTGCCTCCCTGATTAGTGGGGTGGGCATTTTCATGATGGGTGCAGGACTTCTTGGTATCATGGGATCATAGGTTTACTCCAGCCTCATCCTATAGAATCTCTTCTCTGGGTAAGCTAATCTTGTTTGATATTGTATTTAACGTTTGTGACTTAATAGAAAGTAATGACACAGTCTGAAATACACTTCCTGAGTCGGTTTGAGTCCCAACACAATTAACTCAAACCATCCTTAATAAGAATGTGTTTTAAGAAAAAAATAATGTTAAATCATAACTGTGTTAAATTATAACTGATCTTGTAGAAAAATGAGCTGTTCTTTAAACCCTGCATCTTCCCTTCACACCTCCCAAGAGGTCCTCCTTTTCAGTTTTGCAGCATATTGCATATTTCAAATAGTGTTGGTTGCCTTCTGTTTAGGGACAGCTACACGGCACAGTGGGTAATGGAGTTCTGGAATGCTGCATTTGGATAGCCTATGGTGAAGAGATCCGTACAAATACACATATAACATAATAATTGATATTTTTTTTTCATACAGGCATACTGCATTTTAGCAGGGTCATTGGTATCAGAAGGAGGTACGCAGTTTCAAGAAATATTTCTATTTAAGTGTTTGTAATCTCTAAGAGTACAATGTGAGTAATTACAGTAATATTTGGTCTGTGCTTATGCAGTAAACTTTTGAGCTCTGTTGCAAATACTTGTAAACAAAAAAAAAGGTGGAAAAACTTTCTTATCTAATATATAATGTCTATATATTCTGTATGTCTGTATACTAAGAAGTTGAAGAACACATCATTTGGAACGTATACGTAGAATGCCTTTTGGGTATTAAATTTCAGTGAACATAACTGTTCTTATTTGTATGGGAGACATGCATGTAGAAAAGAAGGTAACATTATGCTTTCTCATTATTCAAAGCATCAATAAGCAGAGCTTTCTTGATGACCTGTTGCTATGATATAAAGAAAAGTTTCCTCTCTTCAATACGTAAACAAGTATTTTTGCCTCTTAACCATTTTCAGCAAGTACTTTGGTGTTGTTTCAGCTACCCTTCTTGTTGCTATAAATGAAATTCGCAGGAGTGCTCGAGCCAAGGGTCTGTCATTTTATCAATATGGTATGTGTTATAGCAATAAGGTATGTGGTTATTTAAAACAGAATCTATTTACCAGTATTTGTATAATGATAGAAAAAATTTTGTCTGTTTTACCTTTCCCTTTCCCCTTGCTTTATTGATCTGTTTTCTAGTAACAAGTACATTTTACAAATCAGGTGACAATTAGTAACACTACTTAGATGCTTTTACTAAACTACTTGCATTTTTCAGGATAAATGCGTTTTTACATTTTTCAAACATTTTGAAGAAGCTTGCATAATTGGTACGAGGCTTGTTCTGTGTATTTATGAATGCTTTCAGAAGTGTGTGAATATGCAAAAATTCAGTTTACACCTATATACTTACAGAAATTTTTCTCTTAAGTTGTTGGTTTTAGTATAGTTTAAGTACTGTGCATAATGTGGTAAAGCTAAGCTTTCCAAAGTAATACAGTTTTTTTTGTTGTATATGCAGTTGTGCAGAGTCGTGATCCTAGTACAAACGTGGTGTTACTGGAAGATGCTGCAGCAGTTCTGAGTGTGGCCATAGCTGCTACCTGTATGGGTCTGACTTCTTTAACAGGTAAAATTCTGCCTCAGACTGAGGCAAGCAGGATGTGAATTTCCTCCTGTGCATGATGTGAACACAGAGCATTTAGTTTATATTGTTTGACTTCAATACATCTGCTCTTTTTCTGATGCTAGTACTGTGTAAGCTTCTGGAGGTTTGTACTGTTTTTGATTGGATTTCTGGTAGTTTGAGTTGAAAATATTTAAAATAAAAATGTTTGGGTTTTTTCATGTTATTATTGGTGGGGTTGGGCTTGAAAGAGTACATGCAGATGGGTCTAACTCCTTTTTGAGCTATTTATCATACAAGCTAGGCTATTTTTATTAAAGGTATGTTTATTGTAGTCAGTTACGCAAATCACTTTGGTCCATGGTGGGATTAGATAATTGAGCTCCCTTTTTCAGTGGTGTGCAGCTCCCTGTGGATATGGGGAGGATTTAAGGAAGCAGTTCTTTCCTTTTGATACCGAGTGGTATTAGTGTTATCTTCAGGTTACAATAGCTGCTCCTGAACATTGTGCAAACCTGTCTCATGTGGGTAGGACGATCTATATGGCAATTGATTCAAAGTCTGTCTTTGCTGCGCAGTTACATTTTCTAAAGAGGAAGGATTATTTATTTGTCCCTTTTTAAGTATTGTCCCTATTTTAAGTCTTTTCAATTGTTTAAAAAAATAAATATGGTAATTTTGTTTCTTTGTGTCTTCTGATGAGTTAATTGCAAGTTTCATTTTTTTTTTTATAGAAGTCAGGTTTTTATTCCATCTCTAGTTTCCTTCAGAAAGTTAAAAATACATTACTGTTTCTACAAATCTGAATGTGGATGAATACATGTTTAAAACTTATTATGTGAGTACTGTGTTCCAGAAATGGTTAATATTTGCACAAGTTTTGAGTTACTGATAAAAGAACACAGACTTCTGTGCTGCTACCTGTATTTAGGCTTATATAATTTTATATTAATAAAGGTAAATCTATATAGAGAAACCCAAATAGCTGACAAGAGTTTACTCATTTACTCGTCCTGTGGGAGACAGGAGTGTCTGAGGGACAGGAGGGACTAGAGACATTATCTTAAGATAACTTGTTTTCCTTCAGCTTCATCTCGTTCTGCAGTAGGAGGGAATTGCCAGTATGTTAAAAAAAATCCAAACAATCCAAAACCAACAAAGAAATCCCATCAGAAAGCAAAAAGCAACCACACCCCCACAGCCCCAGCTATATACTCCTTTCAGTGTGAAATCTGAATTGTCTGCTATGGTTTAGAAATGCTCTGTGAAACTAATTTGACATGTCTTGTTTAGGAAACCCTTATTACGACAGTGTGGGGTCTCTGGGTGTTGGAACTTTGTTAGGAACTGTGTCAGCATTTCTAATCTACACTAACACTGAAGCCCTGCTGGGACGATCCATTCAACCTGAACAACTGCAGCGACTCACTGAGTTACTGGAAAGTGATCCTGTAGTAAGGTAAGAATCTTTACAGCTCAATCTCTACTGAAAACAAGAAGAGCAGGAAAATAACATTTGGAAAAAATAGTTCAAGCACTTTAAATGAGAGAAATCTGGTGAGGTTGATTATTTTTAGGGTGGATTCTTCTGTATTGATATTTTAGAATCTTAATTACTACTAACTTCTGTTTGTATGCTAAAAATTTCAATAAGTGAATACTCCCTCTCAGATGTTCCACAGCTGAAATAAAATTGCAAATATGTTCTAACAGTATTAATTACAGGAATTGATAATGGCTTAATGAGAAGGCCATCACAAACTTAAAACTATTTTCAAATGCATGAAATGCAAGCATTTAAATGAGACTGTAATGTTGCTTTTATAGTTTATTAGCACATAGATATTTAAATTCTGTTACTGTTAATATTCAGCGTCTGGAATTCTGTAGCAGTTGGCAGTGAAATGCTGTGGTAGTATTATGATGTAATAGATTCTGCATGTGAGATGCTTACAGAATGAACTCAATGCTAATTTCTTTCTTTGGAAATCTGCAATTTGCAGTGAAATAGACTTAAAGCTCATTGTAATTCTGAAATCTTACTTAAATGCTTTTTAAGGAGCTGTTTTAGCTTACTTTAACCCTATTAACCTTGATTTAGAAGCAAAACCCTTTTTGTTTTCTTCTTAATCTTATTCAGGAATATATTTCTGTGCAAATCAGATAGAATATTTTAGTGCTTTTTTTTATTCATAGTCATTACTGAGCTCTGGAGGGAAAAACCCAAGCCCATTAGTTAACACCAGAATACTTGAAAGAAACTATGCGCTGCATCATCTCCGTTGCAAGCAACAGATCTGAATGACATGCCCCTTCATTCCAGAAGCTAAAGGAGATTCCTATTTTGGAATAGGATTGTGTTAGAATTTTTGCATGTCAGTAACTAAACTCTGTTACTTTGTTGTGGCCCTGGATTAGTCTGAATGGTGGAGCATATGTAAAAAGTGCTGTGTTAGATTAGGTGAGTTCGTGTGGTTATTTGTACATGACTTTGTTAGTTTTTTTTCCAAAGTGCACAGGTGGCTTCTGCTTGTCTCATGCTGAAATCATAAAACTTCTCCTATTCCAAGCACCATTTTATGTATATTCCATTTTGTAAATTATTATAACTTCTCAACAGAGCAGTTGATCTCCTTCTTGCTGTAGACATTTTTTTAAAGCAAGAAGTAACTGAATTTTAAAGAACAATAATAATAATAAAAGTAAAGACTTGGTAAGACAGTGTGTGTTTTTCTTAAGGTTAGAAGATGAAGCACGTTTAGGATTTCTCATAATGCTGTTTGCAGGACCTTCTGTATGCGCTTTCTCTTGAGTGATCTCTTTCTTGGATCCAGTACGTTATCCGCTTTGATTTCTTTTAGCGCACAGTTTGTCTTTGACCAAGTTTTTCTTGTAATAAAGCCTAGTATCTTGAGCTTGGTTAACTTACATCTTCTAATAAGATACTTGGACTTGATCTCAGAATTCTCTGAGATGTAAATGCATAATTTGTGGAAAAAGATACTCCAATTTTTTTTCTTATTCCAGCCTTTGGTTAGTTAGGTTTTTTGATTTGTTCATTTTCAACTTTTTCTAGTGAAATAAGGAAGTCTTTTAGCATCAAGTATTTCTTCAAAAGGCTACTTGTACATTTTCATCAACATATCATCGGGCTTGTAAGACTTTCAGCATTTTCTTGAATGTTCAAACTCTAATTTTCTTATATGGGGTCGTCTAGTAGTATGTTCTACTCTTACATTTTTCTTACTGACACCAAATATAAAAGAAAAAGCTCCTGAGTACTTGTCTGCTTCTACAGCCGTGACTAATATTGACTTTTTTTATTTCAACCTTTTCAGGATCTTCAGTTATCAAACTGTACCTGAATTCTCAATACAATCCTTTGTGCAGTTGCTGCTTCCCAGAACAGTCCTCCCTTGATCTTTCAAGGAGGGTTCACAATCTTTCTTTTCAGATGTGTTCTGCCAAATATGAAGGGAAATATTAGGGAATCATTTGTCAGAAGGTATTTTAAATCCAAACTGACCAAAGGATTCAGATGTTCTGATTTTCACCTCCCATCACCTCCACCACCACTTGCAACTTACTATTCCAGCAGCAGTTTGCCTGAACATTATGTTCTGCTGCTAATTATCAAGTATTAGATTTATCAAACAATGCTAACTGCCGTACTACTACAATAAATAATGTCTCTGTTGTTGATCTCTTTTTTTCAGCTATATCTTGAATTTTTTTACAGGGTTGTTTGACAAGATCTACATTTCGTAAAACCTTAATGACTGGAATTTAATGCTCTTAATGTGTTGGTTTTATTTTTTTCCACCTTTTTCACTACCGTTCCTTGGATTGTCAGGTGACATTGTCTTCAGTTAAATAGATTACCTCATTTACCATTCTTAAATTTTGGCACAGCGTTGTTAATCTTCTCTTTTTAAAATTCTCATCAATATTGCAGGATGAAAAATTAATTGGCCTTCACTGTTATTCATAGTTCTTTTTTTCTTTTGAATGCAGGTTATGGAGCCTGCTGAATTAGAAGCATTTTTTTTTTCTTTTGAATATCCGGTATGCTTCTTTGCTACTAATAGAGCTTTGTTGTAATAATACATTTTTGCTTTTTTAGATCAGGAAAACAATGCTTATTGCATGTTTTTGCCTATTCTGTATCATTAGTAACTTTTTACCATTTCCGTGTAGTAGCAGGCTTGTTTCCAGGTTATCCTTTGTTTCTGCTATACTTAAAAAAATGTTGGTTTGTATCACAAGTGATGCCTTTTTATGCTTCTTCTATCAGTTTGCTGGATTTTGTAATTTCTTTTTTAGGCTCATGGTTGTTTATTTCCCCTTTCTTTTAATTTGCTTTGTAATTTCTAGTTGTAGCCCTTATTTCATTTGTGATCCAGAATGAGCTTTCAGAGTTGTTCTCAGTTGGAAAACTATTTTTTTTTTTTTTTTGCTACACAGACATTCCATTCTTAACTCTAATTCACACCTTTTGGTGCCTAAATCTTTCTTGTGTTCAGCTTAACTGAAATGTAGGAGATCAGGCCTTCAGAACTGTGAAATAAAATATATGCTGTGGTACAGACTGTCCTGATTCTGTTCTTAGGGAATGTAATCATGGATCCCTAAGCGTGAAATATTCTTAGTGACAGTTTCGTCTTAAATTTTTACTTCATTGTAATAGCTATTGGGTAATTGTGCTACTACTGTGCTGGAAAATCTGTGATTTGGAGGGGGCGGGGGAAGGACTTGACACCCTCTGCCAAATTTTTCTGTAATGTGATATTTGCTCTTTTTCCTAGTTTGAATTGATGATGTCTACTAGCCATCCAGAAGCTTCCATAAGCAAGCTTTGTAGCTTAAGTTTTAGCATGCACGTTTGAATTTTTGCATTATTAGTGTTTTTTCTCCCCTGACTCGCTGCCTTATCTTTCCTGGACAGATTATAAGCAGTAAGGTAGACTTCTTTTCATTTACATTCCACTGAATTTTGTTATCAAGTTACTGCTTAATGAGAATCTCAAATATCTCTTGTTATCTTTTGCTTAGCTCTGATAGGCACTTGATATATCTTCAACATTTTTGAATCACATGGATTCAAATTCTCTTCAACAACCCTCATTGAACCACATCTGTTATCTTAAATACCCTCTGGTGTGAGGAGGTAGTTTGATGCCAGTTAGATTACTGCAGTTAATACTGTTTGGATTTGGTAGCTTCGCACAGAAGAACTGTGTAAATTTGGTTGGAATTGAAAATTCTTTATTGCTACCAGTAAGCTCATAGTTCTTCTAATCTGCTTAAATGTTTACTGAGATGTTTTTTTGGTGTCTCTATATTTAGTTCATGATCTATTTATTTTTTTTTAATGTGCTTATCCCTCCTGCACTCCAAGTATTACAAAAAATATTCCATAAACGTTTCCATTGACTGTTCACCTTAAACTTCTGCTTCCTGTTCTTTGTAGACTGTTCACTCTAGCAGGCTCCTTCCAAAATATGCCTTTGGCTTTCTTCCTGCACCCCCAGTGAAGTTAGTTCTAATTTTAAACGTTCAGATGAGGAGAAACACTTTTAGTTGTGAAGAGTAAATCTGCTTAAGATAAAGGACATGCTGATAAAGATGCTGTGAAATTGCACAACTTAGTAAAATGAATGGAAAGAAAGTTTAGTACTTGTCATCAAGTGAGCTTTATTATTGCTGAATCTAAATTTTGTGTTAGAATTTAAAAAATTGTCAAGATTGCATTTTTCTGTTAATAAAACCAAAGTCTTTGGAATATTTTATAGTTGACCTCAGATACTTGTTTTGCTTTGGAAATGTCAGAAGAAGCATTTAAAAAATTGGAAACTTCGTTGTGATTTATGCCCCATATTTTAATCTCCACTCTTTTTCTGGCCTTGATGGAAGAATGTGGAAATTTATTCTGCCATGGTAATTCTAAATTTGCTTAGCTTTAAAGATTAGCTAAATTTGTGTTAATCTAATTAGGAAAAAAACTAGATGATCTTATTTGATATTTATTCCACTGCACCACAACATGTCTAGGTCCTAAGTTTGCTTCATATGTTATTATCTCTGGAAAATAGAGGGCTTTTTGTTTACTCCCTATATTCACACATCACAGAGTTTACCTAACAAACTGGAACACAACTATGCTATAGAAAAACAGAAGTTTTCAAAGGGCCAAAATACATACATATTGCACCGTTCATGTTCTAGTGTCTATTAGGAACCTTTAAATAAATGCACATTTCCAGCATTTACAAACAGTGGTATTGTGATTAGTTGTGGTCAATATTCAGTATGATGGAAAATGAGTTGCGGGTACGATATCCATAACTCTTTCTTATATCAAATGTAACTTTGAAAGGATGTTTCTGTAATTGCAGTGTGTGCTTTCAGTAATTGGCAATAGAGTATTATTCTTCACCTTGGAATTGAGAGTACTTAAGTATTTTTAAGTAGGTGCATGTACATGCAAAAAAATGTGCAGTAGCAAGTAAGTTAAACTTAAAAGTTCAACTCGGAATAGGGAAGTTCTCACTTTCTATTGGGGGATTGGTTGTTTGGTTTTTTTAAGATACTATTAGTCTATTTCTGTATCTGTGATGCTTCTTTTAGTCTGTCTTTTATTGCAGCAAGCCCTTTATGGATGTGGGATACTTTCGTTGGTGTAGCAGATACCTGTGGAAGTAGCATAATTGGTTAAATATCAACCAGTATTTAATGGAAGTGTATGGTGACAAAATGAGGATACGTTAGTCAAAGGCAATGGCCTTTTAAAATTACACAATCATTTTGGTGTGATGATATTGTTAACATCAGAAGTCAAACTAGCTAGTTGTTTGTGTTATGTTGTTCTACATTTTCTTTAAAAATTATGTGTTTCAGAGCAATTCATGATGTTAAAGCCACAGACATGGGAATGAGCAAAGTGAGATTCAAGGCAGAAGTAGACTTTGATGGACGGGTTGTTACTCGTTCTTACCTGGAAAAACAAGACATTGAACTGCTGCTACAAGTATGTTTAAAAAAATGATTTTGTAATTTCCAGCATATGATATTTACTTTCCAGTTTCAAGTATGTCTAAACCCAAGATTTTCCAGTAGATGAGGCATATTCTACCACTTCATTTTGAAGGATTGCAGATGTTTTTACTTAGTGTGTTAAATATGTGTACACAGAATCATACTATGTGGTGCTAAAACAGACCCACTTCTGGGTTGTGTAGGGCCTGGGTAGGAGGAGGGCAGGTTTTTAATTCCATTTTTTGTTAGAAAATGCATATTTGTTCAAATAATTTTGATAAGAACCTAATTATTCCAATACATTTTTGTTGAATTACAAGATCTCCAGCTAAAACTGGGAGCCTGTCACCTGAGAATAAGCATCTGTTTTGGCAGAGCCATTCTCCTTGGCTGCTCAAGATGCAGTGTTACAGTTTACAGATCCTGCCATTCAGACGAGGCTTGAATATGGATTGCTTGCATCACGTGACTTAGCATTTTGACAGCATTTAACAATTAACCACCCTTAAGTAATTGTTTGTCTCTGATTTTAGTGTAGTTCAGGGTAGTTTTTTAATCCCTCTCTTCAATAGAAATGTAAAACTGCTTTCAGCTGAATTTTATGTGGGAAACCTATGAAGTAAAGAATAATTTATGTAAATTACCAGGAGAGATTTAAGTGGGCAAAATGTTTTGCTTGCTTACCGATTTTCATCTGTAACTATTGCTTATATACATTTGCTTCTGTAGCTACAGGATTTTTCTGCTGCCCTTTCAAAATGAAAAGTAGATGTCAGATGTCTGCATTTTATGATTGTCCGTTAAACATAACTTTTGAAGTTATCTGAGCTTACATTTAAATTACTGCAATTTTTTAAAGCATTAGTCAGTGTCACAATTTTTAAAATGTACTGCCCTTTAATGTCAAAATAAAGAGTGTATGTATATCATGTATTTATATGTATGAGTGTGTGTATGTATATAGTGCATTAAGTGATCTGCTCTTGTATTGGATTATTGAATACATTTTTGAAAGGAAGACTGCTATCAGCTTTGTACAGCTGAGGCACTGCAGGTTTGCTTGGTTTTATATTGCCAAGTTTCAGTTGCTTTGCTGTTGCAAAGATGTTAGTACCCTACTTTTCTTTCCAAAGGCTTTCTTAGCTTTTGTTCTTTATCCACTATTCCCTTCGGCATTTGCATACAACCTTCACTGGTTCTTCCAGCTGGTATTGTTGGGAAGGTTGTTCCTGATTGTTTCTAGGTTGGCAACTGTTTCTTACACAGTTTGTTGTAGTTTCATGTAGTAACGCCGTCTCAACTATAAAACCATTATTGAAAGATAGCCGCTTTCAGCAGGACTCGGCCACCCGAAGTCAAGGGCAGACTTAATGCTTGCCTTGTCATCTCCAATTTTTCAAATAACTAGTTCATTCAAATAGCATTGTTATGAACGTTACTCTTTCTAAAGTTGTGAAATACTTGTTGAAATGCTGTCATTCAGGTTAATCTCATTCTTTTACCTGTTAGACTTGCCGTGATTGTAGTCTGAGGTTATTGTGGTTGGAATATCTTTTAAGATCACTCAATTATATTATTCCTGTTCAGTTCTAGAGTAATGGGGAGCTGGGAGGAAAGAAAATGATGTTGTGTTGTAGTTGTATACACAAGAAGAGTTAGCTATTTAATAATTCCTCTATCAGCAAGAACCTATTTGTCCTAAACATACTGCAGCTGTATTGTCTAAACTATGGCTGAGATAACACAGGGCAAACGGCTTCTGTCCAACTTGCTGTGAGACCTCTAAGGAAAGCTCATGACAATGCTGTAATACCTGCCTTGGTGCTTCTGATGTCTGGGGGTTTTTGGAGGGAAGAGCAGAGCCTCCTGTCTTCCTTGACCTCGTACCTTCAGTCTCGTATGTTGTGGGTCTCCTAGGCTGAGTTCCTATCAACTATCTTCAAGTTTTTGGTATTATGGAGGAGCTGTATTTACATCAGCATTCATAGTAATCCTCGTGGATTTTCAGATGAGTTGGTAATGTGATGCTCAGGGTAAGCAGTGTAATGGAATAGCAAGAATGTATGAAAATGAGGAAAGAATACACAGGGGTACCCTGCTCTGCCTTGCTGTGACCAAGGAATATCCCAGAACCTTCTAGAAAATGAATGAAATTCTCTAAACTTATTTGGGAAATAAAAGAGGAAATCCATTAAAGATAGAGAAGGTTTTATATTGAGTGCAGGTGTAATGGTAAGCCAGCTGCTTCATTGAATAGATGCTATTCTTCTGTGTCTTTGAGACCTAAGAACAGATGACATTTTGAAAGGAAATGGCAAAAGCTGAAAAGTGTTCTGTTTTGCTTTTTTTTTCCCCCCACTTGAAATTTGTCAGGACCCTCTGTGGTGCTGTTCCTTTCTTTTCTTTCCCGCCTCTCAACCTCTCAAATTTGATTTCTTCCTAGGAAATACAACAAGTGAAAACCCTTGAAGAATTAGAAGCCTTCATGCTTAAGCATGGTGAGAATATTGTTGACACACTGGGAGCTGAAGTAGACAGACTTGAGAAGGACCTAAAGGTAAAATTTAGCTGCTTATTAGAGTGTGCTTATTCTGCAATACATTTTAAACAATATCACTGCTTCTGCTTTTGGGATTTTGTTTGTAAATACGGCAGAGGGGAAGAGGATGATAATCTCAATGCAAATTTTCTTGCTGTAGTATACTAACTAAGTTCTGACTAGCCGCAAACCCGTACTTTGGCACTGATCAGTTTGTTATGTATTTTGTTCAGTTTTCTACCACTGTAGAACAATATTTTCATGAAATAAGAAGTGATTGTGTCTTTGTTACTGTATTCTCAGAATGTTATTTACAGGTTGTTTAGTCTCAGGTTATTTACAGGCTGTTGAAATTGTTTTGGTTGTAAAGGAGCAAATTTCAATTTTTTATTTTTTTAATCTGGCACTCAGCATTGTATCAAATATCAGTGTGTGATGAGGGCTTTACTCAACATTTTTTGCTCTTGTTGAAGCAGTACAGTGTTTACTTCTTTTATAAGCCTGTCATAACTTTTTATCATTACTTTTTTTTTCATTCTGTAATTTAAATATCCTTTGGTGGATGCAACAGATTATTGTTTCAATTTTTAATTTTTTAATTGTGTGCCTGTTAATCTCACTTTTTCTGGCACGAATACAGAACTATAAGTATACTGACTGCCAGACACACAGTCCAGTCATGACTGCCTTTTGGTTATCAGGAGACACTGCTCAAGAGCGTGTCTGTCCTTGCTTATTATATTTGATAAATGTTCTAGTTTTATTTCTGTCCCTGGAGTGGTGCTGTTTAAAAATAAAAATACTATTTTGAGTTTAATCACACCAGCAGATCCAGTTCTTCATGGTTTTTGAGGAGTAAGATCATGACTAATTAGTTTATAAACATGAATACTGTTTTTTGGTATAGGCAGGGATTTCGGTGATTGTGTTGCTGTTGAATATGCTTTACTAAATATGCTAGTCAGATTCACTTGCTGGATGACTTTGAAGCAGTGACTTTCAGTAAACCTCTTACGGACTATACGATACATGTAATGACGATAACATATTTATACAACATCAGAAAATGCATATTTCTTAATAGAAACAGTATTTTGAATCTTTATAAATAGCTTCAATGGCAGAGAACAAATTATTTCAGCTGTCTTATCCATTATTCAGGAAAGTATCTGTTAAACATATCTATACCTCACTTGAAGAAAATTTTATTTGGATGGTTTTATATGAAAACAAACCGCCCTCAAATCAAGAGAGCTGCTTCACTTTATAAAGCATAAGAACTAATTTATCTGTGATGTTGAAAAGTAGTTGTCAAAAAAAAGATGACTTAGCCTTCAAAATACTGCTTCTAGCATGCGCAATGTTTGTTGAAGCTATTCCTCATTTTAAAATAGTCCCTGTGTTAAAATTGTCCCTGTGTTACCAGAAAAAGGGATTTGTTGTCCAGTTGCCAACATCATACCAGAAATACATTATTTGTATCCATATGCAAAACGTGTTTGAATATTTTTAAATAAAAATGTATTTCTTTAAATTTTATTTCAGCAACGAAATCCTGATGTTCGCCATGTGGATTTGGAGATACTATAGGCTTGGCAAAAGAAATCTTCAGGTTGATACTATTTTGGAAAGAAGTCACGTAAAGGGCTGAAAAGCGTCTGAAATTGCAGTGACCTCAGCACCATACCTCGCTTACTTTTGCTGTAGGCGTCCTGGACTGTGAGCACTGCTTCTGTTTCTGGAAGAGTGCTAGACTCGGAGAGAAAAGTTTCCACGGCAAAATCAGTTTTAAAAAGCTACTTGACTTAAATTCCACAGGAGAGTCTGTCAGAGTATATTCACTGCGATTCAGAAGTTAAGACCTGAGGCTTAGCTAGGCAAATACAGCTGCCTGAAAATATACAACACACTTAGTTTTTCCATTTGTGTCCCTTTGCAGTCAGTTTGCACTTCTTTAGTTTCTTTCAAGATATCATTAAAGGTTCTTGGGAGATATTAAGATTAGCTAAGAAGAGTTTGTTCCAGTGGAACCTGCCAACCTTAAACTAATTGTAATACTTCAACTGTGTGATTGTTTCACAGTTTTTCTTTTGTATGAGGTGAATTCTTCCGAACAGGCGCTGGCCTTCTCTCAAGTACCACGACCTGGAAACCTTCTTTTTGCCACTGTTCTAATTACCAACGCACTTCAGAACTAGGAGGTTTTTCTCCTCAGTGGAGTCAGCTGTATGTGGTTAGCCAGAGTGTGTTAAGTTACTGTGAAGAAATTACTGTGTAGAGATTTCAGTGAACTTCCTCTGTTTAAATTTTTTCTTTTTTCCCCTTCTTTGACACTTGTTCTCTTATTTCTAAGTATCGTCAGATGTAATCTGGGAGATATTTATGGTAGTGCTTATTAAAAGTTACCTGGCATTTTGGCTTTTTATACTTTTAATAGGCTGTATTGCCAGATACGGTCTTTGCTAGAAAGTGTAAGAGAAGTTGTTGGAAGTTACAATAGTAAAAAATGTATTAGAACTATTTATAATTAAACAAATGAATACATTGTATTTTTAATTATTTACCTCTACACATTATCTGTTATCTGAATTCTAAACCGCTTACTTTGTGGTTGTTTTTTTTGTTAGTTTGTTTTTGGTTTTTTTTAAGAATTGACCTTGCTTGTTTGGGAAAGTAAAGTAATTCTGTCAGTGTTCCTCAATAATCCTGAGATAAGTGCTTAGAGTTTATAACTTCGAAATGCACAATTCTAGCACTGTATATAATCAGCCTCAAGGCTTTCTGCACTAGGCACCCAAGTTGCACCAGATTCTTTGAGACCCAGTCTTTATTAATAAGGCCATGAGTACAGATCATGCAAGTGAAATATAAGTGAAATGACTGTACATAAATAACTCTGAGGAAAATCCTTTATGCACTTTAACGTATTTCAGTAAAATGAGAATTGCTTATGTGTGAGAGGTGATAAGAAGACCCTCCCAGTGACTCAGTTGCTGAGTAATGACTGACTTGCTGAAAAACGTTGATATGAAACACAAGTCTTCAAAAATCAACCTAAGATTAAATTATAAGCATTGTAGCAAATAATATTAGAGACCAATGTGTCCAGATTTGACTAAAAGCTTTTTAGAATGTTTTTTTTGTACTGTCACTTTGCCAGTGAATTATGAGAATTTAAAATAGCATGCCTTTGACAACTGCAAAGCACTTTGCATTCTGGTCATTTTAAGTAGAAAAACATTCCAGAGTTTAGTTACAGATGGGACTTCACATACAGTAATTGTGGGTGAAGGGATCTCTTGAGTACCGGTGTCCATAATCCCTTTTCACTGGTGGCTTCTTTAGAACATAGTTATTATGGCTAACCCACAAGAAGGCTTACTTTAGCTGGGTTTCTCCTATTGTAGAACTAGTATATTTAAGCCTGATGATTTGAAATGCAGTTTAAAAGTAATTTGGAAGTGTACTGTATCAAGTAAATAAGGCATATTTTAGCCCATTATAAATAATTTAACTTTCTCCTTGCCCTTCCATGTAAACTTCATCTCATCTCACTATGCCCTCTGCTGATGTCTTATTCATGAAGACCGCTGGAATCTGATAATGCATAACCTCTTTCCTTCTTCCTACAATATTTATATGGATTTTGAATTTGAATAAACACTTTATTAAACCCCTTATTCCAGAAATCTTAAAAACCCGAAGAGAATGAAAACTGGGGAAATGTTCTTACTGGGCAGGTTAGTGGAGACAGCCAATGTGATACAAGTGGTTTGCGTGCTGGAGGTCCTGATGAGTGAGTAATGTTCGGGTGCACTTTGCAGGGCAGAAATTTCACTGAGAGGTTAGTAAATGTTACCTCAATACTGAAGTGTTCCCATATCTTGTTTAAGAGGAGGCACAAGTTTATATTTTTACAGGGCATCTGCTCCACAGCTGATAAAATTTTTCTCATTCATAGAGCTGTAATTCATACAAATTCTGGTCTTAATTTCCTATCTGAGTCAGAAGCATAACCATCCACACACCTTTTATTTGTATTTCAAGATAAAATTCAGATCCTCATCTCCCAGTTACGTTATTGATGATGGCATCACAATATGTTAAATTTAAGAAGCCAGAACTTGAATGTTTTTCAAGTCCATAACAGTTGCATAGTTTGAGGACTCAGTTCCATTTCTAAAAACGACGTGGATGGTGATGAACCACAGGAGGGCGAGCAGACTGGTTTTGGCAGTACTTTGTAAGTTTACACACCTTGCAGTTGGATGAATATGTGGATTCATTGAACCTGTCAGGTTGGAAAGGAAAAGTAATTCCAAGCTGTTGCATTTTAATATAATTTGCAGATTGTTTTTAACAGTTTTGACATTTCTATTGCTTTTTTTCTTAACTGTCTTTATGGTCTAAAACTTGAGGTGATGGGTCCACTACTTAGTTTACTTTTGTTTTAGTGATTTTGGGGCAAACGTTTAGCTAATACATTCATATGATAGAATCCTCAGAATTAAAGAAAACTTACAAAGTGTGGAGGAGAGGATTTTTTTTCTTTATCATAAATACAATTACATAATGTTTCTTTTAGATTGATTTTAAGGAAAAGGAGTGAGGATTTAGCTAACAATAAAGTTATATTCTAGGATTTTTTTCAATTAAGGCGTGGATTTATAAAATTATTTTGTAGACTGGCCTTGCAGGTTCTATTTTTTCAAATTGTATTCAAAACTGCTGCCCTCTGCTTTGTGAAAGATTGCTTACGTGTTGCGCATTGTCTCAATTCTGTAAAAATTGCGATGTTTGAAAAAATTGTCTTAGTATTCCAACATACAGAGTGATCTTAATGTATTTTAAGTCAAAGTTGTCTGGACACTAATAATGCGTGTTTCCTGTAGAATTTGCTCTTCTATAAAGGATAAAATTCTGAAGTTATTATCTTTCCCCCGTGAATGAATTTCAGGTCTAAATTGCCTCCTTCATACGCCGTGGAATTCAGTATTTGGTGTGGTCCCTCTCTACCCCTCCACTCTCTAACGCATTTATTAAGCATATTGTAGTAGTAAATACTTCTGTTGTATTACAGAGACTGTTTGTGGGGTGCTCTGGCCTAGAAGTAGGGACTCAGGGAAGAAGAGAACCTATTTTTTAAGGACAAGTTGCATCCTTTATCCTCGGACTCATGCTCAAGCTGAAGGTTTTTTGGCCTCTTTTTTCCTTCCTTGAATTCCCACACAGATTTTATTTTTTTTAATTACTTTTAGAGGAGGAAGCCGTTATGAGCATCTTAAGTTTTTAATAGCAGGGCTAGATGCTACTCTTGGTCTTTAGATTTGGTACTGTACTTCTTATTCATTGATAGTTGACAATAGCGATTGCTAAAGCTACAAATCACGTTAGCCAAAACTACCAGAGTTTTCTGATTCTGGCAGGTGCCGTGTTTTCAGCTATAGCCGGAGACTCAGTTTTTATTGAGGTATTTTTACTGGCCCCTCTTTGATAAGGGGGAGTTCGGGGAGGAGTTGTAGGTATGTTCTGTCTGGGTAAGACACTGATTGCAATTCTGTGTTCTCCTTATTTGTTATCATTTTAGCTGACTTTCTTTTTTCCGTAACAAAGAAAAAAGCATGCATTATGAAAGTACCTCTAGTAACGAGTGCATCGAATGCAGGCTTCTTGCAAAGAGGTTTTTTGGCTTTTGTGTATTGAAAGTGTGGCAATTTTTGAAAATTCTCAATTAGGTAATCCTTTTTCTAAAGTTGATTTAGAAGTGTTTCTTACAAAAGAATCCACAGAAGCATAGTTTGAGACTTGAAAAAAAGTATTTCATTTTATGGTCATATGTTCTTAAGGCATTTTGGCTTAGTAGAATAGAAGAATTGATTAATATTGACTCCTGTACAAAAACTGAACTTGCATGCCTAAAGGCTTACATTGCAGCAGTGAATATAAAATTACAATGTCCTTTGTTTTCTTCTAGCGTAAATTTGTGCTGCTTCTGTTCTTATTGTTAGCTCTGAATAGAGAGTGCAACTAACATCTTTTGCAGTTTACCTGCTTAATGTCTGTGAGAAGTCGAGGTGCACCAAAAAGATTTTTTTTTTCTTTGTAGAAGGGTTGCATAGCTTAAATAAGTAATTTTTTTCCTTTCTTGTTAGCGAGACACAAATAATTAAACCCAAAAGTAGGCTATATCTTTATTACATATAAAAAGAAAAGGGAATCCAGGCTTTAAAGCACAATAGTCAGATTTTTGAAATGCATGTCCTTTGAGGAAAATAAAGTGTGCCAGGAGCTCCAAGTGGTTGTACGGACTATAGAAACTGCAGTCCATCAGGCTTTGCTGAAGCAAAAGAAAAGAAACTGTAACAAAGTGTGTGGTAAGAAGAAAAGAATACGAGGAAAGAAAAAAAAAAACCTAAGGTGCTGAGCACTTGGGAATAAGAAAAGGTGAACATAATCTAAAAAACGTGGCCAGAAATAAGAAATGATGATTGGAGAGGAAAAGAACAGTAAGAAATGATTTTTGATTAGAATGCCTAAAACTATGTAGTATGACATTCTCTTTTAGCAATGTATAGATAGTTGGGTGATTCCTCTCTCCCACCCCCAGCAAAAACTCTTTTTTTTTTTTTTTTCCTGTAATGAAAATCAGTGCCTCCATTTAACTTGTTTCCTAATGGTGTTCAGTCTTGTAGTATAAACCTATTTGCCCTCTGAAAATTTAGTCTTATTGCTAAAGGTGATGGTGTAATCTCAGTCTGGAGCTTTGTTGGTGAGGTATGTATGTGGTGAGTGGAGGGTGAGTAATTTTAATTGTGGAGACGGGAGCTGGAGTGAATTAAAGAGCAAATGTGAATCAATTCTTTCAGCCAGAAAAAGATTTAAGCACCTTACTGAAGGTATGAACGGGGGGGGGGGGGTGGTGTAGGTGCGGTGTTCTAAGGTCTACAGAATTCTTGCAATGGACTGTGATGTTAGTCTGTATTTTCAAGTTGTTTAAATATTTGTGGATGAGGAAGATTTCTAGTTAAATCATCACATTCTGAAAAGGGGTTAAAGAAAACATTCAAAACATAATGTGAAAAGGATGTGCATTTTTTTAAATACCACAGACAGATACTATTACAGATTATAGTAGACAGGCAGAAAATTGTTGTTCTGTCCTATATTACACGAGGCTCTTGAGGACAATTTCTTTTTTCTGTGTAAATCAAAGCCAACAATTAAAATAAAAGGTCTTTGTTACTTTTTATAAGTGTTACACTAACAGTAAGCCTGGTCAAATTTTCATATTTCCAGCATTCATAGCACTGTTATAGGGAGAAGGTGCCTGTTAAAATAGCGGAATACAGCTCCACACTCTAGGATATGTTTGATTTTAAATATAGTCTAAATTTAGGTTATGAACACTTTTGAGGTTGTGATCAGCTGCTTCAAATCTGAAGACAGAGGAAAAAAATATGCAATGGTGTAAATGATGTATATAATGTTGTTTTTTTTTTTGTAAGTTTCTTGTTAAGTTAAAGATGATGAACAACTATGTGAGAAGAAGCGTTTGAAAAATGCCTAAAGCATTTGGAAAGCATTTTGGCTATTGCCAAAATTGTATTAAATGTGGAAGTCAACAGTGAGGATTTTCACTGGTGGTAGGACTTTCAAAGGGCAATCTCAAAGTTGAAACATGTTTTTTCGGTGCAGCTTTTTAATCAAATGTATTCTCTTCCCCTCCGTTCTGATGCTTTTTGGTGTATTGGCTTTTTCATTCTGTGTCTTGGTTACTTCATATTAGTATGGGGAAGTCATTTTGATTTGTGAGGTGTAGACATTTAAGTATTTCTCTGCATATGTTCTTTCTTTTGTAATTATACTTGAATTCGGTACATCCTGTAAAATGTCTGGAAGTTGTAATTACTCAGTAAAATGTTACATAGCCGGTAAAGGTTGTGTTCTGTTAATTCAAGCAATTTTATATATTGTAAAGGTAAGCAATAACACTGGCTTTAGGCAGTTGATGATTTGCTACATTTCTGAATTCAAAATGCATTTAACAGTATTTTATGGATGCAAAACAAAGGTTAAACCCATCTATTTGCAATAGTTATTCAATTTTCCTTTGTTGGCAGCACACGCTCTGTTGAAAAGCGTGCACTCGGTACGTGAGCCACCTGCCTGTTGCCTGCAGTCCCAGCTGTATTAATACTCCGCACTTCACTGGCGACTGTGCCTTTCGTCCTACTCACTCCTGAAGAGTGCACTTGCTTCCCCAGCACAGAGAAAGTTCTTTCTGCCTGACTCGGAGGCCCCACTGGCACTGTCTCCAGTCTGGACTACCAGTCCTGACCCAGATCTGAGGATGACATGAAGAAAGGTAGTAAGAGAGATGACTTTCATGTCTGTGTACAGTCAAGGGTATGGAGAATTTCTCAAAGAGTTTGGGTTTATGTATTAGACTTAGGTAATAACTGTAATTTGACAATCACAGCAAAGCTCTCCAAGCCTCTTTAAAAAAACCCAAAAAGCAAACAAAAAAAAAAACCAACCCAAAAAAACCAAAACAAAACCCAAACACCCAAAACAAAACAACAAGCCAACCAACCAACCAAAAAACCCCAACCAAACAACCAAAAAGCCAGGTTTCATTCTACCAGTATCTTAAGGGGGACTACAAGAAAGCTGGTGAGGGACTTTTTAGGATGTCGGGTAATGGTAGGACTAGAGGGAATGGATTAAAACTAGAGATGGGTCGATTCAGACTGGACGTTAGGAAGAAGCTCTTCACCATGAGGGTGGTGAGACACTGGAACAGGTTGCCCAGAGAGGTGGTGGAAGCCCCATCCCTGGCAGTGTTCAAGGCCAGGCTGGATGGGGCTCTGAGCAACCTGGTCTAGGGAGGTGTCCCTGCCCATGGCAGGGGGGTTGGAATAGACGATCTTTAAGGTCCCTTCCAACCCTAACAATTCTATGATTCTATGTGAAGTTAGTCAGGTTAGAAAGGATTTACCATATTGTCTGGTTCATTAAAGTGCTTATTATTGCTAATACTGATTAAAACCAGTGATCTATCCAGTTACAGAAAGACCTAATTGGGCTAAAAAAGTCTTTATGTGGCTGTAAAAAAGAAACAAAAATGCAAGGAGCCTGGGCGATAAACTGGAGAAACTTGAAAAACTGGAGTTTTTGTCTGTATGGTGTCAGCTATGAGAAATAAGGTGGTTGAGCACTGTGCCTCAGAAAGGATGAGAAGGTTGTTCTTCATCTGAACCGTAGTGATTGATCACGGTCAGATTGCTACGAGACTCAGATTGACCAGCGCATGCAGACAATGCTTCCGATACCAGTTTTCTGCATTCGAAAATAAATTGGGATATCATAGGACTTCAGGAAGACGAAAATGTCAGTAACCAGATCTTGGAGAGGCAGCATGTGTCTTGATTGCTGAAGATGTTTGAATTCATAAGAATTTCTCTCTTAAAAGAGACTCCCTTTCTCGTTTTTTTTTTTTAATTATTTTTTGCAGGAACACACTGGACATTAATGTGTGGTGCTGAGATTGTTAAAGACTGCATGTCACAAACTCGTCTCCCACCTTAAGCAACGTTGGGTTTGGGTGGTGATACCAACAGTTTTTAGTGAACCAAATGGCACAAAATGTGCCAGAGCAGGGAAGCAGCAGAATTTAGGGCCTTGTCTCTTTGAGATCAAGTCCAAATATTGGACTTTGTCTTTTGGGCTGTCTGAATAACCAGACAGATGGGCTCAGCCACTTTGAATGAGGGAGGGAGCTCTGTCTTCTCCCATAATGTCAACTGGAATACTTCAAAATCCTTTTTTTATTTGCTATTTGTGGCATTTGTTGATGGGCCATTCTTAAATAGGTGTGTTAAATGGTTGGTAACAGGTTGAGGTGGGGCCTTGCAGTCAGCTGGTTGGAGATGATCGTAACAGTTCCAGAATCAATTTTATCTCTTTCCTATATATTTTGTGGGGGAATTCATTAAAAGATCATGGAAAGCAAACCTTCCTTTCTACCATTTGAATTAAACCTTTTGAAAACCTTAGGAAAGGGACATGATTTCTGCCATAATTTTATGGCTCAGCCTCTAGTACATCGCCTTTATTGACTTACCCATGTTCTCTAGTGATCTTTTTTTAATTTTATTTAGGCTCCTTCAGTTCTGCTGCTGAATTGGGGCTTAGTACCTTCTTATAGTTAGGATCTTTTCTAGGCCCTCTTTCCTAAACGAGGTGGCTTGAATGTTATTCAGTGCTCTAGTGTAAATTGATGTTCAGTGCTTTAAAGAATGTTTGTTTGGTTGTTTTTTTTCCCTGGAAATACCAATTGAACAGCAGTTTACCATTGCAATGTATCAGGCCGCTCTGGATACACAAAGCATTAAGTTTAGGGTCAAAATGTTTTTCCCAAAGCAAGTTGTGATAATGTAGAAAATCTGTCTTGCGTTTGATGCACGTATGAATACATTAATATGTGAACTTGTGTCTCTGCATGTTATGATTATATGTAGGTATCTTTGGTTGTAGATTTTCATCTCCTCATTGATTGTGTTTCTCATGAAAGAACTGATACCACAGAAAAAAGAAAAAAATCTAAATACCGTGGAAGAAGATTCTAATGAATTTGGACAATCTGGAAGCCGTAATGAAAGGGAGAAGTTTTGTTGAGACCAAGTTTGTGGTGTTCTGCCCTACGTTTTCCTCTGGCTACTGTCAGAGACAGCACAGAGGGGTGTCGCCTGTGGGTGACCCCTGTGTGGCTACTCTTGCGACTTTAGCCACTCTGACATTAGAGGAAGAAGGTAAGGAAGACTGAGGGATGAAACACTTCATGAGTATTAATTAATATCCACCTTCCAAGTGGATACCGGCGCTATACCGCCATGTGTTACAGTGCAAGCTATGGAAGTTAACAGCAATAGAAGAGATGCTCGTTACAACACGGAGAAACTTGAGTAGTTTTAATGACAGAGGAGTTGCGTTGATATTCTCCTCAATCTCCAACGCATGTACAAGAAACAATTTTCAAGTGACTTGGATAAAGGTGGGGATGGATGATTTTTCACTGTTCTCTGCTTGCTTTTGTTCCGCTAGGGATGTGTGATTCTGACCTCCGTATGCTAACGGTAAATTAAAGTGCTGATCTTTACCAAAAGCTGATGCCCAGGCAAGACACCCAGGGCTGAGCCCGGATAAATTTCTTGGTGTGAGAATTCTCTTGGCAGCTCTCAGTTTCTCCAGCCTGGAGAAGGGATCAAGAGGCGGTATCCCCAGCAGAACGAAAGCCAGCAGAGAACAATGAAAATCATAAACCTCCCTCTCGTGGCTTGCTTTCAGCCCTAGCCTTAGGCTAAGGTCGAGGCAGGGAAGGCACCTCAAATCTAGACGTGGGGACAAGTTTCTCCAGGGGGAAATCTTTTTGTAGCCTTTGATTTCCTTCAGTGGGTGTTGGTCTATTAAATGCAAAGAGAGAAAGAGAAAAATAGGAGAGGAATGAGAGCGGAGGAGCCGCCACGTTTGTGGTAGGTTTTTTGTTTTAGTTTTTAATGTGAAATGAGATCTCTGCCTTTGGGAATTGGTCCCATGGTGACAGATGTGAAATAACGTTTGCTTTGGTAATTGTTGAATTGGAATGAGGAAATATTCCTCTTGCAAGTCATGGTTGTGCAAAATTTCCACGACATGCCTGCTTAAGACCTCAAATACTTAGTTCTGCTGCTGGGGTGAACTCCTGAATAGATACACCATTCACATTTCTTAATTCTCTCTGAGCATAAATATGAGGGCATATGTCCTTTTTCTGCCATCAAGCAAGACATGCTATAGCTCAGAACCTAATTGTCCCCAGCTTCTCTAAACAGCTCTGACCTCTTGCTTCCACCAAGAGCTTAGGTTTTAATCCAAGGAAACAGGTAAATACTCTTGTCATATTGGTTCACAAAGATAGGAAGTCCCTTTTTTAAGGGAATGAGGAATAGGAACAGCATTCAGGAAGATGTTGTCTAACTTCCTTGACCTTGCTTATCTACTTTAATAAAGATAAAGAAAAGGATATGATGTATACTGCATCATCAGTTTTGAAGATGGTCAGATGCTGGCTGGGGAATCCGACGCAAAGCTCAACATATGAAGTAGAGAATGGGATGAAGCCTTTGGAAGGTTCACTCTCTACTTGAACTGGGAACTGAAACTTCACTTTTCAGTTCTGCATGGAACTCCTGAAATGCATGTTTATGCCTGGGAAAAGAAGAATGGGATCAGAGTTCCTCTGTCTTCAGAGGAATTGCAGTAGGGTGTTGTGGAGCGCCTGGATACCACTTAAAGCCTGTTCTAAGGTAAAATAACATATTACAAGACAAGGTCCTTAATTTGCTGTCGTCTCCTGTGCTGTCTTGCAGATGTTCACTTTAGCAGTAAATAATAAGCAGTGCTTAAATGAACATGTTACTTAAAAGCTGCTGTATAATTCTTGAAGATTTTATATCAAGTCTAACTTTTCACATGTGTAAGGACAAAGAAGAACTTGAGAGTAAAGTCTGTCCTTTCAAGTTTACGCTTTAAAAAGTGAATCCTCTGTAAGGTTTACCCCTCCCTTTTAGTTCCTCCTTGGGCTGACAAAGCAATTTGCCACCCACAGAGAACTTGGCAGAGGACATCACCGCTGCCTTCAGCGAGGCCTATGCCACACAGGTGGACTTTGACCCATTCTGCTCCTTCCCCTTCACGCCTTGCACCGAGATCCTTGGTTCTGACCTTCAGGATACGGCTTCAGTCTCCAGGCCATTCAAAACAAGGGGTTTGGGTGGAGGAGACGAATTCCGAAGCCTGTTCCAAGACCTCCATCTGCTCAGTAGGCAATTGGACATTATGGGTCATGTGGGAGATGCGCAGCGATGCTCTGGCTAAGCCTTTGGTGGGTTTATCAACATACCAAGATTATTATTTTTTTTTTTCTTGGAGATTAGTCTCACCCTGGAACTGCCTTCCTGACGCTGTGGATGGGAAAGGTAGCCTGGGTGTTTCCTTCTCTTTCCCTTTTTTCAAGAGACTGTGTTAGAGCTGCTTGCTGCTCTGTTTGTCGTTTTGGATTATGCTTTAGGAAAAAAAATAAATCCTTTCCATCAGTTCAATAAGTAGTTCGTTGTTGGCTCTTTCAGGCTCACATCCTTTTGCAGGAAGACTTTTCAGTTTTTCACTCACGTTATGACAAAGCATTTTTGAAAGGTTTAATTAGACTTTTTCTGCTGTACTACTGACCCTGTTCTTAAATGGGAACTAAATTTAATATTAACTTTCCTAATGGGAAACTACTTTGAGTCATTAGCAAACCTCTTTTTTCCATTTTTCTACAAAGATTGCCTCAGTAGTGGCAATTATGTCTGCCAGATGAGTGGGAGAGTTTAAAGTGGTTTTAAGGACAAAGTTTTTTTTATTTTTCCCAACATTATGTCATTTCATATCAGATTTTTTTTTTTCTCCTCTTGATTCAGGTAATTAATCTGCCGGGGTTATCTTTTTCCTTAACACCATACACCTGCAGTAGAAGTTGCTTTTAAACACTTCAGATGTGGAAGGGTCTTTGGAGGAGGGTTTCCGTGTTCACAGGGCAAGGACGCCTACAGAGATCTGCCCAGTATTCCCAGCGGCTCCGGGCTGCGGCGGGGAGCCCCTGCTGCCCAGCGCCCCAGCCACCGGCAGGAGGATGCTGCTCCTCCATCAGCAGTCATCTGGCGTTTTGGTTTATCCCCATCATTTGATCTGTGAGCTGGTTTTATCTCCTGCACGCACTTAAACTCCCTCCCCCCACAGGCTCGTTCTATTTTGCTTATCGCTGCAGCCTTGCGTTCCTGAGCACTGATCTTCACAAAAACCCTCTGAAAAGAGGTAGAACTATCCCAGTTCCTCAGTTTTGGGCACAGCGGGCTGCAAGTTGAAACGTGCCGCTTCATGCTGTGTTCCCTGGGACTCCGACAGCGGTTTCAGAGCGATGGAAGCGTTTCCTGTTCTGACACTCCTCCTTCCTCCCTTCTGAAGACTCTGTCTGCGGTCACAGAGGTGCCTCAGCAGAGGGAAGGTGGCAGAGAAAACGGCAATTCCTGCCTAACCCAACTCCCGGGGGCTAGATTTTGCAACTTGAGTAGTTTTTTAAAATAAATGTCGTGGTTTAGCCTCAGACGGCAACAAAGAACCACGTGTCACTCACTTAGATCTTCCCAATACAGGTCAAACAGAAGAGAAAGGCAAAACTCTTGGGTTGAGACAAGGGCAGTTTAACAGAACAGCAGAGGGAACAAAAAAAATAGCAACAATAACACAAATAAAGGAATATACAGACCCGATTACAGAACCGCCGCTCCCCGACCGCTCCCGGACCGCCCGGCCCGGGCCGCCCAGCCCGCTTATAAGCGGTGACTTCCTGACCCCTCCCCCGGCAGCTCAGTGAGGGCGTGGCTCACATGGCATGGAATACTGTCTCTTGGGGAGAATTAACCCTATTCCCGCCGGAACCAGGACTTATCCACCCCTTATTCCATACCATTTTTGCCATGCCAGATCTTACAGGGTTCCATTTGTTCTAGAACAGTCTCTCAGGGCGGGGTGCGATGGTGTGTGGTGCTGGCCTATTGCATGCTGTATTTTCAGAGCCTGACTGGTGTACCCGGCGTGGCTCACACACACCCAGTCCATGGGCTGAAGATGTAGATCTTGAGGAAGTCGCTGGGCGCCAACTGCTGAGGTCAGTTCTGATCCCATCACCGCCTGTGCTTTACTCAATTTTTCATCAGAGTCCATCTGTCCTTAATTTGGGTGATCATTGGCTATTCTCACCCAAAATCAAATCCCCATAAGGTACACATCGGACTTCCCCATCCTTCAGCATCAACCCACCAAGTGCACCCAGGTCCTTGGGCAAAAGCAATCCCACGGATGGGTTTGCCTTTGCCTGAGGCAGGACTAACCCAGACTGTCTCCCTAACATATCTTCATGTGCACTACGGGGACTTTATCCCCTTCTACGGTACGTGGCAGTTTTGATTGGGCAGGGCCAGCCCGATTCGTAGATCCCCTAGTGTTAACTAGCCAGGTAGCCTTTGCTAAATGTGCATCCCAATTTTTTAAGGTCCCACCACCCATTGCTCTCAGTGTAGTTTTTAACAGTCCATTGTATCGTTCTATCTTCCCAGAGGCTGGTGCGTGATAGGGGATGTGATATACCCACTCAATACCATGCTCTTTGGCCCAGGTGTCTATGAGGTTGTTTCGGAAATGAGTCCCGTTGTCTGACTCAATTCTTTCTGGGGTACCATGTCGCCACAGGACTTGCTTTTCAAGGCCCAGGATAGTATTCCGGGCAGTGGCATGGGGCACAGGGTATGTTTCCAGCCATCCAGTGGTTGCTTCCACCATTGTGAGCACATAACGCTTACCTTGACGGGTTTGTGGCAGTGTGATATAATCAATCTGCCAGGCCTCCCCATATTTATATTTCAACATCGTCCTCCATACCAAGGGGCTTCAAACGCTTGGCTTGCTTGATTGCAGAGCATGTCTCACATTCATGATGACCTGTGCAATAGCGTCCCATGGTCAAGTCCACCCCTACGGCACGAGCCCATCTATATGTCGCACTCTTGCCTTGATGGCCTGAGGTATCATGGGCCCACCGAGCTATAAATAGTTCCACCCTTATGTTGCCAGTCCAGATCCACACTGAGCCACTTCAATCCTAGCAGCCCGATCCACTGCTGGTTGTTCTGATGTTCCTCGTGGCCGATTCTTTGGTACATGGGCCATCTACGTGGCGTACTTTCACAACAGATCTCTATCCGGGCAGCATATCTTGCCATAATTCAGCAGCCCAGATGGGTTTGCCTCTGCGCTGCCAGTTGCCCTGTTCCACTGCTGTAACCACCCCCACAGAGCGTTTGCCACCATCCAGGAGTCAGTTGTAAAGATAATAGTACTGGCCATTTTTCTCGCTCAGCAATGTCCAAAGCCAGCTGAATGGCTTTCACCTCTGCAAATGGCTTGATTCACCTTGTCCTTCACTGGCTTCTGCAATTTGTCGTGTAGGACTCACACAGCAGCCTTCCACTTCGATGCTTTCCCACAATCCGGCAGGACCCCATCAGTGAACAGGGCATATTTCTTCTCATTTTCTGGCAGTTTATTATATGGTGGGCCTCTCCTCCGCACGCGTCACCTCCTCCTTGGTGACATCCCAAAATCCTTGCCTTCCGGCCAGTCCATGATCACTTCCAGAATTCCTGGGCGACTGGGATTTCCCATTCGAGTTCGCTGTGTGATCAGTGCAATCACTTACTCCATGTAGCATCAGTTGCATGATGTGTGGTGGGGACCCTTTCTTTGAACATCCACCCCAGAACCGGCAGTCGAGGTGACTAAAAGGAGCTGTGCTTCTGTACCAACCACTTCCGAAGCAGCTCGAACCCCTTCATATGCTGCTAATATCTCTTTTTCTGTTGGAGTGTAGCGGGCTTCGGACTCTGTATCCCGACTCCAAAACCCTAGGGGTCGACCTCGGGTCTCCCCTGGTGCTTTCTGCCAGAGGCTCCAGGTAGGGCCATTCTCCCCGGCTGCGGTGTAGAGCACGTTTTTAACATCTTGTCCTGCCCGGACTGGCCCCAGGGCCACTGCATGGACTATTTCCTGTTTGATTTGTTCAAAAGCTTGTCGTTGCTCAGGACCCCATTTAAAATCGTTCTTCTTCCGGGTTACTTGGTACAGAGGGCTTACAATTAGACTGTAATTTGGGATATGCATTCTCCAAAAACCCACAATGCCTAAGAAAGCTTGTGTTTCCTTTTTACTAGTTGGTGGAGACATAGCTGCTATTTTGTTTGATCACATCCATTGGGATCTGACGGCGTCCATCTTGCCATTTTATTCCTAAAACTGGATCTCCTGCGCAGGTCCCTTGACCTTACTTCGTTTTATGGCGAAAACCAGCTTTCAGAAGGATTCGGACTATATTATTCCCTTTCTCAAAAACTTCTTCTGCTGTGTTTCCCCATACGATGATGTCATCAATGTATTGCAGATGTTCTGGAGCTTCACCCTGTTCCAATGCAGGTCTGGATCAGTCATTTGCCAAATGGTGGGGCTGTGTTCCACCCCTGGGGCAGTCGATTCCAGGTGTACTGGACTGCCCTCCAAGTGAAAGACAAACTGTGGCCTGCACTCTGCTGCCAAAGGGATTGAGCAAAAATGCATTCGCATATCAACTCGTGGCATACCACCTTGGCTGCCTTGGACCTCCAGTTCATACTGGAGTTCTAGCATGTCCCGGCACGGCAGCGCTCAGCGGTGGCGTGACTTCATTCAGGCCACGATAGTCTACAGTTAGCCTCCACTCTCCATTAGATTTTCGCACCGGCCATATGGGACTGTTAAAGGGTGAGCGAGTCTTGCTGATCACTCCTTGAACCTCTAGTGACGAATCAGCTCATGGATGGGAATCAGAGAGTCTCGGTTAGTGCGATACTGTCGCCGATGTACCGTTGTGGTAGCGATCGGCACCTGCTGTTCTTCGACCCTCAACAACCCCACAACAGAAGAGTCCTCTGAGAGACCAGGCAAGGTAGACAACTGTTTAACTTCCTCCGTCTCCAAAGCAGCTATGCCAAAGGCCCACCGATACCCCTTTGGGTCCTTAATATCCTCTCCTGAGATAATCTATACCAAGGATACATGGAGCTTCGGGCCAGTCACAATGGGATGCTTTTGCCACTCATTCCCAGTTAGGCTCACTTCAGCCTCCAGTACAGTCAACTCTTGGGATCCCCCTGTGACCCCAGAAATACAAATGGGTTCTGCCCCTCTATAGCTTGATGGTATCAGAGTGCACTGTGCTCCTGTGTCCACTAGAGCCTATACTCCTGTGGGTCTGATTGCCAGGCCATCGAATCCACACTGTCCAATAAACCCGGTTGTCCTTTCCTCCACCTGGCTGGAGGCAGGGCCCCTCTAATACTGGTCATAGTATCCGGTACCACTTCTTGCAGAAATGACCTGGAGGTTCCTTCAAGAGGATCAGAAGCAAGATCAGGCCTTTGCTCTGTCTGGGGAGCTGCTCGCTAGAAACCGGGGCGGCACTTTTCCTGGAGGGATCCCCTTTTCTGGTTGTCCTTCCTTGCAACTCCTGTACCCGTGTCCGCAGGATCGAAGTAGGTTGTCCATCCCACTTCCTCATGTCCTCTCCGTGGTCACACAGGTAGAACCACAGGGTGCCTCGTGGTGTGTACGCTCTGTACTCTCTCTCTTGAGTGGGGAAATGCCTGCTCCTAATAGCTGAGATGCTGGCCCGTACAGGTGGGGAGTAGGACATATTCTCTTCAAGTTGCTGGACCTTACGGGACAGTTTCTCCACAGCTGAGAACAAGGGGGGAAGAGAGACTTTCTTCATATCGCCGGAGCCGGCCAGCCACCTCATCCACCATTGGTCCCTCTTCGCCTTTCCATTCCATCACTGCCAGTGAGTTGGCATATGACGATGGTGCGCTCCGTACAAACTTCCGCCACATGGGCCTGTGCAATGCACCTCATCAGGGTCTGTGGGTAAGTCTGCATTGTCCAAGTCATAATAAATCATCTCCGCACAGCTAGTTCTCTCAGGTACTGGATCTTTCCATGGTGGTCCACTTGCTTGGTTGACATACACATCTTCACTGAAGGGGTACCTCTCCCTCACGCCTGACAGGAGTCGTTTCCAGAGGCTGAGGGCTTGGGTCTTCTTTCCAATTGCCTTGTCAATGCCACCTTCCCTAGACAGGGATCCCAGCTGCCTGGCTTCCCTACCCTCTAATTCCAGGCTACTGGCCCCTTATCCACACACCGAAGCAGCCAGGTGACAATGTGCTCACCTGAAAGTCGGCTAAAATCTTCCGCATATCCCGCAGCTCACTCAAGGATAGGGATCGGGTAATTATCTCTGGTTCTGTCTCTTCCTCCTGTCCTTGTGATGGCCCTGGTTCATCGTCATCTCTTACTAAGCGAACTGATTTCTTTGTGTATTTCTATTCTGTATGGGAGCAACTGAACTGGCATGGGTTGGTTTCCTGGTTCAGCGGCAGTGGCTGCCACTGGGATGGAGGTAGGTGGGGGCAGCGTGGCGAGGAGGCCGCAGCGCCTGCCGCAGGGAGCCGCGCGGCTGCCGCAGCGTGCCGTCGCAGGAGCCGCAGCCGGCGGCGCAGCGCCTGTCGCAGGGGTTGGAGTAGCCGCCGCGCGGCTGCAGCGCCTGTCGCAGGGGTTGGAGTAGCCGCAGCCCGGCTGCAGCGCTCGCAGGGGTTGGAGTATCCGCAGTGCCGGCTGCAGCGCCTGCGCAGGGGTTGGAGTAGCGCACGCGGCTCCGCAGCGTGTCGCAGGGGCCGCAGGAGCCGTAGAACCTGTCACAGGGGCCGCAGGAGCTGCAGTGCCTGCTGGTCTAGTCTCTCTTTCCTGAGGGTGCTGCATAACACTGAGCAGATGCCTGGTAGATACTGGCCAGGGCCCACACCAGTTGGGCAGTGAGCTGTGCCTCTCTGGAATAGCCACAGCATTTTCCCTTCAGATAGTCTACTACTTTATCAGGGTCCTGTAATGTTCAGGGGTGAAGTCCCAGACCATTGGAGGCGAGAAGTTCTCTAGGTACCGCCCATGTTCTCCACAGCCATGCCATCCCTGACTATCCTGCCTTGGAGCAGATCTCTGGGTGGTAGTCTTAAAGTTGCTTAACCCTAAACAGGACCTGGAACATATTCAGCAGACATAACACTACAAAACATGCTGGTTTGAGCATCCCAAGGATATCAACATTCTCAAAGCTGGGGAAGTGTCCCCCCCTGTTTCCCCCATAGACTGGGTGTAATTATTAATAATTCTGAGAGACGGTGCCCGATGTATGACAAGACAGTAATACCAACATAAAAACCCAAACTAAGTGTCTACACCAAGTGATGTATCATATATGCCGATCTCACACAGGATAGTTAAATGATAATCCTCACCCCCGCCAGAGTAGCAATATGATCACCAGGGAGTAAATAAGTCCTATAGGAATTTAATAACACAGCCATGAGAACAAACCAAGCAACATGGTAACAGTGGAGTATTTTCCTAATAAAAACGTATACAGTAAATTCGGTTTTACAAGCTCTAGTTGGATTTGTCGTTATCTCAACCCTTCGAGCCCCACGTTGGGCGCCAAAAGGACTGTCGTGGTTTAGCCTCAGACGGCAACAAGAACCACGTGTCACTCACTTAGATCTTCCCAATACAGGTCAAAACAGAAGAAAAAGGCAATACTCTTGGGTTGGAGACAGGGCAGTTTAACAGAACAGCAGAGGAACAAAAAAAAATAGCAACATAACAACAATAAAGGAATATACAGCACCCGATTACAGAACCGCCGCTCCCGGACCGCCCGCCAGCCCGGCCGCCCAGCCCGCTTATAAGCGGTGACTTCCTGGCCCCTCCCCCGGCAGCTCGTGAGGGCGTGGCTACAGGCATGGAATAACTGTCTCTTGGGGAGAATTAACCCATTCCGCCGGAACCAGACAGATTACACGACTTTAGTGATGTGAGCCTGCAGAGGAGCTTCTTCCTAAGCAAAATGAGGTAAAAACTAAATTCCTTCGTATGCATGCAGATTCAATGCTGACCTGGGCCTTCAACTCATCTTCAGGGGGGCGCCTTAGTACTGGAGCAAAGGGGTAACCGCCGCCGTGGTGGGCCGTGCTTCCGGAGGGATCATGCTGTGGCGGAGCAGAGCAGGTCTGAGTTTGCTCTTGCCAGGTTTCACCTGGATTGGGGAAGACTGATAAATGCGACGGTACTGAATTACGCCCCCCAGCCGTGCTTGCGGCTCCCTGCAGTTACGTGTAAATCCTCAGCTCTCACAGACTCCGCTGTTGGACCTAATCTCCTGGGATCTTGCCAAGCTCCGAAACCCCAGTTGCTGTTTCTCCATCCTCCCCCCTGCCAGCTTTCCCTGCCGCTTCCCTGCCATCCAGTTCCCCTTCCGCATTGGATCTGCCTCTGAGGTTTCAAGTCATTGCCAAAGTCTGGGAAGTCAGAGCTTTCCAAGAGAAGTAATGATTTTTATTTCGTTTTTTTCAGATGGGTTAACGCATTTTTTTTTTTTTTTTTTAACCTACATTTCTCGGAATCACCTGAAATTACTTTGGTTTGGGCTTTACTAATAAGGGTTTTCACTAATGAGGCTTTTCACAAAAAATACAGCAGGCTGAAACCCCTGAGCTAAAAATACCAGCCCGAGCCCAGTTAGTTTTGCAACACTTCAGGCCCCCAAAAGCATTGTTTTATAATGGAAATTTGGCAACAATTTCTAATGGCTGACACCGGTCTTCCTTCCCAGCCCGGCAGCGGGGGTTTGCCGCGGGGGTGTTTGTCACCGTAATTCCTCTACAAATTATCTGGAGTCAGGATTTTCTAAAGCGTTTAAGAGAACAGGAGACATTCAGCCATCACTGAGTTTTGAATTAAAATGGGATTTAAAACTTCACTGCTTGAAAATCCAGGTCTTAGGATTGCAGACGGGCACTTTCTCTGAGTGGTCCTTCTATCTAACCACCGCAAATATATGGGGTTATATTTTGAGGCAAAAATGATTTATATTGTATTCATAGCTGAATTCTTTATAATCTTTCACCGTGCTTGCTGGTGCTTCATGCCGAACAAGCATCTAATGCAAAAGACAACCTTCTAGCCTCTTATATAAATCTACATCTAAAAATTTACCTATGCATATATATTATATATATATTTGTAGTGAGAGCCAGCTGTGACAGGTGTCACACTGACACAATGTCCATAGAGAAAGAGAGACGGGTTAACCAGAGACTAACTTTTATTGTGCATTTTTATGCAACAGAACAAATGGAACTGGAGGTATGCAGTAATAAAACCAATATTCAAATTAGAATTAACACCTGAAATAGTAAACTGTAGGTAACAAATGTCTTTATAATTAAAAAATATTGACTGTTTAAAAAATTCTCTAAGATTTTTATTCTTTAAAAGAAATGTGTGTTGCCACATAGAAAACAATTCACACATCCTATAGAAATTGTCACCAAAACCTTACTAGTCTATATTACACTATGCACTCTTTTTGTACAATATCTGGTAAAGGTCTATCCCTAACCTGTACTTACTCTACACAGTACAATCATCATTAGAAAGTATTCATAGAATTAACTACACCATAACAATAAAAATATCAGGATTAATGGTTTTGTTTTTTGTGGTTTTTTTTTTTTTTTTAATCACAGTTTCTCCACAAATATTTGTCATAGAAAATATAGCGAAGGCATGTTGGCACAGATGGGCGCGCGGTACTGCTACACAAAGTTTGAGAGAAGGCAGATACATAAATGACAGTAAGATTAAAGAGCAGGGAAGGATAAGACGAGAATCCCTGTCCTCCTGGGACTCTGGGGAGTGACATGATAGATGGTGGTTTCCCTTCTGTCGCGGGCCTGCCGTCTGCAGCCGGCGCTGGGAAGGGATGCGCGGGCTTACAAAGCACGGCGCGTTACACGCGCGTCCCTCGCTCTGCAAGCGCCCATGCGGTCTATTCTTCGGCTCCCTTAGCGTTATACCTAACACCTTGTGGATACGTAGACGCTTCAATGCGTATGGAGTTATAACGCCTCATGAAGGAATTAATCGGAATAAGTGGTTGCGAAAGGTCTGTGGGTTTTTTGTTTTTTTTTTTTTAAACGAAACGGGTGGGTCGGGAATCAAGTGGCCACGACGGCAATTAAAACCAAGGACAGACAACCGAAAAAAAGCTGTTGTACTCTGTTATTTTAAAACCAAACGTGAACAAAGAAAAGATGAGCTGGTGTCTGCTAACGTCTGTCTGTGATGACGACTCACGTCACCGGGCAGTGCACACAAGCAACTGAGGGCAAAATTTTGTTCGTAAAGAAAGGTCCAAACCTGCAAAGCCATTTCTAGTGCCAAAGCGGATTCCAGGATGAAACTATACATTTGGTTATTTTGCACAATATGAGAGCAGGGATTGTGAGTGGTTCCAGGAGGCTGGCTACACTTTTTACACTAAAAATAAAGCTAGGCTTACTAGTTATTTCAGCAAATCTTTAGGTTATTAAGTAAGAGAGGTCGTCCAGTCCAGTAATTCTGTTCTGTGACTGCTAAAAAAGAAGCGTTTGTATTTTTAACCTCATACGATTAAACATTTGTAAGGAAACCATCACGATGTTTACAAAAATACAGCATGATACATATTGCCGTGGACAAATCTACAGTATAATGTTGACTCACACATTCTGACATGTTTTACCAAGTAGTTCTGGCAAGTGTCACCACATTAAACACAGACCAGCAAGACTTACACCATCTGAGCAATGTTAACATCTTCTATTAGAGTTCTTTTTTTAAAAAAAAAAAAAAAGTGTAAGTTCAACACCGAAAAGCTACTATAGGATTATCTGTACCGTGACATTTCTATACACCGAGTTTCTCCTCCAGAGGCCACCACGTGCCATTGACCGTTCGAAGCAAGTCACCTCCTGCCTGTAGTGAGGGATGGTGTCCCCAACCCTTGGCCCGGCGAGCGCCAGTGTGACTAAAATGCTCATTCACTTGTAGAAATTAAATGAGTTATTCCGGGGCAAGCGAGCACCTTTCAACCCCCTTTCAAAAATCACCAAATAAAATGAACCGAGGAGGTACTGGACATTTAAGGGCCTAAAGCATATCCTGGCTGAGTGAGGTCCTGTCTGCAGGGGTGTGCGGTGGAGCCCCTGTCCCGAAACACCCCGGGGCCCAGCCATGAGAGACCGGCCACAACCGCAGGCGAAGAGGAGGCAGATGGTGGTAAGAAACTAGTGTAGGCGAGCTGACCTTTGAGACTGCCTTGGTCCTCCATCTGCGGTCATGATGGAGCTAGAGGAGCCCTTTCCCCAGAGGGACCTTCCTGATCTCTAAGGAAGGGGCTGGGCATCTCCCGCCCTGTCCGGCGCGCACACGGGGAGAAGGTCGGGAAGGAGAGGAGAAGGGTAAAAGGAGCAATTAGTAGCTTCTCTCGTGGCTTGCAGAAGGGGGTTAGGAAAGCTGGGGAGTATGAGATATGCGTTCAGGAGAGTCAACGCTGATGAGGTAGCACTAAGGATGGTCAAAAGCAGAGTGAACTTTCTTCCCAAAAACCTGTTCCCTGTACCTGCCAGTGGGGAAAGGTTGCCTCAAGGAGAGCTGGTTCAGGCTCTGAAGGATGCCAGCACTGGCCTGAGCGACCGGACAAGGGTAGGGAATGGGAACACCCTGACACAGAAAGGAAAGGGTATCGTTTCTTTGGCATTGCGTATTTCTTGAGCACGTCAATTTGGAAGGACAACAGATTCCTAAGCCTTTAAAATTAAGGTTTTTCAGTGGACTGATTTTTTTTTCTTTAAAGTTAGCATCTGCTTCCAATGTTGTACGCCGTCATGACCTGGCTTCTGCTCCAGCACAGATCTTTTTTACAGCTCTTAGTCTGGACCCCATGTTTACTTACAACAGAAGGTTAAATTAGGTTCTTCTTACCCAGCCCCCCCCGAATGCACCGCTGACTGTTAAGACCAGCACATTGTCTCATCTATTTCAAGGAATGGATATAAAACACAAATGAAAACAAAACCAAGAAAAGGCAATTTAAAGCCTCTAAAGCTACATAATGTGGCTGCAGAATAGGAACAGACAAAGCAAAACCTGTCTTCTGAAATGGCAATTTGTTTTTAGCAATCTTGTTTTAATGAAAACTGTCATGATCAACTCTAATCTCCTAGAAATCTAGATAAATATAGTGTCTATCTGATATACAAAGCAATTTTTATCTATTAGAAGTGCCTGTTATTGTTCTGGGTCTTTGAAAGATTCTGCTGTTGACGAGCACTGCTGTTTTACGCGGGAAGATTAATTTCCTGGCAGAGTTGGCTAAAGGAAGTCCCTGAATTTTCCATCTTGTGCAGTATTTTAAGGTAGCATTCATAATTATGTTATTTTCCATTAGGAAATGGGAGATCGCTTCTTTATTGTTATAAGCATGCAAACTTGTTCTTACATCTCCAACTCGCGGAAAGCAAATAGTACCCAGCTGCTCTGGGTCCAGACCTGGGCTTGTTATCAATAGGCAGACGAGATGGTAGCTGCTGTTTCTTTGACATTTTTATCGTTTTTAAATGACCTTTCCTCTAGAACTAGATGAAATGAACTGCAATTTCCCTTTGAGGGTGCTATGAAGGATTTGCAAATAATAGGCACTGAGAAGTCCCATAGAGCAGGTCTTGAAATGGATTTCTTTCTGTTAACTGGGACATGGTAGGATGGAGAAGCTGAAATGTATGCAGTAGGTGTTCAAACATGCTTTGGACTCTTAAATGACAGCAGGGTAAGTATGTTTAACAAATAGTCTCTCCTAAATTAAGTGGCTGCTACTGTTGTATGAGGTTCCTCTCACTGCCATCAATCGCCAGATCCGTCTTGCATACCTCTATTGAAGACTTCATCCTGTGATCCTGGATGGTCAGTCCCTTCGTAATACGAGTTCCCGTTGTGAAGGAAAGTCCCCACCGCGCGCCCTTGACGAGCGTGTCCCACCGCGTCACTGAATACCTTGTTTATTTGCTCTTCGGATGGCATCCACCAGTCCGGGTTGGAAGTACAATGCATCCTAATGAACTCTGCAGGAAAACACGTAAGGATAAAAACAACTTGTCTTTGCAGCATCTGCTATTGCCCAGGCGTCAAAAGCTCATGGGAAATAAGAAAGGGGGCGTTACTGCTCTACTTAAGCAGAAGTAAAGCCTTATGGGGGATGCCATGATAATGCCACTCGGACCTATTTTATTCTGTACGATTCGTGTTTCTCCACATGCAGCGTATGTTGTAATATCTGAGCTAATTATGTGATGCACAGGACCTGGAGATAAAAGCCCTGCTTGTGGAAATAAAAAAGAACTAATCCGAAGTGACGGTTGTGATTCAGCGTGTGCAGAACACGTGAAAGACAACATGAGCTGGGATGCATTTCATCTGAAACCTGTTTGTATTTGTACCTTAAGGTGATTATTCTGGTGGATCTTTATGATCTCCCTCTGCTGGCTGCTTCAACACCTGCAGCCTGCAGTAGCCCACAACCTGCTTGAAAATTTCACTACCATTATTTCGGTTTGGTGCTCCTTTCTGCTTGGAATATCTTTCCTTTTAAGTCCCGCTCTTTCCATCTTCCTGAATCTGACACCTATTTTTCCGAGACGAAATTGGCCTTAGAAAGAGCTAAATGAGATGAGAGGGCTAATTTGAGGAGCCTCGCAATAGTTTTCAATGCAGGAGAAAATGAATTGCACCGCATGTACTTTGGCTATCTAAGTAGCTGCTGCTTCCACATACAGCTATTTGTATGTGACGATTACATTTTTTATAATTTCTTTTTCAGATTCTTTGACATGCAATATGCTAAACTTGCAGAAAACGCCTTACCAGTTCTGGAGTTTTAACTGCTAGACATAGCTCAAATAGGCGTATTTGGACTTTGACACGTCCAAATACGATTTTAAATGTGAGGGCACCTTATTAGATATTGGATATGCTGTCTTATTTATTCTGTAGCATTAGTTATTCCCTCATGCAGTATTGTGTGTCCCAGGATATTTTTAAATTCTATTTTCTACCGTTGACAAGCCAACAGCACAATAAGTGGCGTAAGGTAACTTCATTACTGTCACCACGTCTCCAGACCAGGGAACGTGCTTTTACGCGAGTTCCTGTGCCTGCAAGGTGTATCTCATCTGTTGGACAATTAGGACATGATTTTTTGCATAGCTCCTCCAGCAGCGTGTCTAAAAGTGATAGCTATCTCGGTTTTAAATTCATTTCCCTGGAAATCCGCACAGGCAACAGTAATTCCTACCTAGTTATGTTCACGTGGGGCTCCATAGACTGGTGTTTTCCTCAGAGAAATGGTTACCACGTAAAGGAGTAATGCTGTCATTTAAGCATGCCAGGCTGTTTTAAAGCTGGTTCCAACACCAGTCAGTTGTAGGAATATATTTAAAGTGTTCATAGATGTTGAAACTACTTGAGCACAGAGACAGAAGCAGTTTGTACTCCCTGCTGGAGTGGGAAGGCGTAATTGGACATGCTGAGAATTACTCAGACACTTGTTACCTTGGCTTGCAGATGGGTAGGAGCGGTGGGTAACTCTGGCACTGGAGAAAGTTGTCATGTTCCTACCTACACACGCAAGCCCAAAGGGAGAGCTGTCTGCTCTGCTTTCTTAACTGGTCTTGCTTCTGGAAATTTAGGAAATCGGCTTTTCTCTTTCTCCCAGGGAGCACTCCACATGTTCCGTATGGCCAGGAACCCAGAAAGGAGAGTGGCCGTAAGCAAAAGTCCATCTATAGGTGGAGGAGCTACTGTCAGTCTCGGTGGGAGGCAGGGGGAAGAAAGGGTATTAACTCTCTGCTTGTGCATAAATTACTAGGTGAAATTGAAAGTGATTTAGTAAATGGTTAATACACTCATATTCAGCCTTCAGTTGCCAGGAGAACTTCTGGGACCCCTCCTGATCTCTGTGCAGCATGGTGCGCAATGGACTTGCCCTGCTTACGCTCTACCAAGATAAGGTCTGACAGAGTATCACATAACAGGTTAACAGGTTCCTTTGTGTTAAAAAAATAGCATCTTTGCCTGATTTGTTGCATGTAAAATCTGAGTCCATTACCTGGTTACATCAATGTACTCCAACTAAAAGTCTAATCTACTTGGCCTCATTGAATTCTTTGACCCTAGATGGGCAGAGGCTCCATCTGACGTATACAACCACTGTGGGCTCCGGTTGACTGACTAAAAATATTTTGTTGATGACTGACCAAAATTCAGCTTTTTACACTGCATTTATTAGTTCTTGAAGTCAGTTCAACCTGTATTTCATGTAGTGCTCATAAAACACTATAAATTGAGTTAATTAAAGAAATGATAAGCATATGCATTTATGAAATGCAGATGCTGATACCACAAACTGTTTTTAATCGGGCTTTAAAAGTCTTATTTCGTATGTGTCATTATGAAGCCTAGTAACGGGCCTTTCTAACAATTTCAGGAAACCAAAGTTAGGAACTGCCATAATAGAGAATTCTTCTCGATCTAGACCCTTTCTCTGTAGTCCAGCATCCTCACTCTCTGACACGGTGAAATGCTTGCAAAACTCCCCTTCATTTTGAGGCTAAAAATGGGGAGAGTTGTTCCCTTGCTTTTTCGGTCAATGTTGTGTCAGTGCTCCAAACAAGAAGTGAAGTCCTTGACAAGGTATTTGCATACACTTTGTTTCTAGTCAACCTGTAGATGTTCTCGGCCCCACAAAATGTTCAAACCTATTTTGAAACTTGGTTAGCTTTTAACTCCAACGACGCACTGTGGCCTTGAGCGCCACATGCTACTACACATTAGCCTATTAATATTCCTTTGGGTAATTTTGCGGTAGAGCAGTGTTAAAGAATGACTTGTGGGTTTCTTATAAAAGGATAAAAGGATTGTCTGATTTTCCTTCTTTGCTTTTTCAAGCGTATCAGTGTCATGTGCCTTGTATTTGCCTCCTTTCTTAAACAAGCAGCCCTGGTTTTCCCCATTCAAAAAAATCGTATATACACATATATAATACATACATACATATATGTATGTATGTATATAAAAAAAAAAAAGTGGAGGGTTTCTGGCTGCTTGTCACCTGCCTCTGAAACCCCTTCTAGTTCTGCAACCGTCAGCCAAACGCTTCTACTGAGCCAGAGCCAATGTGGTGAAATGAGATCACATATGGTGGACACTGAGCGAAAAGATGCAGTACCTCTGAGACATGTTACTTTTACTGGATCCAGAGGACGTCTTTCAGGACCTGTCTCTCCTGACTGCACTGACCTTTTCCTTTTCCCAAGGCCGCATGAGTACTTAAGCTCATCGGTTGTGAAAACAAATCTGATGAGATAGCGAAGGAGCCGCCGTCCATCTTTCTTGGAGGAATTTACAGCCTCATCCCACTGTTTACTAGTGATGTAGACAGGGTAGTTGTTCAGCAACTGCTTGCTCCCCTGAAAAAGTGAAATATTTCCGTTGCTTATTTTACAAGGCAAATAAGTAAAGATGTCAGTTGCAATAAGAAATACGCTTTTTAACTAGCCGCGATACTGACAGCGAAACACATCCCGAAGTGAACGCGTAATTGCTCTTACTGAGGACGAGTACTTTTAAAATTACATTTCCATTTTCCAGAACTCGAATTTGGTGAGTACAAGGAATACGTCTGGAGAGGTGGTTATTGATAACTTCCACTTTAACAAGTGGGTTAAAAAGAGTTAAGAGTCAGTGACTGGGTGTACTATTTAAGTATAACCTTTCTTCTTAATCTGTTAAAATGTATAAAAAGGGTCTTTGAAGAGCGTGATCAAATGGATCACTTCATCACAGCTGACAGTTTACTTCAGAAGTGATTCTTTTGGTCTATTTTTATAATAAATTTTACTTCTGTAGAACACACCTGAAACTTGACAGCAGTTATGTTACTGTGAAAAATATAAAGAAAATAAATAAAGCAACTATGAAAACTAAAAGCTTCATTATTATTAATGAATGCCATATTAACTCAAATTATAGCTTTGCAGAAATGCCACCCTGTCAACTGGAAAGAAATTTTGCTTTTAACCTTTGTAATTTGTGTGCTTCGATATTCCAACATTAAATGAATGCTGTGGGACTAATTATGGGGATTCCTGTAATCCACACATATTTATAAGCCCTCTTTAGTCAATTGTACCTAAATTGTATTTAATTCTTGTTGCCCGTAAAATGCTGTAGTTCAGGATTACCCAATTAACAGAAGATGGGGCTGTCAATACACTTGAAATAAGTGAAGTACACAAAAAACCCAACCCTAACCCATACCCTCCTAGAGACTCATTCACTTTTGCAGCTACATCTCTTTATGAAAACACATAAATCTAGGCGCCCAATTAGTCAAAGCTTCGTATAGCCCCCTGCTTTGACAGGAGTTTACAATGAACGAGCAAAACAAGGGTCTGATGCTCAGTGGAGGCAACCACCTGTACGCTGCCACTGTTGCACAGTTCTCCTCCTCGCTTCCAGATCTTTGATATCTGAAAACTATTTTAAGGCCTGCCCTTGCCTCCTTTGTATTTATTAAAGCATCCTGGGAGACAGCTTGGGAGTATCTTTGAACTTTTCCTCAGGGTTTTTGTTTTTTTTTTTTTTTACTTTTTTTCAAGTTTGAGAAATATGTGGGAGGTTGAATTTAGTGAAGACCGCGATGAGGGGGTCCTTGGAGAATCTGTTCGTATGATGTAGGGCACCACCACCTCCCAGAGGGTGCCAGCATCACTGGGTGCTGAGCCCGTGTGACTCTGCTGTTGTCTGCCTCGGTGCAAGCCGAGCCGGCTTGGTGCAAACTGCTGGCAAAGGCAGCTATGGGCAAATCCAGAACTCTGCAAAGGAAGCCAAAATATAAGGAGGAGATGGGTTTTGGCCGTCTGATGGCCCCTATTCTTCCCCCAAAACATCTCAAACCTTTAGCTTGTAAATTCAAGTTTCTCATCCCAAAAAGAAAGAACCTTCACCTATTGCCCAACTCTGTCCATAATCCCAGACTTTCCCTTTGCACTTCACTTGTCGGCTCCCACCACGGCAAAAGGGCCAGGGTCAATTCCTCCCCCTCCACTCATGATGCAAGAAGCTGCTTTAATTTTTGCCAGACACACGCTCCCCTGGGAAGCCAATAATATGTCTGAGGAGCTTTGCCGCGGAAAGAACGGCTCCATCCAGCCAGCTCCTTGTCCTCGGCCAACGTGGTGAAGGGGCAGGGAAGGAGGAAGAGCAGGAGGCAGCACCGAAAGCTCTTCAGGTGTGTGATGCTCTCACGCTGAAGCAACCGTGACCGCTCCATCTCGGTGGGAGCTGACACTAGTATTTCCTTGGCTTGTCCCATCACAGAGGTGATACACGGGACACCTGATCCCTACACTGCCACTGATTTTTTCAGTAGCTAGCTCAGCATCCCTTTTTCTACAAAGCTAATTATTTTCCTACCCTAGATTGCTGAAACCTATTTTTTCCCTATTTAAAAAAAACAAAACAACAAAACAAACCTGTAGTGAAGCAAGGACCTTTCTTACTGATACCGGTGCAATGTATGAGCTGCAGCTAACCCTGTTGGCACTGCCTTGCTTTGGAGCCCCGGCCAGCAGGAGCAATGCAATACGAGCCAGCAATGGCACAGGGTAAGGCTCCAGGCTCGCTCCTGTGTGTCAGGGACGGATGCTCACATGTTGCTTTGCTAAGTAGCAAGCTATCCTAAAAGCTAGCTCTGTCTTTAAATGCGTTGCACACGTGGAAATAGGGTGCAGAAAGGCCCAACACCTAAATTTCATGAGAGCTCCCCTTACTATTAACTGAGGAGAAGGCAATAAATTTTGCGTAATTTCCTCAGCTCCGATTTTATTATCCTTCTCTCTTATTCCCTCTGAAACTTGGGATATTTTTCCTCGTTCTTCTCCAAAGGCATGAGATAGTGTTATGCTCCGCTGTTAAACAATTACTGGGTTCCTGCTACAGATACACTTTCGTTACTTCCTCTGAAAGTAAAGCACTTCTGGGCAAAAGATTCCCCGTAAATATATGATGTGGTTTGGTGTGTCCAGCAGTCATTAAACTAAAACAAACAGAAAACCTTCCAGAAATGAAATAAGCAGACCCTGAAGGAAGAACCGAAGTACAAATGCGTTCATGCTTGTATTTGTACATGATTAAGCTTATGAATAAAACATTAGCATCTATGTGTTTAATTGAATAAAAAATTCTGTCACATCATGACAAGCTACTCCATGTGGGACGTTACAGAACAGCCTCGGTTTTTACAGTGCTTGAAAATTTTAGTTAAGCAAAAGAGCGTTAAAACCAGGAAATGAGTCCTTGGGATATATTTGAGTGGTAACAGTTAATGATATACAGAAGTACATATAGATATATAACAATTTGTACAACTGAATGGAGGAGCAAAGTGATGCACACTGAACTGCTGCAACGCATCTTCCAGGGAACCTACAGTAAGTTGGACACGTGAGCCTTGCACTACGTACCATTTATCTGCTAAGGAGGTCAGATAAGTCTTCCCCTTCTGATTTTGTTTGTGTAAATAATGGGCATGACACGTGTACACTATGTATATGAACACGCATAGCAAGAGCCTCAATTACAGGCAGTCTAAACTAGGAAAGTCTCAACAAAACCACTTCGTCTGAGGCATTTTTACAATCCTGGATAGAAACACCGGGGCAAAATTAACGTGAATTACACTACAGCTGAGAGATCAATCTGTGCATCTACCTTCTAGAGAAGGGGACGACTTAAAATTTCCTGCTTTTTCACTGCAGCGCTTTTAAGCAGAACATAATTACAAAAATCCCCAAACTCCGTATCAAGTATAAAATTGTCAACACTCCATATTTTGTTTGGGATGCTCTCGGAGAAGCAAGAGCACTCCAAAGACCTGCAGAAGTCTATATTTGGGTCTGCCTGCAAAATGAAGGAAACACCGTATTTTAGCGTTAACCACCTCGGGGCTGCATTAGAGCTACACGAACTGTACAGCCACGCCTGCCCGCGTCCACACACGCGGCGTGTCGGTACCCGCCACGCAGGTGGCCCCAGCCACCGTCAGTCACCCAGCTACAGGTGTCACCAGGCTAGCCCTAGCCTCAGTGCTGCCCAGGAAAGTGATGTTTCTGAGGAAAAGTGAGAGAAAAATTATCCAAGGCAGGGCAAGCACAGCTGGTGCCGACGGAGGGAGTTACGTGCTGCTCTGTAAAGTCATCCCAGGCTAAAACTTTTTGCCAGGGCCTGTTGCGATAGGGCAAGCAGTAATGGTTTTAAAGTGAAAGGAGGCAGATTCAGACTAGATAGAAGAAGAAATTCTTTATGGTGAGGGTGGTGAAACACTGGCCCAGGTTGCCCAGAGAGGTGGGAGATGCCCCATCCCTGGAAACATTCAAGGTCAGGTTGGACGGGGCTCTGAGCAACCTGATCTAGTTGAAGATGTCCCTGCTCGTTGCAGGGGGGCTGGACCAGATGACCTTTAAAGGTCCCTTCCAACCCAAACTATTCTGTGATTCTATGCTTCTATTATACCAGTGAGGAGTCTCCTCCATTTGGGGGATTACTGTACCCAAGAATGACATCTTAGCAATAGATTTTACATATTTTTACTACTAAATATATTCTTCCAGCACCTGCTGATTTATTTGCCTACACGTTCTCGATGAATTGTCAAGCGTAAAGAGGTGCAACTTGGCTTCACCGTACCCTACCTCAGTCGGATGGTCTGTTGGCTGCGGCACCATGAGCTGGTTGTGATGCTGAAGTACAGTCTTCAAATAATCTAAAACAGTCTGGCAGGGCACTGCATGAAACAAATCGCAATTACTGTGTATTAGCCATCTAGCACAAAATGTAACAACAATGTTAAATCAAGCAGTGTTCTTCAGGATCTGTTTTGTGCGTCTGTGAGATTTATTTCAAATAGGAAATAGTTCTCATTTTGATTTGTGCAGTCATTTCGTTCAATAAATATACGACGGATGTTGTATTTCCTGTGCTGAGATCTCTGACATGGCTTTTATTTTCTGCCCGCTAATTTTCAAAGGGTTTTTTCCTAGTTTGAAATTATAATTATTACAAATACAAATTAGGTCAGCAGTAATGATAATAAGGAAAAAAATCTGTAAACACTGTAAAACAGCCCAAACCATACAAAGGAGAAAACATTTATTGGACCTAAATCATGCATTGATTAACATGTAACTATGCTCAACTTTTTTAAAACTACAGACTGATTAACTATACTGAAGAGGTTTAATGATTCATATGCTTTAATTTCTTTTCCCTCCCTCCTCCCAGATTTGTTATAAAACTAGGTGTTAGGCAAATTGCTTGCTTTCTCTTCCCCTCATCCTCCCCGTTCCCATTCCCATCGCTCTCATCCGTTTCAGCAGTGGTACCAACATCCTATTCCCTTCTGCTGAGGTGATAGGTTAATTAGGGATGATTCAATTACGGGTCTCTCTTAAGCAGATGCTGCCACATCCCTGATTAACTCTGGAGTATTTTTGAGATACAGTGCTTTTCTCCTGAGCCTGAAACACCGTAGAAGAATTAAACAGATATTAACCCAACATTACGACTGACTTGTGCAAGACTAAATAAGCATTGTTTTTAAGGTACCTTATCACGCTCACATTTTGTATGTTTTTTTTTTTTTTGTAAAATATTCAAAGATAATCTTAGCTTCAGCTAAAATCCAGAAAAAATATTTCCGTGTTCCTTCTTTTTTTTTTTTTTATATTTCTTAGGATTCATCTTTTACACCTGGGAAAATGTGGTATTTGGGGCTTTGTCTTAAGCTGGCAATCTGAAAGCAAGCACCGAAATCACTGAGAGTGTCTCGAGGTAGGATTTACAGGTATTTTGCTCTCTTTCCTGGGCATTCACGCTGCGCAGCAACTCTGGCCCTGGCTAGGCCAGACCAGGGTGCAAAAAACCTTTACTCTGTGTGAAACAGAGCCTTTACTAAGGGCTAAGCGGTGTTACATCCAGCAGTCCTCCACAGGCAGAAGCCATGCAAAGTGCTTGATATGAAGAATAAATTCCTTCTCCGTAGAGACGACCCATCAGTGTATTTACTCCTGTTTCATTTGATATATCATACTTCACCACAGGAGGTTACGCGTTTGGCAAAAATTAGCATTTCAAGTGATTTGTACCTGTTTTATTTCCCAGTGACATCACTGCTTATTGCTAGACCAGGGCAGTGCCTCAGTAGTGTACCTGCTACACGGTGATGCTGACATACCAGGAGAGCCTGGATGCCTTTTTTTTTTTTTTTTGGTAGGAAAAAAAGCACTTTTAAGTGTCATCGGATAGTTTCGGAAAATGTTTTCAATTCTGAAAAAGTCAGAAGGGCAGTCAAGCTTAATAGTCCCACCGACATGTTCTGTAATGAGAGCTGTGTATTTAGCATATAGCAGCAATAAAAAAAAAAAACAATACAGGTTCTTAGGTGAAATAAAGGAGAAAAAAAACCCCACAGGTAACGTTTTGGTACACTGGATACTCATAAGAAAGTGGGGCAAAAAAAAGGATTTCGCTTTTCCCCCCATTTTTATATACAAAAAAGCCTATCTAGGAAAAGATTTTTTTTTTTTCCCATGCGGATGGGCTGAAGGGTAAGATTGTATTTTGAGACCCTTTTCTGACACTCTGTGTGTGCTTGTTCTCTGGCATGTCCAAAATGAGGATGAAACTAGGAAGGCCCATGCACAGATTACTCTTCCAATTAAGCAGGTGTCCAAGAAAGAGGCACAAGGATCACCAAGGCTCGTTGCCCTGGGGAAGCGTCAGAAACCCTGTGACAAGGTCAGCAAAACCTCCCACTCCAGTGGGAGTTACCGCAGGTAACCGGCATCTCCTGTGAGATCCTGGATCTCCGCGAGGTGACAGCAAGGATGGAAGGGGCTACTATGGGTGACTGTGCTATGATGGGTGATTGTGCTACCGCCTGGAAGAAAATATGCCTGATTCTTGGAGGAGAGTTGAGTGATACTTGGGAAATCAGCGTTCCTTGCGAAGTATCCCTTTCCTGCCCTGCCTAAATGCGTCACTTTTCATTTAGCTAGCTCACCGAGGACACGGCTGCCGAAGCACCAGTGGTACCTGGGAGCTTTAGACTTCTTTGGTCCCCATGAAGCTGGGCTCAAAAGGGCCTGTGAAGTTTGCACTTGCTTTTCTGGTTATCTCTGTTAGCAAAAGCCCCTGTTGGTGACCTGATGGCTCTCAGCCATGCTTGGTATTATTACCTGTAATTATGTGGAACAACATTGGGCCTGAAAGGGAACACAGAGATAATGTGTCAAAACCGCCCCTAATTTTTAGGTGCTGATGTCACAGCAGGATGGTATTTTACCCATGGTAAGTAATTTCACTGCAGGCTGTCCAAAGATGTATTTACCTACGTTCTTCCAAAGGGATGGGGCACAAGCGAGAAGGCAACAGGAAACTTTAACCTGTTGTGTCCCCAGCACGTGAAGTACAGCTCTACTGTAACTGTGTTCTGCTGATGAAATGCTTTCTCATTACTGGTGAGAAATATTACCGGTACTAAAAGCCGGCTGAAGCTTATAAATACTTCTGTCTTCATAAAAGCAGTAATGTTCCAAGCACAAAATTGTATGATTTCTGTCATCATTTCAGAGACTGGAGGATTCTGAGAGCTTTTGACTTGTAAAGCCATCGTACATCACCCTCTTTGCTGCGGGTACAAATTAACCGCAGCCTTTCAAACACCAGAGGCAACTTGCAAAGCCAAGCTTTTTGAGCCGCCGGATTAACTGAAGCCTCAAGGAAGCCACAAAGAGGGAAGGAGGCTGAGAGTCAAAGCTTCGGTTTTGCTTCTGTGTCCCTCTTACAGCTCTGCAACTATTCTGTTCGCCGAGAGGTAGGAGGAACCGTTTCCTCTGAATCTGGTAGCAAACGTACCTTTATAAGAGCCTGCAGCTCCCGCTGCGAGGCCGAATAATCATTTAAACCTACTAGCTTATTATTTTGTATTTCTTTGACTTTGACGTGGTCTCTAGAGAGTTAACAAGATCATAACCCCAGAGCTGATTCTCTGCACGCTTATGCACGTATCCACTGCCACCAACATCACCAACAGGGACCTGTGCCTACTGTAACCAACAGGAAAGATGCTAATGTTGGAATAAAACTTGCTCGTTATGATTTAACAGAAAGCCTGCAGGGCGGCTGTAATTTTCCTGCCCGTTAGGAAGGAGTTTCCACAGTGAAGTTTCCAGCAGGCGAAGTAACCGGGCCTGCAGGGAGCGACCAGGGGAGTGAGATCTGTGCGGGAGCTGAGGGCGAGGAGGAGAGGAGTGTGACGGGGGGCTTGGCGTGCCAGGGAAGATGCTCAGCAGTGACTAAGCAGGACACGCATAAGAGGTGGCAGGTCTTCGCTGTGTATTGATCCAAGTTATAAGACCTCGTTGTTATTCCAGGCGTCTCTACGCTGGAACAAGCGCTGCTTCGGCATAGCGTGTCACAGCTTTCTCTGCAGAGTATCCTAATTCTTAATAAATAGTTGAACGGCGTGGTGGCCACCGGCTGTGCCGATGAGAAAAGCCAGGCTGTGATGTCTCGGTCTGACCTGCCACGCAGCACAGCAACTCCCCAGACCAAATCCTCCTTGCACCCGACAGCATCAGCGGGTAAAACACAGCACAACTCACGTCCTTATCCCCCAGCCATGTGGTTCCTACCCTTGGCTCGTTGTTCCAGCGTGTGCCATTTCACCCTCAGAAATCTACACCTTATTTCAAGTCTGAATTTTCTTTTCCTTTGATTGGGTTTATTAAATCTTTGGAAAAGAAATGGTAAATGCTTGTCACTTGTTATGTGCTTATAGTTAGGGGTGCAGCAACTTCATCTTCTCTTCGCTAAGCTCAACACTGACCCTCCCGAGATGCTGGGCTCAGGCTAAAAGCGGAGTCCCTACACCCACCTATGTGTCTGCACATCATCCAAAGACCACACCAGCCTTTTTGGGCATGTTGTGCATCAATCATCAGCCAGAAAGCCACTGTATCCCCCAAAAGCCTGTCTCAGTGTCCGTTCCCCAGTGGCTGAAACCAAGTTGAGCCGACGTTGTCGGTGCCTCAACACACGGTGATGCTGCACCCTGTTTGGCCAAGTACGTCTCCTCTCATCTTCCTCACCCATGGCTGCCTCTGCGCCGTTTGCAAGCTGTGAGCAACGACCGTATGCTTTCTTTCACCGACGAAAGTACTAAAAATACAGGCTGTGCAGAGTTTCACAAAGAATCCCTCCAAAAACCGAGATGCATCATGGCAATTTCCTGAATACAAACATATTTGCATTTTTTAAATCACTCTCTGTAATATAATGTTACGTAACACCCTGAATATCTGCAATATCCTCATCAACCAAACTTTTCATCTCATCAAAACCATAATTTGGCAAGATGTTGCCTGGTACTAACTTCATTGTTCTCTTTTAGTACTCTATTAATTGAAGCTGGCATCAGCTGTGCAACTAGTTTGCCTGGGCTCAGTATCAGGCCAACAAACCTACAATCATCCAGGACATCTCATGTGCCCTTTAAAAAAGAAAAATCATACAGCATTTGCACCCTTCAGTCTTCTGGAGCATCCCAAATACTCCAAAACATAAAGAAAAACACAGTCAGAGTCAGAGTCCTTTTTCCCCACCTTCATTTTTGTTTTAGCTCCTGAAGCGAGTTGCCCAAATCTCATGATTTGGTAGCAGCTGCCTAATGCTTTTGGTAATAAGTTGACGTGCACCCAGGGATGAAAAGCTGGTGTGCCCAAGCAGATACTGCTCCCAGCGGCTCTCCTGGTGATGCCACTCTCTGAAACAGGGACTCCCGCCTCTGCTTTTGAACCATGCTGTCTAAAAACCCAAGCTGGGATCAGCACCTCTTTGTCATTTCTAAAAAGTCCAGCAATTCTGGCCCTGACAAACAAGCTCTTCAGTTGCCCCCGACATGGGAGGGAGCTGCGGCAGACAGCTGAGGTCGTGGTCCCACCCGATGCCGCTACTGAACATGTGTGAACACCCAGAGTTACGGTGGAAACGGGAAATATTGCTACCTGCTTACCATCATCTTCATATCGGTGTGATTGCATCATTTCACTCTTCACGGATACCAGAACAAAAATGCTCAAAGAGCAGTTCCATATTATTGACAAAACCTACTATTTCCATCTGCTAATGGTCCAATACTGTTATTAGGACTCCATATTTTTCCTTTGATTTGCCAGGGAAGGAAGTTCGCCTCCACAGAGTGCTCCAGGTGCAATTTTAATTATTAATTTCCTACCGATCCTAATCTCTGCTTTTTACTCATCACGATCAACTTCCCCTCTACTCCTTTTGTTGTGTTTCTAACTGTCCCCTTGCTTTCCCTCTAAGCTGGCTGTTTTTGTAACCAGCATGAAACTTTTCCCCCTAGATAGTCTTTTGGGGCCTTCAACAGCATGCTTTTAATGTTTCCCAATTATCAGCCACTCTTTTTTTCTTTTTAACCTTTGGCTCTGGTAATTGTTTCCGATTTTTTATGAAGTGCCAAGAACATCTCTATTACTGCTTTGGGCTGGGTTTTTGCTCGTTCTAAATGTTATTGGGCCACAATGACTTGTATTGGCATCTGTCCAAAATGAGAACTCTCATTCATCCTCCCCAAAATGTGGCCTCCAACGTAACGCACCCCGAGCTGTTCATATTGCCGAAGCACAGAGCCATGAAGAGACACTTGGGCTTGCTGTAAATAAGGCATATCTCTAATGTAAATAAGGTATAACTCCAACCTCTCCCGCGGCATCAGACAGGCCTCGTGAGAAGGGATGGCTCACGCTTGGCCATGTGTCTCCCCACGGTGGCCTCAGCCCCAGAAGCAGACAGTAAGAAATCTGGTTATTCTGGTCATTAATAGATTTTATGCCCTGTAGCCGACACTGGCTAGTACTCCTCCTGCTGTTTTGCACAGCAGGTGATGAATCCCTTAGCACTCAAGACCATTTCCTTCTGACTGGCCAGCGAGGGGAGAATTGGGAAGGGTGTACATCTACATCCACCCTGCTCAGACCAGCAGCTGTTAGTTAAGACTGTCTCAGCATCGCAACGCGTCCTCCTTTGCTTGACCTTGAGCGATTCTTCACTCCGAATTCGTTGCAGGGCACTTCCAAATTGATGCTGGACTGTCACAAAGATGTAACAAATGGCAGGGAACCTGCCGACGAACTAGACAGCAGTGTGAATTTCTTACAACATTAACGGAGATGCCTTCTCTGCCTGAGACTTGGACAAGTGCGCAGAGTAATGCGACTTGGATCATTTTAGCTCATACGCTCATTTATTTCAATAGTCAGCCGAAAGCCAGTGAGAGCCGCACGGACGGGCCGTGAAGACAAATTGTTGGGGTGCGGTCAGATGGAAAAGAGCGAGAGGCAAGGAGAATCACAGAATCATAGAATCATTTAGGTTGGAAAAGACCCTTGGGATCATCGAGTCCAACCAGCAATCCCTACAAAGTTCTCCCCTACACCATATCCCCCAACACCACAGCTAAACGACTCTTAAACACATTCAGGGATGGTGACTCCACCACCTCCCTGGGCAGCCTATTCCAGTGTCTGACCACTCTTTCTGTGAAGAATTTTTTCCTAATGTCCAGAGAGATGGGGTCAGTACAAGAGGAACTGATCCAGGTGCTCAAGATCCTACAAATTTGGATGTTTGCAATTGGATGGTACGATAAAACCATCACCAGAAGAATCGACATTACACGCAGAAGAGTGTCAAAGATGGCTAAACCGACCTACGTGCCTGCCAAAAGCAGGGAAGGGATCAAAAACACAGCAAATATCCCTTTACTTTTAAAATCCCTCTTGGTTTGTGCTTTCCAGGTGGAGTGGAAAACCATTTCACTTCCGTTACTTCGCTAACAGCCTTTGTATTTCTCTTAATTTTCTTTTGCAAAAGTATTTCCTCCAGAAAGAAGAATGTGCCCCTTCCACATGCCCCTGGGATGTCCACCTCTGCCTAAAGAAGAGAAGCTAAGAGACCAAACAAGGCAATTGTGCATCTCTCATTTAAGAGATGCCGCCACGTGCTCCCGTGGCTTTTGTTTTTGCCTGTGCTCCCTCACTTTCCTTCTACTTAAATAGAAGGTACCTCTTCTTGTCCTCTCTTTCAGCTCTAAAGTCTTCAGGGCAGGGATGTCCCCTGTAAACCCCCTCTATCAGCAGTTTATACTTATTAGTTATCAGCTGCTGATAACTAATGGGGAAATCAAGGAGCCCTCGGTGAGCAGGGACAGCAGTCTGTGTCACTCAAATGCCAAGTGCTGACCCGAAAAGTTGAGACCGAATCTTTTGGGGGTGTTCAGCCTGGCAGCTCCCCACAAAGCTCCCACCGGAGCTCTTTATTCCCAATTTAAGCTAAGAAACCTGACCCCCTCCCCGCCCCCTGCAAAATTCTCATGGGTTTTTACCCAAAAGTGTGGAGAAAACAGATTTAATAAAACCCTGGTCCACTGCAGTTCTGTGTTTCAGTAAGTTTTTGTACTCAGGCGGGTTTAACAAACAACTAACTAAGCCGCCCACCCCCCCCCCCAAAGCTGCAGGCAAAGCCCGGCTTCAAATTCAAAGGGGTTCTCATGCCAAACGCTCGGCGACCGCGCTCGAGGCTCGCTCTTCCCCAAGTAGCTTCGACGCTTTGAAGCTGAACAGCGGAACGAGGCCAGAGATCAGACCAAAACATCCAGAACATCAAGGGAAACCAAAGAAGTGGTTAAATGTGAACATCAAGAAAAAGGACAAAAAAAAAAAAAAAAAAAAAGGACATGAAAAAGTGTTCGTCATAACCCTTGATGGCTGCTTTATCTACGCTGCGGCTGTGGTAGGCTCTTTGGAAACGCGATGCTCTGAAAGTATAAAGGAGACGGGATTTGTAGGGAAAAGTAATATCTTTTATTAGATCATCCGATATAGTCATGAAAAGAGTCAAGCCTTGGGCACACAAAACCTCCTGGAAACTTGTCTAACTTTTTCAATTACATTGATATCAACTCCACCTGCAAATCCCGCTTTGCTTTGGCTACCTCCAGCCACCGTGAACGTTGCCTCTGTAGGTGATCACCTCTCTACATTTGAGGGGTTTTTCCCCCCATTTCTCCCGCGGTTTGCTGGAGTAATTATTGCTGCCTGGCCAACAAGGTAGGAATAATTACTATATTTATCACACACTGCTTCATCTAATTTATTTGTACCTTTTCACTACTTTCGGGCTGGTTTGCCCGAAACCCTGCAGCAAAGCTTGGAGCACCTGGAGGCAAACCCTCACTCGCGACTCCCAGCCTTTGCTTTAACCACCACCACCAGGGGAAATATTTTCTCCCTTTTAGACCCAAAGCTGTGGGAAAATCCTGCTGACAATAGTGAAGGAGAACTGCTTAATATCCTTATGTATTAGAGAGTTTAAATCCAGGTCTGACACTCCGCCTCACAAATAAGTCTTTAATTTTACTATTGGGAATGTGTCACAGCCCTAGTAATTTTTATACAGAGGAAAGAGATTAGGAGACCTTTTATCCTCGTATAGATGGATTACTTTGTGCTGTTCTTGACGGTGTCAAAACTTAAAGACCCAACGACAAGTTTGCCAAACGCTTTCCAGGAATCACCTAATCTTGAAGTATTTTTGAAAACAAGACAAAATGATACACTGAACAAAAACTTTTCTCTGTTTTTCAGTTGAACTGAAAACTGAAAATGTTCGGTTAATGTTTTTGCCTAAAAAAAAAAAAATTACTGGGAAAACTGCACAATTGCAAGATGTCACATTGCTCCAAACCCAAAGCACTGAAATAGCAATTTTACTTCATTTATTCCATAGCTGAAACAATTAAGATTTCACACAAATTTAAGTATCCTTTCAGTCAAATAAAATGGGTATTTTTTGAGAAAAAAAACCCCCGCGACCAAAACACATGCAGTATTTCACCCATGTAATTGCTTTTCTCCAGCGGTGACCTACCAAAGAGCGATGCTAGGCTATGGGCAAAGAGATCCTACAAGACTGGAGGGCTTCTACAGCAACAGGGCAGAGTCCTGAAAACGGAATAAATTTTCTGTGTCCAAAAGCTACAGGAGGATATGTTTTGTGTAATATTTGGTTAAAAAAAAAAAAAAAAAAAGTCGTTGCCTTTACATCTGCTGAAAACACACTCTGTTCCCAGTAGTCTCTTTGTGAGCCATGCAAATGGTGCTTTGCGGAGCTAGAGGCAAAGATGTACAGCCGTAACTATTTTTAGACCACAAACTCTCATAGATTTTAAAAGGGCTTTTGCATATGGGAACTAAAAAAAACCACAACGCCAAATGCAAAGTATTTCAGGAAAAGGATAAAATGATTCATAGACAGTTACAGAGCAGAAGGGAGGGTTGGTGCTTTTCTTCCGTTGACAGGGTTGCTAGTGGGAGCCTCAGCGCCCGCTGGGAGGGCACGGTGCTCGCCTCCCCCCTGTCCCACAGGGTCCCCTGCAGCCTCACTGACCAGCTCTGGCCCAGCTGCCTCCAGGATGGGAAGGAAAACCACTACGTCAAAAAAAAACAAACCTGCCCTTTCGGCAGCTTGACCCTAAAGGGGGCCTACAGGAGAGATGGGGAGGGACTCCACCAGGGAGTGTAGCGACAGGATGAGGAGCGACGGTTTTAAACTGAAAGAGGGGAGATGTAGATTAGATATTAGGAAGAAATGCTTTACTGTGAGGGTGGAGGCACTGGAACAGGTCGCCCAGGGAGGCTGTGGATGCCCCATCCCTGGAAGTGTTCAAGGCCAGGCTGGATGGGGCTTTGAGCAACCTGCTCTAGTGGGAGGTGTCCCTGCCCATGGCAGGGGGGTTGGAACTAGATGATCTTTAAGGTCCCTTCCAAGCCAAACCACTCTGTGATTCTGTGATTGATGGGACAGTACGGCAGCCTCCACGCTCATCCAGCTGCCTCTGCAGTTGCTTCTCTGCTGTACTAATTGCCTTGCCTGGCCCCTCGACGCCCAGCGTGAGATATACGAGTGCGTAGGGAAGAAAGTTTGTGCTCCGAGATGACTCTGATGTGATAGATGGTGGCAAACACCACTGAAACCCTCTGCAGAGGGCTTTCTGGCTCCCTCCTGCGGCAAACAGCATCTTCATCAGCAAAAAAAAAACTTGCTCAGAGAATGAGCACTGCACCTGTTTACATACAGATTCGGGTGTTTCAAGTTCCACAAAAATTTCTGCCGGCTTCTTCAGCAGCAGAAGAGCAAAACTGGCACTGGAGACAAAAATAAGCAGATATCACCTTTAGCTGATTTTTGATTAACCTTGCTCAGTAGTGGCTGTGGGGCTGCCCGGGAAGCTCAGACACCTGTCCTACCACGTACCAAAATGAGTGGGCACCTTCTGTGGCTCTTAACGCTTCCCTGGGCACTTAGGTCACTTTAGGCCTATCTGTGTACCTCACCCAGGCAGCAGCAGATGCCTCTGATGATGACTTTACGTTGGCTGATGTAGTCATACGTCCTTGCACGTTTATTTTGTTTGCCCGCTTCCTTTGATACACCGCTAACAAGGTGTTTCATTATTCCTGAAGAGGTGAAAAAGGACTATGTTTATGTATGTTTATCTCTCTTTTAAAGGGAGATGAAGGGTCAGTGTGACGAGCCAGGTAAATACCAGCTGTTTAGCCCGGCATTAATCCTAGCAAAATACAGGCAATCACAATGGGATTAAATTGCCTAAGAACTAAAGAATATGAATACAATTAATGCCAGTCAAAATGGTCTTATGGAAAGTGGATCTTGTCAGATTAACCTGATTGTCACTCTTTGATAAGATTATATGTTTGCTTGACTAAGTTGGGCTGAACGGATGTAACGTACCCAGACTCCTCAAAGGCATTTAAGGTACTACCATGAGTTATCCAACTGCAAAGAGCAGCAACACACAACATCAGTAGACTACAGCACATATGGATTAAAAACCTGCTAGCAACATCTCAAGTACTTGTCATCTTGGGGGAATCATCATACTTGACATCAGGGGGAATCATCATGAATTGATACGTCTCCAGCTTGACAGACTGACAGCAGCCCCAATACCATTCACATTTCTAACCAGAATCACAAAGTTAATTTAAAAACAATAAAAAAAACCAATCTGGTGGATAAAGAAATTGGTTGAACCAGCAAATAGTGGGCAAAACAGGGCAGCCAAAGCATTCCGGATCGCTTAGTAAATGAACACAGCCAAATACAAAGTATGTACGTCCAGGAAGAAACGTGCACAGAATGAGAAGCTCAGCTGCACCACTGATGGTCAAATGACCAGGGCAACCGAGGGTGGAACAAAGAGACTATTCACCTTCACTCAGGCAGGCAGGAACATATTGCCGTATTTCCAGTGCCCAAATTTTAAGAAATGAGCACAGGAAAGAAAAGAACTATAAAGGACTCAAGTAATTTGGGGAGTTTTAAAACTGTTTTCTTATCTAAGGTGGAAATTAAGTCAGCTTTCAATCTTTAAGTACCTTCATCCAGAAAATGTACCAAGTCCTACACAGCACTCATTTACTACCGCAAAGCATAAAAGTCAATGGCTAGAAGCTGGTTCAGATCAGTCAGGCAGAGAATTCGGCACCCATTTCACCAATGTAATTATCCACTGGAGTCAAGTGTCAAGGAAAGAGGCTGAGGACACTGCTGCTCAATGTCTCCAACTCAGGACTGGAGGCCTCCTGAGATATTGAGTCAAATATAAGTTATGCTTTAGTCAAAGTCAAAAAGATCACTAAGTTCAATATAGGTGATTGAACGAAAGATGCAGGTCAGATTATAGTCCCTAATGATAATTTCAGTCTTACGCTTCTGAAGCTAGAACCAACAGGAGTAAAAGTCCACACGATTCCCTTTATGACACACTGTCTCCATGTGATGTACGAGCCACTACTGAATCCAGTGGGAGCGTACCAGTTATGGTGACTTTAGATCTTTGGAGGGATGGGGGAAGTATTCTAACTTTGGGTTTTCTCTGCACTGAACAACGCTGGTTATGGGATTTGCTGGTAACCACCTAGACAGCAGTGCACAATAGAAAACCACAATGTAGTACAAATAATTCATAACGCATCACTGATAGCTGGGGAGAAGAATGATGAAGACTACTGCTTGTTTTTTGCTTAGATTTTGCAACTGCAGATACGTATTTGGACAGTGGTTGGTTGCTGCCTTCATTCCTTTCTGCACGCTCAGCAGCTTTGGAGTATTGTCCTCTCTTGCAATCCATGCAAATGCTTTTCTGCCATTTAGGGATTAGTTCAGACAACTCTGCATGGATCTACCCCAAGCACCTCACACTTTAGCTAGCAAAGGTGCAGCTCCAGAGCATTTATACATGTGTCAGAAGTGTGCTGCATACTTACTTCCTTGCTAAATTCCAGTTTGCTTTTAGTGTTATATTTGAGTTGTATTTTTTGCCTGTGCTTAAAACTTAAGAGGACATGGGTCCAAGATACTTTGTTCTCATCCAATACCACTCTTCAAGTATGTCAGGCACTGTAACAGTGAGAAGTCCTAAGTTCAAAGGGGCAAGAGAAGTTTTTCACGGAGGCAGTTTCTATTAGATGGGTTTTTTCGTCTGCTTTCTCTCCTCAGTGGCAGCCTGGTATTGCTGAACAGGAGAATTTGTTACCAAGATTTTTTCAGGTATTACTTGAAGATGAATGGGAGGAGATGTATTTATGCTTGTCACTGAGGCTAACAGCAACTGAAGAGATACTGTTCAAGGTAAAAAGCCAAATCTATTTGGTTAAAAGTATGGATGTAACTTTGAATAGTGTTCTTTAAGTAAACAAAAAGGAGCCCCTAGAGGGAATTAGGTTTATACGCCGCAACATCACTTAAAGAACAACACAGATATTAGGTATAAAAGCACATGTTTGAAATTACCATGACAAATCACCTGATGTTTGGAATTTGGGATTTCAAGTACATTCCACCCTGAACACGGATCATTAGTGTAGGACTCATGATTTGTATGGATGAGCATCAGCAGACAATTCTCCGCAGCCACAATTATAGGAATTTTGGATGGAGACAAATTCCAATTGTTGATTACTATGACTACAACCTTAAAAGACAACTAGAACTTAAAACAAACTATTACCCAAACTGTTTTTATCACTGACTGACAATATTATATGGCAGGGGATTGTTTACCTGGAATGCTCTCCAATTTTCTACGCAGTTCCTCGTTTTCTTGTTGCAATGAAATTACCTCCTGCTCTAGCTCTTGACACCGAGGGCAGTAACCTTCTTCCTCTTCCTCCTCTTCCTCCTCTGGAAGTGTAGAAGATGATGGGTGACCATGAGATTCAGATGTTGCTGGAGATGTCCATCCACCTAAAGTGTGTACTGGAGAGGTTGAAAGTGGATCCACATCTGCCAAATGGCTAAAATCATTTACTGATGAGGTGTTCTGAGAAGGGAAGCTCCCAGAAAGCAAATAGTTCTGAAGGGAATCGGTAAAAACTCTCAGAAAGGCTGAGGTTTGTTGTTTCTTTTGCATATACTGCATCTCTATGTCTAAAATGTCTGACGTCTGACTATGGACCATTTTCCCAAGCTGACATTGCTCTTGTCTTTCACTATAATTTGGGTTTTCCTGCTTTATACAAGAAATCATGGACTGAGAGTGATTGTTGTCCAGTAGTTTTCCACCACAATTTAAGAGACTTAGCACCCGGCTGCACTGTTGGGCAAAGGCATCCAGAATCATTCGACTCTCTGAAACAAAAGAAAAGATGAATCACAGAAACCTAACGCAAAAGGTTACGCCAGGCAGTAGCAGCTAGATGAACGTACACAACCGTTTACAGTAGCATGCGTTTCATTTCTGAACACATTAAAATTATGGCTTTTGCTTTAATACATCTGCAACACTGTGATTTAAAACAATCCTGACTTTGCTTCTATTTTGAGAGTGCCCTTGTGCCCTTGCTGTTAATCAGAAACGCATTGTGATGATAGTCACTGCTTACTGCCGTCTTCTTTCAGTGGGATTAAGACAGGAAAATGGAGAAGAAAATACAAATTCCACCCAATCTACTACAAATAGAAGTTCAAGTAAGTACTCCTCTGGAAGTCTGTTTCAAACTGCTGGTGGGCATTGCCTGTACATATTTGCAGGAGATTATCTTTAAGGTCCTTTCAAACCCAAACCCAAACCATTCCATGATTCTATGACTTTGCATTACTTTCTTCCTATGCCCTGCTCCTCTCCAACAAGTTTTCCACGCTTTTTCTCCCTTTCATCTTTGCTGCACTTGCTTGACATTGGGTCTTTTTGACGCTTCACGTGACCCACCCCCAATTCTATGGACTTTGCTTCTGTTCCTTTTGCTTTAGGTTCCAGATATGTCCAAGAACAACTCAAGAGTGATAAGCACAAACCCCTCTTCTTACACCAAGGAAAGGCATCAATGTACAACGTGAAGCTCCTCTGGTCAGAGGAGGGAATTTTTCTGTCCTGCTGACCTCCTACGAGTTTCTGGGTAGGCCAGTATCACGCAGTGGAGAGCAGTGCAGAGTTCTTCAAGCTGCTCTGGACATAATCAGGAAACTCTATGTGGGGCTATGCGGCAGCTTCTGGAGGCAGCAGCTCGTCTCTGGAAGCAGGATAAGGATGCCACGGCGCACCTAGCCCGCCTTGCCTCTAATGACCGGCGGTGTCACATCTCAGGGAGCAAGAGCAGCTACAAACTAAACCTCTACGACAGGATGGTTCATTTCTGAGTGTCTATGTGTGTGGAGTCAAGCTGCTGTAACAGTTTCTGGGACCCAGATGAAAAATGACCAAGACATTTGGCTCTCATTTGTGGTATGACCTGTTAGGTTCCCCGATAAAAATAATGCCTTTTAAATTTTTTTTTAATCTTATTCACAGCTGAGTTCCTCTAGGTGCCTAAAAAGATGTAACTAACATTCTGCATGAGATTTAAAAAAAAAAAAAAAGACTGGTAGGTTTAAGCGCTGCCAATTTTGGAGAGCTCTTCTCAGGCAGGCTTGACTTTTAGAAAGTGACAAATGCATTTACTTTTGAAAAGGCAACCTGCTACAGATGCATGAGACGAAGCACCCCAGACCTTCATCTATCTTAACTTCATCACTAGAGACAAAAACATAGCCTCATCACATTGGTAATAAGTAGAGAACAGAGACATTCAGAATTTGGTCCTTTAAGAGGTGGCACTTCTCACAGTACTTCTCCATGATCCAGAAGATATGCCTTCTGGTGCAAAATGTACTTCATACTGAGGTTAGTACAGCTGGCCTGAAGAATATTTGAAAAAACACTAATTTGCATTTTTACCATCCTCCAGATCTCTGCAAGGAGGGCAAGGCTGAAGCAGCATACAAATGCTTCCAGTCCCAAACGCAGCCTGAGGAGACCCCCCCAAGGACATGATCTCCCAAGGACTCCTCTGTAAGAACAGGGAGATGAGGTGGACAGAGTAAGGAAAGGAGCAGCGCTGGGCCAGGAGGGTGCCCAGGACCAAGCAGGGTGAGCCCACCAGCACGTGAAGGATTGGGGTGGCCCCAAGACCACTTAAGGCATCCTCACAATCAGCCTCCTGTACTAACGAGTCCCACACCATACCCTTTGGAGATGGGCTCAGCCAAACCAGGGCAGACTTCTCCAACACATCTTTGATCCAACACATGAAGCAATGCCCTCTGTCCACGTTACAAACTCAAACGGGCAGAAAGGCACGGGCACTGCTGCCCCCTTCACAAGTGAGTGCTGATGGGTGCTCTGTAGACTCCATACCTGCTGCCCCTCCTTCCCTTTTACTGCGTTCTCCTACGGCCAGCTGCCTTCAGCCCTTACGATGCACGTGCAAAATAACACAGAACAACAAACATAATATAACCCCAGTGACATTGCAGCTTTCTAACTGGGACCTACTGATAAATCAAAAGAAAATCAAGAAACTCAAGCATCTCTAACAACTTCAAGCTGGGGCTTTCTTCGCCTTATTTCTTTACTTCCCACATTTTCCCTTTAAAATTATTACAAGATGATATTGATTGGAACTTTGCAATCCTACTACAGAGCAGTTTTTTCATTCATTTTAATCCTATAATCCGATTCCAGACCTGAAGTCGTATTTACTGTTTGTATTTTAATCATTACGGTCCCTGTTGACAAAACAGTTACTCATTTTTTGCGTATCCTTGTTGCAAGGGGACAAAATATGAATGAAACAACTGAAAAGGGATTAGATTAGTATAAGAGATGCTATTCTAATATTATGGCTTCTCCTAAAATATGGCAGAAAGTAACCTGACATTTCAAATACCAGTTTTGAAGAATGCTATAATACGCAATAACATCGGTAAAGATAAAATTAATGATTAGTTCTGTTGTAAAATTGAATGCATTAGGCACATTCACTGTGATAATGGCTTAAAATGTAACTGGAATTTTATACAGAAATGACAGTATTGATTTAATCTTCGGTTCAGTATCAGATCTGCTACAAAGACACAGTAACAGCAATTACTGTTTTTTTTTTCTTAACTTTAACCCATACTCAAAGATATAAAAATGAAGGCAGGGCTATTTTGAAATGCTAGCAGAAAGATTTGCAAATGCTTTTTTTTTCCCTGGGTACCACTGGACAGCAATAGCAAGGGATGCTCTCAGCACACATTCTGGAAACATCTGGCTCTGCGCTGGAGTGGGTACCACTCTGAAGCGACTTCTACGGCAGTAACAGTACACGTACCCACAGTCAGAACAACCCTAAATGAGAATGATAACTGCGGTTATTTCTTGTGATGGGGAAAAAATAAAAACAAATGCTGCCCATTTAGCATATATCGTGAAAATTGGGATTTCAGCTTTTATGGACTCACTGTAATTAGAAATGCAGGGACTGTGCAACATCTAATCACTACGAAATGACAAAAAGTTGTTTTTACGTGAACATTACTGAATAACCACTGATCTATGATTCTTAATTGATTTAATGTAATGTATATATTTTCTAGGAAAGGAGGATTCTGTTGAAATGACTGCACCGGGCTAAAACAGTGTAAACAGTTTATTAAAGCCTTATTGTGATATTCCTTTTCCTTATTACGATGCTCACCAACCATGTAATTCTAATGTCTCAGGCCCCGCAGTCTTTAGTCTCACAGAACTTCTATTGACTTTAACTAGACTTTTGCCTGAGGGTGGACTTGCCAGATCAGGCCCATAAAGTGCTAATAGATCAGGATTAAATGGCTAAAAGTATAAGTATTCCTAACTAGATTATCTGAGTGTGCAAGCAACCAGAAGACAATATCACATGGCAAATCAGGTACCAGCTCCTGCATAAAGCCTCCATCTCTACATCTTTTTCTCATTGATGCTGAACTACGTGGTTTCTTAGCTATCCAACTGTTGGACTAAAATCAGGGGTTTAGGAAGAGCAAACTTCTGAAACTCAACCTGGCGACTCACACTGACACATCAGAAAAGATGTCTGGAAAGACTGGCAGGTATAACATCAGCAGATATAACACCTGACGATCTTTTCAGTACCGAGACCAGACAGATTTACTAATAAGGCATTGTGTTGGGTCTCAATGGCTCTGGATTCAGGTCGTGGCTCTTCCATAGTTTCCTTTGTGATCTTGGGCAGATGGCTTAAAAACTCGTCTTTGTAACTATTGAGCGGGTCTGAATACCATACATTCTCCCCTGCAGGGAATGTATTCATTGGTATTTAATTTTCTGGAAGACTCAAAAGTCCAGGCTCCTTAGCAATTTCTATCATCTCACTCATCACCTTCCAGTGTTTCAGTCCTCTCATCTGACGATTTGTATTTCTTGTTGGATTATTATCATATTATTATTACTTTAGATCCTGGGGAAGCAGCTCTGTACCCCCCAAATGGCTTTGTCCATGAACGTAAACTTTGTCATTATGTTTTTAGATATGAACACTGCTGCAAATATCTGTGCCCGAGTCATAAAAGTGAGAGCATTTGACACCTCCCATCCTGACTACGCGATGCCTTCTTGGGCATTTTGCGTGAAGATCACCAAGACAGTCCACCAGATGAAGACTACAAGTGTTTGGCCATTTCAGTACTGACCTGATAGACCTACTTCCAGATGAGGGGTCCCAGCTTCTCAGTTAAGGCCTAAATGATGACCTTCACCTTCTCTGTTCACTTAAAAAAAACCTTTTTCTGTCTGGACATGGTAGAGCTTGATTAACTGGTTGTGTTAAATGTGCCAGGTTGTTGGCACCTCTAAGATAGCTCTGCTCTTCTTTCTCTGCTTTTCAGGAAATCCCATCTTAAATTTTAGGGCACATTGTAAGGTCTACATCACGCTTTCCTAAGGAAAAGGAGTTTCTTCGGTGGACTATGATGCTGTTTAGTGTACATGCTACCAAAGACAAACATTCTTTTTGCACCATGAAAATCTGAACAGACTAATAAAGAATTAATATTTTACAGGAGAAAATAGGTATCTGCTGGTGCTTTGAATGCATCCATTTGTGTGGCTTACTCTGCAGCAGCAGTGATCAGAGCAACCACTATTCACTAGAGGAGAGAGGAGGCTTGTGCTGCAGGGCAGCTCCACGCTTCTCGTCGTAAGAGGACATTTCTCATGCAGGATCTTTCCCTACAAGATAGGATCTTGAGCTAGATCTTTCCTCACCATGGCGCAGGGTGGAGAACACCTGTTTTTCGTCCTTCCCGCAAGCCCTCTTCCCGCAATACTTCTGGAGTCCAGGGTGACCTCTTAGAGAGGGACTGAGGAAGAGACCATTCATTCTTGGCAAAAGCTCTAACCATTACGAAAAGCTTCAAAAACACGGAAGCATCCTTACTTCTGTCTGTGTGCACACTCTCAAAAGCAAACTTGGTACTCTGAATCCCAAGGGGCCAGAAATGTCATGCCTGAAGTTTAAGAATCAACTGCATTAAGTGTTTAAGTTGCCAGCGCAGAGTTAAGACATCGCAGGAACGGTGTCTTACTGGCCAGCTTGCTTGCTGTTGCCCACACAAGTGAAGAGGTATCAGCAAAAAGGGAGGAGTCTCTGAAACTGAACTTATGAAACAGGCATCCCTACAAAATCGCGATCTGCAGCCCTCCACCTCATCGCTCAGGTAAGCACCTGCCAAGTGCTATGGCTGAGCTAAGTGGGAAAACTCTGCAAGTCATGGATGGTGACTGTCTGCCTTGTGGAGAACAACCCAGTGGACCTGCAGCTGGATACCTGCTAAGGGAAGGGTCCTTCCTCCCCTACAACACCCACCACTCGGGAGATGAAGCTCTGACTAAGAGATGTTCTGGAAAGGGCCCAGCCCGTGTCTCTCGCTGCTGGTGGGAACTGGGTGGGGAGACCCTGCCGATGCTGGGCAAAGCGCAGAGCTCCATGCACCGAGGACACACAAATGCTCCCACTCCCAAGGGGCAAAACCCCAGCTCTGCTTCCCCAGCGGCAGCCTGGGCTATTAAACTGACTCACATATTTCTCAAGAGGATTTCAGGGCTCCAGACGGAGGGATGGAAGCACTTCACATACATACAGCCTCGCGGTCCCAACTAGTTTACCCTCGACAGCTTCTTGCTCAGCTTCCTGGTGCTATGGCTCCTCCCACACAAAGTGTTTCTCCATCACGGAGCAGGAAGGATAGGTGCACAGCTCAGCAAAGCACCTGTTCCTTAGGGTTCACAATACCCAGGAGGTCTAAACCTTGTCCCTTGCTTTATCAGACTCTGGTAAAATACAAAATCCCTCTTTGGCACAACGTAGCAAGTGTTCAGTTTGTTTTCTCCTGTTCTGTTTCACTTGGTACTTTGGTCTTAGCTGAGAGAAGGGTATGCTGGGACCCACATAGGAACCTAAAGTAAAAGTAAAGCCTGGATGTGCAGGTGATGGAATGGGGACTTCACAGAACTCCACTGCATGAACAGCAGGTCCTTAACTATCTTTTTTGGTACAGGACTGAAATCGATGACAAACTTTGAAGCCTGCTCTAGCTCCTGATTAGTAAGGCCTACAGGGGCAGGAGAAAGTCCAAACTTCTGCTCATCAAAGCCCAGAGGGCTTTGCTGTGAATATGGCCTTGTCTATCATCTACCAGACAGATGAGTGTTTTCCATAACGTAATCTGCTTCTGTAAAGAAACTTAGGTGCCGCATTTATCAGCGGTGTTTTGATTGTGGGCCACAAAAAATTACTGAAATACCATCATTTGGGCATTTAAAATAAGAAGTATTTCAAGAAAAAATGACCTTCTGCATGGATCACGGGACTATGTGTCAGAGCCATGAATTTTCAGGCTAATCTATTCAAGTCTTAAACTTTTTTGGTAAAGTACTTGAATTATTTGTAACAAGGCAGGATAAATTCATCCAGTACACGGCTGCTGCTGAGCAAAAACAGGCATTAAAACATAGCCATATATCCTATTAACTAGCATATCTCCCTGTTTAGTAAGGAAATGTCATCACATTTGTTACAAAGGCAAACAGCAACATACCAAAACAGGATCCAATTTTTCTAAATAAATAAATCAATGATGTGTCAAAAATTAACAGATGAGTTAATATACCCGATGTTATCAAAACCAGATGGTGCTTCATAATATTCATCCTGTTCAGTCAAACCCTGAATATATTCTGGACCATCAGTATATAAAATAGGATGCTGCTATTTGTGATGGCAAACAAAAGCAATCATGCCTGCCAAGCACATACTATAACAGGCAGCATTTCAGCTCTGCTAGACAGAAAGTAATTAGAATGCTTTTAATGTCCAAAAGAATGATGCTGATAGGCTGCCACAGATGTGTAGATTTATGAATATTTATATGGTGGTTTATAGCTGACACTTTTATCAGTTGAAGAAGATAAAATATCTGCCTGACTCAAAAGCTTGACAGTCAGGTTAATAAAATCTCATTAAAGAGAATGACCTATGCAATTATATAGGATTTATTGTAATTCATTTTGATTGTACTCTGCTTAAAGATGCAATTTCCCATTTCCTGATGCCAAATTTAGGTTGCATATCAAGATCTACGTGGTTTTTAACTCCAAGCCATCACTAGAAGAAAGATATGCGTTCAGCATCTCGATATCTTACACCTTTAAAGGAAAAAAAAAAAAAAAATTGTAAAATAATCTGATCTCCTGTTTCCTCGCTGCATCTTGGGGAAACGGCGCAGGCGAGCAGCCGATCTGTTTTCTTTCTGTTAAAAATCGCCACCTCTGTCACAGCAGCCCCTCCATTACCGGCAGCTCCCTCTGGCTGACAGCCCCAGCCTGTCGCCCTCCCCGACCGCCACCGGACCGGGGGCGTCGTGTCGTGGTGTCGTGTTGTCGTCCGTCCCCGTCTCCCCCCCCCCCCCCCCCCCCCCCGCCTTCCCCGCCCCGCCGACGGCGCTCCCGCAGGTGCGAACCGCGCCCGGCGAGCGCTTGCCCCGACAACTCGCCAGCGGCTGCCGCCACAGCCCCGACGGCGCCGGGGGTGGCCACCACCACCCCCCCACCACCCGTTCGCCCCCCCGGCCGGGCAGCTGCCCCGTCCCCGCTCGCCCCCGGCAACTTTCGCCATGCCCGACCGACGGGCGTACCCCGCCGCTCATCCCGTTCCCCCCCCACCCCGAGCCCCGACGGGGGGGACCGGACCCCGCCGCCAACCCCCACCCCCCCCCGGGGAGCGGAGCGTGTGTGTGTGTGTGAGGGGGAGCCCACAGCCCCCCGTCCCGCTCCCGCTCGCTGCAAAGTGCCCCGCGAAAGTTGCGCGGCGGCGGAGAGGAGTTGCGGGTACCTGCGCTCAGCTCCGCGCCGCCGCCCCCCGCCGCCGCCGGCGGGCAGGGGCCGTAGCGGCCCGAGGAGCTCGGGGCCGGCGGCGGGCGGGGGTGGCCCTGGGCAGCGGCGGTGGTGGAGGGGGCGGCGGCGTTGGGGCGGGCGGGCCCGTTGGGGAAGGGTCCGTGGGGCGCGTAGGGCAGCGGCTCGGCTGCGTGCGGGAAGGGCTGCCCCGCTCCGCGCCCGCGGGGCACCTCCAGCATGGTGGGTCTCTCGTAGCGCTTGGCCAGCGCCGCCCGCTTGCCGGGGAAGGTCTTCAGGACGCTGTAGGGCCCCCGCTGCTTGTAGATTTTAGGGGTGCTGGGCCCTTCCTCCGCCGGCTGCATCTCCTCCGCCATGCCCCTGCCCCCCGCTCCGGGGCTGCGCCCGCCGCCGCCGCCGCCGCGGCTCGTCTCTGTGGCACGGCGGAGCCCCGGCGCGGCGGGGCGCCCGGCCTGATTGACAGGCGGCCGCGCCAATGCCTGGAGGGAGACGGGCGGCGACCGGCAAGTGTTTAGGGTAATCTCTGCTAATGGCAGCGGGGCGGGGAGGCGGGACCTGGCGGGGCCGCCGCCGCCGCCCCCGGCACCCCCCCGCCGGGGCAGGTGAACGGCGGAGGGGGGGGTGGAGGTGGTGGGACGGGACGGGCGGACACCGAGCCCCCCCCCCCCCCCCCCCTTACACCCCCGGTTCGGCTCGGCACGGCCCGGCACCTCCGCGGAGCGCGGAGCCCCCGCCAAAACTTTATGTCCCTTCCGCCGGGCGCGGAGCCCCGACGGCCGCCCGGTCCGTCCCCTCCTCCCCCCGCAGGGAGCCAGCCCCGCGCCCGCCTCCCCGGTTTATCGGTGTGTGTGGGTGTGTGTGTGTGAGAGAGAGATCAATAACGCCGTAAATAAAAGTATTTGGGAGTCCAGGACCTGTCAGAGTTGATTAGGGCGCAGAGGACATTTCCTTTCTCATTATGTAAAAAGCATTTCATGGCGAAAGGAAAAAAGAGGTTTCGCCGCAACTCATGCATGTCAGATTTCCAGGAATCCGGGAGATTAATCACATTTAACACTATTTGCAACGTCCTACCCTCCCCCCCCCCCCCCCCCCCCCCCCCCCGCCACTTCTCCCCCCACCCCTCGCTGTTTTGCAAAACTGCTTAAATGAGGCGGACACGTCGGGGGGAGGCTGGTGCCGCTCCCCCCCCCCGCCTCCTGCCCAGACCCTTTCGGGGACAGTTAAGAAATAATGAAACGCCGGTGAAAGACAGGAAGAGAATGAGATGCCATCGAGAGACGCTTCTGAGAAATGGTGGAGATGGGGGTGAGATGGGAGACAGCTGAAACTGAATGATATGTTGAGGAAAAATAAACGATAACAAACCGCTCGCTCGCTCTCCCCATTCTTTTCTGCGAGGCAATTTTATATTTCGCATTAGCATTTCCCTTCTTCTGTCCCACTTCTCTCCTGCTTCTGCTGCTGTAATTTATCAGGATTACAATAAGCCCTCTGGCTTTTGGAAGTAAAATTACAGAACACCTTAGTTGTATTTAAGCGGTGGTGGTGGGAAATCATTCCCCTGTCACCACGTGGAGTTTCGGCTACTTATTCTGGTCATCGCTCTCCCATTTCAGCTTTATTTATTTAGTTGGAGTCGGGCTCGCTGGAAATGAAGAGCAACCCTTCTTTACTGATGTAATTAACTCCCGTGGTCTTTGCCCCCTCTCCGGCAGCAAAGTCGAGCTAACTTCTACGAGCCCGGCATTTCTTCCATGCAGGGTGTAGAAGGACCTGGGCTGTTTCAGATTTTGATTTTTTTGACAAGTAGGATAAATTGATTCCTTCTAGCAGCCAAAAGCCTCTAAGTAAAGGCTAGTGTAATAGAAATCACTATTTTACTTAAGCAAAATCAATCATAAGTGGTTTTGTTTTCTGACTGGCTCTTTGATCGCCCGCACTTTAAAAAAAATATTGTACTGTGATGCAAAAGAGAGACTGGAGATAAGTGTGAGAGAAACTCGTCTCCCACTCAGCAATGAAATGTTTAGATGATAAGCCGCCATACGTCGCTTTTGGCAAGCTGTCGAAGAGAGGGCGCAAAGGCCATCATTTGGTCAAGAGCTGGCCCGGTCCGTGTCCTCCACTTTGTCTCATCTGACTGGCCTCTGCCACAGCCGTGGCCAGCAGCTGTCTGAAGTCAGTATGGTAATAAAGTTGTATAAAGTTAATAGTAGGCCCTTAATAGTTAAATTCAAATGAGTTCAAGTAAATGGCCCAAAATTACCTGCTTGGGTGTCCACTACATTCCTAGGAGCTCGTTACTCTTCAGCATTGATACCTCCCCCTCTGCTCTTGGTGGAGGAAACCACCCTTGCCTACCACGAGCCTCATGCAAACCAGGAGAGAAACCCAGGGTTGGCAGGTCATGTCCTCCAAGCTGCCTTCTTTATCCGAGGTCCCTACAGCTCATCAGGCAGATGCTGGGTCTCCATGGTCATGAAGAGAGAAGAAGATTTGGGGTTAATGGTGTCCAAAGCAACTGCAATGAGGTGGGTGATATCCACCATTGAATTTAAAGTTGATTATGGCTCTGTAGTTCATCAAGTTTTATATCCTGGCTCCATAGTTAAGGACGACTGTAGATAGTTGCTAAGTAGCTGCTAAGGAGAGGATCAAAGGGAATTGTTTGAACAAGCACCTGTAGCCTAATTATTTGCTCTTCCTGGGACACTAAGACCTTAAATGAACATCTAATCAAGATGTTTCTCCAAACAATGCCAGTTTGGCAGTGCAAACCCAAGTCCAGGCATCCTTAACTGAACTTTCTTCATTCTAATACTAAAAACCACAGCCGCAGGTCAAGCAGACCCTTGCCCAGGTGAAGACCCTCCCTCCACGCAGGCGCAGTGATGGAAGAGAACGCCAGAGCAGACATTCTCATTCTGTGCAAGTCACTAACCAATCATTGTAACTGGGAGCGTACTGCCTTGTAACTTTTGTGTATAAATATAAGGAGGAAACTGGCATGGGGTGTGCTTGATTTGTGGAAATCCACCAAGCACCCAGGCCTGAATATATGCAAAATCTCTCCTCTGCGTGAGAATTGGCTTATTGCACACCGGGCAACGAATCTGCTTTTTGGTCAACATGGGGACCTCATCCAGGAGGAAAATGTAATACATACTTTATGTGCTGAATTTCTTCCTATCGAGGTTTTTGACAGTGCCCGTCACTGGACTACCAAAATGCCCCTTCAGTTGCCTTCAGGAAGTTTGGACTTTTCCTCTGCTCTGCTCTCCGTGATTCTTCTGGGTATGCAGACCTGAAAAATGTGCTGGATTTTATTGCCTCCCACTTTCCTTCTATGAGTTTCAGAGAAGGGACCCTGGTGCTGTGGCCCGAAGGCTGTGTGTTGTGCCCAACTTGAGGGGCTCCTGCAGCCCAGTCCTATGGAGCAAAAGTGCTAAACCCTGGTGGTCCCACCTTTGGCTTGTGGGATGCTCCTTTTTGAGGGAACACCATTTTACTCATAAAGCTCTGTACAGATATGCGGTTGCTCTTGCAGGAGAACTAACGTGGCTTTGCAGTTGAGGAGCGTGCCCCTAGACTGGCAGAGAGGCAGGCTGGGTGAAGGGATGGTCTCAAAGTATGGGGAGATGCAGCTGTACCTGCTATGAGCGGTTGTGGGCTGTCCCCTTCCACGGCCGCTCCCTGCGGCACATCCTGCAGCACCCAACTGGTCTTGTGAATATAACAGCATGTACTCATGAAATTATCATTAACCAAACATTTATGTCTGAATTACAGTCAGAGATATGGTTGCACACTGCATTAAAACAGTTAACACATAGCCCTTGCTTTCATCAAGTGGAAAAAAAAAGGCAAAAAAAAAAGCCTTAGCTGATACCAGCAGCTCATTTCAAGAAAGCCAAACACCTTCATTTCCCTTAGACTGTGCCACCACTTGGGATTTGACCCTGAAGCGAAGGTTGCGTCTTTCCCTACCTGTTTACTGATGCAAGTTTCCTCTGTTTTACTGACGCCAAGGGCTGGAGATCTGTAACAGGATTATTTCAGGGCTCTCTGAGCGGAAAAAGGATGGGAAGTAACTGACCCTTGGAAAAAAAACTAATCAAAACAAAGACAAAGGGGCACAATGAAAAATAAGAAACCCAACGTTGCTGCAGTGTATACTCCTCTGCTCCTAGAAATCACTGCAAAGAGAATATTTGTCAGTATATAGAAAAATACCCAATCTAGACACAGGCTATCAATCACTGCACATGCCTGTGTTGAAGGTACCGTGAGGTACTCAAAGAATAAAAGTGTGATTCATCTCTATCTTCCGAGCAGGGGCTAAATCTTGCTCCACTTATTCATGGGAGCAGCGCTCCCGTGATAACTAAAGCGTGCAGGATTTGGCCATGAACTGCCAATATTGCTCTGCACATTTGGAGTGCATGATGAGAGCTAAGATTGGCAACTCTCCCCTGTAATCTAAACCACTCTGCAAGCAGGCTAGCCATAATTTGCTGCCCTAAACATTTAACCCCAGCTAGTTAATTTAAGCTTAGCTCAGTTGCTCATGTTTATGGATAAAGAAACAAAAGGGAAAGCATCAAAAGGAAAAGATGACTGTGGAATTCAATATTTCAGCAGCTGTTGATAGGTAAATGTTATTGAAGTGTGGCATTCAAAACCAAAGGCCTGCATTTATGATAATGAGCCTAACAAGGAAATGAGATTGACACAGCAATTCTCTGTTTTTGTTGTCCCCCGAGGTTAGAGATTATGCAGCGCATGGTGCTGTTTTTAGCCTCTTTGGTGATTCCAACTGTGAGAGACAGCGCTGCGCATATTTGTCAAGGTTGCACTTTAATCAGGTGACTCAGGAGCTTTTTGAGGGAGAACATGAACCGCTGGTCTCACTTAAACCTTAATCCACGTCCTGTGTCAGAGATCCATCAGCCAAGAAACGGGGCTTTTAGCCCCTGCTTTTCCCTTATGCTTCCTCACTGCTCTGTGAAAATGCTTTGAAATAATTGAAATGTATCTATCACGGCTACATTGTATTTTGAGAATTACTGGAATGTTTCTCGCTGACATTAATTGGTTTTAAAATATTTTTGTCTTTCTAATTAGCGCAAGATGGATGAGTGGTGGAAAGGGCATTTATACACAGGCAGACACATATTTCCATGCTGCATTTGTGTCTTAATAAAATGGTAGCTAACTGGATTCTTGTGCTGAGTAAACACTGGCAATAAAGAAAATACCCTGTAACTTTAGGAGGAGGAAATATCCCATGTTTTAAATGGGATCACATTGTGTTAAAAAAAAAAAAAAAGAAAAAAAAAAGAAAAAAAGAACTGGTCTCCCTGAGGGCTGGAAAATGGATAAATGAATTATTTAAATATAGTTAAAGGACACACAGGAAAAAGTAATGGCTTTGATACCCAATGTAGGGAAAATTATTAATATTTTAGAGAATTGATTGTGGACACATGGAAAAGCTCATTTTAATTAAAGATAGCTTACATAAAGCAGTTTTAAGAAGGGAGAAACAGTATAGGGTACTTGTTGCTGAGAATCTTTTAGAAATAGATCATAGATAAAACAGATGACATAACATATTCCAGACTTTGGTCTGCCCTAAAAAAGCTCCACTGTCTGTGTTGGCGTGATTTTGAACAGCTTCACCTCCCTGGAACATGAACGTTTGCCCCAGCCCTTGCCCATGCTTGGTGCTCTTGTCTTGGCGTAGTGTAGAGTCGGTCTATAATGTTTAATTGCTCTTTGCAACACTTAGATCTCATCTTGTCGCACTTAGCATCTTGAGAGCAGCACCTCAGAAGAATCATAGAACGTGTTGGGTTGGAAGGGACCTTTAAAGGTCATCTAGTCCAACCCCCCTGCAGTAAGCAGGGACATCTTCAACTAGATCAGGTTGCTCAGAGCCTCATCAAGCCTGGCCTTGAATGTCTCCAGGGATGGGGCCTCCACCACCTCTCTGGGCAACCTGTGCCAGTGTCTCCCCACCCTCATTGTAAAGAACTTCTTCCTAATGTCTAATCTAAACCTACCCTGCTCTGGTTTAAACCCATTCACCCTCGTCCTATCGCTACATGCCCTTGCAAACAGCCCCTCCCCAGCTTTCTTGTAGGCCCCCTTCAGGTCCTGCAAGGCTGCTATAAGGTCTCCCCGGAGCCTTCTCTTCTCCAAGCTGAACAACCCCAGCTCTCTCAGCCTGTCTTCATAGGAGAAGTGCTCCAGCCCTCGGATCATGTTCGTGGCCCTAAGAAGGTCTGCTGGTGGCGTGCTGGAAGCAGGGGGGATGCTCCACAGGTTGGGATCCAGCCGCTTTGCCAAACATCTGTGCCTCCCACCACTTCTGCTGTTTCTTGCCCTTCATATACTTCCCAACCTCGGTTAACCACGTGTGCAAAAACATGGCCCTTGCAGGGCAGGAGAAGTCACACTGAGCTAGAACTCAATTGGAGCAGAAAACCTTGGTTTTCCGAAGTAGAGATGTTATTAATATTTTGCATTGAAGTGTTACGCCGGGGCCCAGCACCTCCGCAGCTTGGCGGCTCTTCAGAAATACTGTCAGATTTTGTCAAGCACGCTGTGCGTATCAGCTGCGGTTAAAACATGGACGGGATGGACAGGGGAAAACAGCTGGAAGCAGAATCTTCCTTAAACTCGTCTAGATGGGGAACCTGAGCGCAGTTCAAACACGGCAGGATATACATGATCAGCCATGCGGTTTCTACCAAGCAGGGAATCAACTAGGCTTAATTTGATGAAAAACACAGGCCTGACAGATGCCTGGAGATACCACCGGTGCTGGAAGCATGGGAATGACACCTGATTCTTTGCTGAAGATAGGCTTCACCCCAGATTAGTTGCCTTTCCCAGCTTTGAAGGCGGCCTATTAGGAATTGAAGGGTGTAAAATCTTCCCTGCGTTTGCCTTTGTTGCTCTTCCACTCTCAAGCAGCCCCTAAAAACCTTACATTAAATCATGACAATTTAACAGCTCATTCTTGAATGCAGAGTTCAAGGACTTCCTCTACATTAATAATCTTGTAGAAGGAACGCTGGTAATCCTCTGGGAGACCCCAAAAAGCTGTCCCTGGGGGCAAAAATCATTACTTACAGACCAGAAAAGAGGAAAGCAATGGGCAAAACCCAGAATCTCCTGAGGCCTCCATTGCACACAGGGTGGTGGAGCACAAAGTGACTCAGTCAGGAGAGGTGCTAAAATCTTTGGAACACAAACTGAACTGAATGCCACATTAAAAGAAATGGAGGCGGGGGGGGAAAGTCAACAGTACGTAAAGGCAAAATTGTGTGGAAGCGGGGCCAGGAGACTGCTGTGGTTTCAAGTGAGAAGGAATTCCATCACCCTGTAAGTCTTTGTGCCTGGGAGAGTGTCCATCACAAGCTGCATCTGCTTAGAAAAATAAATAAATAGATGAAACTGTCTTTGCTCAATGGTAAATGTACAGATGTTGTGTTTGCAGAGGCTGAAATTCACCTGATGCACCACCCGCTCTGGCCCTCCACACACAGAGGAGTTGCACCCGAAAGACATCCAGAGGTGATTTCAGAACAGCACGTCAAATAAGTGATATTCTATAAAAATGTATGCTTTCGCTTGTTTAAATGCAAAGGATCTGAAAAAAAATTGATGATACGTGTGTCGTTGTCTCAGATAATAATAAGATAATACCCCTAGCGCCTATCAGCTTTACTTTTGTAATTAGTGTATCACGAGAATCTCTTCATGTCCTGGCCATGCCATTATTCAGCATCTTTGTTATTATATTCTTGTTTCTTTGCCATGTAACAATGGGTTTACGTCTTAAAACAGGAGAGAGACTTGCCCATCAATATCAACAGAGAGGTGAGAGTTAACTTCAGCTAATGCTCTGTGCCCAAATTTTTAATTTATAACTGAGGAAATCTTGTATCATCTACCATCCTCGGCAATATCTACTGGTTTTGGTGCTGGTTCTGCCACCCTTAGAGAAAAGGAGATCAGAATTTAGGTCATTTACATTATTTTAATCCGGACTAACATTTAAAAATTTATGAAAATCCTCTTCCCAGCTGGTAGGAAAGTGGCTCTTCAAGGACGACAGTATTTCTTGCTCTCCCTCCACAAACATTCATTTCACTTATGTAGGATTTAACTTGCTAAGAAAAAAAGGGTTGTGGGGTTTTTTGCCAATTTTTTTTTTCTCTTTTTTTTGGTCTCTGTAGTTCTCCAACCCCTCTTATTTTTTAATACTATCGTTACTGTCATTTTCTTTTGCTGGGATAAAAATCCTTTCTGATCAGCTCTATTAATGATGGAGGAAACCTTGCTTTCCAAAGAAAGGGCGTTAGCTTCCCTAATTGTTGTTTTCAGACCGTATATCAGTATGAAAGCTGGAGACTGTAGCTCCTGGAAAACCCAAGTACCAAGAAAGATAACTGTCCAGGTTTGAAAGAAAATACATTGCCCAAATATGTTTGGCCAAAGCATGAGCACAGACATCGCCTTTCTTTCTTTACACTATCTTGCAGACACACACGCATCCAGAAAACTGGAAAACTAAATATTAAAACCTGACACTTGCACAGTTAAGATTGTACATGTTCGCTTACATAGGCATCAGATTAAAAATGCAAATGAAGCCGGCTTCCCTGAGATGCTGACCTGAGATCAAGCTTTCTGAAGACAGGCTGTTTCCACTTTCCTCAGAAGAAAGAAAAAAAGAGGCGGGAGTTTTTATTCACCTGGATGAAACAAAAAAATGTGTAAGAACTATTTATAAATATGTATGAATAAATATTTAATTATATATATGCTGAACGGTTTAACTGTTGTTCAGCAAATACATCATTTGTTAATTTTGCCTGCTTCCACTGAATAATTTGTTCATCAGATCAGCTTTTTTAATATTCACTAGATGATCGGCTGATCAAATCCTGTTAGCTGAATATGTTATTTGATTTTTTTTGCCCTTTTCAAAAATCACTTAGTCTACTGGAAGAACACTGCTGTGATTTATTAGTGGTATATTCCATCCAGTCCATGGTGACATTCTTCAAGAGTAACCTCTGAAGACAGTAGATTTCTTGCTCCTGTCATATGATATTAACCTTTTGTAATCCTGACACGTATTAGATATCTTTGACCAGGGAAATAAAACCCCATGTCCAACAGCACCCTTTTGTGCCACACATTCATGACAGCACATGTATGATGTGTTTTATTTTATGTTCGATGACTGAATATTGAATTATTTAGTATAGATAAATCAACCAGTCCTATATTCTCGTTCATCCGAGTGTCTTCCCTGCAGTTTGTTCAGTAATGTGTCTCTGCAGAGGATTTCTTCTAACCCCTAAAATTACCACGTTGCTTCAGAGATACCCTGACATTACAGTGCGGGACAAGATGCTGAAAGGACAGTGTCTAATCCTTTACAAGTCAGCCTTGAAGTCAATCATCTTATAGCCCTTTGTAGCTAGAAAAGGACTTCTTACACTTACCACTTGAAAAGGGAGATTCTTAGCTTCCGATTGTACTGTCTTCATACCCAGGGAGGTCTGCAGAGATCAGGAAGTAAAGCCATGGTATCATTATGTTTGGAAAATTATTTTATGGTTTTATAGTATTCTTTTACATTTTCATAATTTTTAAAGCTTCTGAGGACGTACTTTTTCTCTTAAATTACTGAAGCCTAAATATTTGAATAAGGCTAGCTTTGTAAGGAGGAGGTTGTAAAAAGCAGCATCAATTCAATTGAAAAAAAAAAAGTTCTCAAGCTAATTCTCTGTAACACTGTTCTATAAGACTTACAGTATATAAAGAATAAACAGATAAAACACCTAAAAGCATTGTGAGCACCATTCTGAAACGACCTGTGTCACTTTGTGCCAGTCAAGACGAGCGCTGACATCTAGTACTCGGATGTGTGCGCCACAATCTGTGTGCTACAGCCTAATGTATTCCATATTTCAATACGCATGCATATGTAATAGGCTATATAATATTCCATACAAAAATTGCATTAAGAAAATGTTAAAGTTGCCTAATTCGGCATTTAAAAGTCAGGAAATAAAATTAAGGTTGTACATGCAACATTAACTCCGTTCCCTAGTGCATTTGCCTATGATACAGTCTAATTACATGATCAAATATTATTTCTCAGATTATACAGTATAATATCTACATTTTTTTTTCCTCTTGCAAAGTGTGAGGTGAATTAGGCAGCACCCAGCTAGATTTCTCTAAATCTCCATACAAAACAACTCCAAATAAACGTGGACTGGTCAGTCTGGAGAAAGCATAACTGCTTATAACTGGGTTATAACAAGGAGTTATAAAACCATGAGTGGTGTAGAAAAGGTGACTAAAGAATGAAGATTCACTGTTCTTTTTGCTGTAAAAGCTGGGGGACCTTCACTCAAGCAAGTTTAAAACAAGCTTAATTTGCATGCCACACACAGGAGCTCACCATCACAGACTGTCGAGGAGTCCAAAGTGTAATGCATCCAAAAGACATCAGAGAAATGTGTGGAGGATAGAGCCATTGCTGACTGTTAGGTGTGAGTTACGTGTATGAGGCCCAGGACGAGAAATCACTACATTGTTGGTGGCTAGGAGCTGGGAGGATCTAGCTGGGAAGCACTCATTTCATTCTTTTTCTATTTTTTCTCCAAACAACCACTCCTAACCACGGTTTCTAAAGAATGGCAATTACCAGTGTTTCCATACAACGTAATGGTGATGATGATGACAACGGCAACGATGACAGTAATACCCTGTATTTAGGATCCCTGCCACAAGGAAAGGAGAGGTGAGTGTGACACCCCTTGGTCTCAGGAAGATGTAGCCCCTGTTTACCATCTGAGAACTCCATCCTCTGAACCACTCCTTACCGGACACGTTTCTGTGCACATAAATAACCCACACGCCCCCCCCAGAGAATGGTCGGGGTTGGAAGGAACCTCTGGAGACCATCTAGTCCAACCCCCCTGCCAAAGCAGGGTCACCCAGAGCAGGCTGGATAGGAACGCATCCAGGTGGGTTTTGAACATCTCCAGAGAAGGAGACTCCGCCACCTCTCTGGGCAGCCTGTTCCAGGGCTCTGCCACCCTTAAAGTGAAGTTGTTTTTCCTTATTTTCATGATTCTAAAGTTAACATAATCTTTTCCAAAATAGTTTTCTTCTCATACTTATCTGATTTTTTCCATTTTTCTCAGTGCAATTGATCAGTGACTTTCTTAAATATGGCACCAACCTGGTGATACCAACCTAAAAACTATGCAGGACTGTCCTGTAAGTCTCCATTCCTGCTTGCTGCTCCCCACTTGAGCAGGATCTTACCTTAGATCTGTGGACCTGAGAGTTTTAAGCACCGAGTGGAGGACAACTGGATCCTTCTTCATATTTCCCTGCAGTTTGAGGCACACATACCCGTGCCTCAGTGGCTTCTCTCCCCGACTCAGGTGCCAGAGGTGTTGGTTATGGGGTTGCTGCAATCCACTGTTGCATGGTGTGGGGTGCCCTCGGTGGGCCACCCACTGATGGTGAGCATCCCTGGGAGCTCTGGGACAAAGGTGCCCAAAGGCGCATAGGAGGTGACACGTCTTCCAGGTACAGGCTCAGTTCCTGCGTGTAGTGGGGCTGTTTTCCTGTGACATGGGAGTGTGTGTCAGGAAAAAAAAAAGGCAGGTGGAGATGACAGCCATGTGATAGACCATATTCACAATAAATTCCATTTACCTTGCATATATTATCTGCCTGCTTCACCTGCACTGTGACTGCTAATTCATTTCTACCAGGAGGCTTTTTCTTATGCTAATGAGGCTCTTTAAACAATTGTTGCTAAAAACTCACTGAGTTGCTAGAGAAATGGTCCTTTCTTTTCCCAAAATGCAGAACAGTCCTTCCTTCACTCCCTGACAGGCCTGAAATGACAGTGTTGTTCCACTGGCAGTTTTAAGGTCTCTTATTTCACTCTTCGTTGGGTCTAGAAGTCAGTATTTTATGTACTTAAAGATCAAGAAATATTAGTTCGGGGAATTAGATTTTGAGGAAGCCTTGACAGATAGCAAGGTATTATGTATAATTAACAGCAAATAATCTACAATTAGAAGATTATGCATACACAAAGGTTCTTTTGGGGAAATTAATGATATTTTAGAAAATATATGAGTGATGATTTTCACTCCCTCTGAAGTCTGAGGTTTTTCATGCCTTTGCAGATAGAGCAATATAAAAACAGTGTCAATTTTCATTTTAAAAGACCTGAGTTGTTAATTTTGTATTCTGTAAAATGTCTGTAACCATCTGTAATGCTGATCTGTCTGTAACATCTCAAGATTACATCTGGGTGAGGTACCAAATAAAAAAGCCAGTCTGTGTCTACGGAGGGAGGAGTTAATTTTCACACGTGGGGAAAAACAAGCTTGATGCTTACGTCTGCCATGCTACAGTGGCTCATACAATAGGATTTTCAAGCAGGGAGGGGAAAAGTAAATGTGAGAGGAATTACAATCTTGTGGTAAGGACACAAACTTAAGGTGCTGAGTGTATGCAGCTGATATCTATCATCGAATTTAAAGTTGATTATGGCTCTGTAGTTCATCAAGTTTTATATCCTTGTTAAGGACGACTGTAGATAGTTGCTAAGTAGCTGCTAAGGAGAGGATCAAAGGGAATTGTTTGAACGAGCACCTGTAGCCTAATTATTTACTCTTCCTGGGACACTAAGACCTTAAATGAACATCTAATCAAGATGTTTCTCCAAACAACGCCAGTTCGGCAGTGCAAACCCAAGTCTAGGCATCCTTAACTGAACTTTCTTCATTCTAATACTAAAAACCACAGCCGCAGGTCAAGCAGACCCTTGCCCAGGTGAAGACCCTCCCTCCACGCAGGCGCAGTGATGGAAGAGAACGCCAGAGCAGACATTCTCGTTCTGTGCAAGTCACTAACCAATCATTGTAACTGGGAGCATACTGCCTTGTAACTTTTGTGTATAAATATAAGGAGGAAACTGGCATGGGGTGTGCTTGATTTGTGGAAATCCACCAAGCACCCAGGCCTGAATACATGCAGTATCTCTCCTCTGCGTGAGAATTGGCTTATTGCACACCGGGCAACGAATCTGCTTTTTGGACAACACAGCTGTCCCTTTACTTACCTGTATGGTAAAAAAGAGGTCGTTAGTAATTTGGGGGGTTTCATTCCCTTTTGTTCTGCCATTTAGGTGGGGTATAAAATACAAGCGCTGTAGAAACACTTTGCCCTGGGGCAAATCACTGCACAACACCCCCAGCACTGGGGAATGTAACTCTGCAACCCACCACACATCTTTAGTGTGGAGATTGTAAACAACACTGTTGACTCTCTGTTTTATTTTTCAACAGTATTGCTTTTCTTTCCCAAATTAGAGACTAACCATTCCAGTAATGGCTAGACAAGAGGCCGTCAAATTTTTTGTCTCTGCGAGAGACCCAGCTACCAGCAGCTACTGTTACTGGAGAGCTCGGCAGCCTTGGTCTGCTCACAGTCCAGCCATGGAGACCTGTATGAGTTCCCTGTGGACTCTTCCAATCTTGTACAGAAGAATTCCCTTCCAAAATAAGGACCCTAGAACTCTTCAACACCCGTCTCTGTTGGCTGATGTTGCCTCCAGGGACAGATCTGTGGAGGAGAGCTGGACATGGAGGGTGGACATGGTTGGAAGCAGCTCTCTCTCAAGAAGTGTCCCCAGCACCTGTGCCTTACTCTGTCACTACAGTTGTGCCTGCCCACGTGGGGGATTTGGCACCTGCCTCACAGGTGGCATCATCACTGGAACATAGCACAAAGACATTTGGGCTACAATAGTTGCTGCAATGGTGATGTCCACAGGTGGAGCTGGTACAAAGGCAGCTTCAGAAGGAACCCTTCATAGCTGTGTGACTTCCCAGCACACTTTGAAATGTCTACAAGCCTGAACCAGCAGTATGATGGGACAAAGCAGTTTCTTTTGGAATTGCTGATGAAAGACAGGGTACAGGCAATATGATCAAACTTCGGCCATGCCCAACACAGATCGAGGAGCACTGGAGCTGCGGTTTGAACCTTCTTCTTATTGAACATGGCAGCTTTGAGGGATGGCAAATCCATTTTTAGGTCAGCTAGGCTTAAGAAAATAAAAAAATTTCACGCCCAGCATGGAGAGTTTTCACACGCGGTGGTCTGCATTCGAGGCAGCTGGTGCTTTGCACTGGCCATGCCCGAGCACCATTTTTATCATTTACATGTGGTTAGTTGCTGCGCTACAAATTCAGTCACAACTCAGTACCAGTTAAATTCCCTATTTAGGGGGAATCCTCATTCCAGAACATAAAGCAAGAAGTTGAACCTACACATATTTCCATTCCTCTTCTTCCATCTCTTCCTTTTCTTCTTACATTTACTCTCCTGTTTGTTTTTCTTTCGTTTTGTGAGAGTTCATTTACTGGTTCATCCCTCCAAGCAAATGGCCTGGGGTAGCAAAATTCATGGGGGAAGGCAGCATCAAAGACTTTGGATTCTGTCTACTGTTCTTTAACAAATCACACCGGCCATTTTAAGATGAATCTCAGTGCTCTCTGTGGTCCCACCACCAGAGTTTTTTGTCCTTGCAGCCTATTACATGCAGAAAAAGGGAAGAACATAGTCCTGTGATGCAGCTGTGCAGTTCAGTCTGAGCCTGCAAGCCGGTCTGTCTACGAAACCCCAGAAAAAGAAGCAACATTCAAATGCCTGAGACCTCACTGTCTCACACTTGCAGGAGAAAGCAACCAGAGACTGTTCTTCAGGTAAAAAAAAAAAAAAAGATATTTAAACAGGCAGGAACTTATGGATTCATTTGTTCAGACTGATAGAGGCCATTAAATGTTTGCAAAGCAGTTTTTCTCTGTAACATTACACTTAATGGGAATAAATTAGCTGAAAGATGCGATTGCAGGAATAGTAACAGCAGGATTCTGTATGAGCTTCAAGTTTACAGAGTGTTTTTTCCGCTCCTTCATAAAGGAAAGAGCTCTCAATGTATAACTTCTGTGGCATTGGAAGCGAATAAAAAATGACATAATTCTTTGCCCTTAAAATTAACTTAAGTTAGATGATGCACAGACACAGATGAGATGTAACTCCGAACCATTGCATTCTTCAGGGCTGGCACAGTTCTTGTAGACTAGGACATTTTTAGTCAACAGGATGAACCTGGTTATAATAAATTAACGAAGTTACATGGCCCAAATTCTGTGTTAAATGGGTCAAATGTTAGTACTGGCTGTGAGAAAATAAAAAGAAGCTACAGAGAGAGCATTAAGAAGACATTCACAGAAAGAACCAGATGAAGCTGTATCCAGACTCTGATGGCAGCAGTAGAGTTGTGGGAGAGTTGTCAAGCATTAAAGCATTAAGACTTCATGTGAGAAGACGAACATCTCAAACCCTAAGTGTTGAAGCTTTCCCCAATCAGAACGTGCACTGACATTCTGACTGCAGTGCAAATGAAATGGCTCTGATGCTTAGTCCTTCAGGGTTGCATTTCTAAATGTGCTGTATCAGACTCCTGCTATCCCTAGCATCAGACCTCCACTCTATTACAACAAAGAATCTGCAGAAGATCTATAATTTCAAAACCACTATCCGATCTTATGTAGTCAGTGTGTGTTGTGGGCTTATACAGTGCTCAGCTCTTCCAAAAAGTGAGGTTTAGAGGTTTGCCCAAGACCACATAACAAAACTGGCAGAGCAGAATATGATTTAGGATCAACCACCTACCATATGGCACTTACTTCTCCATCCTATGCTGCTTCTTGATCATGCTAAGTTAGTCACAGCTCTAGCAACAGAAATAGGAGGAGTTGTTTATTATCCTCAGCGTAGTAATGATACCTCAGGCCACAGTGACAAGTAATTGAAACAACAGGGGTCTTAGAGATACTTAAAAGCAGAGATCTTAAAATATACAGAAACCGGTGTAGACAAATGGAATGTGTAACTAATAAATTGCCAGCTACTGCAGTATAATATTACAGCCCAAATTCAGTCTTTCCAGAGACTTCCACAGTGCCACTTGCTACTCTTCAGAGTGTAAATCTCCATCAAGCTGAGGCTAAAATAACAGCAATAATAATAATTAGTTATTCACACATACATTTGCCTAAAGGGATTTCCACTTGTAAATGCCAGGCAGGTGAAGAGTAAATTTAACACCAAGGTGTGACAACAATCACATCCAATTAAGGACTTAGTGCTGTGCAGTACTGAATATCTATGGCCTAAAGCTGATGAGGAGTTCATCAAGTAAATAGCAATCTTTATAAATATTGTTGACTTATTGCATTGTGTTGTGCTGGCCTGAAAATATGTTATGTCATACTGGCTACAGATTTAGAGATTAAAAACAAAACAAAGGGATTTATCCGCAGTTGTATTTGCCCTAAACAGATGTCATGGAGCCCTTTATTATCAGCTCTCAGGAAGGAAGGATACAATCTTCAAAGTAAGTCTTATGCCATCAGACCCACTGATGTGTATTTCTCTGTGTTCTTTATTAAATGAGATTGCATTTGATATTTTTCATTTGCCTTTATGATATATTAATAACACTTTACCTACCCATCACTCGGTATTTTCTGCATCGTTTTATCCAGCGCTTTTGCTTTTAAGATGGTCCTAGAATTTATAGTACTATTCCATGTACTGTATGCATTTTGGGCATATATTTTATGCAGCTGAGATATATCATACTTAACAGAAAGTTGTGCAAAACCATAGTCTCACATTGTAATGAGATACAGAGAGATTAAGGCTATTTTAGTACTTTGGCTACTGGATGGCAGATGAAGGGCAATATGATTAAACGCAAGATAAAACTGTGAGCTGAGTGATAAAACCAGACAAGTACATGAAAGATTCTTCTGTCAGAGGTTTTTCTTATTTGTCATGTAAATATTGCCTGAATGCACTATTACTGAAACTAAAGTTTGTAATTTTGCAGATAGTAACTCTCCATTAGAGGTACCGTTTCATTTATCACTACGGGATTGTCTCTGGAAGACCAGGAAATAAGACAAAGTCATATACCAGTGATGTCCCTTAACCCACGCTAATCTGGCTGTGCTGTGTATTTCTTGTAGTGTGCACCATTTGCCAGGGGTGAGATCTAGCAAAGTACCACAAGTGCTGCCAACGTGGCTCTGCAATGTATAAAATCAGTAGCTGGCTCCAACACAAAGTGCTAAAAAAAAAAAAAAGAAAAAGGAAAATCAGATTGCCAGGCTCTCTAGATCTTCAGTGGGGAGAGATAATGTATATCTGGTGAGGGGTTAATACGCAGAGCAGAGAAGCACAAGAGTTAGCCAGCAGGATCTACTCCGATATCCTTGTGGATTTTCTGCCATAAAAGTGTGGAAGAGAGGAGAAGAAATGGGTGTGACGCTCCAGCAACCTCAGTTGACCTCTTCCAGGGCCCAGGGTGATATCTGACAAGTTGAGGGAGCTGGGGTTGTTCAGCCTGGATAAGAGAAGCCTCTGGGGAGACCTTATAGCCCCTTCCAGTACCTAAAGGGGAGCTACAGGAAGGCTGGGGAGGGACTCTTTATCAGGGAGTGTAATGATAGGACACGGGGAGGATAGATTTCGATTGGGTATCAGGAAGAAATTTTATACTGTAAGGGTGGTGAGGCACTGGAACAGGTTGCCCAGGGAAGTTGTGGATGCCCCATCCCTGGAAGTGTTCAAGGCCAGGCTGGATGAGGCTTTGAGCAGCCTGGTCTAGTGGGAGGGGCGGGGGGTTGGAACTAGGTGGTCTTTAAGGTCCCTTCCAACCTGAACATTCTGTGATTCTGTGATCTGCTTTGGAGAGGTCCCAGCTTGCTCAGCCCTGGCTTGGGGGTCCCGGTGCTGCACTGGGGAGTGTGGTGGGTTTCAGTTCCCCCAGATTCAGCCCACTGCCCCAGAGTTGCTGGGGAAATTACTCTGATTTTGAGGGTGTCAATATGTAAAGAATGGGGCTGTTAACGGTTGGAATTATCACTCCAGTAACACAGCATTTGCACCAGGAAAAAACAGGAATCCCATCGCCAGCAATATTCCAGCTCCATTTTCACATCATGCTGCAGAAACCCAGTTGGATCTAGGCTCCTGGGATATGGTTGGAGAACCTGAGCCTCAGACCACCAGTGCACACCAGGTCTAGCAAGGGAGGAGGTTTGCAGAGGTTGCTGGTGCCTCTGGCTGGAAGGCTGTGGGGGCCACCTGCCCACTAACGCAGTGTGGGAGGAAGACAGTGCCCACCATAAGCTGCTTGAGCAAACTGTAGGCTCTGTGTAAGTTGCAAAAATTTCTGGGCAAAGATTTCAAACAATGAATGCATTTTTTTCTCAAGCTATTTATGAACAGGGGAAAAAAAAAAAGAAACACAAAACCCAGTGATGGGTTGAATATACTTTGTTTGCCTGGCATTCGTGGATATCTGAAGGAGCTGGGTTGCATGACTCATTCAATCAAGCTGTAGAGATAATTGAAGGGAGTGAGAAATACTACCAAAGGATTCCATTCTGCATTCTTCAAACTCCCAGTGAATTCAGTACAGAAGAATTAAGATGAGGTTTCCACCCTTGCAGGTCTCCCGTTTCCCTGGTACTTTCTGCACAGCAGAACTGGGACTAAACCATCTCCCAGAGCTCGTACAGGAGCTGCACAGTTGCCCCTTTCCGTAGGATGTTTGTTACACGCATTTCTCATCCCTGGGCTGGCTCTACTGCTGCCTGTCCCCTGCCACGCTCTTTCCACAAGGCCCTCCCTGTCACGTGGGGATGGAGACCTGCTGTGCAGCCCTGGGTGTCCTGGTAACGACCTATGTGGATGCTCTTGATGAAGTTCTGGAGTCCCTCATGGATATGTGACACCCAGGAGTAAAATGGAATTATCACTATAAAAAAAAAATCCGATCTTTTCATGTCTATAATTTGTCCCTGTGTTTGTGTGTTATTGCATCGCATTAAGCTCCCTCAAAAATAAAAAAAGCTACAATCCATAATCAGAGAGAGAGAGAATAATGCTGGGAATCCCAGATTACTGAAAAGGACAGGGGAAAAAAACAGCACAAAATTGCTGCCTGAGATGATTAAAGACACTTCAAAATTTTATAGGGAACAGCCTGCAAAATTGCAACAGAAGATGGTGGGAGATACGGCAGAAAGGGAGTTGGTTCTCAGAGGGAGAAGTTGGGGGTCTTCTTTGAAAAAAGTTGCCATATGAAAATATCCTCTCTGGTGTCCAAAAAAAAAAAAAAAGGTGCCAAGAGCAGCTATAACCAAGGAACATATAGATGATCAGTGTCCCATGCTTCATTCAATCAGGCAATTCAAGATAATTAGAAAGTATGGGAAAGATTGATTAATGGCCAAGACAGACATTGAGTTGACCTTTTCTTTATTACTACAGCGGTACATTTAAATAGTCTCCACTTAGGAGGGTTTAAAATAGAAAAGTGAGCTGTTATAGATATAGTAAATGTGTAACTAAGAATGCATGATCTAACACCCCTATACTGTAGCTTGCTTCCCACCTTTCATCTCCGCACCATCTCGTCTGAATATCAATTAGTTTTATTTCTTGAATACATGCTCCAGCAGCAGTACTAGTTACTATCTTAGGGACACAAATTTATTTAACGGTAGTAAAATAAGTATAGTTCTAAATGTTTTTAAGTCGAAAAATACAAAGACCTAAGGGTCAGTGTTACTTTGTGAATCAGCGTCGGCCGTGTTGTTCGGGGGAGTAGGACCGGGGGAACTGAAACAGACTCCTCACGCTGGGAGCCCCAGGCTCAGTGAGGAGCGAGGGAACTTTTCCAGGGCTTCCTGGTGGTACCTGCTGCTAGGAGAGCCTGGCAGGTCCGCAGTTGGGTAACCTGGGCTGCTCCTTCTTCACATCAGAGATTTTGGCTCAGTGATCACCACTGGAGCTGCCACAGCCCCAGTGCCGGCAGTGGCAGCGGCAGAGCAGAGAGAGCAGGTGGAAAACTCAAGGGGGAAGAAATTTTTCCAAGGCATCTTTAGCAGTATTAGCCAGTCTCCTGGGTGTGAAGGGAGAGCTACCGAGCAGGCTAGAGGGCAGGAACCGCCTGTGGTGAGGACTGCATGAGTGCATGGCAGGAAAGGGACACCATGCAGGAGATGCTTGCAAGGATTTGCAGTACCCATAGAAAGAGATGCTGAGCCAAAACACGTGGCCGGCAATGCTCACCTGAGAGGGCCTGAAAATATTTCATGGGTTTGCAACCTCATTGCAACCCCGTTGCAGGGGCTGGCTTGCTGACTCGTGCTGCTGGGCGGGTGGCGCGGCGCTGGCTACCTAAGGAGCACTGCCCTGATCACACAGGGAGGCTGGGACCCAGGTGTGTCCAGGTGTCACGGTTTCAGCTGGGATGGAGTTAACTTTCTTGCTAGCAGAGGGTGTAGTGCTGTGTTTTGAATTTGGGATGAGAAACGGTGTTGGTAGCACACTGGTGGTTTTGGTTGTTGCCAAATGGCCAAGGCCTTTTCTGCTCCTTGCACCACCCCACCAGCGAGTAGCCTGGGGAGGCACAAAGGGTTGGGAGGGGACACAGCCGGGACAGCGGACCCCAACTGACCAAAGGGATATTCCATGCCATATGACGTCATGCTCAGTATATAAAGCTGGGGGGAAAAGAAGCGAGGGGATGTTCAGAGTTATGGCGTTTGTCGTCCCAAGTAACCGTTATACATGATGGAGCCCTGCTGTCCTGGAGATGGCTGAACACCTGCCTGCCCATGGGAAGCAGTGAATTAATTCCTTGTTCTGCTTTGCTTGCGTGCACGGCTTTTGCTTTACCTGTTAAACTGCTTTTATCTCAACCCACAAGTTTTTTTCTCACTTTTACTCTTTTGATGCTCTCCCTCATCCGAACTGGGGAGGTGAGCGAGCGTCTGCACGGTCCTAGTTGCTGGCTAGCGTTAAACTGCGACACCAGGGAATATCCCCCTTTGGAAAAGAGTTTAATTTACCTTTTAATACAAAACATCCCTCACTCCAGTGAGAAATGCAGTGAGCTGGGCTCCATAAGGTGACCCTAATAGCAAATGTAAATGAGAAGTAGAGGTAGGTACAGACACGTCTCGGCAGCAAAGAGCGGGAATGAATGATGCTGGATTTTGCCTGGAGGCAACCCAGGGCGGCAGTTTTGTCAGATCTCACACAAAGATAGGGCACTGTGTACCCTGCCATCGATGACGGCTGGTCGGTAATGGCACGGGTCTGAGCGTGCTGCAGAGGGCTCGGTTTCCCACCGAGGTCCGGTGGCACCTGCTGAGGAGTCACGGTGTTTTCTCCGCCATTGAACTGAGGAACGGCGTGTAGCGCTCAGGGCTGTTTGCTGAACAGTGCTCTTCCTCACGGGCAGGTCTGCAGGGAAAAGAGGAGGGAGTTAATTAGTAAAACTGGAAGGCATTTAATAAAAAAAAAAGAGTATATATTTGGATAAAAATGCACACCAGCCTCTGTGGTATAATGCAAGTGAAATCAATGGATTTTTACAGTGTTTTTTGCAGAAGTTTACAAAATCTGCAGGAGAACTATGACATTAAGCAGTGTTTACAACTACAGAAAGGAGTTTGAAGCAAAAGATGTTATGTGCTGTTCATTTGCAACAGTCCATTGCCTTCCCCTCTCCCCCCAAACTAAAGTGTTTAATTTTGCAGAGTTGAGAGCCATCGACGTATTGTATGAAAAGTTTTCTTCTGTCAGCTATCGCTATTAAGCAGAAATAATCTCGATCACCAGCACCGAATCAGACATTCAGCTCATGTAAATCAGCAGAACTCCTTTGGTGTCAATAAACCACCTTGATTTACAGTAGCAGGAGATCTGAGCGGCGTACGGCTTTGAAAAACTGAGGTGTACGTTTACTCATTGTTTCAGAGGCAGAGGCTTGATCTGCTCGCCTGGGAGAGAGCCCTGCTGTGTCAGGCAGCTCTGCCGAGGTCCCTGCGGGCTCAGGAGGACCAGGGCTTGCTTATGGCATGGACTTTGCAGAATCAGCTCCTCGCTGAATAGGAGCAAGTCCAGCACTTCCCGAGGAATGCCTCTTTACCCTAGCCCATCAAAAACGCGCTTGCAATGGCAATTAATTGGTTCTGGGATACCCTCCAATGCAAACGGCCAGATCCAAAGCCCTCTGTTTTGCTGCTGGCTTCAAAGGGCACCAGCTTAGTCTCGAGGGTGTCAGTTTTGAGACTGGTGCCGGTGCTTTATATGCATCTAGGTCACACCTCATCTGTGACCAAACACGGGAGCTGTGATCCTGCGCTGATCTTGGAATGGGTGTAGGGCCATGTGGAGCCTTTTTTAGCCCCACTTCTCCACGGCTGTGGCGTGGATATGGCGAGTGCACGGAGGTACTGATGATGCCTGTTTGCCTTTGCTGGACTGGACCCAGGCTTCGTAGTCCTGTTCCTATAGCACTGGCAGGTAGGTGAGACTCCAGAGCTGGTCTCATTGAGAACGTCGCTCTAACTAAAATAAATATGTTAAAAAAAAAGACTAATAAGGAAATGCGTACCTCATAATATGAAAAGGTAGCTGCATTTCAAACAAGACGGCAACAAATAACAGTTTTGGAGGTTGCAGAGGGTGCCATCGGGTTAGAGCAGGGTTTGGTGTTTATACTGCATTAAATGCCATGGAACTGGTGGTTCAGTGTGGTCAGATGCAGAGCACTTCTGTCTAGTGCTGGGCATTTTCCACTCTCATTGACTTTGCTGGAGGAAACTGGGGGAGCTCCACGCCTTGGAAGGTGACTGCAAGCTCTGACATTTGAATCATATTAATAAAATAGTTTCCCTTGGTGGGATGCGCATTCCCCCTCCCCCTAAGTTTCAAATAATCCTACTCCTTAAAGTAGGAACAAACATTTTACTTATGGCTAGAATGCATTTATTGGTAATTTTCACATAAATCAACTTATATGAAAATGTATTCATAATCCAAGCCTTCTCTATAGTGATAAAATGTTTCTGCTTCTGTGGTAGAAAATAGCTTATTATGCAAACAGCATTGCTGGTGTTACATTATGCATGGGAGTCACCTGGAGAACATCACAAAAGCTTCAACCAAAAGGAAAAAAAAGAGGGGAGAAAATCGGGTGTTCCATTTACTGCACCACTTGCCTATTATAATTAGCTGTAAATGAGCTGATATCTGTACTTTGAAATGTATTTCATATATGCCTTGGTAACACTATACAAATAAGAAAAGCAGAACAGAATGGAAGAATATGAAACTCACCAAGGAATGGCCTTGCAAAATGTCACCCCAATTAAAAAGCAGAAGCCAGTTGCCATTTAAAAACTGGTTAGTTGTATTTACTTTGAGAATACCTTGGTTATATTTATATACTACTTGATTTAATTCAGGATGCTGCAAGTTCCCACTGGACTGTCATTATTATGAATGACATTGTTGAGAAGTTTGATTAAATAAGATCTGCTCAGACTAAAAACCATATTGCCTCAGATCTTTTAAAAATAATAATGAAAAAAAAGAATTAGTCCCAGCACAATCATCCAAGGCCCAGTGTCTCATGTGGCCTTTGTTATTGAAGATAAGAGGGTGGATTTAAAGCAAAGTGGGAGGATCACTGCAGTAAGGGTAAATCCTCTGGAGACCGTGAATTCTTATAGTTGTTATTGTGTCACATCTTGTGTGAAGTTCTGGAGAGACATCACATATCAGAGCAGCTCTTGCCCAGAGTGGGTTTATGGTTGGGGTTGTTCGAGACAGGAAAGACAGGGCCTACAGAAAAGATGGGGACAGACTTTTTATCAGGGATTGGAGTGATAGAACAAGGGGCAACAGTTTTAAACTGAAAGAGGATAGATTTAGATTAGATATTAGGAAGAAATTCTTTACTGTGAGGGTGGTGAGGCACTGGAACAGGTTGCCCAGGGAGGTTGTGGAGGCCCCATCCCTGGAAGTATTCAAGGCCAGGCTGGATGAGGCTTTGAGCAACCTGGTCTAGTGGGAGGTGTCCCTGCCCATGGCAGGGGGGTTGGAACTAGGTGGTCTTTAAGGTGTCTTCCAACCCAAACCATCCTATGATTCTATGAAGACAAGGTCCCTGTGATTTTGTAGTCTGAGGACTAGTATGCAAGTATTTCTGACTGTTTCACAAACCACTCAGTTTCAGGAATGTACTTGACTCCCTGCACCAGCCCTATCTTTGCCACAATCTTTATGCCTACAGTGTTGTTACATCTCTTAAACTTTCACTGGAGGGAGTCATTTGGCTGCAGTCTTCTTGCAGAGGCCAGATGTTTCAATTGTCTTCTCTATATCAGCTTGTAAACAGTGAGCTCTTGACTTCTCTGATGTTCTTGGCTGTGTCTATAATCTAACTGAATAACTAGTATTTCCCTGAATCACTTGGTTTTGAAAACTTCTGGCTAAGCTGCAGCAATCTCTTTTATGATGTATTTGTTCGATCGGCATTTGCGGCAAAGGGAGGACAAACATAAGCAGGGCATCATTGCCCTTCACAATCTTTTAGTCTTGACAGCCAGCCAAGAGATGAAGTTAGCCTGGAGAAAAAGAAGATGACACCAAAGTGAGGAAGGGAGATGCTGTGAACCAAAACTGATGCCCAGTGTCGCTGCTCTATGGCTCGCTGTCAGCCGACATCCGTCCCTCTGTGCGGGGCTTTGCTGTGCCCTGCTGCCTGCTGCAGGTCTGCCGTTAGCATCTGCCTTATCGCCCAGTCTGGGGCAGCCTGAGACCTTCTGCAAACCTCTTCATCAATCAGCAGTTTGCAACAGCAACATTCCCCAGACAGTGCCTGGGTCTGGTCAGGATGGACTATAACTACAAGTTCCTGCTTTTTCTAGCCCAGCCCAAATTTGCTGTGTCTTTCCATGTCCCTGGCAGATGTGGCTGTAAGTTCACCTGATCCGAGGGAACTGAAAAAGTTATACGGCGCATGATATTGTGATCTCCCCAAACCATGAGCACTGAGGGGGGTGGTCTGAGCTCACCTGTCACTGAGTGTTTGCTGGCCCAGGAAAGCACGCTCTGACCTCGGAGAGGTCTGGTTGGTGGTAATGTCTCACTGCAACCGGCTCGGCTGGGCTCCAGGGTTTAGAAAGACAATTCTGCCTCATGAGGTCTCATGGCAGCATCACAGCTGTTTTGCTTAGGTGAGAAGCTCGGTGGGGTTCAAGCTGCAGGGAACCGTACCTTTCAGCAGGAGCCAGCTCACACCAGCTGTTATGCAGCAGTGGTACCTGCTGAAGATCAGGTAAAACCAGGCACTGAACGAAGCGTCTGTCATATGCTTTTTGGCTCTGCATGGCTGCTGAATGACATGAGGCAGTAGGAGGAGAAGCATCTGAGAAAGCATCCCGAGAAAAAGGCTGGAAGTTGAAGGTTACAAGTTGAAGCTCTTCGAAAATGTGGCAGGCAATCGGAGGTGGTTTAAATCTCACTTCACCATCCACAAGATACGGATACCGGCAAACGAAGATAATCAGAAGGCAACTTTGTTACTGGCAACACTTTGACCTAAGGCAGCTCATGTGCTTAATGGTTTTCATTTAACTCACTTTTGGAGACATCGCTGGGAAGTGATGAAAACCATCACAGAAGAAAAACGTGTTGCTAGCACTGCTGACATATTCTCTATATAAAAAATACATAATATTTATACATATGTGTATGTATATATATTACGTGTATATATATACCTGTCTAAATTGATACCTAGAAATCCAAGACTCAAAAGAGAAACATACTCTATGACTCATTTAAAGCCAAAAAGCCAGTCCTGGGGTCCAAAGTCTTTAGTAAGAGACAAGATCGTGACAAGAATCTGGGGCAAAATACTGACAGGAGCGACTGTTTGAGAAACCAGAATTAACCGGTGGCAAAGAAAATAACATTTCTGAAAGGCAGTAACTGAAGCCTTTTTCTGATGGAGGCTACACGAGGTGACGCTGTGGCTGGTAAGGGCAATCCAGAATATTAGATGAAAAGAGAGTGGCAGAAAGTCATGGCCAACAAAAATAGCATATAGAGACGCAATGAAAGCAAACGTAAGCAAAGATAATGCCTGATATTTGGGAAGATATGCAGAATTGAAATGGATTATGTCACTTGGCAAGAGTGCATACACCAGCAGAGCATGCACAGCATGGACAAAGAAGGTGACAACAGCATCACTAGCTCAGAGCAATTCCTTCTTTGAACAATGGACACCGCTGAAGAAGACGAGTGGAATATTAGCTTGAAATCAAATGGAACGTTTATGAATTTTAAGTTGGATACAGGTAGGCAAGCTGGTGTGGGGCCAGAAACACAGATATTATCATGGAGATAACAGCCACAGGCAGTAGGAAATGAGTTGGAAATGTTGGGGCTTACAGTGGAAAGCTTATCTCTGCCAAGGGAGTGTGTGAACTAAATGTATAAGCAAATAATAAATTAAGAAAAAAAGATTTGCAGATGTGCCAAAGGTTGGGGGATCTATTTTTGACTTAAAAACATGTAATATAATAGTACAGTTGTTAAAGTGTAAAAAGACTAAATCTATTTGATAAGAATTTGAGAGGATCTTCCAGAGGGTAGGCAAGGACGCAAAAACCCCCAGATTAAATCTGAATAAACCTATTTATCCCCCATCAATGCCTCCAAGGCAGGGTGTTCTCCCACCCCAAACCAGAAGTCAAAAGCGCAGCTCATCAAGTCATTGCTACTGAATCATGGAGTGAGTGAAGCATCCCTCCAGAGTGGATACCATTTCTGGGCATTGCAGGGGAAAAGAGAACCTGTGGTTACTTACTGATATATTAAATAAGGGTCTGAAAGCCGACGTCTGCTTCTGAGGGAGTGACATCTTGGGAAACACGGGCAGACGTTGCCAAAGATACTCTGTGTGTGATGTGCCGGTGCTGCCTGGGAAACCCGCCTGGTGAAAAAGTGTTTGGTCTCCCCACGTTGTGTCTGCTTGAGGAGCAGGTGAGGAGCTGCTGACTGCACTAGATCATTACATGTGCCCAGAGGACCAAGTTATGTTCCTGGGGAGAGTTCAGCAACACCCCCACCATCCTGCACGCAGTTTTCCCTTGTCTTGGTTGAAAAATTTGTCTCCACTTTCACAGTGATTTTGTGCTATCTCTGCCTTGTTTATGATCCTACCTATCTTACAGTACTGATGAGGTGATATTTTTTCCCCTTTCTGGCTATTACTTAATTAATTACTTAATGAAAATATATTTAATGAGAGCATACTTTGAAGCTCTGCTGCTGCTCAAGCCTTGGGAGACTGTGCTCCCGGTTCATTCTAGGGTCTGGGTTACAGACCTCCCCCAAATCCATGGTACCCTTTGCTTCTTTGTCGCAGGACAGAGGTATGTGTGGCTCTCCAAATGTTATAGAGAAGTCGTCTTATCTCAGCAGGTAATTCCTTTTTTTTTTTATTTCATGAGTTCACCTCTGCAGGTGGCTGGTGGGCTGGACCAGCTCACAGTGGTAAATCTGCAGAAAAGTGATTGAGGAGTATCAACTGAAAACTCACTCTGTCCCCAGATCAGCATCACAAGTGCCCTGCCTGCCTTTACTAATGAAATGACAGACCTGTGCAAAAACAGCAGCAAGACTTAGAAAATGTGCAGATCCCAATAATGAACACATAGTTACAGGATGGTGAAGATCCTGCTGCTCTCTGAGTCCAGCATAAGGAAGACGACTCCTTTCCAGAATACAAATGGCGATGTGTGCTGCCTAACTGGTGTTGTCCTGTCTGTGTGCTGCCTAACGGGTTTTGCTTCTGCATGGAAATGTGTCACGTCTTCATATTCCACCAACCCCCAAACTTTGTCCTCGCTTTCTTAGAAAGTTTTATCTCACATCCTAAAAAATGGTAAGTCCTTTAACATTCAATGTACTCAGCTAAGTTTAACTAGAAGTGAGCAAAAATTAGTTTTGAGGCACACCAGAGAGGCAGATACAGTTTAGTGGAGTGACCTTTCCTCTTCCCAAAGTTGGGGCATCATCAGTAATTGCTTGTTCCTTGAGAGAGGCAGTAGCTGGGCTGGAAAAGGTAGGGTCCCTGCATGCCTGCACCCTTCAATGAGATGCTACACATTGTGTCTTCTCCACTGCAGGCTTTCGGGTCTGGCATGAAGACTGGTGGGATCACACTTCTTATGATACAAGCTAGTTTTCCTGCTCTTTATTGGCATGCAAATGCCAAGAGAGAATGTGTTTAAAGACTTGTGTTATTTTTCCATTTTGCTAGGAGAAAGGATGGGTGTGAAAATAAAGGGTCCAGTACTGATGTGACATATGGTGAGGAAAAATACCCACAACTGCCAGGCAGCAAGAGGTGGCTTCAAGAGCTGTAGGCTTCCCATAAGAGCCTCCCTGGGGAGCTAACTGAGATTTTCGGGTGGTGGCTGGGAGTTGGAGAGGAGCAGGAATTACTGTGCAGGGGTGGAGGAAGGTGGGAAGAAGCCTGTGAGACCACAAGATAAGGTGTCCTTTCAGGCTGCTAGAGAGAACAGTGGTGCTTCAGACACAAGGCTGGGCTGATAGGGTAATAGCTTGCTATAGTCAAACTGCAGAGTGGGATTATTATGGCTTTGGATAAGAGCTATTAACTATTGTTAAGGTGATTGATCGCTTTTATCATTTTGTTATGGAAGGAGTTTCACAATCAGAGCTAATCGTGGGGCATTACCATGCCCCTGTCTGCTTAAATGCTGAAATCCAGAGATAGATTGTGAGATGATTACAAAAATTGCAAGACTGTCATTTCCATATTGAACATGGACCAGGCAAAAATCATAACAACATATGTATTGCTGAGACACCCCACGTAGGGGAAAACACTTGTGAAGTTTGCTTTCAGCCTCCCGAGAGGGAAACAAACAAGTTTGCTCACTGTTCTGTTTAGCTTTTCCAGCACACAAAGTTTCTATAATTTTAAGACTGCACTGGTGTGCATCTCCTATGGTATATGTATGTCTGGGTTGTCTGGTACTGACTTCTGCCACCGCTCACAAGATTTGCTGAGGTTTCATCAGGGAAAGCTCGGAGAAAGGTTTCCCTGTACGCGTGTCTAAAGCAAGGAGTAATAAAAGTACACCTGAAATGCAGAGGAACAGAGAGGCAGATTTGAACCCAGTGTTTCGTGGCCAAAGAGACGTATTCAGGTGTCTCCAGAGCAATGAGATGCTTTCCAAGAACACAGAATTCCATCTTTCTCTCTCACATAGTGTTGGTAAGGCCTTTTATAAAGCTTTAATCTGAAAAGTAGAAGACTCAAGCTCACAGCCTTATTCTATCTGCTGGGAAAAGAAAAATCCATATTAATTAAAAATTATGCAGGTTCTGAGAAGACCAGCTGGATCAAGTCACATAAGTTCTAGGTGAATCCAGTGTGGAGATCTGATCAGAAATGGAAGAATTAGTCCATGAGACATACTCTCCAGTAGCACACGGCTGATCCTACATTAAGATTTGAGATGCCCAGAACATATTAAATAAATTCACATCTGTGCCTTGATGTTCTCACTAGTGATGAATGAGAGCAAAGAGAATAGCTGTTACCCACACACTCAGCATCACTCGGGGAGACCTTGTCGCTCTCTACAACTACCTGAAAGGAGGGTGTAGAGAGGTGGGGGTTGGTATCTTCTCCCAAGTAACAGGTGACAGGACAAGAGCAAATGGCCTCAAGTTGCACCAGAGGAGGTTTAGATTGGATATTAAGAAAAAATTCTACACCGAAAGGGTTATTGAGCATTAGAACAGGCTGCCCAGGGAAGTGGTTGAGTCACCATCCCTGGAGGTATTTAAAAGACGGGCAGACACAGTGCTTAGAGATAGGGTTTACTGATGGTTTTTGTCAGTGTTAGGTTGATGGTTGGACTTGATGATCTGAAAGGTCCCTTCCAACCTAGGCAATTCTATGATTCTATCAGGAAAGTAGCATCAAGGAAGCAGCTCTTTCTGTGCTATTTCAAGGCTCATTTTCTCTCCCTGGGCATACCACGTAGAACAACCTACAAAAATAATGAATATCCACCATAAACAACGTAATGTTCAGCTCCTATGGGAAGGTGCATGTTCAGCTTGACCTTGCAGAAAATGGGGGTATAACAGTAAACACTGTAGAAATAAGAGTCAAGAGACTGCATGAGGACTCGGCAGAATGGAAAAATACCAATGACACTGGCCTGGCAAGTCAAACTTGGATTGAATTGTGCAAATAATAAACGGTGCAATAAGAATCCTGCAACTAAGTAGCACATTATTATGCACGACATTAATAACGTGCCAGACCAGCAGTGCGTGTGTTCACCAGTGCCATCTCTTGAAATGCTGTTTCTCTGCGATGACTGACTATTACAGGCAAAAAGAGGTACCTCCTTCTACAGCAAGCCTGCGTCAGAGACCTCGTGCAAAGAAACCTTTCCCTGTCACTACCTTCCTTGTTTAAAGTCTGTTACTTCAGGCAGATCCTTCCTCACATCTTCCCTGGTATTTTTCCACTTTTGACTAGGAATATGAACTCTTCTGGCCCTAAAGCTCCATATTGGCAGAATCTGATTTTGTGCATAAGAGGCCCAGTTCTGCTTTGAAATTATCAGCTTCATAGTCTATGAATGGGAACATCAGCAAAGACATAAGCTTTGTGGGGTCTTCCTGGATTGGTGGGTTTCAGCACAAGTCCATGTACATGAAACGCCCAAGACGCTCACGTGGGTGGTTCTTTGCTCTCCTTTGACACGGATGACCACTGACCGTAATTTAAGCCATCAATTCATTGGTTATAACCCATCTGTCATCAACGCAGAAAGAGTCATAGATACTATATCAATCGGTAGAATGATACATACATAAGATGAAATAGGAGATGTTTTATATGATTAAAGGTACCTGCGTTGGGGGGAGATGATTTTGCAAGGAATGGAGGAGAGTCAGTGTCGGCTTGTTGATGCGGAAGCTTCGGACAATAACACGCAGACCAATATGATCAGGTTAATGCCACTTTATTGTACAGATAGCTCAGTTATTATAGGTATTCTAGTTCCGTGTACTACGAAGACCAATTCTTGATTGGTTACTCGCATTAAGCAAATCATACATGGCATAATATAATTGGTTACCTACATCCACTCGTCAAATACCTATTGGCTAAATATTCGTGTTTCTTATTCTTACAGCTAGTTAAAACTTGTTCCCTGTGTTGCTAACTTCCTACTCAGCAACCAATCACGCTGGAGTGTTCACAGGGTGACTATTTAAGTCTAAATATTCTGCCACATCGGCTGATGTGCCTGGATTTCAGACTGCTTTCCGAACAGAGGGGAAAACCAACTCTAAAGTCTTTGAACGTGCGTGCTAGCTAGATTAGATTTGTACTGATAGCTTTTGTTTCCGTTCCTTTCTCTCTTGCCTAGTTTAATATGCATGGCTATATATGGAGAAAATGTGTCTCTGTGCTGGCATAGCAAAGATAACCTTGAAGAGTATAAATGAATGTACGTATTGATGGAGCAATTTGTGTTTTTATTGATTTCTTGCTGTGTCTCGCTGAATTTCTAGTATGTAGAATAGGCTGTAACTATTTTGTTATGAAGAATGCTACAGAATATATTTTCTCACACCAATTCTTAAGGGACACAGACAATTTATACATGAGAGTATGAAAGAAAGCATATGGTATATATTGATTATTATTATTTATTACTATGACTAGGATTTAGGGCTTCAGCTAGAGATACAAGACTTGAGATCAGAAAAGGGTAGCATATTTTCTGTATAGGAAGGCAGAGCTGCCAAAATGAAATACCAAGATTTTAAGCCTAAAATGCATAGCTTTTCCCAAAGTGAAGATAGTTGAAGGTGAAAGGGTGACACAGTGATGTGTTCCTGAGAAGAAAGAATGTTGTCGTAGAGCAATGATTAACGCTATCAAAATGCAAATGGGTGGCAAGAAAAGGAAAGGCTGGGCTGTCTCTCCTCTCTGCTGGGGACCTGCTTGTGCTGCGGGTGTTCTCCCAGGAAGGTGAAGAGGGACAAGGTGTGACCAGCATGCAGGGCACGGGGCTGAGAGGAGGATGTCGACCAGGTCCAGAGGCAGGTTCCACCCCAGGCCCTGACCCCGCACATCGCAGAATCACAGAATGGTCGGGGTTGGAAGGAACCTCTGGAGGTCATCTTGTCCAACCCCCTGCCAAAGGAGGGTCACCCAGAGCAGGTTGCACAGGAATGCGTCCAGGTGGGTTTTGAACGTCTCCAGAGAAGGAGACTCTGCCACCTCTCTGGGCAGCCTGTTCCAGTGCTCTGGTACCCTCAAAGTAAAGAATTCTTTCCTTATGTTCAGACAGCATTTCCTGTCCTCCTGTTGCCTGTTTGTGCCTGCTGCCCCTTGTCCTGTCTCTGAGCGCCGCTGAAAAGAGTCTGGCCCCAGACTCCCCAGAAGCACATACTTCTAGGCCTGGGATCCTTTGGTTTCTTTGAAAGCAGTTCTCTCCTACACAGGGGTCTGTAAATTATGGATCTATTTTGAATTGGTGACACAGTGATTAGTAGCATTAAACTGCAGACCGTGGATGTCTGTATGGTTGTAGCTTGTTTGGATTTTCTTCTGCTCCTCTGTGTTTTGCAATCCCGCCTCCTATTGCGCACTCCACCTGCTCTGAGCAGAGAACTAAAGCAGAGAAACGCGTTGGGTCCTCGCTCCTGTGAACCCTTGCTGGGCTTTGAGAGCGGGCACTGCAGAACTCCCAAGTGCCGTTTAAGGCAGCTCTATCCCACGTTTGAACCAAGCCTCAACTGAGCTTGAGGAGCAGAAACTGCACCTTTCTTGTCTGGTGGCTCATGAACAAGGAGACAAGCAGTGTGTCCATCCTGCAGAAATTAGTGACATCAGAGACACCACATTGGGAAGAAGACACTTTCATTTGGCCCAATATTTGCTATATGAAAGTGCCTAGAAGTGGATGCCGAAGAAAGCACACAACTAAGAGTGCACACGTAGCACGACACCTCCCTTCAGATCCTGAAAGATTTTCTAAGCTAGAGGTTGCCTCTGGACCTGTGTTCAATAGGTGCCAATGGCACCATCCTCCATGAATTTGTCTTAATTTCGTGTGAGCTCATTTAGGCTTTTGGCCTTTGTAACATCCTGTTGCGTGAAAGGAGGCAAAGTGGTTTTGGCAGAAGATAAACCCCCTTGCGTTCTAACACTCCTCACCGAGGTGGGAGGCTAGGTGCGGCTGGGTTTAAATTCTGAGTGATGCCCAATTCAGCACTATCAGTCCAATCGTGTTTAATATGTATTAAACTGTTACGATTTGGATACACTAATAGTGGACTGCACCTTCAGTCTAGTCGTGCTCACGAACTTGCACAGTCACTCTCGAGTCTTTGGTCGTGTTCAATGAGGAACCCAAATGACTAGCTACTTAAACAGTGCAGTTTATTTAAACAACAGATACAGAGGTTCTTAGGATTGCTGGTGATAAATACACTGTCTGCAAAGCACGTGCAAATGAAAGTATTGTTACATATACAAAACGCACGACAAAGTTATAAACGATAGAGCCTGGCTATAAATGTAGGAAAGAGATTCTCTAGAGAAATTTCTAAGTTTCCCGAGAAAGCACTCGGTTTAATCTAAGTCTTACCCAAAGCCGTCCCTATGGAGGGGGGGAAGAAAGGCTCAGCCCGTCGACTGATCCCGGAAGTCAGTGATGGAGTTCTCCTCGACTTGTTCGCGATGGTGTCTTCCCCGATATCCCCCTTCTCTCGGGCTATTTTTATACTACTTTTTGTCTTCAAAGTGGAGTTTGAGTGGCTTTAGTCATAAATACTTTTATTATGATTGGTGTACTCAAGGAGGAGTGGTCGCACCTTGGGGGCGGGTAGCCTCCGGGATGGAGGTGTGTTTTGGTACATTGTAATGAGCAAAGTTCGCACAAAGGACAGCATCTCATCAACATTTGATGAAATGTTGGCTCAGGTAGCGAGTAGGGCTGCTTATCTGTTTCGGAGTAAGCAAGTAGGCAGCTTGTCTGCTCCGTAGTACCATCTCGTTCCCATATCTGCCATTTGTCACAAGGGAAGGTCACGGAACAATCGTGTTCCATTCCGTCCCTCGTGTAGTTTTGCAAACAATCTTGTACAGGGAATCGCAGATGTTGCATTCTTCGTGTGCCAGCTGCAGCTGTATTCTACCTCAGAAGCTTCTTGATTTTAAGACTTTCCTTAATGTGTGAACAATGCTGTACTTTTGTATTCTTGGCCAATTTAGTAATTATTCCACACATCCTCTGGTGTTAACCACCACAATTTAATTATACTGTGTGAGAAAAAGTAGTTCCTTTGACTCCTGTGTAGATCTGGGCCTCTTTATTGCAAATGCGCATACATGGCAATTAATGAGGCTTTTAAAATGGAGAAGGGAAGCCATGAAGCTGATCACGCAGATCTGGTGTGTGAGGCTGAGCACTGAAACGTGGGAGTGGGCAATGCCAAAGGCCTGAGTGACTAAAGGCTGGGACTGGCAAAACGGAATAGCAGCACTGTACCAGACCTGTTGACGCGGAAGCTTCGGACAATAACACGCAGACCAATATGATCAGGTTAATGCCACTTTATTGCGCAGATAGCTCAGTTATTATAATTATTCTAGTTCCGTGTACTACGAAGACCAATTCTTGATTGGTTACTCGCATTAAGCAAATCATACATGGCATAATATAATTGGTTACCTACATCCACTCGTCAAATACCTATTGGCTAAATATTCGTGTTTCTTATTCTTACAGCTAGTTAAAACTTGTTCCCTGTGTTGCTAACTTCCTACTCAGCAACCAATCACGCTGGAGTGTTCACAGGGTGACTATTTAAGTCTAAATATTCTGCCACAATTCCCCCTTCTTGTTTTTGAACACCCCAGTTGTCGTCCCTGGTCAGCGGAGTTTGATTATACCATATTCTTCATACCATACGCTCTAATGCCTTCTGCAAGCATTGAAAAAGACAGGGAACAAATAATGCAACAATAATAACAATTAAGATTATTAACAACCCTGCTTTAACAAAGGAAGCCAACCACCCCGTAATTCCCCAAGAACTTAGCCAAAACTCCAACCAAGATGCCTGATCCAGCTCAAATATCTTGTTTGCCTCAGCATTCTCAAATTGCAACAATGTTCCTCTCATAACTTTCAAGGCCTGTTACAGCCTACACTGTTGTTAACAAATTACCGGTGCTTGGAATGTTCACAGGGTGCCCATTCTGTACCAAAAATCCTTCCACAATTTCCCCTTTTTGTTTTTGAACAATCCAAGCACCGGAAAACAATTTTTCCATCGAAGCCTCGAGCGATTTACGAATACAGGCAAGCAAACAAGGCAATACAGATAAAACAACCAATATAATAATCAAAACCAAAAGGCTACGCGTTATAAAGTCTTTTAACCAACCACCTGTTCCCCAAGAGTTAAAGAACTGATCTAGCCAAGATGTTTCAACAGTTAGTTTATGCATATTTTTCTGCAACTGACCTAACTTAGAATGAATAGACTGAGAATGATCAGATAAATTCGTCCACGCGCCTTTACCCTTTTTGTCATTGGTCGACCTTCCTTGTCGTATGCTGCTTCAAGGTTTCTTTGTTTCTTCTCTTTTCTGCACTCAGCAACTTTCTTCTGGTTCTTACCCTCACGTAAAGGCAGGCCTACTTCGGGCCTACTCATGCTGACACAGCTCATGCCTTTCGTGCACCATCATCTCCCACATCTCCCCCCCCCCTTTTTTTTTTTTTTTTTTTTTTTTATCTCTTTAAGTGTGCAATGTGCACGTTCCACAATGCCTTGGCCTTGTGGGGAGTGGGGAATACCGGTGACCTGTTTAATACCTCATGTCGGCAAAGAGGCCTGCATTTTAGCAGACACATAAGCTGGTCTGTTATTAGTTTTTACAGTTTTCGGTACTTCTATGACTGCAATGCATTGCAACCAATGCCGAACACCACCATGAGCCTTCTCTCCTGTGTGAGCAGTAGCTACAACCAGGTGAGAAAACAAATCAACTGAAACATGTACATAACACAAACATCCAAATTCCATAATGTGCGTAACATCGGATTGCCAAAGTCCATCAGGTGTAAGCCCTCATGGGTTAACCCCCGCAAATGATGGCAGAGGAGCCAGCTGCTGTCAGCGCAAGCGATCCTGCGAAATGAATCATGCTAACATTTCAATCATTATAGTTACTGTTTTTGAGAAGGTATGTGGCAAAAATACCCACTCTAATGCAGTCAGGCTCTTTGCGAGTGCATCATCCCACTGTCCTATCAGGGCGTAAGGTTGAAATATTTGATATGTCATAAACAAATCTGCAATGTGCTGTAATGCCTTCTGAGCTGTTTGGGTTAATGAACGTGAAACCTACAGGGGAGGGGTGGGCAGACACAGCGCTTCAGGGCGTCCCCTGTATCTGCAAAGTGCGCTCATGTCTCTCCTCCTCTCTCTGACCCAAGACAGCCCTCTCATATCCTGCACCGGATTGAGTGGAAAAGTACAGGCTAGAGTCGCTACATGCGTGGCCAGTGCATGCAGCGAGCCTCACCAGACTCATGATCCAGCTTTTGCTAACAGCAGGTGTCTGATACGTGACTACATTGTTGTACTCCCTTCTTGTTCTCTTCTTCTTTGAAGGTCAGATTCTCATGGATACACACATAGTTTTTGCAGAAACAGTACTGAGCCCCTTTTTCCCAACATATATATTGGGTTTGGTTCAACTAGTAATTTTCTGTCGTGTCTTACTCGGACCATCCTCTATTATCCCTTACACATGCCGTTCCGTGGTCTGTAGATGGGACATGATGGTATTCTACAACTTGTACAAGGGTACAATGCAAAGTGACATCTACAATTGATCGTATAATGCTTATTAAACACGGCAAACAGCATACTAAACATAACAAATTCCTTCCACACAGGCAATGAGTATAATTTGCTTCAACCAACCCCACCCCCAAGTCCATCCAGCAAAGAAATTTCACCCAGGGGTCTCCACAAGTTGCTGGTTCGGCCGGTGCAGTCCTTGCAACTGGGCATGGATGGATTTGGAGTGGTCACTTGGATTCATACAACACAGTCCTTCTTTAAAATCTTGACAACCGTGTCCGTCAGCTAAAAGCAAAAAGTCAATAACAGCTCTGTTTTGCAGCGTCGCATGTTGAAATAACTCAGAAATAGCTGTAATAGTAGCATTACTAAACTTATTGTTGGCAGCGAGGGAGTCCTTGTTTTCAAGAATCCCTGGCAGTGAAAGAGTCCTTGTTAGCAAGAATCCTTGGCAGCGAAAGAGTCCTTGTTAGCAAGAGTGCATGCGGACTCCCCTGTTCTTGCTGGTACTATGCTGTGATCTTCTTCAACAACAGGCCAAGATTCTCAAGCAGCTAGATAAGGTGTCCTTGAGTCCATTACAGACTTATGTCATCTAAGTGTTTTTCTTGCAAGCACCCGAGACCGCATAACAATTAGTGTGATATATGTGTTTTCCAGTACCCAGGTGCGAGTCCCTTGAGCGTATTTACAATCCTCCTCGCCAATCTTCCGTTGCTTTCCCATATTCCACCCCCCGCTCAAGAGACCGCTTCTGCTGGGGTTCTTTTAGTCTCACAAGGTATAACACAGTAATTTACAAAGGCATGCAATAACGTATATACATATAGGAAAAAACCAAAACCATATCTCTGTAGTACTGCTTTGAATCAGATGTCTTATTTCTCTTTTTCTGCCGCTTTCTCATACCACGTATGGCATACTTTTGTGCTAACGCAGCACATTTCCCTTCTAATTGTTCCTGTATATATTTTTTTCTTTTTTTCTTTTTTCTTTTTTCTTTTTTTTCTTTTTTTTTTCTTTTTTTTTCTTTTTTTTTTTTTTTTTTTTTTCATCACTTACAGCTGACATAAAGGTCTGCCTCTGCAAGAAGAGCTCACCCTTAAGTTTCTCATTTTCCTACAGAGCATCCTATAGATTTTGGCTTAACTCCTTTTCCCAATCAACCATGATCTTACAGGCAAACAACAAACAACTAGCTATACACCTTGCATGGATAAGCTGTTCTCGAGAGCGTAAGCATGTCGGCTGGTGAAAACTCTCCCAATATTTCAGGACTTCTATCAGTTCTACAGCCCATCCCGGTCCATCTCCCTGGGGCACGCTCACCTTACGTCTAAACATTGTATACATACAAACTTCTTCGCTTGACGGAGTGTCAGCCCTAGTCGCGTATGAGAACAGTACCACACCGGGCAGAACACCTGCTCAAGCGGAGTCACTGAATGACACTGGACACAACAACAAACAAACAGTAGCACAGATGTTGATCAACAGGTATAAACTGGCGCCCACACACACTTACACAGCAGACGTACAAAAACACCACTTCTATCTCAGGGAGACGGCTGGGGAGGGGAGGGGGTGAGGTGGGCGGCAGCGGGAGCAAAGCGGCTCCGGCTCCGGCTGCGTCCTTCTCTGCCGACATTCTGACAATACACTGCAATACCCCAATTCCGGCTGCGCACGACGCGATACCTGGTACAAATGGAGGAAGGTTAAGAATGACTTTCGTCTCTGTTGCTGTGAAATCTCCTTCGCAGTTGGAGCAGATGCAGCCATAGCTTTAATTGGGGTTAAAGGTGGACATAAATCAGGTTCAGTCTCTGGATTTATTGGACCAGGATCAAAGGGATCTTCTGGCTCTTCGTCTCCCGAATTCTGCTTTTGGTAATGTTGTTGAGGGTCTGCAACTGAGGGTATCATTTCAAATGACCGAGGTTCCTCTGGAGGTGGAGGGGGAAAGTCGTTCTCCTTCTCCAGTTCGCAGTTCTTAGCCGGCGTCCCCAGATGGTTTGTCGCAGGGACAAATTGCTGCTGTGAACGATCCGCGTTGGCCGCATTGTTCCCTTGTGCCGTTCCAGAACCCCGAGGCAGAGGAGCAACGGCTTCTGGTGACTCTCCGAAGGACAGACCTGTGAGGGAGATATTCTCACCTCCGGGCGTTAATGTCGCAAACGCTGATGCAGCAGCCAGGCGCTCTGCTTGCATTTCCTTTAATGTCTCTGTAATCAGCCTCCACACCATGGAGAGTTTTTGCGCCTCCTTGGATCCCTTACTCACTTCATCCCACATTCCTATCTTAGCCCATGTATCCTGTGCAAAGGCAACAGCAGCAGTGGGGATCAGTTCTCTATCTTGCGCCCATGCCAGGAGCGCCTTCAAGGTAGGCGTATCATAATTCAGTCCTCTCTTAGAGAGCATATGTTGGAGGAGTTTCACCACTGCCTCTTCTTCCTTTGTGAGTGTGGACCCCATCTCCTCCCGGCCGCTCGCCTGGCCAGAGCGAGTTTCCCTTCTTTCCTGCGCGCACTTTTTCCCGATCCTCCCGCACAGGCACGGGGGATCCCGAGTGCCGGGGCAGCACTCACCTTTCGACCGCTTTTCCGTCCCCTCTCTTGGTCGGGTGTCCGTCAGGAGATGAGTCCTAACCCCGATCCGAGGGTCCCTGTTCGGGCGCCACTTGTTGACGCGGAAGCTTCGGACAATAACACGCAGACCAATATGATCAGGTTAATGCCACTTTATTGCGCAGATAGCTCAGTTATTATAGGTATTCTAGTTCCGTGTACTACGAAGACCAATTCTTGATTGGTTACTCGCATTAAGCAAATCATACATGGCATAATATAATTGGTTACCTACATCCACTCGTCAAATACCTATTGGCTAAATATTCGTGTTTCTTATTCTTACAGCTAGTTAAAACTTGTTCCCTGTGTTGCTAACTTCCTACTCAGCAACCAATCACGCTGGAGTGTTCACAGGGTGACTATTTAAGTCTAAATATTCTGCCACACAGACCTTGCTAGGTTTGCAGGTTTCCAAGAAATAAAGGGAATAATTATGTGAAAACATGAGAATGTCAGATCAATGATTAACCACGTGATATACAGTACCAGAGAAGCTGTGGGTCACCATGCAAATAACCATGCAAGATGAATGCCTATAAATGAAGACTGGTTTAGCGTATTTCCTCTCCGTTCATCTCCTTAACAAGACTTGAACTGCACAGTCCCCCAGATTTGTGTATACCATGGATTTGTACCATTGTATGGTGGTAGAATAAGTTCCTCTTTGCTCTCAGCCCTATGTTATTGTTTCTTTCCAGGTAATACATTCTCGAGAGGAATACAGGACTTTATTTTTGAAGGGTGACAATCTAAACCTAGGCCAGCTTTTAAACCATGCATTAATAGAGAAATATGCAGATTTAACAGCAATAACTTAAAACTGTGCATAGGTGAGCTGTGAGGCTCTGGATATGTCGAGGCAGCTCATTCCTGAAGGTTGTGGACAAACCCGTTGATCCTTACTGCAACCTGGTGAACAAAGTGTGTCAGCCCATCCTGGCAGGAGGGCAGCAACTTTGCTGGTCTTCACTAAGCAAGTGCCACAAGGACTCCTGCTCAGACTCTTGTCAATTTGCTTGGTCTTTAACATTGTTTTGTTGGCTAAGTGATCTCTTATTGTCCAAAGATGCTGATTTCCTTCACCCTCTTCATCCTGGCTTTGTGGCATGCAGGGGTGTGTCAGTCTCACAGAGTGAGGGTTTCCACTTGAGAATGGGTGCTGGGGAGGACCCCAGGGCTGGCTACCCTCTGACCACGCCATGGAGCCCACCTCTGTACTTTGAGCACTTCAGAAAGGCAGACTTTTCTTCACAGCACTCCTGTGGAGACAAATTGGAGAGAGACAGGTGGGCCGACAGCTCATTTGATTTCATGGAAGAGTATCATTTTTGGTATTCTGTTTTGGAAAAGAACTTGTGGTTCTCCACCCAAAGGAGAGGCAGGGCCTGGTGTGCTACCAAAATGGTCTTTCAAAATTAGACCAAAGGGCTGGTCTAAATGCTTCCTTGTCTCCATCCACATTGCCTCAACTGGAACAGAGTCTTTGGAGCCCTGCTGCATCTGCCCATGTGTTGCCCCTGGTTGGGGTGATGACCTCAGCCGAGCTGGCATCTCAAGGCATCTTCCTTAAGGTATCTCTGTGTGGAGCACAGGAGTCAGCCTACCTCAGGGCCAACTGCATCCTGAAGCTCTGAAATGAGGTACCCCATGGTCAAGCCACCTTTTGACAAAATGCTGCCTTAAGCCCAAATCTATTGACCTTCAAGACACCATTTCTTGATTAACACTGCCACTGACGGGAGAAGACAGGCGATGCTGGGGAGAACAAATTCCCACAGAGCTGACTATAGGGCTGTTGTCTCTAGTGAGAGCTCCACACAGATTCCTGTTTCTGTGGGAAATCCCAGTGCCATTTCCTTTCTGTAGAAGGCACGGAACCTCAAAATTTCCTGTAAAGCAAGACAGACAAATGTTTTGTTTGGCATGGCTTACATTTACAATTTTATTTTTAATTTAAAATTTCTGAACTAAATAACTTGACGATGGAATCAAATTTTTCTAGACCAAATATGTTGCAACAGATGTTATGACTTTCTGAAAATGTTTTATTAACTGAAACAAAATGTTGTTGAAAAATCTTCCTGTGAGACATTTCAGTTTCAAGTTACGGAATTTTTCTAATTGAAACATTTTCTGACAGAAGACTTTAAGCACACTTTGTATTTGTTTTGCGTGTGCTTTTTTAGTGTTTTTAGTGCATTTTTATAATTTGAAAGAAAATTAAAAAAAGAATGATAAAGGCAAAAGAAACTTTCTGGGACTGGGGACACTTAGTAATGCAGTGCAAACCCAGAAAGTATTTTTAAAATGGCCTGTACACTCCTACTGTTTCACACTGAGGAGTGATTGTTTTTCTAAGCTACCGTGCTTATTTTATACAATGCTCAGTGCTTTCATTTATTTATGCTGACAATATTGTAAGAAAAAAACCCCCAACCCTCCAGAAGTTCACAGAACGGGGAAACTTCCTGGGGAAGTTTCACATCTCATGGACCAACTGTACCACTTGCTTTTAACCTTAGAAGAGAGTTTCCTGTTTTCATACATCTCTCTTTGGAAGGAGAAGAGCGGTTTGGTGACAAAGGAGCACTCAAAATACATCAACGTTGCCAAGGCAGAAATATAAAACAGTAATTTGAGGATCTTGAGGGCACTGTGCAGACTATTAAACTAATGGAACAGCTGTTGCTGACAGAGGGGCAAGGTTTTCAGGGCTTTGGGAAACTCTTGTAATTACTTGCTAGGTTTGGTAGTATTGTTGCAGATGTTCGAAATTCAGACACTAACTGTTCAGCAACTAAATGTAGTGAATACTTCTCGTGAAAAGAACTGAAGATTAAGGGGGGGATGTATTATCCAACAGGATGATGCCAAAAGCCATTTAATGGTCACTCAAAAAATGATGCCATGTCCTTCCAGACCATGAGGTCATCCATTCAGGGCTATTGGCTGGTACTTCCATCTCAAAGTCTTTCCTGCTGCTAAGAACATGCACCCGTTTCTCAAAAAGGTGGAGCAGAGTTCATTGTTTCTCTTTGGGCATTTCATGGCCCCTAGAGCATGAAAATCAGTCAGAGGATCTGTTTCTCTTCAGCAATGGTCTATGGTTGGAGTGACGACATGAGGAGCAGGAGGTCTGGGACAAAAGCCCCATTCAGCTTAAACCCACAGCTCCAGTCTAGCAAAATTGACCTAACTGTGAGGCTGTTGGGTACAAACTCCTCTGTCTCTGACTGTGGTGTAAAAAATCACTATCAACTGCTCTGAGGGCCTGATTCTGATGGTTTAGGTATTCTCAGAGACTAGTGGTCAGGAGACCTTTGGGGTGTAGGGAGAAAAGCCACTAGTGTCTTGTTGTTTGTTGTTCTTACAGAGGAGATCGATATGTGCAAACTGGAGGGTTCATCAGAGCTTCCCCAAGAGTTGCATTTCACTAGGCTAGCTGGGTACTGCAGGGGGTTTCTTTGGATTTTAGTAGACTTTTGGTATTAAAATTATTATTATTAGGTATTTGGTCATAATAGCAAGTTCTGAGTGGCTTGGGTGGCTTTTAAAGGTTTTGTGATTTGGGTACAGACAACCGTGACAACAGAAACTGCATAAAATTTTCACTTATTTCTACATAGGTCCCTAAAGAAACTTCCATCCGTTATGAAATACTTTTTTTTTCAGTAGCTCCTGGATGACTGCTGGGTCAGAATCCCATCAGTCTGGATCTTGTATGAATTCACAGAGTAAACAGCAATTTGTGATTTTCAGGCTGAGAATGAAGCTCCTAAAGCAAAAGTCTGATCTTCACTGCTAACGCCTAGTGCCTCCCCTACTGAATTTACCAGAAAATTCTGGAATCATAGCATTGGACTTTCTTTCTTTTTTTTTTTTTCTTCCCGTTTTTAAAATGATAACAGAGAACTTTTACAAAAATGCATACATCCAAAGCCAATGCACAAATGAGTGTAGATAACATAGAAAATTAAGAACTGAGGGGCTGTATTTATATTGATTCTGGTTTTTTTGCTAATAATTATATGGTAACAAAATGCCAAACTAACAGGACCAAATACAACAGAAAGAGAAAAAAAAAAAAGTCAATACTTATTATATTGAGACTCAGAATGGTCAGATAGATATGGCCACTTTTTGACACATTTGCCAATATTTCCTTCCCCCCTCCTGTTAGCAGCTGTCTGGTGAAACCCGATGAGTGGACACGAAGGGACAAATCCATCCAGAGTACAACTTCAGAGGAATGGCTCAAGGGACATGTTCCGTCCATTACAACGAACAGGGAATGCAGGCTGATTGGCATCTCTGCAACCTTACAAGATTGTATTTAAAGATGGAGAAATTGCTTTTAGCACATGCTGTTTCCCCACCAAAATGTATGCACAGCAGTATGCACTGTATTTTCAGGAATATGATTGCCTTTAAAAGATAAGCCGCTGCGGTGGGTTGACCCTGGCTGGATGCCAGGTACCCACCAAAGATGCTCTATCACTCCCCTCCTCAACCGGGCAGGGGGAGAGGAAATATAACGAAAAGCTCATCGGTCGAGATAAGGACAGGGAGATCACTCAGCAATTACCGTCACGGGCAAAACAGACTCGACTTGGGGAAAATTATTACCAATCCAATCAGGGTAGGGTAATGAGAAATAGAAACTAAATCTGAAAACACCTTCCCCTCCCCCCGCCTCTCTCCCCGCCCTTCCTGGGCCCAACTTCACTCCTGATTTCTCAACCTCCTGCCGAATGGTGCAAGGGGATGGGGAATGGGGTTTGTGGTCAGTTCATCACACATTGTTTCTTCTGCTCCTTCTTCCTCAGGGGGAGGACTCCTCACACTCTCTTCCTGCTCCAGCATAAGGTCCTTCCCATGGGAGATGGTTCTCCATGAACTTGTCCAATGTGAGCCCTACCATGGGCTGCAGTCCTTCAGGAACAGATTGCTCCAATGTGAGTCCCCCATGGGGTCACAAGTCCTGCCAGCAAACCTGCTCCAGCATGGGCTCCTCTTTCCACAGGGCCACAGGTCCTGACAGAAGCCTGCTCCAGCACAGGTTCTCCATGGGTTCACAGCCTCCTTTGGGCATCCACATGCTCCGGTGTGGGGTCCTCCATGGGCTGCAGGTGGATATCTGCTCCACCATAGACCTCCATGGGCTGCAGGGGGACAGCCTGCCTCACCATGGTCTTCATCACAGGCTGCAGGGGATCTCCATTCTGGCACCTGGAGCACCTCCTCCCTTCTTTTTCACTGACCTTGGTTTCTACATAGTTGTTTCTCTCACTCCTCTCTCCTGGGTGCTGCCAGGCAGGTTTCCCCCCCTGCTTCTTAAATATGTTATCACAGAGGTGCTACCACCATCGCTGATGGGCTCAACCTTGGCCGGTAGTGGGTCTGTCTTGGAGCCAGCTGGCATTGGCTCTATCGGACATGGAGGAACCTTCTAGCAGCTTCTCACAGAAGACATCCCTGCAGCAACCCCGCTACCAAACCCACGCAAACCCAGTGCAGATGCTTGGATATGTTTTTTATTCTTCTGATTTATTTATGGATTTATAGGTTGAGGGGAAGTTCCTCTTGGTGGGGGAAGATTTTTGTTTTGTTTGGGTCTGTTCTAGAAATTAGCATATCTTGTTTATAATAAGAAGGATGGAATCTGTAGGTGTTTAATTAAGCTAAAGTAAAATGTGAAAGATGGTGTCATTACAAAAGATCAGGAAGACCTCTTCAGGCTGCACCTTGCCTTGAGACACTCTTTAGAAATGCCAGTGACACTGCTAAGATCAAACCTGGAACAAATCCTCTTAGTTGGAATCAAATATGCTTGTTTATAAGTGAACTGAACTTTAATGTTTCTGAACTTTAATACTTATAAGATTGGTTCCCTGGAAGGCCAATGAGCCAGAGCAGGAGCCACTCTATTGCTCTGTTCTTGCCCAGTGGCTTGTACAGAGGCATCCAGGTTATGAGCAAGCCACCGAAGTGCTAGAGCAAAGAAGAGCATTGCCCTGCTCCTTGCTCAAGCCTGTGCTTTGCTCTTCTTCTAAAAACTTGATTCTCCAAATATCAGCTATGGGCTTGAAAGGACTGACATACTGAAACTTGCCAAACGTAAGATAGAATTGCTAAGACAGGAAAGGTCGCTATGTCTGAGAGGATATTTCTTCAAGTCTTTTAAAAGCAAACTCTTTGAGTGAACTGAAGTTAGGCCGTGAAGCCAGATGGTTGCTCTGCTGAGGTGTGGTGGTGTTTTGTGGCCCTGCTTTACGCAGGATGCTGTCACGTGTCCTACACTTCAGAGTGACAAAGGAATGGGAAGGTCACAAATGGCCACAGTACCACAGCCTTCCTTTTCATGCATCCTTTTTTCTGAAGAGGTATGTGGTAGACAGTGCTACTGATAATGTAACCAGCTCTCCAAAATTCATTTGTACCAAGGCAATCTGCGTTGTATTATGTCTCTGAGAACTGAGAATGTCACAGGAAAATGTCTTTGGCAAGTGAAATACAGGTTTCTTGTAACTCTTACTTCTAAGTAAGAAAAGGTACTGGATTATGTCTGGATTATATTATACTCACTTTTGGGGGTGATGCTTGAACTCTAAATCTTTGCTTATCAGATCCATACTAGACAGATTCCCGTCACTGTCTTTCTTGTGGTCATGATTCAAATGTGGACATTTATTGCAGTAAGAAGAGTTACAATCATTAACTTTCTTCTCCTCGCAACATTACCTGGAAGTCATGCATTGCTATCTGGAAATAGTTCACACTATTCCTAAAGGCTTTAGGGACTTCCTTGAATGGCTTTATGACCCTTGGAGGAGCTCTGGGTCATTCCCCTCCACCCTTCTGTGCCCAGCTGGTCGCTCTCCTCAGGTTTTACCGGTGTGATGAGCATTCCAGTTACGTGGCGTCGAAGCCTTGAGTATTGAATAGACTGGTCAGGCTCCGGGTCAATGAACGAGCATCTACCAGAGGATGCTCATCCAGGGGATGCGGTGGAACACACCCGAAGTGTCATGACGAGTTAGAACATTAGATTTCCCACAGCGTCACCAGGCTGCAGCTGTCTCTACCGGAGGAGACCCGCCGTGCGGGAAGGGGTGATGTTTTTGGCAGTACCCCTAGAGGGCACTCCCAGATTCCTTTTGGAACAAGCTCGCCTCTCCCACATTCCTTTCGGAAGAGGTTGGGCAGCGCCGGGCTCCGGGCCCGCAGCCCCTGCAAGGGCAGCAGCGCTCGCCTCGCCACCGAAACGCGCGGAACACCTGCCGCACCGGTGGTGAGACACTGATTTTAACACATCTTGCCTGTACAAGCTGCCTGAACGCAGACCGTGCTTGCTAATGAAAGCTACTAACTTTCATTAAACATCAGACTTTCCAGAAAAAAAAAGCAGTAAGGTGTATAGAAAAGGATTTTTTTTTCTTTTTCATTGAGGACCATTGGTTTGATTAATATACACAGCTCTTGGAACAGCTGGAGGGTTACTACTGCAACGACCCTACATAGGGAAACGTGGCTGACATGGATGTCCATCAGCTCTTCATTCCAAGTAACCAGCGCCAAAGGAAGGCGGTGGTCAGTCTCACATGGGATGCCTGCGCTGGGACTCAGACAGATTTTATATGTTTCCTCCTGCTCTCCTCTCTCTCCTCTGTGCTTAAACTACACCTGGTTAAAAAGACTTTCCCATACTTTGAATAGTTTTGAGCATTACTGAAAACGCCAGATGCTGAGTGGTCCCACCATTACTTCAAATCAAAGGAGCTGTGGGGTGAAATAAAGCCTCAAAGAAAGCTTGGTACTTCATGAAATTTTATGAAAAGCACAATTTTCTGAATTAATACTTTGAATGAGATAACTTAGATTTCAGACAGGATTTTTTTTTTTCACAGTTCTCTATAGCAGGATGATGGAGATATAGGTAGGGCATGCTACTTCCCAATTCCAATACTTTGGCATTGCATCAATACCTTTGGGGCAGATCTCACTGAAAAGTTGTCCTGTCTTTCAGCTAATGGCATATGGAGTTTGCCTGAAATAAATACGGATGCTCTTGTCCTAATGGTGAATTCAAAGTCTGCTAATGTACCTATTTGGCTGTCTGGAAATAAAAGAATATCAAGAAAAAGTCAGTGGCTTTAATTTACTCAGACTGCAAACAATGTGGTAAACTCCTATAAATGTTATGGATGTGTCAGTGTTTTCCTGAATCTGCCAGTTACGTTTTTTCAGGGCACAACTCGTATTTGTTTGCAGGCACCAGCAGGGGAGACAGCGTGTTCCAACGAGCTGCAAGCACAGGCTGCTTCAGCAGATTCCAGGGATCTGCCCTCCCTGTTTATTCCAAAAATAAGCACGTCTCCTCCTAATAAATGTTGTATGCAAATATGGCTCAGTCATTTCTACATGAGATTCCAATTCATTCATTTAAAGATGTTAATTTCGTTGTGTATGCAAATTTGCATATGTAATTCGGCAAAGGCAGGAGCAATCTTTTATTATCATCACTTCTGACATTTTAATCAATGATTTATGTCTTATTCTTACGTTTATTAGCCCTCCCTCAGAATGCTAAGCAGACTATTGTGCATTGATATTTCTATACATACATAAAGCTCATTAAGACTCTTTGACAGAGGGACGGTCGAATTGCAGGAGCAGGGGGCAGGCGTTCGAGGGCTTCTGCTTTACCTTCTCTACAGGCTGGTTGTGCTCGTTTCATGAACAACTTCCCCGTGTCACCGTCCTTCCGTCTGTACTATAGAGATAGCATTGCCCACACTCAGGGGTGAGACTAATTGGAGTTTTTAAAGCTTTTTTGAGCTCCCTGGCTGGAAGCTGCTATATAAATATTCTTCTGGTCACAAAGAAAATTAATGAGGTACAGTCCTATGTAACGGAGATATCATCCGTTATTTCTAGTTTTTGTCTGCGTTTTAAAGGTGGCTGCAGAAATGGCATCGTCTTCTTCTAGCGGCTGCCCTTGTAGATATTCACAGTCACATACTCACTGACTTTTTGACAAAATGCAGCTTTTACTGCTATTTCCTTCTTCTGACTTTGTTGGCTTTCCAGATCGGAGAGACTAAACTGGGTTTTATTACCTCCTAGGCACCATCAACAGAATAATTTATGTGGTCTCAACGCCAGTCAGTCAGTCCTCTGTGAATCCTTGGAGGGCAGTTGAGTTACAAGGATGATTGGGAAAGGCCGAATTGTAAGACAAGGAATTACAGAGGAGTCGTTTTAAAGGCCTGATTTAACCTACGAGACCTTTACGGCTGGGATGAGTGTGTGAATAGAAAGAAATCAGCTGGGATCTCAGATCCCATTTTGAGTCTCAACCAGGTCTCAGTATTTAGAAGAGTTATTTGTGATAAGAGAAAACAACAAGGGATTTTTCAAAAGTATAATTGCAACTTAAAGAGTGGAAATACATCCTCCTCAGAGTTAGAGCTTTGCCCACATGATTTTTGGAAAAGTGTTTGTATTTCTATACGCAATAAAGGCAGCCCTGTGTCCTGCAGGAACCCATTTCTGATTTCCAGAAATATAAAACCACTGATGGTACCTGTCAAAAGCAAAATCCCAAGCATGTTTACTCTTAGAAATGGGAACTATAAACTCACACTTTGTGCATGGGTGGATGCCACACCATATTCTCAGAGAAGACAGCCATATGTGCGAAACCTCTTCTCGATTCAGCACAGCCACTGTGTGCAGATGAAGTTCACGGTGTCCCTGTAAAAAGAAAATTTCTGGAGGACATCGAAGTCTCAGTTCAAACTCCTTTCAAGTAGTTTACGAATTGCCCATGCTGCACACTCCTGTCTGCATCCTCTGTTCGCATAACTACATGTGGCTGCAGCTACTGACTGGTCAGCCCAAAGAAAGGATGACAGCCACAAGACAGCTAGAATTACAACTGGGTATTTTCATTACAAGAAAGTCCCATGTGACATCCAGTTCTGCTCAGGTATTGTTATGAGTCCTACGACTGTCAAATAGACCCAGATAATTTTGATGGCATGCCCAGGATAATGGCGATAAATAACTTGCATTATGAGATTCTTTCTAAGAACAACAAGTAACTACAGTGACACTCAGAAAAATAATCATTTTTTTACATTAATCTAATGCTAAAGATCCTAAAGAGAGATGTGTGCACACATCCCGCTGTTCTTGGACATGTAGCTTAATAAAGTTCCAGTCGCTACGAGTGAGGAAATGTGTTAATTCTAAGGACGTGGGCAGGAGTCAAAGAAAATGGGGAAAAGAGGCACTGTAGGATCTTACCAACCTCCCCTCTTCTAAAATCATGAGTCAGACTCTCCTTTTCTCTCCTAAGCAAACTATTGTAAGGGCAGCCTAGTTCCACAACTCCAAGGCTAGACAGCTACCTAAAAAAGAAAAAAAGATTTTTCTAAAAATGACATGATTTCAGGGGCTGGAGCTCCAAGAAAGTCACTGTCCATCCTCCTCCTCCTCCTCTTTCTCTTCCTCTCTCTCCTGGCAGATGGGAAAAAAGCTCCAGAGTTTCATACTCTGAGGAAACACAGTTTGTTCTCAACGTTGCTATAACATTTCCTATTCCATGTTATAAGGGCACTCCAAACACATTTTTTATTTATTTTATTATTTTATTTTATTTTATTTTATTTTATTTTATTTATTTATAACAAATGTGAAAAAAAGACAACCGGGACTGAAGTTCTTGCTTTTTCTGGCTTCCGTTGTTACTCAGGCTAGAGCTCAGCACCACACAGAGCTGGCACAATGGAACAAAAGGAAGAGACTCAATTGTAAACGGAATGGTTTATTATTTATTAATCCTTATCCTACACCACCCTCCCACCTTCCATTTTCTGAGGAGCAGTAGCACACCCACAGAGACTCTCCAGCATCACCTTCTTCAAAGGAAAGCTGGTAAGCAGCTGCTGCCTGTCAGGTAACACACACCGCCTGAGACAAATCCTAAATTTATCCCTCGTTGTCCTAGGGGCTACCAGGACAAGACACCCAGAGCCCTCTCTGTGTCTTCTGCTGCCTCACCGGGTCCTGTGGGAGGGTCCCTGTGCCCCTCCTGGCAACTTCACCTTCAGCACCATCCACTGGTCCTGGATACCCTCCGGATATGGGCTTCCTCCGGACGTAGGGTCCCTGCTACACCTCTAATTTCAGGTCTGGGCAGGACACCACAGAGCTGACCCAGGCAGTCCCATGGCCACGACAGCCCTGTCCCTCCTCGCCCTTCGCTCCTCAGCCAGCAAATACACCACCGCCTCCTTCTAACTAGCAAATGATGTGCCAGAGGAACCTTCCCCAGCACTTCTCAGGGTTTCCTCAACCCGCAATTAAATAAAGAGCACTGCAAATCTGAATTAAGAGTAAACATGGCAAATATAAACCTCAAGGAAAAAGATGCTGGAGGGATGGATATAGTCTGAAGAGAATATACCAAAGGACTTATAGGACTATTAAACACAGAAAACAGAACCACAACAGTACACAAGGATCACCATTGAATGGGTTTCTTGGGAAGCCCACATATTCTTTTTACTTGCTCTAAAAATAGCACTTTTTTTCATGTGCTATAAAGAGACGTTTGCTTTCTCTGCTATGAGCAGACAGTCCCACGGCTGGATCTCCACCGAGGAAAAGGCACAGGCAGTGCAGTGCTGCCACCTGTAGTTAACATTGCTGTTGTCCTTTTATAGCACCTACCACCATGTGGATACCTTCAAAGAGGTGCTCCAGGACAGAGGCAAGGCTGCACCAAGAGGGGCAATGTTAGTCCAGTGAGACCAGCATGGGCTCTGATCCCCCTTGTGGGGTGGTCCCACTCACCTCCAATGTCCCACGGGAGGCTGAAGACCTGTTCAGAGGCCCTCTTGGTTTGGGGAGGACTTTCTGAGAAAAAAGACCTAATCAGTGCTGAGGAAGACAGGAGTTTAAGGGATGAACGGGGACAGCGTGGACAGCAAGGCGGTGCATGGACCACTGCTGAGCGCTTGGTTCTTCTCTCAGCTTGGAATTTGGGTACAAATCTAACATCATTCACAGCACTTTCTCTTTAGCGTCCATTGTCTGGTGCCAGGAAGGTCCTGCAGAGCAAATGCTGAACTTCCCTTACATGGGAAAACAGCAAAAGGAAAGAGTATTGGACTGAAATGCAAAGTCCAAAGCGATTTCTGCTTTGGTAGCGGATGCCAACAAAATAGACACATTTCCAGCGAGGTACCTGTGTTTTGAGTTTTCAGTTGCACGATACATGGTGTCACTGAAAAATCAACCTGGAGCAGCAGGTTCTGTTCCCTCGGCTCCCTCGGCTGCTCTCACTGAGCAGAGCAGGTCGCCCGGCACACGAACCTCTCCAGCCATTTGAACATTTCATTAAAAAAACTGTGCTTCTGGAAGGTTTGATATGTTTGCCAGTATCCGCACAGGCCCTAGCGATTTATTTTTTTGGTAGTAAGTACTACTCATTCATTGAACTTCAGAGTTCTCCTGTGTGGTTTTAAAAGTAATTTGGCCAGAGGCAAGAGCTGCAGACCCCATGGGCTGTAGCCAGCATTTCTTTCACATAAATCATAGCTTGCTTTAGGTTACATTTTCTTTGGAATGGAAAGCTGATTTTTTTAGTTATGTTGGTCTGAGGGCATCAAATTGAACCGTATTGTCACCGGTAACAAAAACAAGCTCACAGACTGCTCAGGACATCAGTAAAGGTAATCAGTCAAATGGCTTCATCCAGCCATAACTCTAAAGGTAGACATCCGATAAGTTCGTCAAAGCTTCACCTCTCACGAGCTATCAGTTCATACATCACCCTCGACATGAAAAGGGCCTCATTCCCACAGCTTTAGCACCAGAAGGGTTTTTTTTATTCTTAAAAATAGCATCTGTGCACAAGATAGTCTTGGAAATTTTATACCAGCAACTAATATCTTACTGACTCAGACCTTAAGGATCTCCTGGGATATTTGAGTTTATGTTATTGTACTATGTATTCACTGCAGTAACACCTTTCAAATCAAACCTTAGTATTAAATCCAAGCAAAAGAAGCAATTATGCTTCCAGCTTCTAATGGTAAGATGAAATAAGTTTAATTATTCAGTAAAATTATTTATAGACAAATTACTTTCTGGTAGCCTCTGTCATCATTATATCTCACGCTAACAGAACAATTTTTTTTTAAATTAAAAGATTCTTTGCTAATTTATCAATTATATGGCCTCTCTCTTTAAAATTTTAATGCTGGACTTCACAGCACTGTAAAATAATTACAAGGAACAAGAGAGTGGTCTCATTCATGAATGACGTGAGGATGTTCCCTCAGTTCCTAGAGCAGGCGCTACCAAAACCTCACTGGTGACCACTGCTGGTGGACCCCAGGCCTGGAGTCCCAAAGCATTCCTCCTTTGCTTTAACATGGAAGTGACCCTGTCAAAAGAGCTATCTCTAACAGATAATACTGGGTATGGATCATGATATCTTGCTTCTCTCCTTACACTGACTTTGCTGAAGAATTAAAATTTAGAAAGAGTAAAGACATCCCTGCCCCCAAATTTTAGTTTTCTTCACAAATGAAAAGGTTGTGCCACCATGTTACAATGCATTCACCTCCTGATCCTGATTTGGTCTCTTTTTTTTTTTGTGATTGTCAAGATTAATAGGTCTGGCTGCATTGATTTTGATGGAATTAATGACCCCAGAGAATCAAAGTTGTTAACACGACCCTGGCTTTGTACGACATTAAACAGTAAAACAATGTACAAGGTTTCAGGCACAGGAACTGCAGCCGCCTTACTCTGACGATCTTTTAATGTTATAAGGAAGGAGACATTAAGTAAAGCATTTGAGATGTGACTCATTAAACGTTTTGTTCTAACACCATTCCCTATAAATGTTTTCTACAAATTAAAAGAAATAAGTAAATTTTACTGTTTCGCATTCTTTTTGCATCCCGTCTTCAGCGGGAAGGAGGAGAAAAGAGAGGAGAGAAGAGAGAGAAACCCCCCTGAGCATTAAGAAGCTATTTTGTGTGCTGTCACTGGGATATCTTATTTTTCTCTTGGTAGAGAAATAAGTAACCTACACACTGGGAAGGAGAGACAGGAGGGACAAAGCACAACTTGTACTGGCTCCAACATAGAAGCTGGGGAAAAGCAGATGCAGTAACCACTCCTGGCAGCTCCTCTGACCCCATCACAGTTGCAGGACCATACTCCTGCGCCACATCGTTACCAGCAGAGACACGCCAACCATCAGCCTGCCCTAGGAGAGACCTAATGGCCAAGGGACCTTGCATCCATGTGGTCTGTGGGTGCACCAGAGTCTCCCCTGGTCCCCATCCTCAGCTGTGGCTCCACTGCGAAGGATGCGCTTCCGAAGACACGAGCAGCATGCCCAAACACACGGCTCGAGGCTGCAAACACAAGTGCAAGGGGAAATCATGGCATACAGGTGTAACGCAAGCTCAGTCACCCCCCCTGAGGCTTGGTGAGCTTGTACCAGGCAGAAGTTAAATTGCTTATGGTATTGCTTGTAATTGTGCTTCCACTCACATCAGGTGGCAGTTTTGACTTTTCCTTGGGTGGAAGTTTTTTTTCCCTGCAAGAGTGTCTAATGGTTGCTGGGTTTGGGTTTTTAGCATTTGAAATGTCCCATCCCAAATATTGATTAGCGTTTTGCTAATTTTGTAGAATCGTAGAATCATAGAATCATACAATTGTTTTGGTTGGAAGAGACCTTTAAGATCATCAAGCCCAACTGTTACCAGTCGCCACTAAACCATGTCCCTCAGCACTGCCTCTACACGTCTTTTAAATTCCTCCAGGGATGGTGACTGCCATCTGTAGTCACCACCACTATAACTACCACCTGCTATTACTAGAAGACATAAAGAACAACTGTTCCCTATCCACTTTTTCCATGCCTTTCACAATTTGGCTGTACCGTCTCTATGCCGTCTCTGTTCCCTGCTAAATAGCATTAATCTGTTCTTATTCCTTGTAACGGAGATACTGTTTACCCACTGTTGGCACCATGCTCTTTTCTCTTCCAGTTGTCCTGTTGTCTTTCCAAGCCTCTCATCACCACTTCTAGCACGTAACGTTTTCTAGTTATTTATATGTCTGTACTACATGGTTTACAATTAAACTAATTTGTTTGTATCATTTAGTAGAAATTCTGTCTCCTTACACGTTCTGCTATTCAAAGGATGCTACTTCTGCAGTACCTAACTAACACCCAAACATCCTGATGATAATCAGAAATGGGCAAATGAGCAAACACGTCCCAAGTAGATCTCAGCATGCAAGCCTTCATTATACAGAGCTTAATACCTATGGGTACGTGGGAAATCAGGCTGTTACTTCTTGAAAGTCTACAACGTAAAGTTTAATTCCAGCCGCTACCCAAGCAGATGTGCAGACAGGAGACGTCAAGCTTTCTCGCTCTCTCTATTCAAACTTGGGTACAAGCTGCTGAAAAAACTGAACAACATATTATGCTTTTAGCCCTTCCCAATAATGGCTTGTCTCACTTTTCCACCTGTTTTTACATTACAACAACTCATTCCAATACATGATCAGAAAAAGAAAATGGAGGCATTATGATATCGGGGAATTGCTCGTCTGAGGTTTAATAGCTCTATTTCTATAATTATTGATTGAAAATTACTCTCTCGGAGGGCTGCTGAAATACATTTTCATGATAACATTGGCAAAAATGCCAATACCTCCTGCTCAATAATCCTGCATTTAGTTTGCCTGGACCTTCATCCGCTAAGAAGAGTCTCCTTTGTGCAATGGTCCTTTGCGCAGCACACGAGCACACCTCAGTGTAGCAGTCACCTGCGGTGGGGCTGTCTCACGGCCTCGCTGAGATGAGGCAGATTAGAGGAAACGCTCACTTTCCGTGAACGACGAATGATCCAAGGGGCAGCATGATCACCAACCGCTTGATAATTGCCGCATGATAAGGTGGTTGTGGTTTGATTGCATGTCAAGGCTGCACGATGCTGCTGGTGCCGCGGCACATCCTGAAAGGCACCGGGAATGGTCTGATATGGAGACCTGTGAAAAAAAACATTTGTTGAATTGATGGGTAGTTTCTATCTCTGGAATTATCCGAGCTGTGGTGTTGCGTACCAAAAGCAATGGTAATCCTTTGCTTGAGCCTGGTGAGCTGGGAATTGCCATCCAGCATTTTGGCTGCCCAGGGAATCACAGAATCACAGGGGTTGGAAGGGACCTCTGGAGATCATCTAGTCAGCTTCCCCTGGAGATACTTAAAATTGAAGAACTGTATGTACCTATTAAAAATAACCTGTTTACTCTGCACAGACAAATCCTATCACCCAAAGATATTTCTTTTTGTGTCTGGTACTTGAAATATAGGTTATATGTTGATTTTTTTAGTGATCAGGCCTAAAGATTATTTATTGCAAGGGACTCCTTTTGTAAATAATTAAGGATAAAACAACATCTACATAACAAATTAGTTCTTGACAAATAAATCATCTGAAGGCAGCAAAACCATGTGAAGAGATCTATCTACATAGGACCTGCATCCCTGGAGGTATTTAAAAGATGTGTAGATGTGGTGCTGAGCGACATGGTAACTTGGCAGCGCTAGGTTAACTGTGGGACTCGATAATCTTAGAGGTCTCTTACAGCCTAGATGTTTCTATGAGCCGTTTCTTCTATGATCTCCTCATCATATGGTTTTTCTTGGAAGCCAGGTTCTGCCTAGCTTAGTGCAAGAATGGTGGCCTAAAGGTCCCTTTGCCACCCAAGGCCGTGGACCACTCACCATTGCCTTCCTCCGTATCAGCAGCCTCCAACCTGGGGAATGTAGCTATAAACACTCCAGCCAAAATATCAAGCGGGACGACAGAGAAGGGCTGCCATGCCGATGCAGGTGCCGGTGTGATGGCAGGAGAGCACACAGCAGGGAGCGGGGAGGAAGGGACATTCCCAGGGTCCGGCTGCAGCCTGGCTGGCAAAGCAGCAGCAGCTCCGGGAAGGGATGGGGATTTGCAAGGCCCCCCAGGAAGGGAGCAGAGGGAACACCACCTTCCAATTGCTAGTGGGCTAAAATGGGTCTATTGTGATGCTTTTTCCTGCGGTTGTCCTTTCTTCCTCTGTGCTTCATAGAATACTTGTAGGTGTCCTTCCCGTTACCGTTATGTGCACCAGGTAGTGCTGAAGCCCGTCACTGTTTCAAAACCAAGTCCTGCAGACATGCAAAAGTGGTGAGTTTCGAAAGGCATATCGCTGTTTGAGACTGTCAGGTGTTTTTTAATTGTGCAGTCAGCAGAAGTTTCAGTACATAGCTGTGATTTTTTTTTTTCATGTGACCTGAAAAGTTTTGCTCCCAAAGGATGTTGATTAAAAATTTTAATAGGTGTTCTAACAGCCAAGCTACATGATAATGCTCAGCCTTCAAGTATTGTGCCCAGCATTAATAAAATTAGAGGGAATAAACTCTACATTTGTGTAACAATTATCCCCCAGTTTCTATTTTGTTCCTCTAGATCATCTTGCTTGCTTGAAGTATCCTGTCTCCATGATTTATTGCTAGATCTGCTTTGTCACCATCTGCTCTGCTGTTGCTCAAGAAAGAACAAATCCCCAGAAAACATTACTGTCCAGACTAAGCACCGTATAAGCATCCTTCGCACATTCAGCCAAACATTGACTAATGGCGAGCTAGGCTATAATCACAAATTCCCTCCTTTCCTGTTCACTACAGTTCAAATTCATATCAAAAACTTTGTGGAATTCAGCTATCCTCCTTGGGGATATAGGTTACCATCTGTCTGGTTTCCAGTGGTACATTTAAAAAACATTTGTCCCATTTTCATAAAACATCCTGCTGCACAGCAACCACTTTAATATCTAATTACACAACATTATGTATCACATATGTCACAACCAGAATAATTTGACCTAAGTTTCTCTTATCTAGTCTAGTCGGTTTTGCTATTTTAAATTAAGTTATCCAAACACCTACAAATCCAAAAGAATGCCTCTAGCTAATGTAATTAAAAAAAATAAAATAAGTAAATATTGAACTGCCTGAGGAACATTTAGGATTTAATTTGGTAATTTATATAAGGTTTTCATTTCAAAAGCAAGCTAGATTTTAAACTGAAGGTTAATGTACTTACCAAAGCATAAAAAACAATAATAAAATCAAAGTTAGTAAAAGCAGGCAAGAGAATAGCAAAATAGATCGGTTTTTACGCTGCCCACATAAACACAAATGCCAAAAATATAAAAAAATAAATTAATCTTCCCCACTCCTCAAATCTTCCTGGCTGTCCCCAGAAGCCTGTGCGGAGGACAGACAGTCATTCTGCGGTCAGCCAGGGGAAAGCATCTTCCCAAGCCACGTCTACTCAGGCTGCTTGACGCGAAGTTCGCTCAAGTCTTTGTGAAGGTTCCCGTTGACTCCACCAAACCATGGTGCTGTCGGGGACCTCCAGAGGGGGGCTGGGGAGAGGCAGCCAGACTGTGTCCCTCCTCCCTGGCCAACCCACGCGTCGTCACTAACTGCACCCCTGAGCACCTTTACAATGCAGTTAAGGATGACCAGGGCACAGATGCTCTGGGAGCACTGTGATTCCAAGTGCATGTGAAACTGCTTTGTACCAAAATCCCATGGGGCGGTGACATTCACCATCCCAGAGCAGTAGCTTGCCTTGCACCACTTCGCCCAGCTGTTCTGTATTTCTGCCTTGCCCATGCAGGGATGATGCTCCAGCAGTGGAGGGATAACGCCTAGAGCACCCTGCTTCCCTTTCCCCTGGCCAGGACCTCTCTTCTTCTCCCCAGCAAAGTGCTGCAGCAGACCAGAGTAGCCATGAACACGGGCTTAGAGAAGTCTATAATGGTCTGTAGGTCCTCAGGGGCTTGTTGAGGGTGGGGGATAGGGAAAGTCTTGGAGACTCCACTCAGTTCCACTGGAAAAGCTCCCAGATGAAGAGTCGGATGAGAGTGTCTCAGGAGTTGGGGCTCAATGAGAGGAGAAAGAGAGAGAGATGTAGGGAAGGAAAAAAAAAAAAAAAAATCCTTGCTTCTTCTACCCTGAAACTCCAGTAGACCCCTTGGCCAAAAATGTTGGTATCCAGCACTAAGTTGTGTCATGATACTTTTTTCTCCTATCAGGTCCTGGAAGATTCAAATAGTATTTCCCATGGCCACCCTAAGGAGAAGAGTTGCAGCAGGCCACCCTTGAGACAACAAACAGATGATGGATAGTAGCAATTTTTTTTTTTTGGGCTCAATTTTTTTTTCTGTCTGTATCTAGCCAGAAAGCAGCTATCTATCTCATTCACAGCTACTTGTCTAAGAGAAGCTATAAATTTAACTAAAGTTCATGGGGAACATACACTCTTGAGGGTGGTAGGCTACTTCCCCTGTAATCACATCAGTTCTGTCTGCAGTGAATCTGAGGCAAATTACTCAGAAGTCTCCCTCAATTTCTCTGAGTCTTCCAGATAGATATGACATAGTTAGTCCAAAGAACCATGTTAATGGTGGAGCCTGTAGCATAGGATTCTTCCCCAAAACTCAGAACCACCTTAGATGAACACGCGCCATCAAGAAGCTTGTCCTGAAAGCAGCCACGCCTGATCATCCAGCCTCTCTCCACTGAATTGCTTCCGTGTTCTTCCACGTGAGGAAGAGTCCGGCTGCTTTGCAAAGAAAAGGTCCATTCCGAGGAGGATTTATTGTTGGAGCGAGGGACACGTGGGGTGACTGAATATAGAGAGGTACCTTGAGAGACTAACTCTGTAATTTCTGGACCATGAATGACCTTTACATAAGGCGTATGAGTGGGCAGAGGAGGCTCGCGTCCCCCGGTCACCGTCACGGTTTGGCTGCACAATGGCAAGTATCAGTTGTCCAGGAGCAATATCCTGAACACACTGGGGACACTTGGCCAGGCTCCCTGGGGCTCAGAGGGAGAGGCAGGGGTGTCAGCAGCCCGGGGCTGGAGGCGCACATGTGGTTGGAGCTGCCCACCTTTGGCAAACGATGATTATTTTCATTATGTTATTAGTGTTACACTGAATTCACAGTAGTAAATGCCAGATTTTATCAGACAGAGAATGATGTGATTTAAGAAATGGTCATTGAATTCTCAGGAAGAATTGCAGCAAAAAAAAAAAAAAAATAAAAGAAGGAAAGTTTGTAAATCACATAGATTTTAGAGAACTTGTTCTTTTCTACAGACATCCCAGTAGGACAGAAAAACCTCTTTGCAGGAAAAAACCGCACAGACATCCTATAACATTTCGTTATACTGCCGAGATAGTCAATGAGATTTAGAAAAAATTCAGACATCGATACAAAAGCCTATTTGCTAACTACCCCCAATGGTAATATTACAGTATCAGGTGCAGCTAGCCAGGAGAAAAATAATCAGATACCCATTAAAATTTATCAGCTGTTTCAAGAGAGATTATCTGACCGAGATCAGTATGACTCTGAAGTTATCTCAGAGGAGACTTCCTGAGCTCTTTGAAATTCAAACCAACATCTGAATGAGTAAAAAAGAACCCAGGTAAGTATCATAACTTATGAGATATTTCATTATGTCTATCAGTGGCCATCTTACCTCTTCAACTAACCAATAAACAAATAAATAAATAAAGAAGGAAAGCGATCTCTCCATTTACCTTGGTGTAACTTTGCACTTTTTGCTGAGTGACAGAATTTATAACTTTATGCCCAGAACTTTGTTTACGCATCCACTTTTGAGCACATTTGCTCATACAACAGCTGGGATTGCCTGAGCAATCGCGCTTGCAGCCAAGGTACGAAATAATCCTCCATTTATGATTTATCTACGCACAGAGGTCTAAGCACTCCAATAGAGTCAGGATTTAACAGTTCATCCCACTTCTTACCATGGAATTAATCAGGACAACTGATGGTAAGGTAAGCCTCCTATTTAATAAGCAGATACTAGTCCTAAGTTTTGCACACATCAAGAGACAGCATCGATGTCCCTGACCTGTACAGCGGGGCAGAAGTCAAAGGTTTGTATAAACTTATTAGAGATGAGAGTGGAACAAAACAAATAAATTCCCTGTAGGATTAAGTTGCCCTGTGAATCCGAGTGGTCACAAGAGGCCATTGGAATAAAGAACTCACCAGTGCTGTGCAGATGTGTTCACTCCTCGCACTTCCAATGGTTTTAAGTGCTGTGCTTTTTTTTTTTTGGGCCAGTTGAGAACTAGCTTACCTGTGATGCTATTTCTTTAGAGAGAGACAAAGAAATCTGTAAAAGAAAACTGAACGTATCTAATCTTTCACCCCAAAGCGATGGGAATGCTCCACAGTATTCTTTGCATAAACCTGAAGTATGCACTAAGATGGGATGTTAATTCCATTTTACAACTGCTGGTAAATGCAAGACAGAAAATGCAAATATATCCATCCCAGAACATACATTAATAAATTCAATGAGTGTTTTAAGAATCTCAGATGATCAAAACTGAAAAATAAAAAGCATTTTTTTTAATGATTTTTCAAGTCTGATAATTGTTTTAGCATCTCAGTCTCAATGCAACATCTCCAACTAAATAAAAATAAAAAGCCCTGGCTGATACAATGAACTTGAGAATATGAAAAGTGTCTTCAATTTCAAACATGGCTTCTGTTAACAAGAAGTTACCCAAATTTTGTTTTAAGGAAACAATTGATGAAATCTGCTTGGTTACTTAGAATGAGTCTGCAAAACCCAAGTGTATCTTTGATTACAAGCCAACATGACAAAATGAGCTGCATTAGTAAAAATGGACCTGAGCATTGCTATTTCTATGGTGCTAAAGACTGTGATTTCCCAAAGTATGTTTTTAATACCTGAGGGATATTGGATGTAGGGTGTGGGAACAAGCCATTGTGAAAGCTGTGAATGCTCTGGCATCTGCAGCTGAGAACGGCTGATGACTGGGTAGTGGTAGGAGAACGTCCAGTGTTTCATGTAAAGATGTGAGCTTATATCTTGTCTGAACTCTTAGGGGTAAAGACCTTGCAATTCACTACCGGAGAGTTTTGCAGAATACTTTCCTCCTATTAAATTGAACTCTTAAGTGCTTGTGTAATAGAGTAACGATGATTAACCATACAGCATGGGAGTTGCAGAACAGCAGTTTAGGCTAAGAAAAAGACAAATAAGTGGCTGCAGAGAAGTACAATAATTCAGAATTTGAAAATTGTACCAAAGAGTGAAGCAGCTCCTGAGCAAATAAAAAACGTCTCACAGAAACGTAAGATTAACTCTTAACTAGGTTTATCTACATGGTGTTTAGCTGTTCCACTCCTCAGTACTCTAAAGAGTAGGATTTGTAATAGGTCTATTAATCAAAGTGATGGAAGAATAAAATCTTCACACTCAGCCAGGAAGGCATCAAGTCAATATCAAAATCATAACATTTTAAGTTAAAGCCGTCTATCTGGACTTTGGAAATGTTTAGACTACACAACCAAAAGTCAGAAACCAAACATTTGAACTAAGCTGATAACAAATGATCATTAATTAAGACTGAAGTCAACAATCTGGCACTGAAAAAATTCCTAGGACAGTGAGCCAAAAGTCCAAAGTAAGATGTCCAAAGTAAGTTCATAATAATTCATCGTCAATTCGAGATGAGATAAGCTCGTTGGAGGAAGCCAAACGTGGATAATACAGGGGACTACGGGCAGTCTGTATGATAAATATTAACTTCTCTTCTGAGACGGAGGCTAATGGGGACTCAGCCTTCAGCTAATTTAGGACTGTTTTTTATAATTGGATAAACAGTAATTTAGGGCTGAGGCTACTATTATTGATGTAGACAAAGATTCATATTGAGATGCCAGCTAACTACCAAACCCAGCTGTTGAACCCGGTTGAGCTAGGCTGTGTCCCAGCACACATTAGGGCCACCCCTTGCTCCTCCCACCTCTTCGTCTAAAACCCGACAGTTTATCACTGCAGGATATGAAAAAACAGCCTCAGCAATGAAGTAATAAACACAAGCGGGATGCGCTCAGTTCACAGCCATCCAGTAGGAAAGATCTCAGCAGCCAGGTTATGAGCAGAGTGTGCTCTTCTGAGCACTGGGGATTTCCAAGGGACAACCCACGGGCTGCTGGTGGTCTGCAAGGCACGCAGAAGTGGGTGGTAAAAGCAGAAGCTGCACGTATCACCAGTTCTTCCTCTGTGTCACGCAGTGCAATGGTTCCCAGTTTCTTTTAACCACCTACTGTCCTCCAAAAGCTTCTTGAAGAGGGCAGTTGTGTATAGGTTAGAAGACACAGGTGGGGAGCTGAAGGAGGACTCTGCAGTGATGGGTTTCCTCTTGAGCTTTTTAATTTGGAAGAGGTAGCCCTGGAGAGAGAGTAAAAAGTTGCCCATGTGCTATTTATATAAACTATGTGTGTGGTATGCTGGGCACTCTCCTGCTTCTCTTCCCCAGGACTGTGTGGTGTGTCCCTATGGAGCTGGTGGCTCTGCCTGAGCAGATGCTTTCAGCTCTGTTGTATGGATGATTTGGACTTGGGGGTGGTCCAAGACTGCCCTCCTGCAACTCAGCGTAGGCTGTCACAACCCAGCTCTTGGAAAATACACGCGGTGGGCAGTAGCGGCCGCTGGCAGGGAAGCGAGGTGAGGTGAGAGCCAGAGACAGGGCAGGAGCCAGAAGGGAGACAGCGTTAGTGTACGAAACAGCCACTTCCACCGGCAGCCAGGACCTTACGTGCTGCTCTTGCAACACTCCGAGCAAACTGGGCTGCGGTGACGCCTCCAGCCTGGTGTCCCTGCGGCGGGGGCTCTCCGGCAAGAAATGGGATGCGTGCTCCTCCCACCCTCCTGCATGGTTTCATCCGTCCGTTCTCAAACACGTCCTCGATACTCTAAACGACATCGTTCAGAGAATTAATTACTCTCCAGACTCTCTGTTAATTCTCACTCCTCACACAACAGTCATGCACAGTCTGTATTGTAATGGCCCTTCTGCAAGGCATGCTCTGCACCAACAGAATCTGCTGCCAGAAGAGGAGAATTCGTGATGTTTTTTGGTTATGAATCCCCCCTTTCAGGTCTCCCAGTGACAATCAGCTCCTGCAATACCCCCGGCCTGCACCGTAGATGACGGTGTGCAGGTACTTTTGTTGGAATATTTACCCCTTAGCTGGTTCCTTGACATTTGCTAGAAAACTACTTCACCCTGTAAACAGCAAAAACGAGAACACCTGAGACTATATTTAAACACTATTAATTTCATATCTGAAATAGGAGTATTTGTTAAGTGTTTGCTGCAAACTTTAGTGTATCACAAATCCAAGTTTTTTTATAGGTCAGATCCCAGAAGAAATCCAAGCAAGGAGACCGAAACATAGATAAGCAAAAGAAAATTTCCTTGGGCTGTTGTATATAAGAATAATAAGTAAAACTTAGAAGTAAAGCTATTAATTCCCCAAACACATGACTACATTCAGTCTACGTGAATACTTAACATCAAATTCAAGAGCTAAGTATTTTAAGTCAACATTACTACTCTCCAAAATAACTAATGTTTTCACCAAAACATTTTATGAATCTACATATAGTTCTTTAAAGATTTAGTCCTTTTTAGGTTTCCTGCATGGCAGAACGTAGCCTGTACTTGTTCTGCATTCAAAGACATCTTCCTACTCGATTTTTTTCCTTGATTAACAACCAGACTTCGTAACTCCATTGTACCTACATGGTGGTAAGGCCCTGAACAGCAAAGGGTGGTGGGCTTGTGTTTTATCTGGTTTCTTGAAGGGTAGTACAAAGCAGGGGACTGCTATCCCCAACCCGAGTCCTCTCAGTCCTGCGCTTATGAGCATTGCCATGAAAGCTTTGGGGGCTGAAGCTGGTTTGCAGGAGGTCCACTACCCATGGAGAGATGAGTGGACAGCAGCAGCCCAGGTTCCGCCTGGGGCTGGGGCTCGGACCCTGCAGTCTGTTGGTGTCACTGAAGTAGAGTGGATGCCAAGCAAGAGGGTTCGGGCTGACTTTTGTTCCTTAAAGCTGGGTTTCAGGAGAGTCATCTGATGACTGGCAACTAAGCACATAGGAAGAGATACAAGGTTTTTTTCCTTCTCCCGAGGGTTTTATCTTGCCAGCAGGAAAATTGGTGTGGAGACCAAGATAGAAAAGGACAGAGTGTGCATGGGGCTGTCTGGCTCGAGCAGAAGTGAGCTCCCAAAGCTGAGTCAGGAGCCCCTAACAAGCTCCTAGATCCAACGCTGCTGTGCTGCTGCTCTCCACTCCAGCAGAGCCAGAAGTGCAGGGGATATTAGGCGAGAGCGCTATAAATCACACTAGTGGCTGCCTGCTAAAAGCTCTCCAGTGAAACTCTTCGCTTGGATGATTCACCATTGCAAACCCGCCCAGTCCCTCTTGAGCTGAGGCGCTGAACGCCAGCAGCGACACCGAGTTACCGCTGAACACACGGTTATTGCGCTTTGCACGCAAAGATGGAGGCGCAAGTGGTCCAGGCCCCTCACGGAGCAGATACAAGGTTTGAAAGTCACCACTCGCTAACCGGCTGTGAGAGAAGAGCTGCTCATAGACACTGTGACAGGTGACACAGCAAGGCCGTCCCCCTTGCAGGCACCCTCCAGCCGGGGAAAGGCCACCGTCCACATGAAGGAAGGTGCTGTGGGGGACAAACACTGGAGTATGTCAACTCTCTGACCAAGGCAAGGGAGATGCACCCACTAACAGAAGTGGTTGCTCCAGAGAGAACAGTAGGACACAGACACAGAATGTGCCCGGGACTAATGAATTGTGTTTGTGATGATGGCAAGAGATGGTTTGTAATTTACCAGCTTGTTTGAGGATGACAGATCTCATGAGAGAGCCAAACAGAGCAGCCACATTTGGAAGAACTGTGGCAAGACCTTAACAAACCAGGTGAGTGGGCAGCCCGAGGGCAAATAAAATGTCTGTAAATGCAGCTTAACACAGTTTAGCGAGGCACATTCAGATTTCAACTTAGACACTTTACAGGACTTTCAGTTCACTCTATTATTTCAGAGAAAGGGCAGCTCAATGAAGACATCTGCTCAATGTCCATCCGCTGTCAAAAAATTACCAGCAAAAATATTTTGGAAAGAGTGTAACTGTGCCTGCTCCAGGACTTGAGTTAAAGCCAGTCCCCAATTATTACTGATCCAAAGTTTAAAACTGTTATATATTGGGATCAGTAGATAAGACCCCTTTCCTCTACATAAATCCTGTTGGGGTAAATTTCAGGACTGTGCACTTCAGACCAGAAACCCCAAATATTTCCTCGGCGTGCACCCTGATCAGCCAAACAGCTTGCTGACTGCACGGGGAGGTGGGGAGGCTTTTTACCTCCCCTGAAGCAATTATCCATGGCCAGAAAGATGAGTTTGGGTTAGGTGAATGGCGGGACCCATCTACTTTGGGATCCAGAAATGCAGCAACGAGCAGTTGAGGATGACTCGCAGCAACTTTGCTGCCGGTCAAAGCGGCTCCGGGATGACCCAGTCCCTGACTTGTCCCCAGACTGGGGGGAGCTGAGGTAAAGGTCTCCCTTAAATCCTACCCACCTGCAGCCAGAACAAAGAATATGGGCCTCAGCCTTTAACCTCACCTCATCTTTCATTCATTGATTAGATGATCGTAAATATAAATCTAATTTAAGTCACCAAATGCTATTTTTTTCAGACCTGTAGTGTTTTACGTACTTTGGGAAATCTGCTATACATAGGAAGTGTTAAGAGGCCGTAGCAAAACCAGGAAAAATGCAATGAATGAATGAAATATAACTATCCATTATGAACACGAGATGATATAAATGCAAACCTGAATGGGTGGTCCTCCGCTGGTGAAATGTAGCCTGAGGAAGCCGGAGTGGAGGACCTGAGCCAGAGGAACTGCGGGAATGATCCCGCCCTAGAAGACGCAGGATTTGCCCTGGTTTTTAGCATTGGATAGCAGCTATTTAATGCTCAAAATAAACTGGCAACAGCAGCAACATAAGCATTTTTAAAATTCCTGTTTGTAGTATCAAAATATTTAATAAATTACCTAATTCGTTGCCAATTAAAGTGTCAGGGAACAGTTTAGTTTTCCAGGTTTAGTGCTACAAAGCGATCATTGTTTTAGGTCCAGCGGATCCACTGCTAATGAGTTATTTGTGTAGAACTTCAATGTGTTCGAAACCATCAACTAGTGCTAGATATTGACGTATCCTACAGAACTGGTTCTCCCGTAGTTCTGTAAAGGAAGCATCTTACCTAAGGCTTAAGGCACTCTATGGCCAGTCCATCTGGAGGTTTCTTTACACATCAATTGTCAGTTATGCTCATGCTTTAGTTTCATCATCATCATCATCATCATCATCATCATCAAGGAAACTGTATATTTTTAAACTCAGGCACATGTTTATTAGGCACTCTGTTAATTAAGGATTAACCACTTACAGTGCCCTCATATTTAGCAGTATTTATTTTGCCAAAAAATTGCATTAGTAAGTATTCATTTTTTCTTCTGGAATGTTCAAATGTTCTTTTTTCTCAGTGAGAGTGAAAAACAGCAGTCGTCGTCTTCATTCCCTGTGAAGCACATTTTCTTTCTACACTCAAATATCATGTTCTTTCTCTCACATCCTTCCACTTTTTTTTTTTTTTTTTTTTTTTTTTGTCATTAATTCTCTTCCAAGGAAAAAGGAGTGCACGCTCTACTACGGAGCAGAGCGGGTCTGACTGATGCTGTCTCTCTCCCCTGACCTTTCCGTAGCACTATTCATTAATGTGACTGTACCAGTAAGTCTTCTGCTCGGGGGATTGGGGAATTGCATGGCAATAGCATATTGAGCTTTCCTCCTCTAGCTGGTACTGCTTAAAAATGGTGACAGCGACAAAAATTGTTAGAGAATACAGTTATTTACTAGCAATAACTCATTCTTTGTCTGCAAGTTGCCGAGAAGGAGCTGTGTGCCAAATTACAGCTGATCAGCATTTTTCAGGTGAAGCAGTGGTCAAAGCGTGACCATTTTTCAATCGCTTTTTTTGGTTGTCAAAACATTTCCCCCTGTTCAGTGCTTTGAAAATAGCCGTTAGAAACACAAAGAAACGGTCATTTTTACACTTTATTTTGACTTTTTCTTTAGGATTTTATTGGCTATCGGTGTTGGGGAGAGTTGGTGGTGTAAATACTTATTGTTTTCTTTTTTCATAATTGAGAAATGTTGCTTGGAGAATTTGTTTCTGAATTCAAGAACACAGGAACTTCTGGTTTAAAAGCAAAGCAAACACCTCTTCAGAAAACCTTGCTCGGTAGCCATAAGACAGGCTACAGCTGGAGTGAAGGAAGGGTAACTGCACATCCGTAAGATCACCAGTTCCTATCTCTTCTAGACATCCGTCCTTGCTCTTCTACTTGTAACAGCTCTATGCGCACCTGGATGCTGAGACAGAGAGCAGAGAGCACCGCTGCGGTTGTGTACAAGAGATACATTCAAGAGGTCATCCTCCCCCTCTGCTCTGCCCTGGTGAGGCCACATATGGAGTACTGTGTCCAGTTCTGGGCCCCCCAGTTCAAGAGGGACAGGGAACTACTGTAGAGAGTCCAGCGGAGGGCCACGAAGACAATCAAGGCAACGGAGCACCTCTCTGATGAGGAAAGGCTGAGACCTGGGTCTGTTTAGCCTGGAGAAGTCTGAGAGGGGACTTCATCAATGCTTGTAAATATCTAAAGGGTGGGTGCCAAGAGGATGGGGCCAGACTCTTTTCAGTGGGGCCCAGCGACAGGACAAGGGGTAACGGGCACAAGCTGGAACACAGGAAATTCCATCTCAACGTGAGGAAAAACTTCTTTACTTTGAGGGTGGCAGAGCCCTGGAACAGGCTGCCCAGAGAGGTGGTGGAGTCTCCTTCTCTGGAGACATTCAAAACCCGCCTGGATGCATTCCTGTGCAACCTGCTCTGGGTGACCCTGCTCTGGCAGGGGGGTTGGACTAGATGATCTCCAGAGGTCCCTTCCAACCCCTATCATTCTGTGATTTGGTGTACGTAAGTTACTGTATGTAAGGAAATCTCTTCATCTTTCATGACATGGTCTCTATAGAGCTCAAGCGTAAGACAAGAGCGATCTCCTAAAGGATAGATGGGAGGTGGCAGGGATAATATGTCCCTTGAACGGGGGGGCTGCATTGCTGGCTTGCAAATGTCTTCTGCTCTCGTTGCCTTAGAAGGAGAATAATGATTTCTGAAGTCTGAACCTAACTCCTCCACCCAGCAGTGCTACAGATTTCAGACAAGGGAACATTACTGCGATACGTGTATATACGTAGCAAGATACCGGTAACCCAACATCCTACTTCTCGAGTGAGCCCTGAGGCATTTATAGCGTGACTAATCTCGCTTACTTTGGCAGTCATGAGGCTGAGATAGCCTGACTTTGACATTTTTCTCCAAAAGCTGTAACCGGCTTTCCCAATGGGTTAGTTGTGGGCAAGTGCGTGTGGTGCTGCTTTCAATGGCTGGCCCATGTAACCTTCCCTCTCAAGGGTTCCTGACAGACTTCAGAAAACACGGTGACACTCCTGACTGGGGTGAAAAACAACACAGCGCTGGCAAAATCCCAGCCATATTTATTCAGAAATAAATCATAAATCATATTAGCAATAGTTATTCAGAAATAAATCATAACGAGCTGACTGTCAGGGCCTGCGGCTCCCAACCCAAGACAGTCCAGAATGATCCCTCCCTCCCAGACAGGAAAGGACGCTGAAAAAGCAGCAAGAAAGAAGAAGAAAAGAAGCACGTTTCCCAGTGATTCAACCGACCACAACATGCTTTGTGGTTTTCACAGGTCTGACTTAATTTGCTGATGTAGGCAACGGGACGGGGCTCTGCAGCCGGAGGAGCAGCAGAGACATGGTGATAGGTTGAGGCTGAGGCACATCCCGGTGCTCCTGCCAGCCGTCCCGGGCTGGGAGAGGTGTGTGGCCTGGCAGGTGACAGGGATGCGTGTGGCCTGGCAGGTGACAGGGATGCTTGTGGCCTGGCAGGTGGCTCTCCCAAGCAAGGGGGTTGCAGGAAGGGCTTTCTCAACAAGCAGCCAAGAATAAGGATATAGTTTGAGAGAGCAGCGTACAGGGTTTTATTCAGCACAGTCCTTATGGGCTTAACGAAGCAACTCACGTAGCTAAAGGGTTTGCAATTTAGATGGTACGTTTTTTTTTTTTATTTTTTATTTTTAAAGGGAAATCTGCTTGTACCAGGCTGTTTTTAGAAGCTGGTAACTCAATTTACCCTTTATGTTCTTTGAAATAGAAGACAAACTTGATTTGGTCTTGAAATACAAGACAATATTTAATGAAGAGCCAGGGGGAAGTGACCGATCCTGATGGTTACATCACGCAAGATATGAGCTGAGCCCATCTATCATTACCCTCGTCAAGATGGAAGTGTGACATTATTTAAGAGGGTTTGGAAAATCCAGTCTCTGCTCCGACTCTAGTAGCCAAGCCAAAGTCCTGGGGCTTTACTAACATCGGTAGTGCCCGCCTGAAGTGGTCTCTCATGCTCGAGCTTCATGGGTGACAGACTTGCTTTATACTCTAAAGGAGCCCCAAAAGCATCAGAGCGAAAACAGAAAAAAAAGAAAAAAAACCACCCCAAACCCAGAAAACTGAGTGTAGTAAAATTATTGGTAGGAACTCCAAATCTGTTTAAGGAGATTTTAATATCCGTTTTTACAATCAAACCATTGGGCAGAACTGAGGTAATTACTGTGTGCAGGGATGCAATCATTTCAGAAGTCACTTAAGGAAAATGGTTTGATCCTGCACCGAAGCAGGTGAGGAGAGTACTGTCATGTGCTCTCCCCGTAGGTTTGCTGTGGGGACAGTAAGAAAAGCCCAGTAAATAATAATACCTGAAACTACAATGAAATTATCTTCTCTGCCTGTTGAATGACTAATCTCACCTTCATTAGTTTTAATACCAAGCTTTATAAACAAACAGCAACAGCTGTATGAGCTTTCAAAAAACAGTGTTTTTCGCTCAAAATTAATGATGACACATCACCTGGAAGATGGAAGAATAAATAATAAGCGAAGAATAAATAATAAGCGAAATCAGCACGGGTACTTGGCAGGAACGCTACCCAAGAAAAAGCAGTGGAGAAGTGAGGTACCCAGAGCCATCTGATGTCCTCAAACTGCAGATGAAGGATGCTCACCAACAGTCTGCATGACATGTTTTCCTGTATTCTTAATTATTTGTGGGTTTAGTTTAAAGTAAATGACACAAACAGATGCAAATGAATCTGCTAGCATCTCTAATTCTTTAAGGATGCGGCTGCACAGATGCAGCCTTTACAGAAGGGGAGCAGAGCAAAGGTTTTTGTCCCTCTGGGCCAGAACAACTCAGTTCACCTCCACTAGAGTCACATCCCATTCTATAAACTGCATCAGTATTTCAGGGAGAGCGAAAAATAAGCCCAAAGAAGTCCATTAAGACCCCAGCAGTTCATAGGAAAATCGCTCATGTATCTTCAAGGTTTCAAGGTTCGCTCTGTGTGTGCAAGAGCAGCACCGAAATCTGCCTCTGATTTTTATTTGGCACAAGTGAGATAAATCCACTCGAGTGATTGAAATGCCGTTTATCCACACAAAAATAAACTACCCACTTTCAAGCAAATACTTAAGCCCTTATGGGATTTTTCTTGCAGGATGGGGTGATTCGGGATTGAAATAGAGAGAAGGGTAATTGTGGCTGTTTGGGGGAGCCCCTGCACAGCTGCCATCGTGTGGCACAAGAGGGGAGCAGAGAGGAGCCTCTGCCTAAAGGGGGACACAAAGACAAACTTTTTATTAACGCTCCAAGCTCTAGAGATGCAACACAGGAGGAATAAACTCAGGTCGAAACCTTGCTGATGCCTGTGGATTGGGACCTCCCCCAGTTACCTCCTCCCTGAGAAGAATATCTCTGCAGTTCCTGCAGTACCTTAATATCTAATGTGTGTGTGTATATATATATATATATATAAAATAAAAAAAATATATATACAAAAATCAGAAGGATTTTTTTCATTCCTCTTTTTTGTTTTTTTTTGAAGCTGGTGATTTAATTATCAAAATCAGCGTTCTTATGAAGACATTTACTCAGCAATGCCCGACCGAATGCGGTTTTCCTGCAAATCTGACAGGAGGGATCTGTTGTCCCCCTGTCCCCTGCACCTGAGGAGAGCTGAACGTCCCGCGCAGACCTTACCCAGCTCCTGCTCCAAGCCCCATCCTGGTCAACAAAGAGATTCCTTCTGACCTTCCTGGAAGCTGGATTAGGCCTTGAAAAGCCATACATTTTAAAACATTCCACGGAGGTTATGTTTGCTCTAAAACCACAGCGAAGTGAATGCAAAACTATATTAATATTTAACATTGGCCTATAAAAACGAGGAACTCGGAGTCAGGGCAGCTGGTACAAGTTTAATTCACATCATCATTTCAAAATGAAAATGCAGAAGAGGACAGAGTATCACATCTTCACGTTCGAAATCTATTTTCTTTTCTGTAAGATCCAATTTTGTTATTTCTATGCCTACACCTGTTAAATAGCCATGAAAAATATTTTGCGTTTATGCAATTTTTTTGATTTGCTTTTCCTATCTGGTAGTTCTGGTTATATTTAAAGAAATGAAAACAGAAAAAAAAAATGGGTCAGAGGGAGAAAAAAAAAAAAAGAGAGAATAGATTAGTTAAAAGAAAAACAAACACAAATATTGTGCTTGTGGACTGTATTTAGGGGTTGGCCAGAAGTCTAAGGTCTTGATAGATGGTTCTGGGTGCGCAGTTTTATTGCTGGTACACAGCACACTTTGTTCCTTTTGTTTCACCGAACCTGCCAACTTTGGAAATTAGTGACACGGGTATTCAAAATGTTTGACAAGTGGTCAGACTCCGATATACATATTCATACCCCAGCTGTAAATGATGGCAGGAAGTTTCAGATGCAGTAAAAATGAATACTTTAGTTCAGCCCAACTTTAATATAAGTTTCGTAAGCACTTTTACTGTGAAAGCAGGAGCGCCTTTTAGATAGCACACAGGGGACACATCATTTAAAGAAATGTTTCTTTGCTTGAACCAGAAGTCCAAATCTGCTCAGTTCATTTAAAATATTTTTTTTTTCTCTTTTTCTCAAGAATAAATGAATAAGCAGTTCCTTTTGTGGTTTTCCTGATGCTTGGTGACTTGCTATTATTCTTCCAGCAGAAAAAGGATCAGACGCTCATATGAACAGATGTGTCCCTCCTCCTCAGCCCCACACTCGCCCTCTCCCTTTGGAAAAGAAAGGTGACGGGGCCTGGTGTTTGACTAAAAGAGGCTATAAATCTTCTGGGGATATACTGTGATGGCTTTTTGCGCGTAAAAAAAAAAGCATTGAGGAAAGGAAACAGGTTAAAAAGCAGAGTCCTCGTAATAAATCATACGCTGTTCTTGGTTTGTTGTTTTTTTTTTTTTTTTTTTTTTTTTTTTTTTAACTCTTGGAAGCGCAGGGCTGCTTTAATGAAGTGCCAGTGCCAGAAACCCTTCTGCTGGGGGGTGCCGGGCTACGGGGGGAGACAGGGGGCATGTGCGGGGATGGAAGACGCTCGCATTTCAGCGCAGCCCATTTTGCACAGGGGCTGAGCCCCCGACAGGCAGAATCCGCCCCCCTCCCCCGCTCCCATCTCCGAAAGACCCTCTTTGCCCTGGCCGCAGCCCCAGGTCCCTCCAGCGGAGGGGGGCGGGCAGCGACCGGCGGGACGGCGGCGGCGCTGGGCGGAGGGGGGATGATGATGAAGCCCCGACGGCAGCGGAGCGGCGGGGCCGGGGGGCGGCAGGTGAGCCCGGGGGCGGCCCCGCGGGGGGGCGCGGCTGCGGGGGGGGAGCTGCCCCCCACCCCCACCCCGGGCGCGGCGCTGGAGGCCCCGCATGGCTCCCGGGGCCGCCCCCTGCCTGCCCCGGCGGGGCGGGCGGGCAGCGGGCCGGCGGCGGCGGGGCGATGGCGGGGCGGCGGCGGCGAGCGCTGCTGCTGCGCTGGCTCCTGCTGGGGCTACTGGGGGGCGGCGGCGGTGGCCAGCCCGGCGGCGGCGAGTACTGCCACGGCTGGGTGGACGGGCAAGGGGGCTACCACGAAGGCTTCCAGTGCCCCGAGGGCTTCGACACGGCGGCCGCCACCATCTGCTGCGGCTCCTGCGCCCTGCGCTACTGCTGCGCCGCCGCCGAGGCCCGCCTGGAGCAGGGCGGCTGCACGAACGACCGGGAGCCCCCGGACCCGGGAGTCACCGCCCGTGAGTGCCCGGTCCCCGTCCCCTCCCCCGGCGGGTCCCGGGGCGGGCGGGTAGCCGGACCCCCCCTCTCTCCTCCTCCGAGCATCCCCTCGGCCGCCGGAGCCCGGCCGGTTTGCGGGGCTGGTCCCGGAGCCGGGGGTGAGGGCAGGGGGCGGGAGCGGCTCCAGGTGCGCAGCGGGGGGAGGCAGCGGGGGTGCGGGGATGCGGCCGCTGGCGTTAACTCCGCCGGCCGGAGGAGTCCCGGCGGCGGGGTCCGACCCACCTGGAAGGGACAGGTTGTATTTGAAAGTTTGCATCGGGAAACCTGGCGGCGTCCGTTCAACTTCTCTTTTTTCCCGGGGGTGAGGCCGGGCTCCGACGCTCTGCAGTCACAGCCCCACCGTGCCGGGGGCCGCCGGGTTTCCAAACAAAAGGAATCCGGCAGCGCAGAGGGAGGCTGGTGTCCCAAGTCACACGCTCTGCCCTTATTTTCCACCTTAGGAGCGAAGGCAGCTTAACAGCATCCGCAGCGTTTGAGCTCCGCCGGCAGATTCAGGCTGTTACATTGGGCAGTCCCGACAGTTTTGGGGGGCGAGGGAGGGGGAGAGGAGGGCGATTCCTGAGCAAAACCTAACTGGACCCAGCAAACGGGACACGCTGTAGGAAGCTTTTACCATTGGTAACCATTAAAACTGTCACCAGAAAGTAATTTTGCCTGGTACGTGCAGTGTTTAAACTTTAATTTTGTGCTGAGGATCGTGGTCGGAAGCTCTGTCCTATGAGCAGCTCAGCGTGTTCGTGGGGCTGAAACGGTGCGGGGCTCTGTAGACTCTATGGAGTTTGTTTCTACGCAGCAGACCTGTCACTTTGTAGGCTAACGTGCATGGCTTTTCTTATTCTTTCTTCTCCCAGAACCGATCTACGTCCCATTCCTCATTGTCGGATCAATATTTATTGCCTTCATTATCGTGGGCTCGCTGGTAGCGGTTTATTGTTGCACGTGTTTAAGACCTAAACAACCGTCGCAGCCCATACGGTTTTCTCTGCGGAGCTATCAGACCGAGACTCTTCCCATGATCCTGGCCTCCACCAGCTTCAGGACGCCGTCCAGGCAGTCCAGTACTGCCACGAGCTCCAGTTCCACCGGCGGCTCCGTTCGCAGGTTCTCCTTTCCCCGGGCAGAGCCAGGGTGCCTTGTGGCATCGCCACCCCCCCCGTACACATCCGGCTGCTTCCAGGCAGCCCACACCGTCCACCTCACCCAGCCATCGGGATTTCTGGTGTCGCCGCCATACTTTGGGTATCCTCTCCAGCCAGAGCCTGCCCTGACTGGGAAAAGCTGCTCCGATTTTAGTCAGAGCTGAAAGGAGTTGTCAAGAAATGCCGGGCGCCTTGGGAAGCTGCTGCCGGGGGTCACCCTGACGCGCTCTGGGGCTGCGGAAACCAGAACCGTTCCCGTGGGTGAGTTGCCCTTGGAAAAGTGCAAGGTCTCGTTTGGGAGCTCGTTTCCCAAACTTGGATCATGCTTAGGAATGAATTGTAAAATATCCCAAACTTAGTTGCTCTAAATCAAGTGACCGCTCTGAGTTGTTCAGTCTAATTTGTGCGGAACGTGTTCGGAGACAAGTAGAAAAACCATTTTGGGATAAAAGTACTCATTTCATGGCGTTATAAACGACGTTTTAACCTGAAGTGCTATTAACTTAGTTAACAGACGGTGGCTGCGTTCCACTGGTAATAATCAGACTAGTTCTATACAGCAGCGATAAGCCTGAGAAGTCAGAGAGGAACTAGACTAAAGAGAAGAGTTTGCGGATGCCGAAAAGAGCTGACTGCTTCCCACTTCCATGAGCAATGAAAATAAGATGAAGTATTTTGCTATAGATATCAAAATGCGTGGGGGGTTTTTAAAATACACACAATATACCTGAACTCACACCGCATATTTGCATTAGTGAACTGTAACTACGGTAGATAAAACTAGTACTAATTACGCTAGTTGAAAACGTGCCAGTCCCAAGCAGCCAAATAGTTATCTATGAGAAAAGCGGAATGTATTCAGCAATATCACTACTAAGTTCTCCGCAGAAAATTCTAAAACTGGCCTTATATTCAAGCATATTTCAGAAGGAAGTATTTATTGTTGGCTTTTTGCTCAGCAACGTGTGTAAGTTGGCCGAACTCATCGTGAAGTTCTATTTGTAAAATTAGCCGTGTATAAAATGTAAAGACAAGCTTGTAATTTAAAATGTATTTACAGCATTGACAACACTAATTATTTAGTAGTCACACACACACACACAAAAATAATCAATAAACTGTGTGGTTGCAATGTTGTGTCATCTGTATGTCTCTGTACACGTAGCGTGGGATGAGCAAGTTTTCATTTCGATGGTGTGATGATACTGTGTTTTTTCCTGTTAAAAATAGTTAAATTTTGCTTTTGTAAATGATTTACGTCTCTAACCGTGCACCTGTTGTGCAGATTTAATATAATATAAAATTCTGAATATATAGCGAAGTAATAGATCAATTGATGTATTTTATATGCAAGTGTGGTAAAATTATGGTTAAAACGACACCGATTAGTTGGGTATTTTAATTTAAAACATCCTGCCCTAGGAATAAATTTTGTTTGCCCTTCTACATTCCTTCCTCCAAGTAAACCAACAAACCAAAAAGGAAGAAGAAGAAGAAAAAAAAAAAAGCATTTAACCAAACACGTGCAGCTAGCAAATGGAAAATACACATATACACTTGTATATGTATACTTACATATTATACTTATATACACATGTATACTTATTTTGGTGAACAAAGTCATTCTGTGCGTCAGAATCTACAATGTCAGGGGCTGAACTGTCCTATTTTGTCAGCCCCCAACTCCCCGTCTGTGGGATGTGTTGAAGGACGTTATAGCTGAGCTATTTCACGAGTACCGGCATTTCCATGCATAGTAAAATTACAGCGCTTCTCGGCTGAATTACAGCGCGCTTCCCTGGGTTTTAGAAGAACCTCATCGGTTCTTCCTCAAGAGTTGACTACGTATTTTTTCCTTAGCAAATACCTAAAAATCAGTACCTTAGCATTTATGAAAAAAAAAATATTTTGAAATAACCCTTTTAATATGTTTTTTTATTGCATAATTAATATTACAATCCACTAGATTGTACTACTGGACATGTGGTTTCTAAGCAGAGAGACCACTGGAGTGGTATACAATGATTTATACAACCTGATCCAGTTGAAGATGTCCCTGCTTACTGCAGGGGGGTCGGACTAGGTGACCTTTAAAGGTCCCTTCCGACCCAACACACTCTATGATTCTATGTTTTAAGTAACAGGGTTTAGCTTGAATGTTGCAATTGTTAATGACAAGCTAAAATAACGAGACACAGTAGTGTATGTTTGATAAAAACCTAAAAAGTAGATTCTGAGTACTTGGGAAATTACTTGAGAGGTAAGCGTTTTGGCTTGCAGATCTTTAAGAAACAGTCTTCAAGGAAGGGAGCGGGTAAATTTTTGCCCATCTTTGATGGTGTTTCATAGAAATCTCACTGTAAATTTGGAACAGATAAGAAATACGGGACTGTTCATCAAGTAACTATTTGGAAAAAATCATTTAATATTGCAACAGCTGTCAGCTCGGCCGTCTGTAAGCATCCTGCGAGATCTGCTGATCATTCCTGCATACAGCAGCAGCAGACAGTAAAACGATTAAACTGCTTTTTTTACAAATAGAAATCTTCAATTAGTAGAAAACTTTTTTTTTTATCTAGTAAACCAAGGCAACACAGATCCTGCTGGAAGCAGAAACGTGATCGAGTCTAGCTAAGAAGATGCAATTTTACGTTACTTTAAAGAGTGGTCAGCCATCGGAGCCGCTGGCACGGGTGGTGGGCAGCTGAAATTCAGTGTTTTTCTCCAGGATGGGCTGTGCCTGGGGGGCCACCAGCTGGGCCCAGCGATTGCCCGTGACCCTTTGGGGATGTAGCCATGATGGGCTCAGCGGGCTCAACAGGCAGATTTATTTATGTTTTAACACAGGGACGGATCTTTTGCAACGCTTGCGTGCAGGCTCGCAGATTTTAGTGATTCTTCAGCCTAAGTAAAGGTCCCTTTCACGCCGCGTAGTGTGAAACTCAGCGTGAAGACCCCTCCGAGCTACCGCCTCTCCTCCCCTGGTGCTGCAAAATGGGTTCGAACCCCATAAAACGCTTGAAGGACTGGACGCGCAGGAATAATTTCATTGGATCAGACTTGGAGAAGTCAATAAGTTTAGAGAGCATCAAGCGCCTCACAGACGAGTGGCCACAGAGTGCAACAAATCCTGCAGACGGGGCCGGGGGGGGGGTCTAAGGCTGGGGAAGAGGAGGGGTGACCTGTGAAGCAGGTGAGGTGGGGGGTATGGTGCACCACCTGCAAACAGGTGGACAAGAATCTATAAGTTAAGATGAATCTATACATGATTGTTCATGAAGCCACCGTGCCAGTGACCCACATAGCCGAAGGGAGGGGACGGGAGGTGGCCGGAATAGAAGCCCAGGGACCGAAATGCTCGTTGCCTGCGCCAGCCGGTTCCAGCTGGATTAAGGGTGCAGGGGGGAACGCTGAATTTCCCACCTATTGGCTCTAGATGCTTCGGTGATTTATAGAAAATAGCCATTTTCCCAAAACTTGCAGACAGAACACGAATGGCATTCTGATACGCTGTTTTAATGACTGATGTTTGATAAAAAAATCTAAAAATTAGATTTTGAGTACTTAGTTTGAAGGGTTAGATGTACGCTTGAACCAAAAGAAGTAACGGCTATCAGAAATAACTTTTACGCACTACTTGCTTTACTGCCATGCTGCTTCTTTAACACTATTTTTTAACTATTTCTTCAGTAATACTGGAGTTAGTTCATACTCATTTTACTAGCATGACACCAATCTAAAATAAATCAAAAAGAAACAAAAATCACAGTAAATTGATTATTGTCATTCACACACATCATGCACAAAATGCTTCGATCGCCATTAATGGCACACCCGAAAGCCAGCCCTTCCGTGGGCAAAGAATAACAGGGACACGATCAGCCATTTCTTTTGTGTTTCTACATTTTGGGTGTCTTAAGCGTGTATCTCCAAAGCGCGAAAAAAACTCTTCAGTGCAAAGAAAAACATTACACGTCCTTGCAGGAATGTCTGAAGGATTTTATTTGAAACTAGGTAAGCGGTATGATATACAGCTATGTAAACTCAAGGGTTATTTCTAACACTAATCCCACTGGTATAAAAGAAAAAAAAAAGTGACAATTTCAAAATTAGTTGGTCACTCCTGTTCCGTTGCAGCTCGACAGTAATATTATGGAGATGGAGTGAATTTTTGGCACTTCTGCATTTTGCGATGTGCTCTGAGGACGTGCTGCTCTGAACAGAGCTTCTGCTTTCGCGGGGGCTGCGGCTCCGCAACACCCGTGTGAACGGTTCCCCAGTCGCAATTACACCGAGGCTGTAATCCCACGACACGCTGTCTTCATTAGCAAAAGCGGGAGAAACGCCTTTTTGCTCTTTTTATTCTCTCCATCTACAACTTGTGCAAATTCAGGGGGGCTGTGGCGTGAATCAGGTTAGTGAAATGATTTAGCTTAAAAAATAACATTTGCCGTAAGAAAGGAGGGAAAGGATTTGAAAGGGAGCCAGGATCATTATAAACTGGATTATAACCCCAGTAATTTCCATGGCCTCATGACTGCCAGCGTAATAGAGGCGGCGACAGGCCGCAGGGTGGAATCTCCTTACACCGGCTCTAGCGTTAGAGGCTGGCTATCATGAAACTAACAGCGTGAAAGATGCATCTGTTATCAAACCTGCCTTGACAGGGTACAACATCTACAAAATAAATTCATTGTGCGGAGTGTATATAAAGAATCCTTCACCTATCTACAAACAGAACTCAGTTTAGGGTTGGATATACTGATTTTTATTCAGTGGGTGTGCACTGTTAGGGGAAAGAAATACCCGCTCGTATCATAGCCAAAGGATACGGTATTTATTGCTGTTGTCTGAAAAAGGAGATGACATTTCCTTATTCCCGCTCTATGATTCTTGTAGTGCACATTTCTCTTTCAAAATACAGTATCAGCACCAGAATATGTTCAGGCTCTGCTGCAAATCACTAAATTGCAGACTCACGTGCTTCCCCTGCTCCCCACCCCCCCCCTTTTTTTTTTTTTAATAACTTTTTCTGGACTTCACATGAGAACTGAAAAAGACATCTTAAAATAGGTGTTTAAAAAAACCCTCAAAACCATTTCCTACTTTTTCAGTTTACCTTAATAACATAAGAATTCTTTGGTGATTTGTGAAACGCTATTTCTGATCTGTCCCATTTTAAAGATCTCAAAACCAGGAGTGATGGGATATGTGTCTTCCTTCGAAAGTAATCCCTAGCATTTGTAACCAATCAATTCAACCAAGCTTCTTCATTTAATGGCAAAGTTTATTCATTTTTTAACAATTAAAAGACAAAACATTTAAAATTTGCAGTTCAAAACATGCACATTCACCAAATGCCAAATGACATGTAACACTGCCTAGAACTGAATGTGTTACTAAAAGAGAAGAACTATTTATAAAACACAGTGCATTTAACATCCAGTTAAAACTAAACCTGAGAAACTACCATAAACACCGAGTCAAAAAGTCTTCATTCATGCAGCTTCATAATTTCCACGACAGTTTCAGCAGTAATGGCTTAGTGGAGCTGTAAAACCTCACTTGACCTTGAATGCAAATTTTGCTGTTACAGACCGACCGCTTTCTGCAGCGGTTCGCACATATCAAACACTGAAAGTCTTAATGAAAATTTACGTCGAAGTAGAAAAACAATATTAATGCATTTATGGCTTCTATTCTACAATAAAGAAACATCATAAAATATGTTTTTTTTAAAAAAACCCAACTTGTTCTGGTCACAGCTTTGCAATCACAAATCACTCTTTACATGGAAATGCTTTCGTTTAAGTTAAAAGTATCATCACCTCTCCGAAGCGCCCAACTTTGCACATCATTGCTGGGATGAGCAGTCCTTGCCTGCACAAACAGCCCAGCTGAAGCCTACGCGAGGAACGGTTTGCGTAAGCAGGGACCAGGTTTGGAATGCTAAAATATTCCTTTGTTTAATAAAGATCTATTGGTTAACAGCGAGGAAACTGGGGGAGTGAGGGCAGAGGAGGGATGGGGCAGTGGGGGGGAGGGAGGAGAAACTCATTTGTTGAGTTTTGTTACCAGTGAAAACATCCAGTACCAAGAAAGTTGAACCGACAAACTCACTTGCTTACATAGCGCTAGCTCCTCGATATATTATGAGCAGACTTTTAACGAAGGCATTAAAAAACAGGGAACAGCAACCACCATGCATTGCCTCAGAACACTTAGAAATATTGCCTCATGCAGACAGAATGATAAATTCATCAGAACTACAAGTGCTTTTACGCAATACACAAGAAAAAAAAAAAAAGGAAAAAACCTCTTTAAATTTAACACGTATTCCAAATTACTCATTATTCAAGACGGGCTTAAGTGTAACGAAAGAAGTCTTAAGACACTTCACGCGCATCTTTGTAACACTGTGAATTTTATGAATGCATGTGGACATATAGGAATCTTCAGCTATCTTTTAGCGTTTCAAAATACTTTATTTATTATTTTATACAAATAGGATGATGACTAAGTATAAATCTGTTGAAACTGCTTTGCAAAAATAAGTGTAGAATTAGGAAATGGCAAGAAAAATTTCTAAATACAAATTACCAATAGGTTTGTTAAAATTTGTTTCCTGTTACTTACTCTTTTGAATCATTTATATATATCTATGTATATATTTAAAAATAATCAAGCAACAGTACTTATATAAGACACCCGATTTCTAAGTGGCACTGGTGCAACTTTTTGATGGAAATTTTTAATACTAACTTGTAATTGTTATGCAGTGCACGTGAAACAGATGGAAAAGTCTGTGTGAATTCTGTATTTGATACAAACTTGAATTTTCAAACAGTAAGAACAGAGGCATTGTTACGAGAATTTTTGCCTTAACTATTTTTCCTTTAAACAAACAACTGCGCAATCCCCTTATTTTAACAAAGATACGACGTACTAACAGGATGGTAACAGATTATATTCCTGTGTACTCAACATGAAAATAAAGTGCTTACTGTATACTTGACCTGATTTAAAAATGGGCACACATCGCTAAGATGATCTTACATTTCAAAATGGAATTGTACGAGCAATCAAGAAGCATAGTTAGAATTGCCACATTGTCTTTTTTTACTATTTCCAAGAAGCGGTATCGTCCAACCACTAATTACCAGAAAAAGTACAGATACAGGAGAAAAACCCATCAGAAGTGATAAAAACAAGAAATGCACTTTGTGAAATACTACTTCAAATTCTGTAAAGATGTAAGGATGAAACCCTGTGTTAAGACTATCTTAAAAACCGAAATTACAGTCTAAATTTAGGGTCTTAGAACTGTTTCAGTTGCTTTTTTCCTTTTTAAGATAGTTAAACTGGGGATATACAGTGTGTTATTTTCCACAAACTGTATTACAACTGTGAGACAGAATTTTAATTTTATTTCATACGAAGAATAAGAGATCATATAAATCTCTCATTGTAAATATTTTACAGTGTCCTCACATCCTTTTCTGCAAAATCAGCAATTAAACCATTTAGAACAGAAAAAACCCCAATAATAATAAAAAATTTACCCATAAAGAGAGTATGCATAGATTGAGTCGTTTTATATGAGTTGAGTACACCGAAAGATTGTAAAGGAGCAACAGTGTCATGGTTAATTTCAGAAATGTTTTGAAGTTGGTCATTGTCCCTCGGGTGACAGAAAATAGGGATCCCCATTTTAGGAAAGGGGCATGCCCCCAAATTTTTTCTTGCCTTAGGTCAAGTGATTTGGCCCTCCCATATTGATCCATCTATTTATCTATGCCTGAAATGGCTTTTCTGAAGGCAGTTCTTGTCTGCATGACTGACTGGCAGTACTGTTTCTAGTGGGATACGTTCCCTTTGTCCCTGGGTCTTCTGTTTTCTGTTTAAAGATCACTCCGGGAAGGCGAGAGGAAGACACTGCATTACATGCATATGAAATGCAGGCTGCCTTCCCATTGATCCGCCTTCCTAAATATGTACTTTCATATAGTGCCTTTTGTTGGGCTTCCCACGTGTATTTGTAAGTCTCTCTTGGAACGGAGCATCAGAAACTTGGATAGTGCAATAACGTTCCATGGTAAGTGTTTAGCTCTATGAACGGCAAGGAGGTAAAGTCAACGTTTAGTAAGTATATGACTACCGAAGGAGGGCAGAGAAAAGATGGGACTGGATGACTTGTTAAGTTGAAAGTGGATGATTTGGCGAGTAAAGAGGAAATTCTCAATTTATCTGATCATTGGGGATGTCACTGTTCTGTTTTTCCATCTAGTTGATCTCCATTCAAGGAAAATAAAGATCATTTTGGTGCAACGCACAGAAATTTAATTAAAAACTGCTACTATAGAAAAATATATTTTCTACAGTAATTATGGTGGGTTTTAAACTCAGAACGAAACATGGACCAAGAAGCTACCAGATTTAACTAAATTCTGAAGTTAAAGTAGCTTTTCTTATTTTCAAACCTGATGGTTGTTGAGTAGTAAGTTGAGAAATACCAAGTATAACTACTTAAAAAAGTTACCACAATGCTCTCATTTAACACCTCCCTCTTTTTTTTTTTTTCTTAAACCAGGTGTGTCTCTTTTTCTGCAGTCACTTCCTCTCCATTTTTCATTAGAGGAGAGAGTATATAGGTATTCTGCACGACCAGTACATTGTAAAGAGGCTGCTGCAATGTATTTCACACCTTTACAGGAAGTGGCTTTAGTGCAAATAAAACAGTACATACCACAGACTAGCGAAGGGCATGCTTTGCTCTCTATTTCAATGTACGCATTTCAAACAATTTTAGTATAAAAATGTTGTAGGTTTAATTAGTTTTTTAAAATAAGTTAAAACAAACTTTCTTTTTGAACCTACAGTACAAGCAGATACAACTAAGCATCGCAAAAATAATTAGAGTTTGCTAAAGGGAAGTAAGGCAGAGCAATTCTTAGAAATTGAACGAAATAGTATGTGTACTCAATTTTACAAGGTGGCAGCCATTTTCAACATATGCAATACGGAATGAAAATAAGGGAAAAGCTTGTATAAGGCCAAAGGTGCAAAGACTTGCAGTTTTGAAAGCAAATGCCGTAAAGGCCGCTCAAATTAGACTCACTGTACTGTAAATGTTTCTCCTCAAGTGCGGAGACTCAAGCATGCAGTTCTGAGATCAGGACTGGAGTTAATTTCCTTTCAAATTATTTCTAACAACAGAAAACATTTATGGAACTTCTTTGGCAAACGTTTTTAGGTTAGTTTGACACAAACATCTATAAATATCTTGACTCAAAATCTTTCTCAAAGAAGGTGAATTAACACCAGTAACATACTATTTTTTCAGCACTTGTTGAAATCAAAGGCTTGTTATCAACTGTATTTAAATATATTAACACTTGAAAACCTTCACAGATGCTAACGTCTGTCAACGTGAAGTATGTTTAGCGATCTGACCATTGCCTTCTGAGTATATGGCCACTATTGATTCAACTTCATTGTAAAATAAGCAAGCTGGCAAGATACAAGGTAAATTCCAATCTGTTTACAAAGGCTAAGCAAATACTCGTTAAAAAATTTAGAGATGGTGTGTTACAGTATAATTGCACAGTGCTTATGTCTACTGAATACACAAATCCAAAATTTATGGAACAAGACCATCATAGATCTTTAAATCTCTGATAACTGGACCATGGTCACAGCTCCCAGCAAAGATCTAGTAGTCTGTCTCACAGAAGTAACTAATAAGGCCTAAATCTCAAGCTGTGTTCCTTCACCATTCCTCCGGCCTTTGTTTTGTGGTATCATAAGCTCTTATTACTTCAGACTGGGAAACTATTCCATTTTCATCTTGAGAGAAGGCGTAGCCATCTGCAGACATAAAACAAAACAGAAGGCAATTAAGTTTTGATCAGATGTCTTTTGTTAAAAGCTTTAATAAAAACAATTTAACAAAGGTCAATAGGGTGGAATAAATGTCTTTTCAGCAATTAGTAGGTAGGAAATCCATGCTGTTTCTTACATAATTTTGCAATTATAAAATAGCAGAAAGAACTCTGCTTGGAATGAAGAGAAACCTACCAACAGGCAAAGAACATGGTCTACTGGGTTTAGAATATTACAGCTTTACTATAAACAAATGCAGCAAAAGGCAGAATTTTACTTCTATATTATTAATGGATATTAACTTCTCTTTGTCACTGAAAACTTACGAAGCAAGTTTTGCTGCAGAGAGTCAGAGCGATACAAGTTCACATGGTTCTTCTTAAAAACATTCTTCAGTAGCTGGGCTCTTTCAGTTAAGCTACAAAGAAAGTGGACATGAGTGAAAAATATTTACTTACTCATTACAGTATCCCTTTATCTTTGAGCCTGTTAAATGGGAAATAATTATTCATAGAGTGGTTTGGGTTGGAAGGGACCTTAAATAGCATCTAGTTCCAACCCCCTGCCATGGGCAGGGACACCTCCCACTAGAGCGGGTTGCTCAAAGCCCCATCCAGCCTGGCCTTGAACACCTCCAGGGATGGGGCATCCACAGCTTCTCTGGGCAACCTGTTCCAGTGCCTCACCACCCTTACTGTAAAGAATTTCTTCCTGATACCCAATCGAAATTTACCCTCTTTCAGTTTGAAGCCATTACGCCTCATCCTATCGCTCCACTCCCTCATAAAGAGTCCCTCTCCATCTCTCCTGTAGCCCCTTTAAGCACAGGAAGGCCGCTATAAGGTCTCCCTAGAGCCTTCTCTTCTCCAGGCTGAACAACCCCAACTCTCTCAGCCTGTCCTCACAGGAGAGGTGCTCCAGCCCTCTGATCATCTTCACTCCTCTCCTCTGGACCTGCTCCAACAGGTCCATGTCTTTCTTGTGCTGAGAATGAATTAAAGGAAAAGCATCCATTCTCCTTTTTCTTTTTAAATTGTGCCTGAACTAATTATTAAAATGATTAAAAGCGTGTGCGAGGGCAGATTATGAAGTCCAGATCCCTGGTAATGTTTGTACTCATCACAGTACAGGCAAAGCATCTGTTTGAAGCACTGTTCTGTGCTGACAGTACAAATAAATGAATAATGTGAATATTTGAGCATGACTCCTTTAGAAACATGCGGTGTAAAGGGAAGGCACTGGTTTCCTTGACATAGCGTGGCCTGATTAGTGCCAGGTCGAATTACAGCTTTTTTTTTTTTTTTTTTTTTTTTTTTTTTTTTTACACAAAGTGCTCTTAGCTCAGAAAGCTTTTGAAATCTGACAATTTTGATAACATATTCAAGATGTGCAAGGGACTATATTAAAAAAACTCACAGAAAACTCACAAAAAAAGATTTCTTGCTCTAAATTTGATATTCACTGTGAATTAGAGCTTGTGTTTGAGAGAAATACCCACCTATTGTTTAAACTTTTCCAGTGCTGAAAAATCCAGCCCCTCCCCATGTGAACTGGTCTAAAAATCAGTTCACTTAAAAAGTATCTTGTGTTTACTCTGAGTATATAGTGATTTAATTTTGTTGTAGTTTTGCCAGATTATCAAAGTTGTTTCTTGTGTAAGGACATAGAAAGCACAACAGATTCACATACCTCTGTTACTGAATTTGATCAGTCAAATTACTTTTTAATATTATTGTCAGTTAGCTCAACAGACTTACCTTCCCAGGCTACTGACCAGACTAAGTGGTGCAAGAAATGGAACTAGATTGCTTCCCTTACTAGATTAGCATTCAAACTATTACATTAGAAATGCCCATTCTTTCTTCTGTGAGTATATACTTTTTATATATGAAGTTGAACCATTGTCTTAAACTGAAGAGACTAACAGTCTGTCTCTCCTTTCTGTTCCCCTCCAGTCTGGTGGTTAAAGCATGTACCAGGAAGTGAGAGCTTGGCTAAATTGGAAGAGCGGAAATAAACCAATTATTCCCATTCTCACAGAGGAATTCTAACTGCAAAATCTACAGGGTAAGGGAATAGGCAGGGAAAACTACTTCTGTGGCAATGTTTTGCATCAAAAGATGGAATGAGACTTCCTTGTAAAAAAGGAATTAGGTACCAGTTCCAGGAAAGCAGTCGGCATCTGCTGACAGGACCAAGAATGGAGAGGCTGGAATCCCGAGACACACCTTACTCTCAGTCTTTCCATATGCTAGCTCTTTGGAGATTTGTTTGTTTGTTTGTTTTAATAATTTTTTTTCATCCTGATTGCTCCTCTAGGCTGTGTAGGAGCCTTATTTTTTTAGTTCAGAGCTACGAACTGTTAAAGTGACAAGATCAATAAAAAATTAGGCACTGAGGTTTAAACCACAAGGATGCGAATAAATATCTTCATGTAAGATGGGAGGTCAAAGAGGTGGAAGGCCATGCGAATACTTAGATACAGTTATCAGCTGTATCTCCTTTGCAATACATCTGAGAAACCCTTCTTAATGTGAGTTGAAATCAGCAAATGTCTATGTTATTGTCTAATAAAAAACTATTTTATTAAAAACATAGCAGGCCTATTCTGGCATTTTTCTACCATCCCTGTTCTTTGCTTGTGTTCCAGAATGAAATGTTCAGATTGCTTAAATGCTAAGCACTGAAAATAGTGCCTTAAGTTTTACAAGAACATGAAGTAAGCACATTTCTTAGTTTATGTATAATGAAGTTTCCACTGCACAGATCTGATTGCTGGTACAGAAAATACAAATAAAGTAGGAAATACATTTGGGAAAAGAAAAGTGCTTCCAGCTATTCAGGTATTAAATTCGGCTCTATTTCAATACTTGAAGAAATACTGCAGGCTCCTTATTATGAACCACACTGTTGCCATTCAAAAGCATATTTAAAAATATACATGCGAACTCAAGAAAATGTGGTTTCATAATTATCCAATGGTAAATCATAATAACTAAACGCCTATGCTCATTATGTGTACCAATATGGACAAGCAGAATATTAACTATTTTTGAACATGAAATGTATATATTGACAGGCAATTAATCTCACTTACAGAAAAAAAAACAACTCTACTACTTTATATATTTCTCACCAACCGCTTATCTGGCCTAAAAATAATTTCCACGTGGACTGAATGAAAAACTATTATATGAAACAGCATTTGCAGTATATATCTCTAAAGACATTTCCACAAGTTTGGGCTTTTATTCATGTTATTGTTAGTCTTATGTAGTATTCAACCCAGTAAAAATATCTTTGTACTAATACAGTGGTGTCTGCTTAAGCATTACAAACAAGGTATCAGAAAAACTGTTTTTGAACAACAGTTTATATACAGAAAGTATCCTTTTACCTTAGTCATTTCAATTTTAAATACAAATGGCTTTGTGGCATTTCAATTACAATGGCTCTAATGATAGAAATCATACTTTTTGTGGCATAAATTTGTTAATCCACAGAAGCTGCTCTATTATTGATGCTATCAAGGCACTCTCGAGTCAACAGTATTCCAACATGAAAGTTTACTTTCTGTTGGAAAAGTGACCAGGAAAAATTTGCACCTTCTTGCTCAAGATATATTCTTACTTAACTGACAAATATATGTGACTAATTTCAACATGTTGCCTACAGAATAACAGAATAAGGTCTTTTTGGACAGTTTTGCGGGAAAAAAAAATATCTGATTACACATCCTTACACACACTGAAACAGCGAGATATGATAGGAATGCTCCTCCTGAGCCTTCAATAGTAACAGTTTAAAAACAGCTTCAAATCAGCACTGGAAAAATAGAAGGGATGACAGAATTTAAGACTATATTAGCATGTCCTACTTTTAAAGCATATGCTAAAATACAATAAAGATCTTTGAAGAACAGTATTTTAAATAATTTCAATGTAATGTAAATGTCAAATTTTATGCTAATTTTAAGAAAACAGCTGAAAGCGCAAGTTCAGAATTTAAATAGAAAATTCCCATCCTAAGACTGTTTGGTAGGAAAATATCAAAAGGTAAAGCGTACAATCTTAGCTGTATTTAAATATATGTAATATCACGTCAACACAGTTGCAGAAATCTGCCACACATATACTCTAGCTGAAAAAACAGCCATAAAATTAACACTAATATACTTAGAATCACAGAATAGTTTGGGTTGGAAGGCACCTTTAAAGGCCATCTAGTCCAACCCCCCTGCCATGAGCAGGGACATCTTCAAATAGATCAGGTTGCTCAGAGCCCCGTCCAACCTGACCTTGAGTGTTTCCAGGGATGGGGCATCTACCACCTCTCTGGGCAACCTGCTCCACTGTTTCACCACTTGCATTGTAAAATATTTCTTCCTTATACCTAGTCTAAATTTACCCTCTTTCAGTTTAAAGTCATTACCTCTTGTCCTGTTGCAAGAGGCCCTGCTAAAAAGTCTGTCCCCATCTTTCCTGTGGGTCCCCTTTAAGTACTGAAAGGCTGCGACAAAGTCTCCCTGGAACCTTCTCTTCTCCAATCCGAACAACCCCAGCTCTCTCAGCCTGTCCTCATAGCACAGATGCTCCAGCCCTCTGATCATTTTTCTGGCCCTCCCCTGGACCTGCTCCAACAGGTCCATGTCCTTATTTTGGGGGCCCCAGAGCTGGGCACAATACTCCAGGTGAGGTCTCAGCAGAGTGGAGTAGAGGGGCAGAATCCCTTCTCTCAACCTGCTGGCCACGCTTCTTTTGATGCAGCCCAGGATATGGTTGGCCTTCTGGGCTATGAGTGCACATTGTTGGCTCATCTCCAGCTTTTCATCCACCACTACCCCCAAGTCCTTCTTTCTCAGCAGTGCTGGTTTCTTTATCCCCCAGTCTGTATTGATACCGGGGGTTGTCCCAACCCAGGTGCAGGACCCTGCACTTGGCCTTCTTGAAATTCATGAGGTTCACATGGGCCCACTTCTTGAGATTGTCCAGGTCCCTCTGGCTGGCATCTCATCCCTCAGGTGTGTCAACCACACCACTCAGCTTGATGTCATCAGTAAGCTTGCTGAGGGTGCGTTCAATCCCACTGCCTGTGTCATTGATGGAAGATGTTAAACAATATTGGTCCCAGTATGGACCCCTGAGGGACACCACTTGCCACCGATCTCCATCTGAACATTGAGCTGTTGACCACTACCCTCTGGATGCAACCATTCAACTAATTCCTCATGCACCAAACAATCCACCCATCAAATCGGTATCTCTCCAATTTAGAGAGAAGGATGTTGTGGGGGACTGTAGGTCTTCTAAGTAAACGTTCAGATACTGTCTGATTACAGCATCTAGCCAATAGTAGAAAACCTGACCTGTTACCTGTGGAAGTTGAGCCTCTTGTTTTGTGTCACAGTATTTTTAAGATGGGAATGGACAGAGTGGAAAAATTCCCGAATTATCTTTCTCACTATTTCCCAGTTAACTCTTAATCAAACAGTGATTTATATCTTCTTAGGTTATTTTGGCATTTCATGAAAACAAATCCCTTTTTCTGCTACAACATAAAAAGGTACTTCCAGAGGTATGCACATTAGATAATTATTATTTGGTGCTGAAGAATACAGAGTAAGTTTGTCAAAAATAACTACTTGATATTGCATGAAAAGCACTGCAACTCAAGAATAAGAGTCTCACGTATGTATTTAAAACACATGTAGAGGACATGCCTTACCAATTTAACTACTGACTCTGCACTGGTAACTAGTTAATCTGGTCTTACGCAATTTAGGAGACTCAGAAATGTTTGCAATAGTTCAATCAAATTTCTGAAGATGCAAGTAAGTCAGTTCATCAGACTGTTTCTTTAACAAAGAATACTTTCTCCATAAAGGGTGAAGTTTTGGCTCTTCTATCTGAATTAAGATGTAATTTAAAAAGATATCATGGAGAGAATAAATCCTTAAGAGATTTTAAAATAAGAGATAAATCCTACTAAGATGTCTAACATCCATTGATTTGTCCGTTAGGTGGATGCTTGTATACTTCAAAGAATACAGATCTAAAAATAACTTTGTGGAGAAGGAACGGATCTAAGACGTTCTGGCAGGTAACTAAACCACCGTCACGAAGCCCTCCTAACAACTTAACTGTGGGATAAAAAGATACTTGTAAAACTAGTGGTGAAAACACCAAGTTCCTCTTACATAAATAAGAAAGGATTTGGAAGACATTCTATAGGAAGACATTCTAAAGGAAGAGTGTACTGCCTAGACAACTAAAGTAGTTGAATTTGGGAATACAAGAGAAGTCTTGGGAACGCAAGTATGGAACACTAAAAAGGCACACTACCTTACTTCTACACCCACAAGATGTTCCCCTTTTAGCACTGTCTAGTACTAATGTCTACTTTCTTTTCTGTAATTCATTCTTTTACAACTTTCAGCCTTTGCAAAAGAGCACACAGCATAGATTGCTTCTAGCTCAAAGCTCAGCACATGGATATATGAGTTGGTTAACGTGGAGGAAGATGTTGCCCTGAAGCTGCCTGAATGAGCACTGCCACTGGAGAGAGGCATCCGTAACAATGAATTTAGATCACATTACAGCACTGTTGGGTCTTGCAGTGATGAGGAAAAGCATGCTCAGTGAAGGAATCATCATCAACTAGGGGATTTTGCAGTAATTCCACAGTATGAAGCTGCTGCCACAAATACAACATATAGAGCCTGACGGGAGACACTATACAGGTACATGCTCCTGTGTAGCCCACCACACTAGACTAGGTGTTCCACAGGTGGTGGGATGAGCTTCCAGGCCTCACAGTACCTCCCCTGGTATTTGTCTATGGTACCAGGAAGATGAACTCTACTAGAGACAAAACATTTTTGTGAAAATAATTTCTAGGAAAAGAAAGGAAAAGTAGGAGCAAACCTATGAGCTGAATATTCCACCCATTAGAAATGGTGGTCATCACCCTGGTATCCAATGTAATTTGGTCTCAACCTGGTAAATCCTAGTAAGCTGATTCCCACAGAACTAGAGGAGGGACACAGTAAGATTGAAGGAGAAAGGGAACTTAAGTATCTTTATGAACAAAAGGTGCTTCCTGAAAATTGAACCTACAGTAAAAGAAGTGGCTGTTTGTGTTTTTTTCTGGTCTCTTTCCATGCATACCTCGGCAGGAAAAGCGCCTTCTTGGCTAAGCCCTTTGCCATGAAGATACTAAAAAAACAGCAGTCCAAAGGAAAGAAAGAACAGGAAAATCAAGTATCAACAGTTTCAGCTTTTTGTAGACTTCACAAAACTCATGAAAATGAAGACAAGGAAAGAAAGCTCTAGCTCAGCCAAATGGCACTAATGAATTGCAAGGGGGGAAGAAGGGGGCTTTGTCATCTCACACGGCCGTTCAGCAAGCACTTGCTACAAGTTCAGCTAGGGTTAAAAAGCCTCAAGTGTTTTAGTGAGTGCACACCTTTACGCTGAGTTTACACATAGAAATGGTCCAGTTGTTGAGTTTTACCTTCTCCCTTTTCAAATTACCTGCCTGACCCAAGAAGGAGGATATAACAAGGGAATTCTTGTTGAGTCTTAACTTTAACCTATATGAGGTAAGAAATAATTTCGTTAAATTTGTTTGCTCTGGATTGCATGAGATACAAAGCCAGCTTGTTCTACTCAATTTCAGCAAATCCCAGACAGATTTTGCTGTTTTCCCCTAAGCTAGCAAGAGGTTTTAAAAATTTATTTTATGTTTTTATTGCGCTTAGGTCCAATTTATAACTGTGCTAGTGAAGGATGCAGGTTTAAACTCACTTTGTATTAACTGTTAACACAGTCAGAGGTGACAGAATTAAAAGCGTACCTCAAGTTTGTTCTCGACTTAATAACTAGAAACATAACAGTCAATTACAAAGAAACACATGAGTTAAAGCCGTCAGTAAAACTTACATCCAAGCATATGAAAAAACATACAGGCTCAGCAGACCTGAAACCTCTTAAAAAGATGCCTTTTGCTTGTACGCATTTTGAAAAATAACCTTTTGTCTTTGATACATGTATAAGGCTGAAAAGATTTAGCTTTTTTTTTTTTTTAAGACAATGATCTACAGATTTTTCAGATTTTTACAGTACCTCTTGCCATGCACAACTGCCCCAGGATCCTCAGACTTTGCTTCCAACTCCTGAACTTCATCTACCAGTGTCTTAAAAGTAGCTCTCTTTACTCTGTAAGTAATACAAAATACTGCCAGATTTACTCTTTTGAAGGTAAAAGAGCAGATTTTTTTAACACTTACATAAACGTTCAATTTACAAATGCATTTTCCCAGATGAGTTAAAATTAAGCTTTACAAGAAAAAGTATTATAAAGCAAGTCTAAATATATTTTATCAGCTGTTCTTGCAAATTAGAAACAGCAAATATTTATAAAAAATACATGGCAATTATTGAAACATTTAAAATATTATTAATATTTGTAATAAAGTTTGTCAAAAACAAACAAGGTGAAAAATAATTTTATATAATCACCAGAGCTGATCTTCATTTGCTTTTCTTATATTAGTAATTAGAACACAGGTTTAAAAGTCAGTACTTTCTCCCATAAACGTCAGCACTTCTGTACTCACACTTTGTACACGACATCAAAAAGTAAAGCTGTCATAGGAATACATAGAAGTCCCATCCAAAACACTCCAGAGCTGAACAGCATAGCTGCCTGGAGGGAAAAGAGCACAAAATGTGATGATGTTATGACAAGAACTAGGACAAAAACCTTAGAAATATCTATTAATTGGTTGAGGGTACCAAAAGCAAATTTAAATGAACCATTCTAGACTCTCTGATGTGAAATAAAACTTCAACTCCTTTCTAAAATCGCCTGAGTCGCTACAGAAATCCAGTAGATAGTAAGCGCTAATTCATGTTAAGAAGCTGGTAGAAAGACCACAGTGCTTAACTCTTTGAGAGAGGGGGAATCTACCCCGCCACAGCCCTGCTCTACACCACTATGCTGACTAGAGACATTTCCATTAAAATCAGATTTATTGAAAATCCATTCCTCCCATCTGCACAATCTTTGTCAATACATTATGAGCACAATTTCTTACTTGCAATCAACCCTAACAGGATATAATGGTTCCTGAGCCTTGATATGGATATTGGACACTGTTACAATCATTTTGTAATATAACTTGGATCAAAGTTATCTCTAACATAACACACTGTACCACAGTCCCCACACTGCCACAGAACTGCTTAAAAATGAGAACTTAGAAAACTACTAATTACCTAATTACAGAAGTATGCAACACATTGTTAAATGACGATCTAACACATTAACGCATGGTGAATTATTTGCAAATCAGATCATTGCTTTCAGCTGTGTGTTTGCTTTTTTATACACTGCTTTATATTAACACACAGGAATTTCTTCTGTTCATAACTTGAACTTGGTCTGTAAACACGCTAATAACTAAAACACACTAAAAAGCCAAAACAAATATCATCGTGTATGGACGTTAATCGAAAAAAAACACTTTAATCTACCCTTGTAATTCATGCCCAAGTATCGACATCAATAATATTATGGATGCAAAGAGTATGATAAATACTTAATGAAGCATCCTACTGAAAGACTGTTTTGCAGTCAGTATTAAAAATATCTTTGTAACGTAATTAGATTGCAGAGAGATTGAAAGTAACATTGCTACACAACGATACCCTTTCAAATCTTTTGCTTCATTACTTGGAGACTAATTCCTTTCAAAGGTTAAACCTCAGTACGTAACGAAAATAAATAAGCTGAAATTTTACTAATATTAATTAGCAGACAAATGCAAGTAGCTGCAGTAGCTAAAGTCTAATTTCTGAATGTGTATATGTGAACATTTTAGAATTATACTTGGTGTGTTCACGTATAAAAACAAAAGTTAATTGTTTTCAGAAAAAAATTCTCATCTCATATAGGTAAAAAGTTCTATTTACCTATTTATTCCAGTTCCTACTGACACTGATTCTTTGGAAATTATTAGAATGTATTTGAACTGAAAAATTGGTAAGCTTTCCACAGCTATGTTAAAAGGACACATATATTGCCCTGAGATTCTACCGATTATTTCTCCAACAGCTGTCAGCAAAGGTGTAAACACTGAGCAGGAACAGGTTCAAAATAAAACAATTTCCATTTTTGATGGAGGAAAAAAAAAGAAAATTTTGTTTCAGGAAGTGGAGAAGATGTATTAGCACGGTCACCTTTATAAGCAAAGCATGACTTTTGACATACTTGATGAAATACCTATTTCCTAAAACAGCAGCTAATAGGAAATGTCCATCACAACTACATTTTGCAAGACTTTGTATAACTAAGTAGCAATTAGAGAGACGAAGTTTCCTAAAAACCAAGAACAACCACAAAACATACAACTTGAAGTAACTATGACTCTTATTTCCTATTAGCAACAACATTTTTTAATATATAAGGACATAGCAAAGAGCTGTGCTTGCATTAGCCACCCTGTATCAAATGTTTGCTGGTGAAACAGCAAAAGTGATAATGTAGGTCTTAGGATGTTAATTCTGACCATTGTAATGCTAACTATGAATGAAGGAACAACTGGCGCCTACTATTCAGTCCATCCAGCCTTTGGCTTTACAAATGAACAACATGAATTGAGGGAAAAAAAAAAAAGTTTTTCTGCGTCATATTTGAAAGCCTGTCAGATTTTTTTTCTTTTACAGAGTTAATCCAAACCTAAAAGATTTAAAGCCGACATTCGCATTAAAGACAGAGGGCCTCTTTGTATTTTTTGGACGAAGAGGGGAAAAAATAAAATCCCACAGAGGTATTTCCTTCCTTTCTGTACAAGAAAGCTCCCCCCTCACTCTGTAGAAAACATTTTTGTCTCTAACTTTTCACATCTCTCTACACATAGGCAGGTCATCTGGGAAATGGCAAACCAATCCTTTTCAGACAATGGCACTAACAGGAGCAGCCTGTTCTGGGGACGGACTCTGGCTGCCTCTGTTTGTGGTTTACAAATTGTTCCTAATGTGAGAGATTTGTGGTCTATGCCAAGTTTTCCCCCTTTAGGCCTTGTGAAACCAAATGGAATCTGCCACAAAAGTGGCTCCCAGGGGAATTCAGAAGTAATCCAAAATGAGAGCTGGGAAGCCTAGTTTATTGTAGGATTTACAAATCCTGCAGGGAGGATAAATAATTTGTCGTCTGTGGAGCTCATGCTCAATATTAGGACTTTCTAAAGTGAATTAACATTGCTTATTAAGTGCATTGTACAGATTTTTATATAAGTTCTTATTTTTGAAGAAAGAAAGAAAATGCTGAGAATTACTCCCTTTCACGGCTTAGTAGCAGATTAGAAATCCTGGCTGCAAAACATTTTTAATGCACTGATGAAGATGTACTCTTAGGAAATAGCATGCCAACATGAACAGAAAATATTCCCTTTTTCTTCACTATGAAATGTTATACCAAAACAGCTAACTCAAGTTTTAAAAAGCCTTCTGTAAGTAAAGAGAGAAAGATGAAAAGAACAGTAAAATGCTTGCTGCAGAAAAGCTTATGAAAACCATTTTCAGTTTATCTATTTCAGGTGTCGTCTATGTATGTGTCCTCTCCTTATAAACTACAGAACTATTAAAATAATACCTCCTCAACACCATCAAACCAGCTACAGTTTCTCCTCTCAACAACCTACAGAGACAACTTCATTGGTTTTAGGTATCTGCATGTGTTTTCCTTCATGCATGCCAAAATACTTACTGTTGTAATATTAAAACAGATTTGCATTTAGTTCCCAGTGCAATGAAGTTCCAACAAGTGGGTTCTTGTAATGCCTCCAGTCTTTCTTTGCTATTTAGAGTCTAAAAAACATCTCACAGGTCCTATTAATTAAGAACTACATAGGAACTCTGCTTATTAGGCATATCAAAAAGGGAGTCTCTCCATTTTCTGCAAATACATTAAAAAGAAAACAAAGCCTTACTGGTACACAACACACAGTATGAGGCACTGAAACAGAGGGAGTACCAGGCAGACAGGAGGCAGATAACTGTGCATATCTGCAGGCAGAATCTAGAAGTTCTTACTTGAACAAATCTCCTATGAGACGAGAAAAATGAGTAAGGATAGACTAAGTAACATGTCTTCCCTTTTTCCTAGCTCCTCTTGTTTTCTTCAAAGGATACTATAGACTGATGGACTGATGTCCATTGCAAGATCACTGATTTCCTCACTGCAGGTGGAATGTATCCCACAGAGGCACAATTAACATTCTGGTCTTAATTATATAAGGGCAAATAATAAATATTATCAATAATAAAAATACATATAAAAAAACCTCACAAACACAGACATGTACTATAAATGCTAAAGCTTCATGAAGTACCTCTATGGTGACAGAGTATATGAACGTTAATGAAGCCAGACAGAGCAATATAGAGAATTAACTGAGACTTAGGTCTCCCTCCTACAGATCTGTCCTTAGTTCAGTCCCTTGTTTTGATGATTATTTTAATATTCTAAGTATCCATCGGAACACACATCTTGCCTTTTCCTAAAAAAAAACCAAAACCAAACCCAAAAACCCACAAAAAAGCCAGCACATTGTCTCTTCTGATCCAGTAAATGAACAATTATTCCACGGAAAGAGGAAGAGAAGAAGACACAGTCTCTGTTCAACCATCCTTTCAGCAGAAAGAATTACCCTGAAAGTTGCAAAGCACAAGAGAAACTTAAATCTGCCTTTTGCGTAACATTAATTCTGGCTGAACCCAGAATGTTTTTCTAGTATTTAACTGTCGGATAAATGGGTATTTTAAAAAAACATAGGTGATAAGGGTCTAACTGTGGGAGGTAGTTCAGGCTTGTGAATCATCAGATTAGCACTTATGTCGAACCATAGTAAGGCATTCGAGGCCGGAAAGAGATGAAATGCAAGACTGCACCCTATTACATGTTCTTGTGGCTAGCTTAGAATGGTTGCTCATTTTCACTTTGTGAATTAAGTTCATAGGCATTTAACGGCTTCCTTGCATTTTATGAAAGCCTAGGTTACCTCAATAGGTATTTCACATTTGGAAAAAAACCCAAACAAACCAGCAATAAATCACGGTGCCAGCAATAGCTCTTATGAAGAGAAATCACCACTTGCTATCTCTGTTGACTTCAGACAGAAACGGAGATGGAAGTGTTTTCAAAGATAAAAACCAAGGAAAGAGTAAAGAAAAAAGGCTTCATGATAAATGAGTACCTGGAAATTTCCTCAAAAAACTGAAAAGGAGAATCACACAAAAACAAAAAAAGCTTCCCTCAAGCAGGTTCTTTTAGCTGAGAAGGTTGTACTACAGCTTGAACTAACTGTAAAAAAAAAACCCTTTAGAAAATTGAAGGGAATTAGTCACCTGGATGTGAAATTAGACAAGCTAGAAAATATTGGCAAGGTGAGATTTACGACACTACTTTTAATCATGCTAGCAATCAGAGAATATTAGTTATTCTGCAAGAAAAGGCTAGACTGTCCTCTTTTGCCTCAGAGTAAAAAACGCACAGGGAAACCTATCCGAGTCGACTGAAAGGTGACATAAGAAATAGTATCTGGCAAAGAAGATGTAAAGCCACGATGAGCGCATGAGTTCTGGTGGCTCGACAGAGTTTGTTACCAGGTCAGGGGCTGTCTGCACTGCAATAGGTGGAACAGGAAGGAGTACAGAAAACATTGAGCTTCACTAGAATTTGTAAAGAACTGAAGTAATTCGTCACTACTGTGCTACTCAGGAGAGAAAGCTGTTAGGGAGAAAGATGGCAGCTGAATATCATTCATCTTTTAAGTGTCATTGTATGCATAACTGCAACAGGAATGTGTACGGAATTTGACTGTTTAATTATTTCACTGTTCTTGAAAACTGTATTTCAAACATGCTCTGTCAATAAGCAATAGTCCCTTGCTGAAAATGTACTACACCAATTACTCTCCCCAAAATGAAACATTTTGGGTAATATTTTAATCCAGATTGGTAATAAACAGTGAGGCAGGAAAAAAAAAATTAAAAAAATGTACTGGCTAACTCAGCATAACTACCCCAGATACTAGCCACTGAAGAATGGCTGTTCTTCCACAAGTTTTGTGATAATGAAATGAGAACTGAGAGACTTCAGTATTTGTTTACCATATAGGGATTGAGACAATTTTTAGAAATACAGATTGTCAACCAAGTTATTTGACAGGCCCTTAAAAGCATGGCACGTGCTTTCTTCTTTCATTGAAGAACTTAAAGGGAATCATTACTTTTCAAATTTTAGGTGCATTATTTATAAGTCCCCCTGCTAATATTGAGGGAAAGTACCGTAGCAATTTTCTTAAATATACAACTATTTAAATGTATTTCTTATGCTGTATTCTGCAAAAGTTATTTTAATAACACTTGTCTTCTAAAAACGCAGGAGACAACTATCCATTAATAACACCTTTTACAGCTGGAGGGACAACACAGCAGGGAATAAGCCAGAAGATCCTCACAGAGAAGCTGTTGATGGATGGGCTGGGTGAACAGACAGTGAGGTAGACCAAAAACTAGCTGAATGGTCAGGTTCAGAGGGTGGTGATCAGCGGCACAAACTCTAGCTGGAGGCCAGTAACTAACAGCATACCTCAGGGGTCTATACTGCAGTCCAGTCCTGTTCAACACCTTCATTAAAGATCTGAATGATGGGTCAGAGTGTACCCTCAGGAAGTTTGCTAATGACACAAATCTGGAATAAGTGGCAGATGCACCAGAGGGTTGTGTTGCCATCCAGAGAGACCTTAAAAGACTGATAGGAACCTCATAAAGTTCAACAAGAAGTGCAAAGTCCTGCACCTGGAGAAGAACAACCCCCTGCACCAGTACACCCTGGGGCCACCCAGCAGGAAAGCAGCTTTGCAGAAAAGGACTTGGGAGTCCTGGTGAACAACAGGTTGAACATGAGCCAGCAACGTGCCCTTGCAGCAAAGCAGGTGAATAGTGTCTTTGGCTTCATTAGACAAAGTGTGGGCAGCAGAAGTCAAGGGAGGTCCTCCCTACTCAGCACTGACAAGGTCACACCTGCAGAGGTGCCAGTTCTCCCCAGTACAAGAGACATGGACATACTGGAGCAAGTCCAATGAAGGGTCACGAAGATGATGAAGGGCCTGGAGCAGCTCTCATACAAGAGGAAAGGTTGAGAGAGTTGGGACTATCTAGCCTAGAGAAGAGAAGGCTCAGGGGGGATCTTATCAATTGAGGCAGATTCTGGAGGAGAGGGTGTAAAGATGACAAAGCTGGGCTCTTTCTAGTGGTGCCCTGTGACAGGACAAGAAGCAAATGCAGTAGGCTCCATCTGAACATCAGGAAATACTTTTTTACTGTGAGGGTGACTGAAGACTGACACAGGTTGTCCAGAGAGGCTGTGGAGCCCCATTCCTGGCGATATTCAGAAGTCATCTGGACATGGACCTGGGCAACTTTCTCTAGGTGTCAGGAGTGTTGGACTAGATGATCTCCAGAAGTCCATTCCAACCTCAACCATTCTATGATTTTGTATACTAGCTTGAATATTGGCTTTGCTCTGCATTAGACTAAAACAAATTCCCCCTTTCAGATCAGACTTTAGACAAATATCTCCCCAGATAAGACCCGTTCATTAGAGACTGAAGTATCTGGACAGCTACTTTTACAAAAGTGTGTAAAATAATGTCAGGGGATTAAAGGATGTATATCTAATATTTTAACAAGTGCAATTCCATATAAGCAGGTTATGTAAAATAATAATGAGGGAAGCAATATTTAAGAAACTAATACTGATAACATAGTATATTCCAATACAACTTTCCTATGTGGTGCAGCTAAATCATCCAACAAGGAATATTATTGTTTTTCACAAAGATTCTGCAAACCTCAATCAAATGATCTAAAATTCTGTAAAATAGATGCTTGTTCCTTAACTTCAATTTCCGTCAGTAGTTTTATAGATCCCATGGGTCAGACAGAGCAGAAACAGATGGTGCTCTGGAGAACTTTACAGTGCATTATCTGCAGTACCACGACAAATTAAAAAGTTCTTCAGATACTGAACTTTTGTTTTTAATCTCAATGTCATACTTCTTATTCCAGTAAGTGTTATAATTTTAAGCTAAGTTATTAATCAGGTAGGTGTATTAAAAAAAAAAAAAAGGCTTAACAACTCAGAGCACACAACAGTAAGAAAACCAAAAGAATCAGGAGCTTTACTAGTATGAAATATACAACAGGTTGGTTTATTTTTCCCTTCTTCCCAATTTGGTTTTCGACTCAAATCACAACCATATTTATTCAAGAAAGAGGTAACCATACTCGCCTAGAAATGTATCTATTTTATAATTTTAAAAATCAATCTGTTTTTTTAAAGTGGCATTAAAAAGAAAAGTAGTCTTTTGAATTGCAAGGATGGAAGCATTAATTGAAAGGTTTGAGCAGCTTTATAGTCTACTGACACATGAATGGTAGCTATTCTAATTAGGGTGATAAGTTACAGAGACTTCATTAGATAATGCAATTATTGCAAGAGAACTACACAGATATAAAAACATATAACAGTTTAATCACAACACCATATATTTCTTTCAAGTGCGGATAATGCACAACATGACAAAACATGGACAACAGGAAACGTCTCCTGGTAATCCACTGGATCACAGATTTAAAATGCATTTTGTTCAGCATCACAGAACAGTTTTCTGTGTATTAGAGAGTCTCAAAAAAGTAAATACCTCATCAAATATGAAGAGACTTGGCATTTACCTTCATATATTTATAAAAACTACACATGGTTTAAACTGAGAAAATAATATAATTTGTTTAAAAAAATACTGAAAGTATACTTCACTTACTCTCTTTGTTAATGTTACACATAAAAGAGAAGTATCAACTTCAGTTATATCAATGTAGTAGATAACAAGGTATATGCAGCTGATTTACACAGGTCTGCAATGAAAATGTTCTTCTAGTCTGTAGTGGCACCTTTTTTGAAATTAAATGGAGCTTGTTTCATGTAACTGGTCAAAACAGCTGTCCTATGGTATGACCCACTTCTCCATAACGATGTTAAATCTAACCAAAAAATGCCTACAAAAAAGATTTTTTTTTCCTTTCTTATGCATCTACACTTAAAAACACAACTTTAAGAGGTAAAATATTAAGAAAATTACCCGCAGAGACAGTTGTTCAGATACTTCCACTCTAGACAGCAGTGACAGAAAACAGATACAGGAATAAACACTGTACTGTAATAAAGCCTATGTTGAGACTGCAAAGTTGCTATAAAAATCACTGAAAATTTTGGAAATGTTTTCCATATTTCTTTCTCACACACTGTGCATCAAGTTCCCTCCAACAGAAATCATGTTTTGCTAGAACCACCAAAATCCTCCTGGTAGAAAAGGTATTTTAACACTTTGCTATAAGCAGATAAAAGTTGAATTCTTAGTATTTTAGGATCTCTAAGACTAGAATATAGTCCCCAATTCTTAGAATAAACTCACAAAAAAAATTTAAATGAATGAGTCTAAAGTACAAGCAAAAATAATACAAAAGTAAAGAATAACTTCAGCATAATTAATGATAAAAATTGTAAGTCTTGTTTCAGACTACTAAAAGACTGGTAACTTAAAGTTCATCTGCTCCAGTGCCTGAACTAGCCATAGATACTATATAGTTAACTACTAAGGTTATCACCCCTTTTGTATCACATATCTTTCTTCAGTTTTACAGCCTATTTTTCCATTTTCTTCTGCTTCATAAATCCCGTTGCTTCTCTCTCATTTTCCATCCATTTTTCCTTCTAGCCTGTGTCTGCAGAAAGACAATGGTGATCTGACAGTTTTCATCAGAACATCATCAATCAGGGAAAATGAATGAAGTTTTCTTCACTAGGGACTTTTTTTTTTTTAACTGGAATAGAAACTGTTTTAAGGTTGACAAAATGTAACTGGTTTCTTGTTGGAATGTCAATTCTAAGGTTTTATTGGAATTTTACTAAAGAAACGTGTTTCAGCTACTATCACCCACAGGCCTGTTGCCAGTCTCTAACAGATATCAGCTATATAACTATGAGTTACTCATACCAGGAGAACACTTGTGCCAGGATACCTCTTGCTTATGTGAGCCAGAAGTCACACCTTTCAACTCTTCTGGTGCACTACCTACTTGGCAGCCTAGTTACCACTATTTATAGGATGTGGGAGTACTGTAACACGGAGAGCCATCTAGTTCCCACATGGTGAGGAACGGTACTCTACAGTTGGAAGAAGTTGGTCCGGTGTGGGAGTAGCAATCTTGAAAGACCAGAAAACAAAAAGTCTTGATGGCAGCATTCTAGATCAACAGGGCATTTTGGATCAAAGGGGTCTTTGGCTTTTTTGGGAAAATTCAGAGCAAAAGACAGAGAAAGAAAAATACACTTGATTATAGTACTAGGAACATGTCAAAGAAGGGGGAGGGGAGTGGCCTACATAATGAGCAAAACTGCTGGTATTCTGTCAAAAAGTCATCATTTTTCATTTCACTATATTTTTTTTTAGAACACAGCATTCTGTAATCTTTCCTTCTGTATTACTAACATAGAGCAACACATACGTAAAAGCCAACTTCAATTATCTTCTCTACAGCTGGAATGATACACAAAATGATGGAAACAAAATTAGTGTAAAAAAGTAGGGAAAACTTGCAAAAATGTGTGACATACTTGTTCAGTAAGTGAAGCCTTGATACTAAGAGACGAACACAAACCAACAATTCTTATGATTTAACTTTGGGCTGCTAGCTTCAGTGCTCCAACAAAAGAGTTTCAAAATATTTAGATGAAACCTTTCCTCTGCATCCAATGAATGAGTTTTCCATCAGCTCCATATGCTTTTTCTCTCCCCTTCAAGATTATTAAGTATTTTACTTTCTTGGAACAGAACCAGCAATAAGCAGCAAGGACCTCATTTTCATGACATGAATATGAAGAAGTTAGACTGAATCCTTAGACTGTTTCAGTACGTTCTTTTCTGTCTAAAAAAAGTCATTGAACAGATGTTTGTAGAAGACAGGTATCATCATCTAGTTAGAACTGAATGGCTGGATGAATATTGTATCAAGAATACTGACTGGTAAGACTATAAGCCTAGTAATGTAGAACTCGTTACCAGCTCTAAGGAGCTGAAAGAGAATACATTTAAACTTTATAAGGATTATAGTTTCAATCTCCTTATAAATCCAAAGTTTACTAAAAAGGAGCATTTTTAACAAACACATTTGAAAAAAAAAAACCACCCCTGAAAAATCCCCTTCAGCATAATTTATCAGATCAAGTCAAGGTAAAACAGACAAAAAGCTACAGAAGTAGAGGTCAGCTTTTGACTTGTTCATTTAATTTCTGCCAAATGTACTTCGATGTAGTCTTCAAGTCTGACTTGCACATTTGAAGAAATTAGACAAGCAGTATTTGCACAGGCAAGCAGAGATGTCCATATGGATTTGTTTCTATCACACCACAATCTTTTCCACAGTTAAATTTGTGAATCTTTCAGTTCGAATACTTATGGAAGGCCTGGACTTGCTTCAGAGAAACCCAGTGAATCCTGCCCTGCCAGAGACCACCCTGTCAGCCAGGGGGGTTCCAGGAGAGCATAACAAAATCCTGCTTTCAATCTGAGCTGCAGTATTCGTTGACAGGACTTTTAGCCACAGACAGTACAGCTCAAAAAGCTAGACCGGAGCTTTTAAAATAAGCTTTTATGGTCTTTGAGATGTTTAGGAAACTTTATTCTCATGTTACAGACTTCTAACTATATTCTTTGAAAGAAAACAAAACCAAACCTGACCTCACCCAATAATACCCCCCAAACAATGGCATGAACCTACACACATCTAAGGCTACTATACAGATGCACAAGCAATCACACTAGTAAAATCAGACCAGCCATTTCAAGTACAGACACAGTTTTATCACAATAAATAAATGAATGAATTTTGGGTTCACAAGTCAGACTACTTTGGTGTCATGTTGAATTCAAACCCCACGAGTATTTATTTTTGACAGCTACATCTCTTTACAAACAACTGTTTTTCCAAGTTTGTAGGAATTACATTCCCTTCAAAAATATCTTTTGCTCACAAAAATTTCAGAGACTGAGCAGGTACTAAGTAAAATATTGGGTTATTTCAACAGTGAAGTAGTCACTTTTACATCATACCAAGTATAACACACCCTGCTGCTCCCACTGTGCTTATTACTATAAAGTTCTTCTGTCTCAAAGAACAATGTATAAAGCTTTTACAAAATCTCTAAAAACAACCGATTTAAAAAAATATATTTCTTCTATAAAATACAGTACATTTAAAAAATGCAGAAGTATGATGGCTTCAATTACTTTAATTTAGTATGATGTACATAATTAATTTTGAGTAGTGAAGGCAACATGTTAATACATAAAAACTACATATATACATGGGTAAGAGGTTATAATAGAGAGGAAAATCAGCAAGAAATTGTGTAATTTCAAATTCATTTTTTTCTTAGGTGCCCAAGTACTTAAGTTAATTCCTTGTGCTTTCCATTAAAATGTCACAGTTATATAAACGCCTATATACTAATTTTCCCATAACTGCTTATATGCAGGAGGTGAGATTTGTGGGTCTGAATTACCTTGAAATGAGGGAGAGATGCACCTAAATTTCCCACATGCTGCATGAGTTTTTACATTGCTGAATTATATCACAGAGGTGGAGCTAAAGGCACGTGCTTTTTTACTGGTGTAAGGCTTGACTTAGTTGATACGCTTTGAGAACCATTGGAAGAGTATCCTTCTGAAACAAGCAGATATTCTCAGTTTCTGGCTCCCACTGAGACTGTGCACCAAACTTCTCAGCTCAGGAGGTACGGGCCATGCCAAGAAGCAGACACTAGTGTTAGGGAAATGAATACAAAACTTGTATGTATGAAAAGATGTTTCGGGAACTGAGTGGTTTTGAGAATTTGGGACCGAAGTCCCAGGTTGATCAGCACAGGCAACAATTAAGCTTCTTTTATGGATTCAGTCCCATCTGCAATATCCAGAGCAGGTTTACACAAATGGGATAATAAATGAAAGAGAAAGCAGTACCTTCTGTTAAAAGATGAAAGATACACCACAATAATGCATTCCAAGCAGAACATTAATAGAAAATGAGAGGTCTGCATGACAAGCAGCTGCTCATGCAACGATACGGCACCTCAATTTTTTGAGGCATTTTACAGTTTCAAATACTTACCAAATTTGTAAAATTGAAGAGGAAAAAAAGCCCTAACCAATGCACTATTTGTGCTACCTCATCATAAAAAACCTCCAGCCAAATAAGCATTGTAATTCTGAGTTCTGAATTTGTTAAGATTTCTCTTTAGAAAATTAAAACTTAGTGAAGAACTGCAAAGCAGTTTACCTGTCTATTCTTCCTTACTAGACCATATAATCACAGCCTGTTAGTTGAGCTCCATTTTCATAAGAGTAAAAATTCATTCTGTTTTATATAAACACGGCTACCACCTTGAAGGTATAGAAGAAGCAACTCTCTTATGCACCTCTAGTTCGCAGAAGGATCCAACACAGATTATAACTGTACTAAAGACTGCAAGAATATTCTTTGCACACATTTGAATATTAGTTAAAATATACTTTTACCTCTCCTGACATATCAGGTGCCATAGGAATGACTGGCCACAAAGAAGAGTAGATTCCAAAAAACACTACCCAAAGCGCTATGCTGCCCCAGATAGCTATATGGCTGAACTGTTAAAACAAAAAAAGAAAACAGAACAATCATCACAGATGTATTATGACATAAAAAAAGATTTTTGCTACTTAGTATTTACAATGTCATTCTGATATATTGGATGAATTTTCCGTGCCTTGCAGTAATTTAACTCTGCTACTTCAGTTAGCTATTCCTTAAAGAAAGGTAATACTTTCAGCAGCAATATTACTGCATTTAAGCCAATTTAAGTTCAATTACAATCAGTTCAGAGTAACTTGATTTTTCCAGTTTAAAGATTACTTTAAGCCTTATCCCAATGTCCTCCTTTTCAATATTAAGCGTTATTTTTTATATGTGGATATTCTGCCTTTCCACACAGTACCCAGAGTTTAGTTTTATACTGTGGGGCAGGCCGACAAACTGTAAGGGCCTAATATAATACGTAAGAAGAAAATAATACAATTATTCATCCATTATAATTTATAGAACATTTGAGAATATGGCAAAGTCATTTGCTTACCAAAGTCCAATATGAGGTCTCTAATCCAGCCTTCAAACACACAGTCAGAACCACAAACTTAAAAAAAGAAAGATAGAGAGAGGGTTCTTATTTAATGTGGGAATCTTACTTGACATACAGAATTGATTAGTTTTGTTAAAATTTCAGGACAACAGAAGAAAAAGTTTAATGGTTTTCATACTTCATGTTTACTTGCACAAATGAAATAAGGGAAAGGATAATCAGTCTCTTAAATTTAAATGTGAGCTCCTTAATAATACTCAACAAAGTACTATGTGTGTCAGTGGACCTAGCTGTGTAATAGGATCCAAACCAAAGTTCATAACGCAGAGAGCAATCATTTCTATAGACCTGCAGAAGCTATGGAAAAGCCCTTCAGCTTTAATAGAATCTCCTCCCCAAAAATACAGCAGCCCCAAAGTGAAATTCTTCCAGACCACAGCTAGCTGTATGTTTTCTCTTTTTATTTTTTGTAAGTGTGTGCGCTTAGATCTGAAGTCCCCCTCCAAAATGACCACAGGAACATGCTACTAGACGATTTAAACATACATCCCAGTAATAAGATAGTAATAGAACACTAAGAACGATTAGCTTCCATTAATAATCTCCACTCATTTGATTTGGAAAACCCTTTCTTTTGTATTAGAAGTCTTAAACATTTCCCTTGCCTCCTGGAACTCTGCAAGTCTGGCTCTTACTGAGTCATAAGCTTCTTTCCTGATGGTATTTTGGTTACACAGAAAGGGTTGTGAGAAGTGGAGTCCACTTCAGTAGAGATGGCAGTCCCCCTAGTTATGGGGAGGATGACTACTGCTTTCTACCTGAAGACAGATTTAGAAGATCTAGATGCTGGGCTGAAAACTTGCAATTGATCAAGCCTACACTAGTCTAAATAAAAAAAAAAAAGGGGAAAAAAAAAAGTTTTGTTTACGTCATTAGTACTTTGTTAGTAACTGAATGACCTTTGCACAACCCGGAAAAGCCAAAGAGTTAAATGTTGGCAGCCCAAGACCTATGTTCTGCATACAGAATAACACATTGAATGAGTCTTATGTCATTTTCATTCTCCCCTCTCATTTTTTACTCCTTTCTTATATTTACTCTCTTTATAGAGCAGTCACTGAAAATGTCATGTTATTGTCCTGTAGGATATACTCCACTTTAATATAGAGATGAGCAGAAGTAGAGAGTTTATAATCCCACAGCAAGAACTAGTTGATTCAGGAAAATCGTTTATCTCCTTCCTTTGAAATTCACACAAACAAGTGTGCTGTTTAGCAAAGAAATAGTTATTACATTTTGTAACTCGTGTGTGAACACGTATCACAAGTTTTTCTTTATGTGCAATCTGAAGAACATGAGACTTGAAAAAACTGAGTCACAAAGACCAAGCTCCAACTGTAACAGCTATAGTTTAAACTTCTTTGTTGGCCAGGTTGGCAGCAGTAATGTAAAGTAAGTTTGTCTGTGGTTGAACTTCAAGAAGCCTCAGAAACTCAGAAGAAATTTACTTCAATCATAAGTTGAAAATAACTGGTTAAATATATTTGACAAGTCTTTCACTATGTCTGGTGCACAAAAGGATACAAATCCTGCCAGAAAGCTTTCAACCTGGCTATAAGTTTATGGTTTTAATTCTGGAATCTCCTATTTCAACTACTGCTACATTAAGGACAAAAAAAAAAAAAAATCACAGTGCCGCAATTCCATTATCTAAAACATGTGTGAAATCTAATTAGAAGAAAATTAAGGACCATGATGAGTGTTATAATTTACTTATTCTATCCAGTTCTGGTGCTGTATTTGGATGAGTGAAAAAAATAAATTCTGGCCAAAAAAAATAAATACTTCTCATCTAGTACACTTGCTTGCTACTTTCAAGTCAGTCGTAAGAAAAGAAGACATCCTTCTTTAGGATCAGATCAGTAATTCTCACTGCACAGACAAAATGAATACACAAAACAAACACTGCAGGTCTCTACGAAAGGAGACATAGACTATGTGAATATACACCCTCCTTGCATCTTAAGTGATTCCCCTCACGAAGTTACCAGCTACACACAGTGGCTTACTGAAGTATTTGGGTTTTATTTCTCCCTCCTCCCCTTGATCCAAACTAACAATAGCTCACCAAATCCTACGCAGGAAACAAGAAATGAAACTGGAATTCTGTATAAAGCACTGAGCTTTTTTTAAAAAGACCTCTCAAGAATGCTCACACAAATATTTTCATGGCACGCTAGTCTTATTTGAAATTTATGTTTGAAGAAATAATTCCAGGACATGATATGAATCAGTGCACATTCCCAACTTTGTAGATCCAAAGAAACTGTATTAATTTCTGAACCCTTTTGCTATTGATTTTTGCACAAGAGATGAATGTAGACTTCCTGAAAACAGATGAAAAGAAGTGGGAAGAATGAGAAGTACCTTAGCCTTTTGATTTTGGTATTTCAAGACAATGACTGACAACTGTCAGTGCGCATCGCTTCACATGTACAGATTTATTTTTTGTTTAAATCTTCAAAAAAACACCCTCACCCCCCAATTTTGAAAGTCTCTCAGATCTTCATGTGTGCTCCAGACCTCCTTGAATTCCTGTGTATGAGCAGGAATACATCAATTGTAACTCCCATCCCTCCCCAGATTTTCAGTTTGAAGTGAGGGAAAGTGGAGAATCTGGAAAACAAATTAAAAAGCAGGTTGTCCAGATTTATTTAATGGTGAAATAATGTTTTCTTGGGAAATTCTTGGCCATTCTGCAGGTCAAGCAATTAGCCTCTCAAGATGGTGAGGTTTCAGGTCTCCTTGTTGAAAACTGGTTGCAGAAGGCGATAGAACAATTGCACTGTGACCTCTGTTTTATTATTTATGGGTACAGCTTGACAAACAGTAATGAGTAGCTCCAGGCTACTATATTGAAAGTTATCAGAAATTAACTATTTTCTGAAGGTGGTGGAAAACATTGCTGCAAATCTGGCTTTGATGTTTGTGAGTCAGCTGATGTCACAGGTGATACTCAGATGTTCTGCAGAACGGTAAGATTTCAAAACTTATCCATCAACTCACGGGCGACAATCTAAATGACAGCACTTTTCGAACACTCAGTTCTACAGGACCTAGTGTAATCCAGTAACTCTTAATAGAGCACGTAACTTGTTTTCTCCTGGTGCCAAGTCTGGCTTTTGGAAGGCAGCACGGAGCAGAGACTGGGTAGGATGAAGTTCTGAGATCACTTCAGGAATGAACTTCAGCTGTTGATTGCAGCAGTATGCTTAATAATTGGGTTTAACGTGTACAGTGCTAACTCACTCCACAAAATGATGGGCAATAGAAAGGATACTTTTAGAGCAATCAAAGAAAAGGAGATGCTATGAAAAAATCTGGCTTAGGTACTAGGATAGGTGAAATTATGCAACTCATGTATATATATACACATAACATACATACAGTTCATAAAACAAGCTTCAGCTGTACTGAGCAAGGTTGCAACTTCTAAGTGCAGTAAACAATGAAACATTTGTAGATAGGGTGAAAAGCCAGTGCAGAAAACCTCTCCCCAGGAAGAACCTGTTTCACTTCGAACAACAGGAGGTTCTGGTGGATACTCTTAGGAAGCATTTATCAATCCTGGGGAAAGCAGTGACATTCAGATAAATGACTGACTTCTAAACACTGCTCGGTGTTATGAGATCATAATACAAATAGACCTGTGTCAGTTGAACTACTTCTGTCAGGACTGAGCTATGACAACATCTGTGACCTTACATCTTAATTTTATTAAGACTTGCACAGAAAACACTTACCCAGGATATTCCATCCATCCCTAATGGAGATCAGTTCATCATATGATAGATTGCATGATCATATGTAACCACTGCTGACAAAACATGCTATGCTTGCCTTTTGGAACAGGGAAAGGGAAGTGTAGAGCAAATACACTTTTAAGAGAATGTGTGAACAAACAATTTTTCAATGTGCCAGAAAGAATCATTTTAAAGTCCATGTACAGACTGGCAGAAGAAATTTTATTTTAACTGCCACAGCAGTAGGAAATATATAGAGAATGGGCTGTGGTCACGCAGCACTTCATGCTCTTTACCCTGTCTGGTTGGCTGAACAGAAAACACTATTCAAAAATGTTCTCTCGTACACAGGAGATATTGACAGTAGCTACATTCTCAAAGGACTACAACATATTCTATAATACTTTCCCTTTATTTCAGTTATGATGTTTCCCTATTCCCTAAGGAAATAAATTTTGATGTGACTTTCTATTTGCATTAACGCCCCCTTATTTTGATGGAAGAATTAATTTCTTGGTTTATTTTTTGCCAACAACAGAGTTGAAAAATTAATTGAACTCTTAACGTTGAAGAACAGAGGAGAGTATGCCAAGTCCAATTTTGCTTTTAAGAGAGATCTTGGAAAACCCTCATCTATTGGGTAACATTGATGAAGTTCAACAAGGCCCAGTGCAAGGTACTGCATGTGGGTCAGGGCAATTCCAAGCACAAACACAGGCCAGGTGGAGAATGGATTGACAGCAGCCCTGAGGAGAAGAACTTGGGGGTGTTGGTGGATGAGAAGCTCAATGATGACCCGTTAATGTGTGCTCACAGCCCACAAAGCCAACTGCATCCTGGGCTGCCTCAAAAGCAGCATGGCCAGCAGGGCAAGGGAGGTGATTCTGCCTCTTTACTCTGCTCTCATGAGATCCCACCTGGAGTACTGCGTCCAGCTCTGGGGCCCCCAAGATAATAAGGACATGGATTTGCTGAATTGAGTTTAGAGGAGGGCCACAAAAATGACCAGAAGGCTGGAGCACCTCTCCTATGAAAAAAGGCTAAGAGAGCTCGGGTGGTTCAGCTTGGAGAAGAGAAGGCTCCAGGGAGACCTTGTCACAGCCCTCCAGTATCTAAAGGGGCCCTACAGGAAAGATGGGGAGGGACTCTTTATCAAGGAGTGTAGTGACAGGATGAAGGGTAACAGTTTGAAACAAAAAGAGGGAAGGTTTAGATTAGATATTAGGAAGCAATTCTTTGCTCCAAGGGTGGTGAGACACTGGAACAGGCTGCCTAGGGAAGCTGTGGATGCCCCATCCCTGCAAGTGTTCAAGGCCAGGCTGGATGAGGCTTTGAGCAACCTGGTCTAGTGGGAGGTGTCCCTGCCCATGGCAGGGGGGTTGGAACTAGATGATCTTTAAGGTCCCTAGCAAGTGAGAAACAGATATTTAACTTCATTAATTTATTCTAGGAGATAAAAGACTAGAAGAAAAAAAAAAACCCACAACAGTGACTAATAGCTACAAGAGCAACAGAAGATTACTGTTAAGTGTGGGTCAGGTGTAATTCTGGCAGTTTGGTTCTCTCCAAAGAGGCATCCCACAAACCTTGGTTCCATGTGTCTCTATCCCTCTTTCAAGCCCCCATGATAAATTGAGAGGAAGAACAGAATTGTATCTTCACAAGTCCACAAACCAGTTCCATATCCAATAACCTGGGATTTCTCCAATGCAGAAACTTACCTTAAATTAATGAGCATGCTAATTAGGGAATTACAGTTCCCATTATTTAAAAAACAGTTTCCAGTAAAGGACAGATGTATCTTCTGCATCTTTTATTAAACTGCTTTGTTTTAAAAACTGGAATTAGAACACAAAATGCACTTCAAAGCATCTCAAAGAGTCATTAAAGCGCCATTTCTTATTCTTGTACTCTAAGTAGCGCATTATAAATAATAATAAAACCACATCTCTTATTTAAGAGTTAAAGCCAATATAGATATTCAGCTGATAGAGCACTAGATAGCTGCAGCAAGACTTACAGTGTACACAGTGTTTCCCAGGAGCAGGTAATCTGAAGTTTTACCATTGCCGAATACGGTACCTGGAGAAGGAAATAGTGATAGAACATTTAAACATTAAATATCCACAATAGCAATATATATAAAAATTTTATTTTTTGTACAAGAGAGGTGGTAGCACTTTTTAGAGGGTACTAACAGCAGATTTCACTTTGAACTGCATTGAACAGTTGAGATCTATGACTTTTATAATTTTTACTCCTTTAAAACTTTCAGTGGCTTCAGGAATTATCCTAGAAATAGGAGCTTTTTGTAACATGTAACAATATGAGTAATATTGTATTCAGTAATAATTCAATTAGAGTGACAAGTTCAGAGAACAGTTACCTTCAGAAAAGTATGAAATATAATAGCTACAGTATACACTGATAGTAACATGTAAGTAAACAGAAAGCTTAGAGAGTCAGATTTTCACTGATTCTGGATATTTTGGCTATAGAAATTTATCTTTGCTTCTATCCATATTTCTGAGATTCAGTTTAAGTAGAAATACAAAATACACTCAATTTTAATTCTTGAGATGCTTGTTATTCATATATTTTCAGAGTTTACCCAACTCAAATCTGTGGCTTCATATAAATTCATATTCATTTTGCACACAAGCACATACACATGCAGCATTTATGCAAAGATTCAGTGCCCTGAAGAGATGTGTTTGCATAAAAATCACATCTATTGTGGTTCTTAAGTTCAGAATTCTAAAGTAGTGCATTTATGCTTATTTAACAGAACTTATTTTAATGACTATTGCTAGAGCACAGGCTTTTCTGATCCCAGTTCTGTGAAAGTTCTTGGCAGACATGGGACACCACACAACTGAACTATCTAGACATGGGGAAAGAGAAGAATAAAGGTCTTTGGGTTTTTTTTTTGGTGGACATGGGCATGGGTTTAAAACTCCTAATTGGGCTGGCCAGAGAAAGGTGACAAGCTGATAAAAATGTTCTATAATTGAAAACACTTATTTTTGCACTATTCTCAGCTAGCATATGGTATATTAAGTGCTGCTAATTAAGTATGTTTTCATATTTGTGTTAAGTATTTTTCCAGCCTTCATATCACCTTTACACATGCTTGAAATGAATTGTATTTTAGTTGCGGATAAGAGTCACTCCTTTCTTTACTGGACCTGTAAGGCCAGTTTATCACAGAAAAAAAAAGAGATCTATTTATTTATATTCTAGAAGAAACAGCAGGTGAAAGTTCACACTAAAGACTAGAATAAAAATGCTTGCAAATAGTCCTCCTTAACCTAGCCCTCTCCCATTCCAAGATGAGGAGCTCACAGTGGCTGTTCCCGTAGGTCCAGTAATACTGGTTGCATTCCTGGCACTTCCCCAGTTACTGGACAGACTAGCACACCACAAAGGGCTACAAAAGCTCTGGAAGCCTGAAAACAAAGCTGAAACCATGGCTCACTTTAAAGGTTATACAAAAGGGGAAGCAGTTCATGGATCTACTTGTACATTTAAGTTTGGCTTCTGCCATTTACTGTTAGTTGACAAAGCTGCATCAGAAGAAGCTTCTGTAAAGATTTATGTCCTTGTTGCTTTTCATATGCGTATGACAGTACATGGAAATTTTGTGTACCGTACAATGGTTAGGTCCCATGCAACAAATTCTGACAAACAATTCTTACAAACCCATACCTATTCTCTGATAATATATTTCTTGGTAGTCTCTACTACAATGCACACAGTTTGAAACTTTTCACTTACACACAAGAAAGAAGTGGACAAGTGAGACTAAAGAGTAAACAGGAGAAAATGCTCAAAGAAAAGGATCACTTTGAGCTCTGAGAGATTTTCATGATCTTCAAGATTTTATTTGCAATGTTCCAATAAATACCTGCTCAAACATGCACTCTAGTGCTGAACAATATATACCTAGCAGTAAAGAGCATAAAGAAGATAAAACAGAGGAATAGGCAGGCAGCTAAGTCTGTTCCCATCAGTCAGTGCGCTGGGACACAGCACCATTATGCACAAAGCTGAGCCATCCCCCATCATTCCCATTCCTCCTTTCATGTCTCAGGATCCTCCTGCGCCTCTTTGCTAAAAGAATGCAAAGTCTGAGACCTGTTCTCAGAAGTTCCTCTCTCTGGTCGATCTCTTTGGCACTCATCAGCTCCTCCCTAGGAAACTAATAGCATTATTTCCCTTTCCTCTTTACACAAATAGCCATCAGAGATTTAATTAACAGCAGCTCCCATCCTGCGCTCATTTCCCCTTCATGCAGGACTCTGTGCACCTGCTGGACCCATGGCAGGCACTGGTTATAGCATCCACCATGTACGCAGTTCCCAGGTCCTATTTCTGCTCCCCTTGCTCACCTGGCCTTTCTCTAGGCATGAAAGAGGAAGACAGAAGACAATTTGTTCAGACTTGCCAGCAGGTCAGTTCTAGCCCAGGGGCTGTGAGCTGAGGAGACTTGTGCTACAGTGCTCTCACAAGTACTCATGCAAGTGTCTCAACTTTGCCATTCACACATGAACAATATTTACTCTGCTTCACCACATATACTCATTAAACATTTCTCCATCATTTCATGCAGAAATCTCTCTCGCGGACTGTACAGCTTTGAACAGGGATTTTGGTTTGGGTTTGAGGTTGTGGTTTTAGAGTATGCATTGACACTTTGGGACCTCTTTCCTCCCAGGCTGTGTAAACCTCTCCAATGCAAACCGCTGCCACTGAACTCACATCCAGTGGCCTTTCAGAGAGAACAGGTTGCTACCTACTTCCCTTTACTCATCAGAAGTCATGGAGTAAGTCACTCTGTAAGAAGTTTTCCCCTTAACCTTTTCAGGCACAAGCAGCTGTGACCACCTCACTACCTAGTCTCAACAGTTCCAAAACGGCCATGAGAACATTTCTGTCCCCTACACCAGGGCAGACTGCTTGGCTGTATCAGGGAAACTGAGAAGACAACTAATTCTACAGAAAAGCTGCAGGGTACGCGCTTTTCTTTCCTCCCCGCAAAAGGGAAGTGAAACAAAACCCTACCCCTATGAGAGCTCCCATACACACAAACATTCCCACAAACGGGAAGCAGTACTTTGAAATTTCCTCTATTAATACAGCTTTCCTCCCAACCATTCCGTTTCTTTCTGGAACTCAGGTGCACGTACAACTAGAACTAGAAGACAGAAGACGTCCCAGTTTCCTCTGTCACAAAGCAACTCATACAGACATAAACTAACGGCTTAGTATGTCTCTGAAGTAACAGGAGAGAAGGCATGAATATCGGCAGTAAAAGCTTACAAAATCTAAGAGACAATGCAAGGGACAGCAGTGATTTAGGATCTCATAGGTATTTACCATGGTAGTGTATTATATAAAAAAATAGCATAATTACATAGCAATCCCTTTTTCTCCATCTCGCTTCAGTTTACTTCAAACCTATTTATATAGTTGTACGCATATGTACATAGTATTACTCCTACTTTATACAGATTTTAAATAAAACATTTTTAAATATAGTTCTGGAAATGGTATCTTGAAATTTAATCACACAAAACTGTTAGTATTTATAAAGCTTTCCTAAAAAAAAAAGAAGGAATTCAGATATTTAGCACTTTTTAACATTTATATTTTTATTTTTCATAATACTTACCGTGCTGGAGGGCTTTTAGTGGAAACCAAAACAGAATGAATGAGTGGAAGAGGCCATTTAAACAATGAACCCAGAAAACCTAAAGGAAAACAGAAAATCCATGAGAACCATTTGCAATAAACTAGCTCTGTGAACCCTGACCTTTCTTTTTATCCATGTGTTAGATTCACAAAATGTGTTTCTGTCAGGCCACCACTGTGAAGTTATATAACTGACAGGCACTTTCTGCCTCTTAGCTCTTCATGGGTCATTTGTTTATTTTTATGTTTTGAAAAAAAGTGTGTATTATCTCCTCCTTTTAATTTCAAATCAGAAGGGAAATTAAAACATGTACATATGGGAGTATCATCAGAAAAATTAAACTAAACCAGACAAGTGGAACAAGTGCTACATTTTAAGTCGGGAATTAAAGAGGACTTTAGCTTTTATAGTTTACATTTTGTGTAATAAGAAATTTGTAGAGCAGAACAATCAAAATCAGAGTTTTACATATACCTACCTACATATTTCCACATATAAAGGAATTAAAAGAGGACAAATAAAAGCATCTTCCTTAGACTTCTTACGTGCTCCAATCTTGAAGTGCTCAGCTTCACCATATTAAACTTCCTTTAATGTATTTGCTAAATAATTCAAATTTTACTTTCAAACTTATTTTCATTTGTAAAATATGCCTTTTGAAAAGAACTGTATTAAGTTTAAGAATAAACAACCTATTGAGGCTTTCCATAATATATTGTATAAAGACTTAATCAAAAATACATAATCCATTTCCTTCAGGATAGCAACCATGTTTTTTCATTAACAAGGCTTTTGACAATCACAGCCTTTATTGTAACTAGACTGATGTGTATTATGAGTGTTAAGGTGTTCAAGCAATTGAAATTAAGTTGCCTGCCTCGCAACATTTTCCACAATGTCCTGAAGTCTTTTGTTAGATTACACAACTACACTAGGTTGTATGATCCAATTTACACTCCAATGCTTTGCACATTTGAACTTGTGCTACTCATTAACCTTTGTCTCTCCTTCTTGCTATGTCGTTACCAGAAGTTTTTATTTGACAGAAAGCACAGGTGGGTGCAAGAAAAATTAGTTCTACTTTTCCATTTTCCTGACCAATTCTTATTGTCACATGCTAATCCTTTAACCTCTGTCATGACCCCATAACCTTTGATCCCTTTTACCATAACAAACATCTGCATCTACATTCAAGGCAGTAATGTTTCCAAATCTTTACCACCAACTATTCAACTTATATAGCTGGGAATTTTGTAGCTGGAAGCTTGTAGATGTTTACTTGTAAGAAGTGTCGTATGGGAATAGCTACAGAACTTCCAATGATGTCAACAATACATCTGCGCAATAATAAAAATTATATTATAGACTTATAATTTAAAAAATAAAACTCATGACTTACATTATTGCATTAAAACTACCACAACACAAAAGTGTCTGTATTAATGGATCATGAAAGGTCTTATATTTGTAAAGCATTCACAGTGACACAAGAAACAATATTTTCCCTAGTTTCCTAACAATTTTTAGTTTTTTTTTTTTTTTTGTAGGTGAAGGGATGAAGGAGAAAAATCTCATATGCTTCAGTGAACAAAGATAGTTTAGACAAATAATTCTATATACATAGTAGTACTCCAGTTTTACAGCCCATGTGGCACAGAGCTAAGTATGCTGTATCAGTTCCATGCATCTACTACAGACCATCACATGCAGGCATTGTTAATTCAATGACAGATTGAAAATGCCCCCGAGTTCAACATACAAAGACATTACTTGAAATGTCCCAGTTATATTTAGAAAAATTAAGAAGAATCAAGAGAAGGATTCTTACAAACATCATGGCACTCATGAAACTGCAGATTGAAGAAAAAGTTTTACTTCGGTTTTTTAATAGAGAATATTTATGTCTGTAGAAATTGTGTATTTTGTATATATTTAGAGTCATACATTGCTTTACTACTACTTGTGCTAGTCTCTCCAAGATGAATGTCACCTGTTTTCCACCTAAAGTAGCCTCAGATTTCTTTTGATCCATCCTGACAATTCTTAACTGTCTCCCAGTATTTTCTTCCCAAAACTCAAAATTAAACCGTAGAATTGCAACTCCAAATTGACACAGAACAGTACCAAGTACCTCCCTCTACAAATCTAATGACAGTTCTTATTGTCCTCTGCAACACTTCTCCACAGGCTTCAGTAATCCATTTCCACATAACAGTACCAATACATACAGCCCAGAGACAGAGATCTAATCACTTCTGCCTATAGAAGACAGCTTTATTATCAGCAGAGAAAAAAAAAAAAAAAGAATAAAGGCTTCCATACTTGCTAAAAAAGGATAAACGTTATTTGCACCATTCACAGACAAGTGGACAACTGGAAATAGTAGTAATAAAAATCCCCTCAACTTTTAATTATGAGCAGCACAGAACCAAAAGGATAACTACACTGAATTCCTATTAATTTCTGCTTTCATTTTATTTCATTGTTTACCTACCTTAGTATTAAAGTCCAGTGCATTTTGGGAAGTCTTGTATAACTCTGGATATTTCAGCATGTTTTCTTTTCGACAGGATCTCTCAAATATTCCAAGAGTTAGCGGAGGCATTGCTGTGAACATCTAGTAGGTGGATTAAGAAAAAAGAAACACAAACCAACAAACATAATGCGAAACTTTAGAGGTGAGGAATTCCTTAAAGATTGCTTACTCAAGAAACTTTCATGATTATGGCTGAAAATAACTAAGAACGCACAAGTCATCTTACCACATTGTAGAGACCAATACACCATCTTTCAAAAAGAATTTGTCCAGAAAACCCATTGACAAAAGCAAACCAGATCTGAAAGAGATGAGAACTGTATATTACTCAAATGTCCTGCAAGGTGTGACAAATAGATTTTTTTTTTCCCCCCTCAGCTTCACAAAAATGAGTATTTCTAGAACGCATTTACAACTCAGTTGAGGATATTATAGCTTAAACCTATATGAAAAAAAATAAAACAAAACCAACTTGTGTTCAGAACAGATAATGAGCCATCTAGTCAAATATGTGAGCAATTCCACCTGAATATGAAAACATTTCAATTAGGTAGCTATTTTCAGAAAGAATTTAGTGTTTTTTTAGTATTTAAGAGTGATTTACCTCACTGCCTTTTTATTGTACCTGATTCTTAGTGAGATAAAAATTCAGAGAAATATCAGGGGAAAAAAAATACCACAGGAAACACCTAAACATTAGAAGCAGTCATCTTCCAGTCATTAGCAAACCTCCTAACTAATAGAATTCACACAGTAAGCTGTAGTTGGGAACTGAAAATTGTACCAAGTCCTTTCTCATACATGAAAATCATGAAAAGATGAGGCTTTCCCAGAGCACTAAATCAACTACAATTACTGCGTAAGTTTTATCACTTTTTGATAAGAGGTAAAAAAAAGAAATCAAATTTAATTTGAAAGATATAATGGCACATTTTCCTATGTTTTTTTCAGCATAGCATGCAGCATGACTGCTTTCTTCTATTTCTTACTTCATGCTTGTATTAGTTCAGTGACAAAGTGGAGAAGAAGCATGCCTGATGAATCTTTATTAACAAGCTACACCAAAACTATATTGGCCTATGACAAACATAAGCTGTAAGGCAACAGAAACTAAACAACATTCTACTCAATTTAAGACTCATGTTTTTCAAGTGAATTTTTAGACGCTGCTTTGTAGAGACTTTGCTACAGTTCAAATTTCATTTGACTTTATTATGGAAGCACGAATTCCTACAATCAATATATATGGAACTGGTCTCCAGGTGACCAGATTCTATGACCAAGTTGATATTCTTTTATCATCTTGTGGAATGTTTGAACATGTTTGTGAATACTTTGAGATGGAAAAAATCCTGAAATTAGCAACTATTAATGCTAAAAATGGGAGTTAAAATCCAGCTAAAATTGCTATTTGTTCAATCGATAAATGAAAAGTAAATATAGATTTTTTTGGTGGCCAATTATTGGAAAAAGATTGTATACAAAATCATGAATATTAGAGGCTGCAATGTACACATATAGAACACACTGAATTTTCTGAAGACTTACAATGCTGAGTTTCTTTACTTTGATTGATTTAACAGTAACAAGCATTCTATTTTCTAACCTTCAGTCCATTAACTAAGAAGACAATGGAATCACTTATGCTAGTTGAATGAATTTTTATAAGCTCTTGTGTATTTTGATTTTTGACTTCTGAAATAGGAGTAATGAATTAACTGTGATGAATTTAGAAGACCTTTATTAGCAGCAGTTTCTCAGTAGCTGAGTATGAGGGAGCAAGATGAGTGCATAATCAGTTGTTCATTACTGAACAATTAATTATGCGCTCAACATCAGCACAATTTTCGGATGCTTTACAACTAAGCTAAATGTGTGCATCTAATCCAGAACCTCAGCATCACTGTTGGATACAAGTTGTGCTCCTCAACTGCATTCTCTCTTTTCAACCTCCTCATTAGACATAGTTCCTACATTCTTTTACTCCCAACCTAGGAAGACAGGTCTTGAGAGACGAGTGAAGGACAGATGTTATTATGTGATTAACCCCTAATTTTTTTTTCTTGTTTGTAACAAATACTGGAGTAAGTTTTAGAAGTCTTAATTTGAAAGGGTTTAGGGTGGTGGAAAAGGGCAGTTTTAATAGAATATACCTGACTTAGTAGTTGGGCGCATGTACATGTACACATCTGTGTACATAAAAATAAGTACACATATTTATATATGTGTATGTATCACTGCTGGTAATTTCAGACAGAGTTTAACAAAAGTACGACTCTCTAGGAAGAAAATAAAACAGACCGCAAGTAGACATATACTTGACCCTTCATAACTGAGGATTATATGGAAAGATCATTAACTTTCTGTTGTGATTTATCTAACAGGCAAAATGTTATAAAACTTTAATTTAAAAAGAAAGGTCTAAATACATGTACTGAATCTATTCCACATAGTCACTTCTATTACAGGTAAGTGATGCTAAGCAACACTTGAAAATGTTTTGGAGTGACTGTTTTAAAGAAATGCAGGAATTTATCATAAAATTTCAATTTACAATGGAATGTCATACATGAAGTCACTAGCAAGCCTCTCAGAAATGCTATGCATCATTTTACTCCTTAAAAACCCAAGGCTTTCAGTTTTATTTTGTACAGAATTTAAGTTAAAATCTTCAAGCTTTTTAAACTCTGAAAACTACAGTTTTACTGTAGAATTGTAAAGAAATCCTTTAAGTTATAATAGTAACTTCCTGACTTAGCATTTACTTTCTTCCAAAGAAAGCATGCAAGTGACAGGCATTTCAGTTAAGTTTTAGTGTAATAAGGAACTGGAACAAATCTTGGTTAGAACTTGGTTAGAACTCTAGATGCAAGCCAAGAAGAAATGAAATTTGGTAGCACCCCTGGGTTCTAAAGTTCTCGTTGAATCTATCAAAAAATGGCTGGGAAGAGAAACCTCTTAATGTGGCTAAAAACAATGCCCTCTGTAGTAGAAACACTACTATTTAGTGGAATACCACACATACTACTTTAAGAGACTGAGCATCTTTAATATTTGAGCATAAACATGGATTTTCTGTTGTTTACAAGATAGTATTTGCACGCTCACATAAAGAACACCTACGGCTCGAAAACAATTAGCAGATCTAGGGTGGAGGTGATAGTGTAGGGGAAGCAGCAAGGATAAATACAGCCCTCATCTCAAACTGTAAGAGGGGAAGAAAGTAAGTCACCCACTTAACTTCTGAACCTTGGACCCTAGAAAATAACACTCTTAACCATACATGAAAAACCTCTGGACAAATATGTTTCAGTCTGATTATGATGGACAGTTTTAGGACATGTTGTACATGATACTAATTTAGGAGCAGATTCATCCACTTCTCTCCTAGGGAGCACATCGTATTCTAACGGCTCAAATTACTAATCCAGCCCCCCTATACAGAAGGGCAGGAGATCGGTGTCCTTCAGAAGTGTTTTAGGCTATGTGAGGGAGAAGTGAAAATTCAGACCGTTTTGTAGTTCAATTGCTACAGAATTTCCATTGAAAATGGGAGATTTAGATTCATAGCCCAGCTAAAATGAGATGGGTCACAATGCAGATCCCTGTATTTCTAAGTTTTTAAACCATATAATGCAAAAAAGTGGGCATGAGCACAATTGCTTTCTGCTGTCATGTTTTAAACTGAACTTGGTGCAGTTTGCATACATTAAGTATGACATGGCATATTGAACAACAGCACCGAAACTCTAAACGGTGAGTATATACAGAAAACCTGCTCATGCTTGGGATTATGTGTGATACGGGTCTCAGTATGACCACAGGCATCCATCTGATGTGTCAGGCAAAGGAAATGGGGAACAAAATGGTAAATTTAAGGACATGAGCAGCAAAAAGTGTGTAATTCAGCAGGGGGGTGAAAAGGGCATGGGGGAGGGGAAATAATAATAAAAAAATTGATAACCATCATCCAAAGTTTACAGAATGAAAAAGAGGCTGTTACAGCTCTAATTACTTCGTATAATTGAATTGTTTATGTAGTATCACTTAAATCATTTAAAATAGCTTAAATTGTTACAAATGGCCATGTTTAAGGATCTGTGACTGAACTTTACATGTGAACTCCACGCATCTGTTTCTTCTGTTTGCATCCTGGTCTTTTACTCTTTTGTTTGAATTTACCCCTACATGAAACATGAATGACTTACACAGATCTCAGAAATTATTATTTTCTAAAAATTGTAAACCTTTTTTATTTAACATTAAAAAAGTTATTTTGTGATATTACTAGCTGTTACTAGCTGGAGTAGAACAAGAAGTAGGAACAGGAAAATTTTATCCCTCTGATGTTGAAGGGAGATCTGCGTAACTTCACAAAATGAGTAGTTTTAACAAAAGAGTGTACACAGTAATGGTAATTATAAAAACAAAACCAATCCACAAAGGATTTCTCAGACGCTAGGACTGATCTCAACCCCAACCACCATTATAAGGTAATGACAGCTCCCTCAAAATAAGTATGAGACTCTGCATACACTTATCCCATGCAAGTGTGAGGCTTGGTACAAGTTCAATAATGCATGTTAGCAGTCTATTAGAAATTCAAAGTTTTCACTTGCAATTCAGAATGATACTTCAGAATGTAACCTCTAAAGTTACTGGGACTAGTCCCACGCAAAAGATGACGTCCATGTTTAAATATCTTTTGACTCAAGACACAGAGTAGAAAAAGTTATTACTGACCACTTCTAGTTTCATGTGAACAGGAGTTTAAATGCCCATAAACACTAATCAGTGTGCAGGAATATTGCTATAGACCTTTATCGTTTTCTGAAACAAGAAACCAATAGCACTTATTTTGTATGACCCCACAAATGCCCAGGAAAAAGGCTGTATTTCAGATGAAGTGGAATCTATTACATTACTTGTTTGATTGGTACGGGCCAGTACCAATATATATTATTTAAAAACATAATATGCATCTATTAAGTAAAGGTAGGTATTTTTAGTTATTGTCAGCTAATAAAAGGAAACTTAATTAAAGCAACTTCCAGACATGCCTTTCATAGTATTATTTGCTGAACTCCAAGACAGAGGAGGTGTGGCCACAAAAGCTTCACAGGCGTTTTCCTGATGAAGCATTTCTGCATATTAAGCAGCAGCTTACAAATACTCATTGAGCTCTCTGCTCCCACGCCTGATCCGTACAAAAAACTGAAAAGAGAGATTCAAGACTGGCAGTTGTCCTTTCTAGAGACATTCAATGATGAATTTCTGCCCATTCACTCAGAGTATTGACAGGAGCTATTAACATCTGTGAAAGTTTTCTGAGCTGACAAACGTTGAGCATACAGGAATTCAAGTAGAAGTCATCTTGTCTTCCAGAGAAGGTGTATATGGTAAAATGCTTGTATGCATGATATATGAAGGGTCATAAACCCATATAAACATGATCTCTTTGCCCTTCCATCCGCTCAGGAGGCAAAGACTACCTCTTCTACTCTTGTATTTTTAGACTAGGATCTCTGTACCTCACATTTAACTTGCTTTCACAAAGAATACAAACGGTGGGATATTTATATCTCATTTAAGTTATAAATTTACAGTGTGTTTGCAGGTGACAATAACAGAAAATTAATAAGATAGTGTGTTCTAAAGCCTGACTTTGCATGCTTTCCCTAAACATTAAAGAATACATTGATACTGTTTTTTCAAATATTTCAAAAGCTACTGCTAACTACTAGCAAACTGGAAGTCCGATCATTTAATCAGATATTCAGCTTTTGAAACGCAGGAACTGAAGTCTGCTATCACTTCTAAAGCAAAAAAGGATCTTTAGTGGATTTGCTTTTTTATGGCTTTCTTCTTTATGTTTTTCTAAACAGGCTACAAACCTGCTACCACTTAGAACGAAATCTATTTACAAAATGAATGTTATGAAATGTTATGAAACCTAACACAAAAAAGACAGAAAAAGGAAAATTTAAAAATGTAAAAAAATATGCTAAGAAAAATACACAGTTTTTAGCTACAATACTTGTTCAGAAAAAGATACTTAAAGTATTTTCAAATATTGCAACAGTGTAAGATCACATACATAAATACCAAAATTGGAAACATTAGCCTAGAAACATTAACCTAATGCTTACATTAGGTCTAACAGAAATAGGGCATTTTCTTTCAGCAAAAACTGGATACATACTGTGCAAGTTTAAGATATTAATTTAAAAATCTATTAAACAAACTAAGAAAATTTTAAGAATAACTGTTAACCCCGTTGCAGTAAAAATACAGAAGACTGACCAATAAAGCTTATTTTGTGATCAAGTTTTGCAACAAATTTACTGTACTGTAAAATTACCTCGATAATATAAAGGACTATATTCTTGTAGAAACAATACAAGATGCATTTAGCTACTCTGTTATAATTCCAGGCTCCATGAACCAACAACAAGTTCTTCAAATACTTGAACTGCAAAAAATGAACAAACATACAATCAGAACATACACACACCAATATTAAGCTGATATTAAACTACTGTATTGTAGTATTTTACAGTGTAACGATTTACCTGAGCAATTGAGTAGTCTGAAGAATTAGCAGCCTGTAGACCTTCGTTCCCACTAATACCAACACCAACATGTGCTGTCTGTATCATACTAACATCATTTGCTCCATCACCAATCGCCAGAGTTACTACCTTAACTTGTTTTTTAACCATTTCTACAACTTCAGACTTTTGAAGTGGTGATACCCTAAGGGATAACAGAAAGAAGAAGGTTTAATACAGGACTTTCATACTTTCAAAACATGCTTTACATTCTGTGAAAAGGTAATAAAACCAGGACAACTAACATCCTGGTCAGTGACATGATGTTGTTATTGCCCTTTAGGCTATATGCTAAAAGCACATTCCCAGTGAAATTCATAGAAAACTTTGATTTGTTGAAGCAAGATGTTAACAGGACTGCAGACAATGTAGATCAAACACCAATGGGACCCTGAAACAGAGTAATGGAAGAAACCCCAAACACTGTCTTTGCCAGTATTAACTTACAACAATTACAGATTTTGGCATATTTTGTTGTTATGCTTTCTATTTTCCTCTCTGTTTAAATATGTGTTTTATAAACAAGATATTTAAGACAGAAGTCAATGCAAACAGGAACAAACAAAGTGGACCACCACTATCTTCACAAAGCCTACACTGCTAAATTTGAGGGAGCCAACTGCATCCTGGGCTGCATCAAAAGCAGCGTGGCCAGCAGGTTGAAGGAGGCAATTCTGCCCCTCTACTCCAGTCTGGTGAGACCCAACCTGGAGTACTGCGTCCAGCTCTGGAGCCCCCACCTAAGAAGGACATGGACCTATTGGAGAGAGTCCAGAGGAGGGCCATGAAGATGTCAGAGGGCTGGAGCACCTCTCCTATGAGGACAGGCTGAGAAAATTGGAGTTGTTCAGCCTGGAGAAGAGAAGGTTCTGGGGAGACCTTGTCACAGCCTTTCAGTACTTAAAGAGGACCTACAGGAAAGATGGGGAGGGACTCTTTATCAGGGAGTGCAGTGACAAGACAAGGGGTAACAGTTTTAAACTGAAAGAGGGTAGATCTAGATTAGATACCTGTATTTTACAATGAGGATGGTGAAACGCTGGAAGAGGTTGCCCAGAGAGGTTGTAGATGCCCCATCACTGGAAACATTCAAGGTCAGGCTGGATGGGGCTCTGAGCAACCTGATCTAGTTGAAGATGTCCCTGGTCATTGCAAGGGGGTTGGACTAGATGATCTATGACCTTTAAAGGTGCCTTCCAACCCAAACTATTCTATGATTCTAACTTTGAACATTGACTCTTGAACGAACTCTTGATCCTCCACTTTGTCTAACTACCAGTAACATCTCCCTTGTTCTTTTCAGGGCTGCTCCAATTATCTCTCGTTAAGAAAATGCCTGCCCACAGTTGAGAGGACAAATTATTCCAGGGATGACTCAAAAGCTCTACTCATGAAACAGTATCAGTTTTGGTTTGATCTACCACTGTGTGTCTCACACGTGTACCTTCCATTTCACATGAAAATTCCACTCTGTAAGCTGAAATTCATTCCTTGTAGTATTTGAGATACGGTAACTGAAAATAATATACAGAAATTATGTGCTAGGATTGGTATGTTTCACACAGTGGGGAAGGGAAGGAGCAAGCCCTAAGCAGTGTGGCAATCCATTCTTGTGCTTCCTGGCACTGGAGTCCGGATCAGACCCTGCCCCTCTCCTTTCATGGTATAAACAGAAACAAGAAGGAATGCCACCAGACACCAAAAATTTAGCTGTATTATGGCATTTATGCATTCCTAAAGATCCTCACAAACAATACTAACAGCATTGCAAGAAAACCAGTTTTTCTTATAACTGACAGCTGAGGATGGTGACTGATTTGATAATCTATGTTTATAGATATGTATAGACTACGAAAAAGTAAATGCAGCAGAAGTTGTTCAGAAAAAAACCCCAAATCTCTGACATCACACTGCTATTATCCATTACCCATTATCAATTCCCTTTATTAACAAATCCAAGTTACAAAGATTTGAGAAAAGCTGGGAAATCATAATCTAGGAGTGCAGCACAGGCTGGGATCTACTCAGCTGGGGAGCAGCTCTGTGGAAAGGGATCTGGGAGTGCTGGTGGACAACAAGCTCAATATGAGTGAGGAGTGTGCTGCTGGGGCAAAGAAAGCCAACAGGACGCTGGGTTGCATCAACAAGGACATCACCAGAAGAGACAAAGAACTCATCATCTCACCCTACTCAGTGCTTGTCAGACCACACCTGGAACACTGTGTTTGGTTTTGGTCCCTGCTATACAAAAAAAGATGTGGCCAGGTTGGAGAGGGTCCAGAGAAGGGCCACCAAGATGATCAAAGGACTGCGAAGCCTGACATATGAGGAAAGGCTGAGAGAACTGGGTTTGTTCAGCCTTGAGAAAAGAAGGCTTAGGGGAGACCTTATCACCATGTTCCAGTATTTAAAGGGTAGCTACAAAGATGGAGACTCCCTTTTTACAAGGAGTCACGTGGAAAAGACGAGGGGTAATGGGTACAAGTTAGTCTAGGGGAGATTCCAATTGGACACAAGAGGAAAACTATTCCCAACGAGAAAAATCAGCCATTGGAACAATCTCCCCAGAGAAGTGGTGGATTCTCCAACATTGGACACTTTTAAGATTCGGCTGGGCAGGGTGCTGGGCCGTCTTGTTTAGACCGTGCTTTTGGCAAGAAAGTTTGGACCAGGTGATCCTTGAGGTCCCTTCCAACCTGGTATTCTGTGATTCTATGGTAAGTAATCAGGGCAAAATCAGAAACAGTCTTTGAGAAATTCTGATGAATATGTCCTTTAGAAATATAAATTTCACCAAAACAACATTAATTTCCCATGAAAGGAAAGCACTTTCCCATTAAAATAAAAATGATTTTAAGTTTTTAGCCATCTAAGGTTGATCACGATTATTCTGAAACATAGCTTAAAACTGCAGGGGAAACCCAAGGCTTCCTAGACATGCTTTTTACATCCTGAAACACACATTTATTCATGAAGAATTAAGTTTTGTCTAAAATAGTAAATTAAAGTAACAATCACAATTCTTACTAGTTAAAACTTACGTAACATTTTGGAAACTCAAGACTACTTAAGAGCTGGAAGAGGATCCCAAACTATTCCTGGTGGAGGAATTACCAAGCATAGTAGAGAGAACTGTTTTAAACCATGAAATTTTAAGCAGAAAGGATTAAAAAAAATTGAGACATTAAGATATGTCTTCCTGCATATTATTTTATATCCAGATATGCAACTTCTGAAATTAAAGCACACTCTCTCATCTATAAATTCCTTAATATTACATTTGAAGCATATTTGGTACATTATTTGTTTCAACTACAAGCCCTTATCTTTGTAGAATGAGATCTTATATATGGTTGAGGTCCCGCTCATCATAAGCACATAACTTCACTCTGCACCATACTTTCAAAGACATCAGTTTATGACCAGTCTCTATCACCAAGGTATTCATTTTACTACAGAACAGACTCACTCTTGATCCGATTTCAATGTCACAGAAGAAATAATGAAGGAATAACATGACCTCCATAGATCATTTATAAAAGAAAAAAGAAAGTATTTTCCATTTTTCTTCTAGCAAACGTCACTATATTTTAATTTAGTCTACTGTATAAATTTATAGGAAGAAAAAAAGAAGTGTTTCAACAAATAGACTAAGCCTCAACATTAGATGGGTTACTGAGTTCCCAGCATAGGGGTACGCTAAGGGCGGCTGCTTCTCTCTTCTAGACCAGGGTGCTTAACACTGACACAATGTTATTAGTGGGAACTGGGTACATAATGTCTACACTGATCTTTGCTCACATACAGTATTCTAATTCCCAGTGGGTTCAGTAACATCTTCGTAGCTCTTCTGGTTCTCCTTTCCATATGCCAAAGGACACCTTCTTGCAGTTCACCTGTCGGTGACACCTCATCACCTGAAAAAACCCCCAATGCCTATTCTGTGCCAATTAAGTAAAATTTCTCAAGCTTTACATATAATAAATCAGAGAAAGGTTGCAGAAAATTTAATTGCACAATTTTGCAAAAGGAAAAAAATAAAGAAGTGAAAAATAACACAGCTTTCAGATTGAAGGTAGCTATCTGGTTACTTTATTCAGGATGAGTACAGCCTTGTGGTGAACTTGGGATGAAAGCTTCTGGGCAACAGCCCTTCAGAAGAATTCTGTGGTCCAAGTAAATCAAAATGCATTTTGATGATCTTTTGTTATATGTTTTATTTGAACTCTGCTGATGAGTACTGTATTAGGACTCACTACAGCCAGCTTCTATAGAAGATTCCTGACATGAGAACTTCATCTTTTTTAAGTTTCCAGGAACAGTGGCTTATTTCCCTTTCAGACAATGTTATAGGGGCAGTTGGAAGATAGCACTTACTGTCATTGCCTGGTGCATCAAATTAATGGTGAAACTAATAAAAAAATATCTTTTGTTCATTCTGTTCACTCTTAGCTGTACATTTTTACTACAGAATAATCCATTTAACATTCTTCTTGCACACATCACTCTGAAGCCAATACGGAGTTGGAATTCAGTTAGTCAAAGTCTTTAAGCCAAACATCTGCTTGGAATTAATAACATACAGATTTTTGAAGTTAAATGTCTACTGAATATTTGTCAGCTTCATCTGTGTAATGGCTAGTCTTTGTAAGATCCACGGGTAATAAATGCTTCTGAACAAGTAAATACAGTCTGAAAACTGTGAAAAGAAAGTGATGTAATTTGCACTTCTAAAACCAAGGAGGGCTTAAAATGTTTACTGCCTTTACATGGATGGAAGAGAGGCCTATATTTTCATTTAGTCAGGATGATGTTTAAGTTATTTACATTAATTAAAAATCACCATTTTAAATTTTTTATTTTCAAGCTCAACAAACAAGGAAATGAAATTTTTGATACTAATGATGGAGCATTAACAGAAACTTTTTTGGTTTTGGACAGAATTCTGACTTCTGAGAAGCATGTGATATTAAAAAAGCACATACTAAAGCAGTGAGTGCTATGAGCAAATACTGCAGTTTTAACCTGCAGCCAATTTTTAAACAACCACAAAATATGTCTGAGCATATACCTAGACATGTACTGAAACCAGCCGACCTAAGCATATTATGGAAACACAGAAAAGGCAGAGAGAACGCTACCAGAACAGAAACTTTCATTTTGCACTTTTTGTTGTTTCATCAGAAAGACGATACCAATAAAAGATAGCTATATGTAGGAAATATCCTTCAGTGTTCCTACAGATTAACAGAAATGGTAATATTGTCTCTTCAAAAGGCACAAAATATACTTTCAAACCAAGGAAAGAGAAGAAACAGAAACATAGTTTTGAAAGAGCAGTTCTACATGCATCTCCTGCTTGTTATTTACTGTATGGAGCAAAACTGGAACTAGTGAAACTAGCACAAAGCTCCAACTTGCCTGTCAGAAAGACTACTGCCATTAGAAAAATGTTTATACACAGTATAAACTGTATATCAGTGTAAGAATTCAGTTTAAAAGACAGTAAGACCTTAGTTTGAAATTCAGGGTCTTTCATGCTGGAGCATGGCTACAAAGCTAAACCATTAAAAAAATTAATAAAAAACCCACTTGGTGGCATAACATATTGCTTGACAGTATGGAAAGACAACAAAACAGGTGTTTATTTGGATATTATAACCTCATATGCTTTTCCCTGTCCTTTTGCAAGACAGAAAAACAGCGCCATTTTGAACACTGATTTTTCAGATGAATCTGCTTTATCTTAATGGAACATTATTAAACTTTCTACCTGAACACAAGAACCTTACATTTATTTACCTTATTAATCAAAAGCAGACAACCTATTAAGGTGTATTTACAACAGTTTTCGCATTTGTACGGACCACGTCTCTACCTTCAGGTACATAAGACGACAGACAATAATGGGGGGTAGGCAGTAAGCTTATATAATTTAATGAAAGAAGATGTGAATTTGGTAAGAAATGATGTTTTTTTTTTTTTTTGTAAAGCAATATTGCAATTATAATCAGACATAGCACCCTATTTAAATATGGAATTAAACGAAACTTGGATACACAGATAACCCTAGAAATTTCAGTTCTACATTAATCGTGAGAACTTGAATTTGTGACACTTGTATATTGAGAAACAGCAAGCTATAAGGCCTCTAAAAGAGCTTGAATACCTTGTTTCTGAGTTAACTTTTCCTGCTTTAATATAGGAAACAGCCTTTTATATGCTACTACAAAGGTCAAAATAGTGAAAAATACTTTGAGGACATTAACTGGCTATCTTTGTAATAGTTACCTCAGACACTGATGAAAATAACAGCAATTTCCACAGTTCTGGAATGTTTGATTGCATTTCTAATACAGATATCCTACCTCTGTTGCCAATGATCTTGTAAAGAAAAGTCCTTGCTTCTGCTTTTTGACAGATTAATCACTTGGCCTAAGCCAAGCTCTTTAAACATCAACAGCAGCAGTTTTTGTTTATCTTGTTTACCAAGCAGCCAACTCCCCTTTTTGTTCAATCATTCAAACGTAGAAAAGGTGATGTACTGCTCAGGAGATGCTTGCAGTTTTTGTGTTTAAATCCAAAAAATGCAAGAAGACCCCAAAACACATAACCTGTCACTTATACAGTCCTACATATTCCTTAATATAAATCTGGAAATATTAAAAGGCAAGCCAAACTGCTTTCATATTGCATATATTTAAAGAATGCAGATATTTAGTTTTCTTTGGTCTGGAAAAAGTTCCCTTGTTATGGTAAGCTTACAGCTCTAATAACTGACAGTTGAATATCTGATTGCATAAAAGAACCCTAGAACAATCAGGAATAATAATAATAGTAATAATAATAAAGGTGTTTTCATCAGCTTCAGGAAATAAAAAAAAAATCACCCAGAGTAGTACCTTTAACATTTCTGTGCACTTCTTATGCAACGTAAATCATGGCTTACAGAAAAAGCAGATAGAAAATCTCGCATGTGGAGGAAGCTCTACAAAAGAATCCAGATGTGCTAAAACCTGCAGTCAACTGTAGTGTCAATTTAAGGTTAAGATCAGTGTCTCAATCTTACTGAGACTACCCTGGATGGATAACAAATTATTTTTCTAGGTATACGCAACCTGAATGACTTACTTTGACAGGTACACCCTGTAGCAGACTGATCTACAGAAATATTCTGCTTGAATGACTATTTCAAAACTTCAGCTACTAAAGTTTCGATTTTTTAATATAGATTTCACGGTTGGACAACATGGATATGTGCATTTTCTGTGAAATAAAAGAAGTTTCTTAACTTTAAAATGTCAACAAAAATACTGCAGAGCAAAAATAACGTAAACCTTACCTGCAACAAATAACAGCTTTACATGATAAAGCCAAATCCAGAAAATACTGTCTCACTCCAAATGTCAAAGCATACTTCAGAGATTTACCATCAATGATGAGAGCAAAATCATTTTCCTTTCTCAAAGCATCACCAAGAGTACTGCAATGATGGCTAAGCGTCTCTCTTGTTCCCTGTTGGACAAAACAAATTGTGTCCATTATTTTTAATTCCTACTGTTCTTAAGTCCAAATTTTTTTTCAGCGTGATCAGAAACACTGACATTTCCTTTTCTGAGGAAATTACCTCTTGATTATGCTATCAAATAGACAGTATCACATGAAAAAAAAGTATTCTCAACAGCTGTACTATTAGAGACCACAGTAGAAATAGTGTGTAGGACTGCTCTCATACTCTGCCAAAATAAATACATGTATAAGTTGTGGTGGAACTTTTAATGGTCTTTGAATGGTAACAATACTTGCCTAAATGTTTGCTAAAAGATATTATTAAATAAGTTTTCTATATACCTATGCAAAAGAAGATTCATATATATATAGATAGATACCAGAAGAAACAATTTCTGCTCATCATCATATAAAATGGTCCTGAATGTTTAGAAAAAAAAGTACAAGTAACAAAGATAACTCAGAACATAAGTACATGCATTACAACTGATAATTCTAACCATCATATCTAATTTATATTTTAAGATAAGCCCCCATGAACCACATGTTATATAAAGGATCATATTTTGTATTTTTCAGTTACAAAGAACAGTTTGAGCCACACCTACACAAGTCACTATTCTGTGATCCAGTGCTGAGAACTTTAGATTATATTCAATAGACAATACATTCTTCTGTATTTGTGCAGAAGGACCTCACAGCCTGCTTTGGGGAGGTCACTAATATCTATTTAATTATGGTACAGCTCTACCATCGAGTGTCATGAAGAAGAAAAAAAACCTGCTTGTTGCATTTCTTTCTTTTTGAATGGCCTTCATAGAGCTATGACATACTCTTCTATTGTTTCCTGCTTCACAGCCCAGAAGTAAGAAGGGTTTTAGAGGGGAAAGGAAGATGAAAACAAAACTTCAGCTTATAAAACATTGAATTTGGAAAATAGTAACATCCTGTGGCAACAGCGTTCCTTTATTTTTCTACAAGATTAACAATCACATAATTGTGCTAATTCAGTGATGTCAGGCATACATGTAAATAAAATTGGGTGTAACCACCTAAAAATAAAACACTGAGAAGTAATTACAAATCTTAACCCTCTGAAATGAAATTAAAGATATTGCTTTGCCTTTCCCACCCAACTTACTCCGCCCAGTTCCACACACTGTTGTGTCCATGTTTTTTTGCCTACTTTGCTTCCACTGGCTTTCTAAAGATTCGTTTAACAAAAAGGAGATTAGGCTGCTGGGGTTTCGTGGCTCTTCCTCTGTAAAAACTGCAAGGGAAACGAAGTGCCACTGTTTAAAGTTATGTGTTAGAAAGCCTTGAAAATGACAATAACTGCTGTAACTATTTTTCCAGAATGTCTTTTCTGATTAAGAAATACTGCAACACAAAGGAAGTACCAATTTTTCTCATCTCCATGGAATATTTAGCTTCTGACTAAATTTAAGCAATGCAAGAGCCTGAAACTTCATATTCCTGTCATCTATTGTTTCTTCTCATTCATGCAGTATAAACTCTTCTGTTTAAATTGACCTTAATTTTTTATCACAGACAGACATGCCATCAGGTAGCTCCAGGCATGCTACATATTAAAACAAACAAAAAACCCCAAGACAATACAAAACACTTACCCCTACTGTAAACCTGTCATATTTAAAATTCCTTTCTGGGCTATGTAGCTCTACACTGCAATCCAGTGCCTTAAATTAAAAGCAGTATCAGAACATCCCTTGTTTGCTTCTACACCATGTCCATTAAATATTTCTCAGTAAAATTGAATAGCAATCAAACTGTTTTCTATTAATTCAGTTCACAATTAAAAGAATAACACTGTGTTCTTTATGATTTCTGTTGATGATTAACAGTACTATACTGAAATTTAGCACTCCATTAAGTTAATGTGAAGGCAAAATAAAATCCAGTGTTCTTCTATACAACTGTATGAACTTACTAACAAAAACTCTTTTTGTGAAGCTAAGCAGATGTTCATGGGAGTGGAGCCTTAAAACAAGTTATGTGTCAGAAAATAGAGATACATAAATGCCTCCTGGAAGTCTTTCTAGTTCTATCCCAGCCAATGATACCTGGGGAGTGGGAATGGGGTTTGGGGTATTTTTAATTCCATAAGTAAGGGAATTGGTTCACACAAAAGAGGATCTCTTACTACAGCATATTCTTTGTAAACTCACTTCACAGAGCTGGGATACAGTCTAAACAAATTTTTTTTTTTTTTTTTTTGTACTCTAACTTCCTCCGTCTTGCATGCTAAAGTCATAATAATGACCAAATTGAGGAGGTATTTGTTTTGTTAAATCTGTATTACATGTCTTAGGGACAGGGGACTCTGCCTGTCCCTACAAGGATTAGAGTTGAGCTAGCTCCTTTTTAGAAGCAGACATTGGTATGCAACAGATTCTGTACTATTATCGCAACAGCAAGGCAAGAACCATCCACTTACTGCCACTCTTTTCAGTACCGTGAAGGGTATGCAGACCAAGAGAAGCCAACCTTCCTAACTCCTATGAACGTACAAACATCTTTATAGAGCGAAGAGGCTAAGCCCATACCTCGCAGAGCCAAGGAGGAAAGGACTTCCACAGAGCAACTCTCCTCCAAGATCCTAAACACAAAGGTCCCACTACACTGGTATTTTTTTTTCTTCAAGGTTTCATGGCTGCTCAGTTCCTCCTGTCTGAGGGAACTGGCTTGTCCAGCAAACCTCATGGGAGCACAGTTCCCTTACAAGGTACAGGACGGAGTCCCAGTATGAGAGATGGATCTGTGCTGCGCACAAGCCAAAGTTTCAGTCATATTCCTTAACAGACAACATTCCAACTAAGCATTACAGCCTCTTGCCAGCTGTTGTTGGTATGCAGAAAGAAAAGAGGAATGGCATCCACCCTTGCAGCTGCACTAACTCAGGGTTCTGCAATCAACAGCAGTCCACCCCTCTCTCCATTTCCTGAGACCCACTCCACTCCTCCATCAGAATTTTCAAGGCCATTTTTGACTCAATCAAACTGGAAATGGAGACTGACATCTGATTCCAACCACACCAGCAAGCAAAAAGTAGGATGCAAGGTCTACATTAATCAAACATGCACCATCAAATGAAGCAGAAAATTTTCAATGGAGTTTCTTGTTAAAATACTGGCGAAGAGCTAGTTTATTGTTATTATTTGAACTGTTTCTTGCCCTCAAAATATTTGATTCCTACATTTATCTGCTCCTGAAAAAACATGATCTATGTTATCACCACAGACAGATTTGCAAGGGACCAATTTGCATTTGCAATTTCAGCTGCCATGCGATATCTGCATCCCCACGTACTTTGAACATACTTTGTGCATGTAGGGACTCTCCACGCAATCCAGACACTTCAGTTTGAAACAGGGAGTACAGTGCAGTTACCATATCAGATACCTATTTATATAAATTTATTTTAAAAATATATTGCTTAATATATATTTATTCAACTTTCTAATCATTGCATTAGAAGTGATTAATGTGCGATGCTTGTTTAATGAGTTTTTATTGGACTCTTTTCAGTAGTTAAATAAAACTACCTCACTTTATTTCACTACATATGAAGAAGTATACAAAGTAGTCAACCTTTTGCACTTCAAATCTATTAAGTATTGCAGTAGTTCTGAAATCCAGCAGTCTGTGTTAAATAACCTAAATATGAGACAGAAGTTCTCCCTTGCACTGGTTAATTTTTACTCAGAGACTGGTTGAGGAGTAAAAAATTCAAAAGCTTGAACCAAAAACCTTTCCTGTTTTTTCAACAAACAACGATCGCAATCTTTCAAAAGCTACCCAATGAACTAAACTAAGAAAAGAAAATTACCTCTTTTCATTAATATCACAGGCTACTTGTGTCAAAAGTTGCTTACTGTATCAACAGACTCTGGTTCCAGACATTAATCAACAGCTTCTGCCTGTCCTGTGTTTGGGATTTTATTATAAATCTTATCAGCAAAAATATGTTGCTTAAAACAATTTATATTTGAAATAGAGTCATAATGATTAAATTCATACTGATGTTGAAAATATGTTATTCTAAATGGGTCAAAACATTTAAATAAGTACTTATCTAAAAAAAAAAAAAAGTAGTATTTTAATTCATGTTGTAGCCTACTCTTATATGCTACCATGGAAACCTTCTTACCGATTCTTATACTTTCTTTTCACTTTCTCTCCCTAAATCCTATCTTGAGCAATCTGACCACAATACAGAATAAGGTAAACTTCATTTCAGGGTTTCCTCCGGAAGCCTTCTGGACAGTGAGTTTTCCCACTGAGGAAATTCTTCCACTTCTAAGTTCATTTAAGGCTCCCTTAGAGGGCAATAAAAGGATTTAAGTTCTTTCCCTCATGGGATTTTTCTCTTAATATTGCATTCCTACCTTATCTAAAGAATCTCTTCTCTACAAAGCACTATATATTTGCAAGTTAGTAGTTTTAACCCTTACTTGTACTGCAATATCCGATTACCATTTCAGCTGTTTAACCACACAATAACAATTAATTTTTGGCAGATACTAAGTATTCGGTAAGAAACAGCATTAGAAAGGAATTTAGGATTAGTTTGTTTGGGCACTGGTAGATGCTACTAGAAGCATGCTTTGCGCCTGCATGGACATAGTCATTTCACTATATGGAATTTGTTTGCTCATCATTCTCAGGTTCATTTGTGCAGTAGCTATACTGTGGTTTTGGAAGCTGTAGACTAAGTTTTTAGTTATTCAGTAACATTTTGTCACAAAGGCCATACAGTCTTCCAAGTACGCAATACTAAAATTAACTAAGATTATAAAAACAACAAAAAAGTAACACCCCCCCCCCCCCCCCCCCCCCCCCCCCCCCAACCAAATAAACAGAAACAATCCCCAACCGTGGTTTTAGCAGATTTTTCTGTGTTTTTCTGTGTTTGTCCAGATAAATAGATGCTCCAAGTTATTTTTCAGGCCACCTCCACCATGACATCTGGATATCTTAAGCAATAAAACAACGTTTCATTAACTGAAAACTTTGCAGATTTTACTTACATCAAGAGAGCCTTCATTTATCACAATTAGTCCCATGTTCTTTCGCAAAAGTTTACAGGAGTGACCTGTTGAAAACATTTTTGTTTTCAAAAATTTGTTCCACAAAGCCCATTATAATAACACAAAGCATTTTTTTTTTTTCCTGTAAGAGAACTACAGACAGAACTAAAACTTCCCCAGATGAAATCAGTGGAAAAAAAAAAATAATCATACTGCATTCCATTAAAAATTAAACAGACGTACTAAGTCAGAACAGTCAGAGTTTTCCTTGATGAAACTTGCGTCTGTTGTGCCTTACTCACAGAGGTGCTCAGCAGAAGGACAAGAAACAGATTTACAGGGAGTTACGGAAAACACCAAATAGATCTCCCTTAGCCTTGCAAGTTTTTGAAATGCAACTTGCATTTCATACAAAATTTGCATATATCCATGTTCCCATTCTTTTATTCTTTGATGCTTTAAACAGAACATATGCTGCGCGCTAACGATGCAGGCTGCGCAGACAAATATATATAATAAAGTAAAAATCCTGGTAGTACATGTATTGCCTGAAACCTGAAGGTACTAATGAAAATAACCTTAGATCAACTGTACCACGTGCATACAAAAAGTTCTTTAAGATTAAAAATAATAATGGTAATAAGAAGGATCCATATGACCACCCATATGATGGGCTGCATCAAAAGAAGCGTGGCCAGCAGGTCAAGGGAGGGGATTCTGCCCCTCTACTCCACTCTGGTAAGACCCCACCTGGAGTCCTGTGTCCAGCTCTGGAGACCTCAACACAAGAAGGACATGGACCTGTTGGAATGGATCCATGGGAGGGCCACGAAGGCGATCAGAGGGTTGGAGCACCTCTGCTATGAGGACAGGCTGAGAGAGCTGGGGTTACTCAGCCTGGAGAAGAGAAGGCTCCAAGACCACCTTATAGCAGCTTTCCAGTACTCAAAGGGGGCCTACAGGAAGGATGGGGAGGGACTCTTTATCAGGGAGTGTAATGACAGGATGAGCGGTAACGGCCTCAAACTGAAAAAGGGTAGATTTAGATTGGGTATCAGGAAGAAATTCTTTACTGTGAGGGTGGTGAGGCACTGGAACAGGTTGCCCAGGGAACCTGTGGATGCCCCATCCGTGGAGGTGTTCAAGGCCAGGCTGGATGGGGCTTTGAGCAGCCTGGTCTAGTGGGAGGTGTCCCTGCCCATGGCAGGGGGGTTGGAATTAGGTGGTCTTTAAGGTGTCTTCCAACCCGAACCATTCTGTGATTCTGTGACCGAAATAATGCCCTATTTTGGGCACATATCCAAGCTACTGCAGATGTGCTGATACGCTCACATGCAAAGAATATTAAGTCTTAAATGCAGCTTTCATGTATTACTATTTAAAAATACTGATTTATCACTGTTGAAATTAGCTAATTCATTATTATTTTTTTCCTCCTTTATAATAAAAGGGAAAAACAAAAGGAAACCTCTGATTGATGGTAAGGTTTATAGTACTTTAATGCACGATCTATATTGTTTTGCTTTAGTTAAGATTATGGTCCCTACTGGCTTTCTTGGAAAGAAGGAAAAATACAGAAGGAAAACTAAGAACACTTATAGTTTCTTAATGTTATCCCCTCTCACTCTCAAAACCCAAATAATGTATTCTTTTTAATTCATTTTAGAAGCTTCAAAAAAGCAAAAATGCCTATTTTTTTTCCTCTTCTCTATGGTAACATTTATTTTTATTGCTCTTACTATTTTAATGGAGTAAGAATCCACTATTCCCTACTCTCCCCCTACCAGTGACTGAAAAATAAGCTAACATTTAAATTCTAGAATGCCATATAATATTATTACTTTTTACAATATAACTTTCCACTCTGAAAGCAATTCTACTCTAGCAACCTCTATCACTTCTAAATCTGTAAGAAAGCCATCAAATAAATGCAAATACAATACCGATGTTAATGGCAGTCTCTTGTTTGTCCCCAGTAAGTATCCAAATTTTTATGTCTGCTTTCATGAGCGTCTCTATGGTTTCAGGCACTTTGTCTTGTAGTTTATCTTCAATTGCTGTTGCTCCAAGCAGCTGAAGATTCTGTGAACATAAAATATTCAGTATATGCAGTTTTTTTGGTTTAAATTCAGTTTTAATCTTTCTGTTTCTTTTGTTTAACTTTCCATATTTACAATAAGATTAATGCTCTCTAAATTCATTAACTAGATTTGGTATCAGCTAATAAAGATCTTCCGGTTTATTCCTACGAGCCTTAAGTTAAATATCTATGTGGCTTGACAAACTGCACAGTGTGACCACTCAGACTTCACCCAATTATTCACAAACTGAGTAGCTTGTTCAGCAACAGCTACCTTTTCCTGAGGGGCACCTCTCTGATTTGAAGACTTAAGGAGTGCTATTATTATGTCTTTTCTCACTTGTAATGATTTCTCTTCACCTTGTCTAAAAAAACACCTTGTCAATTCATCTTAAAACTATAATCTTGATTATGTTTGGTTTTAACTTCCCATGCAGCAATCTGTACGGTTTTCGTGAATACAGCCATTTTTATACTTTGTATTTCTGTACCTTTATAACTAGCTAAAACCCTGTTAATGACACCATTATAAACCTAATAGTATGCAACCCTGGTTGCAGCATGGCCTGCATACTACATACCGACAAAGTACTTGTGCAGCTAATACAAAAATTTGTACTGGTAGCAGCGTTTCCATGGTGTTAACAAAGGTATATAGTTTTAAGACCGTCTTGTGCATGTTTGGATAAACTGCTCGTTTATGTAAACTGAAGTCCCACGAGTGATTGACACTATATACCCTCACTCTTCTTTTTCATGAATAAAGCACTGAAGGTTTTTGAGGCTCTGAATTTTAAGCAGTTTCATCAATGTAATCTCTCTTATCCTTTCCAAGGAAAAAAACCCAAAACCTAAAACCCTAAAAAAGTCAAATATCAAAACTTCAAGCAATATTGGTCTCATGAAATCCTTTTGCTTATACATTTAAGAGCCATGGAGCATTTTTGTCGAGGCAGTGAAGTCTAACCGCATGCTTGGCTACTCCAGCAGCAGCGGTGCCAGAAATTCAAGGGAAGTGATTACGGCTCTGCTCTTTGTGCGGCTGCATCTGGGTATTACCCACCTCCCTTTCTGGGCCTTCACTCCAAGAGAGGTTGACCAAGTGGAGCAAGTCAGTCCAGTGGAGGGACACAAAAATAGGCTGACGCTCGGAGCACACTGTGTTAAGAGTAGTTGAGGCAGCAGGACTAGTTTAATATGGGAAAAAATGAAGGCTAAGGGAAGGATTCCATGGCTGCCCTCTGCTAACTGAAGAAGGCTTGCAGAGAAGCCATCTTCCTCCAAGAGGTACACAGCGAACGGGCAAGAGGCAATAGTCATGTTGTGCAGCAATAGAAATTTTAATTCAGAAAAGGGGAAGAAAAGAATAGTTGAACACTAAAAAATTTGCCTACTGCAGCTGGAAAAACTCCCTCCTTACAGATACTCAAAACTTCAAAGCACTGAGCAAGCAAAATTTGCCTTGCTTTGAGTAGAGATTTTTGTGTCTAGATGACCTCCAGAAGTCTCTTCCAACCTTAACTACTCCATGGTTCTATGATCATTATACAAAGAAGCAGATGTTGCTTGCCTGTTATTACACTTTTTTACACAACAGAGCAACTCTGAAAAAAAGCTTTCCAGTAGTTCAACTCAAAATCAATACTTTCTGGCAAGGTAGCTACTTTGTAGCAAACCAAAAGTAGCAAAAACTTTGTCATATTAATCTTTCCTTCATTTTGATCATCTAAATTGCAAGGACTACATGACACAGTTGTCAGTATATTGCTAGATTTTTTTCTGTCTAAGCGTTTTTCCTCAATAATGATTCAGATTTCATGCTATAGAAAGTAAGGACGTTAATAAAAATCCCCTTTCTCCTTGCCCTTCCACCCCCAAAAAAACCTCCACCAACCAAGAAAGCTACACATACTTTTTCAATTAGTTCGTAGCTCTCCTCAAGTTTGAGCGCTCTGTTCTGTATAGCTGTAGAAGCACGGTGGTAGCAGTCTAACCACTCTTGATAATCACTTTCTGAAATCTCAGCCACAGCAAAACACAGAGTTCTTAAGCCTAAAGACAAAGCAGATAGTATGATTCAGTATTTGTTAGTCCCTTCCTTGATATGCCTGCAATGAGTAACTAATAAAAGCTGAATTTATTCTATATTTTATGTATGCTTATGCCTGATTTTCAGCTTACTGCTGTATGTCTTGAAGAACTTCTTTTAATATAGATAAAGTAAAACACATGATATAAATAGAAATTTATTCAACAGTAACTGTTTCAAGGTAGATGAATGGAATACAGGTGATGTACTTGAAGAGAAAAAAAAAATAATGACATTTTACAAAAGATTCGACTTACCTTAAAGTGTAAGCAAAACATGAAGCAATCCCAATTACATTTGCTGAACAGGTATATACATTAGATTTTTAGGAACATTAAAACTATAAGATTGAACTATATTTCTGAACAAAAATTTTATAAACTTTAATGTTGCTATGCTGGAAAGCAATAGAGTGAAAATACATCACCATAATATAACAGCTACACTCTTCCTCACCCCTCCTCAATATCCTTAGTAAATTCTCAGTTGAAGTTTGAAATTTACCATCTAGAAGCTGACTTGGAATCCACTCAGGTTTAATTTTCCAATCTCACAGATTCTTTAAGCTTTCCAAATTCTTACAATAAAATCTTTGTGGCAACATTTGCAGATTTTACTTAACAATCTTTGTGCTGGTTATACTTAACAGATTTTTTCCTCCAGTAGAAATCTGAAGTACTACAGTGAGAATTCGAGACTGCAAGATTATAAGAAAACATCTACTTTTTGACAACACACATTTACATTCAATTTAAGCAGCTAGGTGTGAATGTTCTAACAGTTCATTTTCACATAGTGTCAGATTCTTAGATTTCCAGGGCATGAAATTGGACTAACACTTTATATACTGAGAAGAGTGTTGCTCTAGCCAAATGATGTCTCATGGAGTGGCAATTCGCAGACAGATCGATTTAGGAGGGGGACAGACAGGACTAATGTAGTCAGTGCCTTTGGTCATTTGCCCACTCTGCTCTAAGGAGATGAACCATAACCAGGGATGGCTAAATGCAGTCTTCATTTGTTCACAGGTTTCTATTGTGTACAGCTCAGCACCAGCAGCAATTCTGAAATGATCAAGAGGCTGGGCATGAAACAATACATACGTGTCTTACATCTAAGACAGTAATTTAATATCTTCAGGATGAAAACCATGTGTAATCTTAATATCTTTACAACTGAACAGCATTAGGAACACAGCATTTCACCATCTAGACCAAGAGAATAAACTTCAGGCTGACAAATCAACTCATTTTTTTTTCCCCTCTTTGTAATAAGGATATGCTAGCAAGGTCCAAAGCAATGAATATGAGGTGAAGGGCAGGAAAGGAATTTATGACTAACAGTGATATTATTTCCACAATTCTTTCAAAATATTTTACACAGATGATAAAATGAAGAAAAGAATGTGTATACGGAATATCAGCAAACAAGTTTTTCAAGGCATTTTGCTTTTTCTTTTTAAATCAGAGACTAATTATTTTTTTTTATTTTTAATTTTAGAAAGTTTCTTTTCATTGTGATTTAAAAGAATCTTCCAAATGAAACGTGGCAAACAAAACATCATTAAGTCTGCTTCTTAACAGACTGGAACGACAACGCAGGAAAATTACACACTTTTTCTATTTATCCAAGCAGGCATTAACACTCAAGCTTAATAAATGCTTAAATATAAATGCCAGCCATGCTAACCACTTCATTTTTGAACAACACACCAAGAGCACGCAGCAAATGCCAAGGACATACTGTACTGCCACATGAAAGGATACTCATGAGAAACTTTGCAACGTCATAGGCTGCAATTTAAATCTGATGCAAAAATAAATACCGATTTCTTTAATCGATTCCAGAAAGAGACATACTTAATTTTTCTTTTTTTTTTTTTTAAAGGTTGGATTTTATGCTTTTGAAAGGTTAGCAATTCACTCTTCTGAACAGTAAATCTTTTCATCTGTTGAAAAGAAGGGTACAAAAAGTACTTGAACAAACATTTTAACACTAATACGTATGTACAGTGGTTTTAAAGACGGATGGAATTTTTCACTTTTTATGTTGATTCATTCAGTCCAACTTGAGTGCTAAGGAAAAAAATTATATCAGCTGTACCACTGATTTAAGAAGAATGGTAATTAAGAATCGGATTGAAATTTTCATATCAGTTCACACAGGATGGCAGACATTGACCTCTTTTTACCTCTTTTGTAACCAAATATACAGTTTTATGACCCGAACTAACTTCACATCTAAGTAACTTTTCCTTAACTGATGCCAGTTAGGCCTTTATAAAACCCCAAACTGGCCAATCAGCTCATGCACCTACATTCATGAGCTAAAGGAGGTCTATCTGAGGCTTCACGTTGTACCATCAGACAAATACGTCTGGTTTTAGTTCTGCTTTCAACTTTATTGTAAAATTTATTATACTTTGATACTCTAAGATTATTTAAGGCTAACTAAGTGTTTCCTGGAGAGATCTTGATATGGAAAACTAAAAAAAAGAAACCAATCTGCAGCTTGCTTCTGCTGTCACTGACAGAATCAGGAGACTAAAGGCGCTGACTATGACAACTAATCAAAATGCCAAATTCTGTTGTAAACCAAATGAGAAAAATTAGACAAGTCATATGTATAATAGACACAAAAAAAATCTTTCCTGATACAGGAAAACTTGGCCAGACATCAGTTATCACAAGGTAAGGATTACATTTTAGAAGGAAAATATTTTAATAAAGTTTGCTTTCCAGCGTAAGCTTATTTCTTAAGATACGTTAAAGATAAATCTAATGTTTGAGTAACAGTGTATTAAAAAAATGAAGAGGTAAAAAGAAATTGCAGTTCAGATTTCCATAGCTGTTATAATTCTGCTTCCAACTACTCTCTCCCGACTCAGTGATATATTAAAACACTGTGATACTTTACAGTACAACTCTATAATCCTTTACTAAGATATCAGAAAGGGGCCGTAGCAAGGAAGATCTAGGAACTGTGCTAGAAGAACTTACATGAAAGCAGAAACTTTTCTACAGTCTGCTTTCCTGCTTACATCTGTACTGCGGAATCCACTATTATTTAATAACTACCTGGCTGTTTGTTTCAACCATCTTCATTTCACAGGATTTTAAATTTTACTTACTATTCCTACCTCAGGAACCCTCATGGAGGGGTTCCTCACCTTCAGCAACTGCTTTGTAAAAGCGATTGTTAAAACGGCAAAGATACTAAAACATACCATATGGAAATCTAGTGCTGGCAATTCCCATTACTGTGACTGGTGACAGAAATAATATAGCATAAAGCTACCTTGAAAGCACTACACTAATCAGTTCCAAGCATCTTCACTTTGGCTGCTGCTTCCTGTGTCCCATCCCTACAGATTTCATTGAGCGTGGGACATGAAAGTCATCATGGGAAATGAGATCTCCACAGAAACAAACAATATGACATATGTTTGCACTCTGGAAAAATATATTTTGTTTAAAAGACTCCACTGTGTACTGTGTGGGTGTTGTGTTGTTTTTTGTTGTTGTTGTTGGGGGGGCGGGGTGGGGGTGTTGGTGGTTTTAAGCATGAACTTACTACTGAAACTTCTCAGGAAGAGGAAGATCTTTTTTAGGAGGCATTACTAAAAGATAATTTTCAAACTTAACGCGAGTAAAACATTACTGCAACATAAAAATGCAAAACTGAAAGTTGAGCAATGACTGAATTTTGTATTTAGTTTTACATTGAATAATATCACCCACCTTCTGTAGCAAACTGCTCTAGATGTTTTAAGGTGATTTCTTTGTATTTTGAACTTTCAGCAAGACGGTCATAAATTACAGTATCCTACAAAACAAATAAAATGAACTCAGAACAATTTAATAGAAAAATTAGGGTTTTTTTTGTGTAGACAAATATGCAGTGCTGTATTAATTTATTTCAGCATCAAAAATGAGTAAAGTAATTTTATTTCAGAGGAAGGAGAAAAAGGGCATTCCAAATCCTCAGATTCCTTAAATTTACAAATTCTGCTGTGATGCAGTTTCTCGCCTACATTTTTTGCTTTTATTTCCCTTAATTCTGAGAAGTGCTGCATCTTGCTCTGGCTTACCACGTGAATTCTTTTGATCTCCTAAAATGCTGTCTTCCTCTTTAATATTAAGCCCACAAGGTAAAATTAGTGTTTCATAACTGCCATTCTCAGGTTTTTGTTGCTAGCTTGATAAACAGAATATTAACAACAGCTTCTTCTCTCCACTTGAGAGGATACAGAATGGACATTTATTTTCAATCAACTTCATTTTTTTTAAAGCCATTTGGGAAATGGATTTGCATCCCCCTCCACCTCAAACTTGACTTAAAATACAGAACAAGAACTAATAAGCAACTCTGCCATTTCCAGGTATGTTATGATTAAGATATTTTCCCATAGATGCTGTTTTCAGGAAAATTTACTTCTGGCATAACATCAATGGTAGGTTAAAATTCCCATTTACTCACTTATGGTAGATTACCACTTCCACCTAGTGATTCATGCTCAGCTATTCCAGCAAGTAACTTATAGATTAAACCATACGTTCATCCACTTTCTTGGGGTGCAGAAGGAAGCAATTAATAGGAAGCATAAAGGTATTAGTCCAGTACAAAGAACAGGATGAACAGGTCTGTCATACCCTCATAGGCAGTTACTAAAAAAAGACTGACTGGTTCATTACATTAAACAGCTACCTAGTAAAATGATGTAAATTGAAAAAGAAATCAACATTCCTTCCCCCGCATTTTCAATGTTTTGACTGCAGTTATAACAACCTTTTGCTTTCATATTTGTATTGGTAGCACCTGTTATTTGATACAGTGAAACCAGAATAAACTCACAGCTCCTTTGCAGTAAAGTCTCAACTTTCCTGATGGTGTGCGAACGATCACTGACATTCTCTTCCTAGTGCTGAAAGAAAAATAAATGCCCTATATAAGGTGGTTTGTTAAGTATAAACATTTACCAACATTTTACCTAAGAATATCAATATATATAACTTATATAAGACATAGGAAATGAAGTAAGGGCTACCTTTTCTGAATCGTATACTCAGGCAACTGGTATGGAAAAGCAGTTTTATTGTCTACTAATTAGAGTGAATGCTGGTTTTCTGCGCATACTTCTGTAGGCCCTTTTCCCCATAAAAACAAATTTAAGAATCTTCACCTTCATCCGAATACTTACTACTGGTCACAAAAAAGGATCTTAAAGCACAAAGCAGCTGAGACCACTATCATAAAGAGGTAGTACATCACTGACTCTTTCAGCTTTTTCTTCTTTCCCAGCCAACCAGAGTCTCTCGTACACCGTACTGTGCTGCAATCCTATTACTCTCAGCCCAGAGTTTCATTCATTATGCAACTATGCTAAGAATTTGAAAGGGGCTCACCTTATTTTAACTACTCTCTGGCTCTCAGTCATTAATGAGATCTAAGTTGGGGCTTTTTTTTGTTTGTTTTTTTTTTTTTTTTTTTTTTTTTTTTTTTTTGTCCTCATGACTGAGGTAGGAATTGGAGGAAAGCATGGAGAAGACTGTCACTCTCTGCTTTCTGTCTTCCCTTTGAGGTCCTCCAACAAGCATACCTTAGATTCAAGATCGTGTCCAGTAAAAATGTGTATTTATACTGTAATTCTTTCAAACTTCAACTTTTTAAATAAACCCACAGAAACTATTCCGGGAACACAACATGTCTCTCACACAACAGTTCACAGTAAAATACACAAAAGAGATGGAAGTAAATGGTCCTTTTACAACTTCGGTTCCTGTTGGAACTGGATCCCATTTATACATCAAATAGCATTATTGTATGAACAGTTCCTGAAGTTCAGACTGACATGAAAAACATCCTGTAAGTGGAATGTATGGAGATAGATGGAGGAAAGAGTTTTATAATCACTGGTGAAGTAACTGACCAAATAGTATCTTCAAGAAAATATTTTCCTATTCCACCTGTGCACGCACTTTGCTTCAAGTACAGACATCTGAACAGCAATATTAAATTACATTTTTACTGTGAATATTGCGCAAGAGAGCATAAAAAGGTATTAACTACTGCAACTCCTTCTCCATTTCATCTCTAATCCAAAAAACCTCAGATAAACTGAATTCCAAAAACCCTTAGACATTGTCCAGTTGGGGAATCTGAGTAGACAACAGTGGAGAAATTCAGATCAACTAAACTACAGTTAAGTTTTCTAAAATAAAAGCAAGTCTCAGATCCACTTTGATTCTCACCCAGATTATCTAGCCTACTGTTACATAAACTCATTACACTTGCCTGAATGTTCAGTTAAGGAACTGTGGAGGAATTACAGTAATTTAGGGTTTGTATAAACAATAATTTGATACATATGCTCTTGACAGGTAAAAACTCATCAGTTTTGTACCTGTCTTGAAATCTTGAAGTTCTGCATGCAGCTGCCTATCAATCTACTGAAGATGTATCAGAGAATAACCAATGTTTTCCTGTAGCATTCTGAAACTTTAGCTATGAAGACAGATACTGAATCTTGACTGACATACATTTTCGTAGTAAAACTGCAATAAAGCTAATGAGCAGGACTTACTGTCAAGGACTTCTATCTTTTTATGAGCCTCTTCATTGCAGTCACAGTTTTATTTTCTTTTCTTAGTGAAATACAGAAAACCACAAAATTGCACTACTACAAATAACTGTCAGTGTGAGACCATTTATTTTGGTTTGCTTTCTTCACCCATGGAAGTCACATGAGCTATAAAGGTGACCTGGTTATAAGGTGCAAAATACTGAACAGAAGATGTCTGCTGAAATACTGAGAGAGAAAATGCCTGCCAGCCTGGGAACTGCTAGCCTGGAAACCAGAAACATCCTTGAGAAGCACAGCCAGCACACCTCAAGTACAGCTGGGTACCTAGAAACCATTAATAAGCACAAAACAAGGAACTGTAACTGCAACTTATTGTCTGGAAAGGTGAAAAAGTCTGGAAAAGGGAGAAAACATCCTGAGAAAGTAGGAATTGGCAACTGCTATTGGTTGTTCTAGCTGAAAGAACAGGAAAACAGCCTGGAAAAATAAAAACTGGTCTGAAAGAAAATAAAACACCATCATCTATTGGCTGTCCCAGGTGAAAAATAGAAATTAGCAGCATCTATTCACTGCTTCAGGTGGTGGTGTTCTACACTCCCTTATGTCTCTGCCATATAAAAATGACTTGCTTTTACCCAAAATGGGGCCTCTGTCTTTGAGAGCTCCCCCTGCATGAATTGTCGTCTGAGATCTCCTAGACAGGTTACTGGACCACCACCAGGAACACCTGGCTGACTCCAGACTCTCACTCTTCAAAGTGAGACTTTGTGTGTCACCCATTTAGAGGTCCCACTCCTGGGAGTAGTTTGGTAAGCACTGTACCCATATTATTTTGAATACTACACGTGTGTGTGTGTGCACACATAGAGGTAACTGATTTTAAGTGTATTTCTTCACTAGTGATAATTTAGTATCAACTTGTAATATATGGAAATATAAGTTGCTGCTACTATTGATTGCTGCTACTATTAAAATATGAACGTACTTTATTACTCATGAGTATACTTTATTTTCTAGTAGTAATTTGTAGTAATATGTAATAAAGAAATTTAGAAAATAAAGCCTCCGTGCCCTTGTGTGTTATGGAATCCTGCAAACCCACTGTCATGATCTCTATAAACCTGCAGGCTGGGTAGCCCCTTGGGTCATGACAAGGAGGCAAACAGCTGGTATTTCCCATGGAGTTGCCATGGGATTACAGATGCACAGAAGCATCTTAAAGGGATAGAAACACCTCTCAGTCACAAGATTTGACACTTCCAGAATCTGGGAATGCATAAATAGCTTGTGATGGGGAATGCATAAATAGCTTGTGATGGGCCCCCTGTTACTTTAAAATCTCTTAGGTTAAGAAGAAAATTCCTTCAGAGTGTAGACACACAATCACAGAAAAACACTGCTACAGAGGTACCTCCTCCATCAGCCACTCACTCTTTTTCTACATTTAGAAGTATCAGTCTTCAGCCAGAGAACAGGATCAGTATATTCTGGACCTCTTTGAATGATGGAAAGGAGATAAGGTCTCAAACGCTCAAGGAGGGCTTCTGTCTGCCCAGTACAACAGCCAAGGCAACAGCATTATAAATAAAAAATATTTAGGTTTTAGACAAGAAGCTTTACTCTGTAACTATGACAAATGGTTTCTGCTAGAGGTAACCCCAGGGATACAGATTAGAATCAATCATTAAATGAATAGATGGTACACACTCCAGATATTGAGATATTACTACATCTATACTCAATACTTGCCAATGAAATTAATTCTAGTGCTAAAAATTCAATTCATTCCTCTAATAAAACAAGCAGATACAAGTCAAAACCTCATTCAGTAGCACTGCTAGTAATGACACGTTGATGCAAGGACTGATGTGCAATTTGTGCACTGATAGTGGACATCGCCTATGCTTCCAAAACAAGGAATCACACGCTCAAAATCATGCTCTTTTCAACTGGCACAGGTGAAAAGACAGTGCACGTAGTTGGCACAGGGATGACAGTAAGCAGAAGACATTCTATGCTTCTGGATCCTTACCTGACTCAGTACCTTGCTTCCTCCTGCCCCATAGATACATACCCTAGGGGTTGGTTTTGGATCCCAAGAGACAGCTGCAGTTTTTCTACTTGTTACAGTTCCAGGTGACAGAGTAGAAGAATGGGCACAACACCGCACAATTCCTTCCTTGACAGTATGGGGAGCCCCGAATAGCAGAAGGTCTGAACAACTCTGCACTTCCTTCAGCTTAAGGTACCACAGCAGTTGTGGCGTCTGAGCAGAGTATCATCTACTGGACGCAATCTAAACTCAGTGCAAGTTATCAAGCGATTAGCACTATGTTTCAGGAATGATTGTCAACGGGTTAAGGATTATCAGTTGCTTTCAGTATGCCCACCTGCCAGTTAGACTGAGAGCTACTTCCTTGCCACGAACAAAGTATAATTAGCATACTGTATAAGTCTACTACTTCCCTTTTCACAGGCACAGCTATGATATAAAAAGAGAATATCATAAGACAACTCTACCAAGCATTTCTCCAATTTTTACTTCTGTAACATACTTCTCCGAAAGACTATCCTATTAAATGTTGACGCTGTTGCACTCTACTTGCAGAAGAGTCTTATCTGGCTTGTACTGGAAGGTGGCAAGGAATTAGTCTGCATTTTTTCTGGGAAAAACTTGGAACACCTGGAAACTCTTAACTCAATAGTTTAATCACTACAGATTACTTCTCTGATGGTACATGCTTCTACCCATACAGATGGTGTTATGTTTTGGAGCCAAAATTTCTCTTGCTGTGGAACAAGGGTGACCTCTAGTGCTTCCAACAAGTCAGTTCCAATCAAAGGTAAATACTGCAGAATAACAAAAACGGGTATAAAAACTGAATACTTAATAAAGTTGGGTGATTGGTATCCACCAAAAAAAACTTAATCCACCAGAAGTTAAGATGTAAAAGCAACTCTCCTTTCTCCATATAGTATCCCTGTTTAAATTGCAATTTTAGACTGGCACAGAAGTTTAAAAAGATCTATGAAATTAAGACAAAGATCAAACCCAGAAACAACATAGGAATCCTTCACTGCTACTCCATGAATGCAGTATAAACTTCCACAGATGCCAAACTAACAACACACCTTGTGCTACATACTTGCTAACTCTCCAGAACAGAAAGTGAAAGAAGTGCCTGCAGAAAAATGAAACAATGGTATAAATCTGAAAAATATCAAGTACACCCTCTACAATATACAAAACCAACATTAGTTGCAAGCAGTCATTAGAAGACATTCAAAACTACAAAAATTACTTTCTGTGGGATTTTTTTTTTCACTGTGGTGATCTTTATGTTTCACGTTACCATTGCTATTATTATAACTATAGGCAACTACTTCTCTCATTTCACCCAACTTACACTCTCCAGTATAGCCTTAGATTTTTATTTTCTTGATCTTTTTGCTTCTTCAGCTAAGCTCAAGGGAAACATAATAGGACAGGAAGGAAAACAATGACCACTTTCCGCAGGCACAATTACAAGTAATCATTCTAAGAAAAAAGAGAGCTTCCTCTACATATAAATCCCTTCCCCATCCTGTGCCAAAGTAAGCAATGGGCCTACGCAAATAGAACACAGACGGCATACATGGATGCAATTTAAAAAGATTTACATAACAAGTGAAACTGCATCCAGATTTCTTATGGGTACCTTTATAATTCTAACAGCTTTGACAGAAAATTTTTACTGAAAGCAAAGTACGTGATAAACTCAGTTTCCAAGAAAACTAACTGGCCAGCACTCTAGTGATGATGCCCAGAAGAGAATGGGTTTCAGTCTGTAAAGTATTTAAACAAATCATAATTATGCAGGTATATTTATGGTCAAATGCAAAATTGCATTCTATCACTCAAGGCAAACAGAAGTTATGTATAACATTTATTTCAGTCTTCCCCCCTGCCCCCAAATATCAAACGTTTAATAAATCACATGGTACCAGGGCTTTCAGAAATACATTTAAAAGTTCAAGTACTTTCCTATACTGTCTTTTCACATAATGTTTTGAAGTTTTTAGATGAAGGTTTTTTCAAGCTTCGCGCAAAACCAAAAAATATTAGCCAAAAAGGAAACAAGAGGAAAAATCCTATGTGTCTGAAAATGTTTTACAATAAAACCAGAAGTGTGATCTTAATCATGTACACTGCTTCACCTATAGGATGAGCACATGTTACAGAGATAAAAACCACACAACCTGCATACTTTGCCTGTACAAATATAAAAAATGCTTACATTTTTACCCGTAAGAGAAATTCATAAAATATTTTCACAAAAAGACACTGAGTACACAGCATGCTGTTTACCTTGTAAATTCCAGGACGTTTAGCAGTTCGTATCTCTCTTCCTGTCCCAACTAAAGAAGGAAAAAAAAAAAAAAAAAAGGAAAAGTGAGAACTGATGCAAAAAACCTCAAGCTTACTATACAGCAAATTATAATGTTACTCCAAGGTACTTACAGACTCTATGATTACTGAGTCAGGTGTTCTTCCAGTGAATACAAAACGAAGACGCCTGGCTGCTCTGACCAATGCTCCTTCATCTGCAACAAGTCCGTTAGTTATTTTGCAGATGTACCAGAAAACTGTTAGTTTACCCCATGAATTAATGGACACAGTCCAAGCTTCTCTATTTTTGACTTCCTTTTTCCTTTATAGATTGCTAAGATTAGATGTGGTGCTGGAAAGAACTCTTTTTTTCTCCTGTTAAAACTGCTGAAATGAGTTTACAGTTCAGAGAAAATAAGCCCCCAGAGGAACACGCCTCTCAGCTCAGTAACAAGAACATCCTCTTCGAAGCACCTAGGCAAGCACCTTCCTCGGTAGGGCACTGGACAAGGTACATTTCTTTTTGTGTAAGTTCTGTTTTAGAAGAAAAGAGTGGTAAGTCATTCCTGTAAATAACCAATAATTTCAATGTCTACGTTCAGGAAACATTCAAGCAGCAATCCAGTCTCCCATAGGTATCTGTTCTCTTCAAATGGCTCAGGATGTCAGAACGGAATTTGCTCGCAATGCCCAATAAAACATTGCCAGGGCCCAGTTAGCTTTATTTATGGCCCTACCTCTGCCCTTGTCTTCCAGTTGTTGAAGGACACAATTTAGAGAGATAGCCATCTCGGAATTGGGGCAGACAGGGAAGAAGGCTGGAGATTCTCTGTGCTTCATGTCATTTCTCCTATTACAAATTGTTATAATACATTAGCAGAGCTGAGCGTATTTAAATCATTTTGCCTTGCTTCATCATTTTCTGAATTCAAAAATTGTCTACGAACCACAGTAGGCTTGAACCAGACCTTTAATCTTTTATCAGCCTCTAGCAGAACTTATCACAACTTGTATCCTATTAAAAACATTTCTTTTTCATTTTTGATTACAGTGTCTTTCTTCTAAATCAATACCACGGTTACCAAGCACAGAACAGGTTCACAAGCAAGGACATCCATTTGTCTCCTGGTTTGATTTCTATTTGCATTTTGAGCAGTTCGTTCAGTCTTCACAGCAATCTGACACCACCTTAGGAGTGCCGGATGGTTAATCTCTTCGCCCTTACACAATGCACAGGACATCCATATGTATTTTCGAAAGCAATCAGAAAAGTCTAAATCTTTTTCGACAAAACTGATTTTAGCTGACACGAATTCTTTTTTTGAGAGATATATTTTGTTTTTTAATTTTGGAAGATGCTCCAAAACCCAATAAACTTTGAATAAAATTTGCTTGTAAGGTGACAGAATATGTTACTATATGTTCACTTGATTATTTGAGTCTCACCTGGAGATGCTGCTTGATATATGATTTATCACCTTCTCTTTCTGGAACTGCTGTATGACACACTGCCATCATTGTCAAAAACTCACATATTATAGGTGCAGTTGGCTAAAAAAAAAAGTCAGAGTGTGATTAATCATTTATGCAGTAACTAACTGAAATGTAGTACTAGATATGGAAAAATAATAGTCAAGAAAAAAAAAAGAAGACTTTCCTCTCTTTGAAGACTATCAACAACTAAACAAACCAGACATTATCTGTACACTAATTTCAGCATCCAGAATAACTTCTTGCTACTGTACTTCGATACCAGCTATACAGATAGAATTTAGTGGCATTTGCCATCATAACAATCGTAAGTAGATAACCAGAAACAGAATAATTCAAATAAACGTTTATAGGGAAGGTAATTCTAAATGCTATATTGAAAAAAAACTCTACTTTATTCACCGAAGTCTCTTTGGATGTTGTCTTTTTTATTAAAAAATACTCCCTTTTACATTACTTTGTCTAATACTGTATTTGACAACGCTTTTTAAGAACCTTTAGAAAGATGTAGCAACTGAACCCAAAAGATATGGAAAATGCTGCAAGGTCAGGCAGACAGCTTGTAAAGGAAGACATTTACCTAATGTCTCAGGCACTTCAGAGCCTACAAGCTGAAACAATTTTCAATGATTTAGCCAAAAGGGCGGGAAAGAGTGTACATAAGCAAAATAGTTGATTGTTTTTGATGAATACAGCTAAAAACCTTATTAGTACAACTAAAATTTGCAAAATTAACAACCTGACTCGTGAATGGCTGTTCAAAAGAACCCCAGCATTCCCCTTAAGTAAGCTCAAAGCAGCTGCCACCTCAACTGAGGTTTTTGTAGTGTATCTATAGTATTTCAGATTAGTAGCAGACTAAGAATGCAAACAATTAAGATAACATTACAATTACTCTATAAAATACAATAATCTCTGAAAACCTAACTTAATTCGATAGCACAGAAACACTAATGTGAGCAGGTTCCTGTCCTCTTCCACTGAGGGCCCTTATATCTAAGATTCATTCACAAGGCTGAAATACAGATTCTTTTCCAAAGCACTTCAGAACACGTTTTAACATACAGTGGCGACACCTCTCTTTGAATGTGTGCATGAATTTTTAACTTTAAGATGTATACAATGTATTTTTATAGCTGGTATGCTCATATTATATATACTTAATACTACATATCTACCAGAAAAGCTCTCAAGATTCAACCACCTGCACACTAAGGACTCTCTAGACAAAAAGCAGTAACACAACGATGCCTCTGGCAAGCAGTCTATATTACTAGCACTGAAAATGGCCTGTGCAGGTAAGTGTAAGAGCCCCCTCTGCTTTAGATATGCTTGAGAGTTGCATTCGGGTGTCTAGCATTTAAGACTGCCCCATTTGTAGGAATAAAACGCTCCACTGTCTGCCGGTAACCATGAAATTATCCTCCCGGGTAGACAAAATTAAGGAAAGAAAAGAGTAATTTACTTACACTCTTCAAAAAGAGAACAAACAGTTACACAATTTAAAGTAGGTGTTCTTGGTTATGACTAGGCAAAAAACTCTCTTGTACAATGACAAACAGAAAATGGTAATGATGGTACTATTTCTTAGTCAAATCAAACTGAGTTACTAACTTTCTGTGGAATTCATTGTCTCTTTGGGGCAAATACCAGGCTCTAGAATGCCTGTTTCATTTCATGATGCTCTAACCTCATGGAAGCATGTACACAAAACCAATGTATATGGTTAACTCTTGACTCTTGTACTAACCCTGGGCACAGAAATCTTAAGTCATGTCAGGACAGTAAGTTAACCTGACTGATCCTGAAAGCATTGATGGATGTCATGACATCCTATGAACAGCATAACTGATGTTGAAACACCCACAGAATGAAGAATGTAAGGCTATTATATTTCAGACTCTTAACATCTGAATCCTACCATTAAAAAAAAAAAGTCTGGATCTCATTACCAAGTATCAGCAATAAACAGTTATAGAAGTATTCATGAGAGCATGCTGATTTTGCGTAAATATATTTATTTATTTTCCTTCAAAGGACAATCTTTTGAGTTACTGAAAGCAATGGTTTGATTTCACAAAACAATGGTAATTGTTTCTATATAACTTACATGATTGCTTTGAAGATTCTCCAGTAATGATGAGTCACTAAATGTTTTTTCTTCTCCATTTTGTGAGCCCTGCCTAGAAATAATTAAGTAGAGAAGAGATCATCATTAGCATATTCTTAACAATTCATATCCAAATCATCCACACTACTGTGCTAACGTCAAATGCAGATTTGGTTTGTGGCTGTTACAATAATGCCTGCAATCAAATACTGTGAGAAAATGAAGTGAAAAGGTACTTGTTTCACATCTCCAAAGTTTATCTAATTTTAAGAAACCAAGATTCATGTAAATACACTTAAATCCAGGGAAATTTCTCTGCTGACTTTAGGAAATGCAGGATAAAGTAAAAATAAATCTACAATGTAAGACTGTGGCTTCTTATCTTCTGATCTCTAGAATGAGATTGTTGAAGAGACTCAGAACAAGACATGCGCAAAGAGATCACATTTCTTTGAGAAATTAGCAGTTCTGGAATAGGTTTGCAAATGTTTGCAGGAAAGAAAGTCCAGTATCTGAAAGAGGTAAGCAAACTGAGTTCAGACATCAGGGAAGTCAGGTTTGTTTTCGATTACTCACAACAAAAAAGGAATCTAGTAAACTGGTATGATATATAATATGATAAAGAAGACACAGCAACACCAGTGAAGTAGGAAGGGACTGAACAGCTGGAAAGTGGAGATGGTTCTAGAGAAATAAAGTCACTAACAACTCTCCTATTGCACAAATCTTCTGGCTGAAGCTGAGAGCTCAAAAAAGTAGATACTGCTAGGAAGACTCGTTACTGCAGCTGACTGTTGAGCATTAAAACAATCTAGTTGACTTTGAATCTCAGTGAAACAAAACAGTGCTGAAAAGTGAACCCAGCTGGAGGAAAGTATTCTTTTTTCATTTACTTTTGATCTTTCCTTGGCTCACATAATCTTAGAAGAGAGCAGAGACATTCAGTGATTTAAGCTGAAGGATAAGCCATATACATCAAAGGCAGTCTAAAGATTCTCTATGAAAACTAAAAGTGAGCTGGTTTAGTCCTGCACTACCATGAAGGAATATAAAGTGGCAGTACCTCCTCTATATAACTACTCAAGGACTACTTTTTCTAAAAATCTATTATTAAAGTGAGAAACTCAAAGCATCGTCATTCACCAATACTTTTTTTTTTTAAAATGCAAAACAAATAGATCTTGAAGTGCCAAACGTTAACAACTTCAGATACACTAAATTTGTTTAGAATCTAAGGTTTAAGCTTTGTTTGCTTAAAGCTTTCTGACAGAAAGACTTCAAGATATTTTCCGGATTCTCAGTGCTAAAAAAAAGATGAAATATTTGCAGGTATATGTTGTGTTAAACTGGAAAGCAATACTTCCAAATAAATAAATAAAAAGATTTAAATAATACAGAATTCAGTACATTAGTCATTTTAGGACTAAAAATGTTAGTGTCATAAACACATTCTATTAGTTACAATAGATTTATATACAAGAAGTTTTCTTATGAAGTATCTTATTTTGTAAGTATTTACAAGATGTTCATTGCCTGTAAAAGGGAAGGACTTTTTTTTTTAACTACTGTTCAGGCATCAGTTTATCCATTTCAGACGTGTTTATAAAGATTTTGGTATGTATTAGTCAAATCTAGTCTTATTTCAAATATCTTATAAGCAAGCATGCTTAATTTCATGTAAGCATTGCATTATTTTTAATGAAACCACTCACTTGTGTGCCGTTAAGCACACTTGTACGTCTTTGTAAGAAATACCTTGCTGATACATCAAATGAGGATATTCAGGTCAGGTAAGATTCTGGGGTGTGCACGTATGCCACTTCTTAACATGTATGTGGGGGGGATTTTTCAGGGTTTATTTTTTTTTTAAATCTAAAGAAGAATTATTAATTCTAATCTAGCAAAGCAAGTTTTTTTTTCTTTCAAACTTTTTAAACATAAGATGACAACATGTTAAGAGTTGTGTGTGACATACCTTGCTGTGACTTTCAACAAATACAACAGTGATAATTTAAAGACTGTAAGTGACATTTTTCTCCCGATCTGTCTAAGCTTATTTTGAATGGTATTGCAAATATTTAGTTTAAGAAAGTATGATGAAGAAGTAGAAGGCATCATGCAGATGGCAGCAGAAAGGAAACCAGGACTTAGTCTTTCCTGAGGTACCTGTTAAGAGATTATGTTGGCCCCAAGTGTATTTGGGTGCTTTAATCGCAGTTTCAGTTAAGAACTAGGTAGTGCTAATATTCTAAAACTATCTATAGGAAGCAAAATATTAACAGTAACTTATTACATATTTTTCACTCTCACATACGGACTTTTTCAAACATGCTAGAGATTATTACTAACCTATTACTAAGTAACAGCAGAAAAATGCTATCAAAGTTACCATAATACAAACTACCATAAATGACAAATCTCTCCAGTACGCAATTCTGAGTTGTACAGGATTGTCAGCAACTGTCCTATACCCGAGTGACCCTATTAGCAACTCTATTCCAGAGTATGCAACTTAATGCCATAGAATTCTGATGGCATAAATTTGTGTAAGAGTCTGTCATCTGCATCAATTTGAAGCTAAAATAACTTTTGAGTAAAATATCTCACATTTAGTTCTGTTTCTAAAAAATCTCGCTCACTGGTTTTAAGCTTGAATCTCAACAAACATGACAGACCTAAATGATCTTTAGAGCTTACCAATCATCTGAAGGAACACTATAATCCTCAGGCTCAGGGCAATGGCTGCACAAGAAGTAAGGAAAGAATAGAAACAGGGAGAGGAAAAAGAATCACAAAGACTAAAAAAGTGGATCACATAAAAAAGAAGTTAGTTAATGAAATTAGATTACTAAAAAAGTTTTAAAGGTATTTCAACTGAGTGTTTTGCTAGTGCAAAACATTGCAAGAGTATCATACTTCTCTTGAGGCTTTATAAACTAGAAATAACCATTTTTTTTCAATTGAAAGCTTGTCTTCTTACTAACTTACACAAGTAGTTATAAAGGCATTTACCCTCTTTACAAATCTTGCTTCATATTTCAGTATATATACATTGTTACAGTTTCTCATTAAACAAAAGGTAGTTTTTTAATTATCTGAAGCCATGCTAATGCAGCTTGTCTGGCTGAGCTCACAAAATAGTGATGAACAAGGCCAGCCATAGCACACGAAGGACTCTGCCCTGTGATGACATGTTTGAATATATCACAATTTGTAACACACTTAGAAAAGGCATGGGAGATGGAACAGTCACTTTTACCCTTTTCTGTGTTCTCAGCTTCTTATTTGCATCAATACAGAAAGACAGAGTGACTCTGTTCTCTGAGTAGAGAGATGCTGTAATGGCTATTCACTGTAAAGAGAAACTGCTTTCTAAACAGTGATGCTAATCAGAAAACAGGTCTATGTCTTTTCAAAATTGGGTGGATGGGAGCTGGAAAGTATGGCAAGAAAAAAAAATCAGATTTTTTTTTTTTCTAAAGAAAACATACACACCCAGGTCTCATAAAGGAGAAATTTTAGAATTTGTGCTATACTAATTTCAGGTGAAGATATACAATGAACTGAATGTCAAGTACTGATTTCAAGTGCCATTATCATTAATATATTTTTTATCTTAAAAAACTGGTATACAAAGAATTTGAACATAGGTAGCTCAGAGCAGTTTCTCTGCAGTCATAAAATTAGCTCATGTAGTTGAAATTCAGCCCAATATATATCACACACACTTACATACGTATTTGAAATATCAGAGTTAGAACTATAACTGTTAATTAAAATATCATCAGTATGGTTAATGCATTAAGGATCTAAGTTTTTTCAAAACAGAAAGCCTAAATTAGACTCCTGAAAATCAGGACTTTTCAAAGGAATCCAAACGGTAAAGCTACAAATTATCACCTTTAGCACAAGCCCAATGCTTAATTTCATAACCTCTGCCTGATCTCTGCCCAGTTCTAGAGGTGTCTAATTATCTGCTACTGAATGCTCCGAGACTGGCCCAAGTCCAGCATCTCTCATACTGGTAAGCCACACTGGCATTTACAATGTAGGTCCTTCTGCTCTATTGCACTGATGAATTTTTTCAAGTAAACAGTCTTAGAAGTTTGAGGCTTTTACCAATTCTGTTGAAGGAGTTGGCTGCAACTACAAACAAAGAAATACTAACATGCTTTGTTTGCATTTATTTGGAGAGATTTCTTAATAGCAACATTGATATTTGGAGTTATGCCACTGTAACAGTATTCATAAAAGCCACTTGGATGTCGTTGATGCCACAGCACTGTAATTCAAGTTCTTGTTCACCCTGCATATTATTCAGTGCAAGAGCATATGCCTACATAAAATAAGAAGCATGGACAATGAAACAAGTTTTTGCAAGTATGAGTGAAGAGTTCTTTTTAGTAACAACATTAAACAGACCGAGCGATAGAAAAAACATGCACACTGAAGGTGTGCTACATCATTAAGCCTTTGGTATTTAAACTTTGTATTTGTTCCTCTTGGCGAAAAGACATGTCATGACTGAAGTGATGATACCTCTTATAAGTAACATTTCATAGTACCAAACAAACTGACTCCTATTTGTAGGTATTGACAGGTGTAGTTTATTTTAACTGCAGTATTAGTGCACGGGTACATATACACAGGCAGAGGAAAAGAAAGGCACACAGATAAAGAAAAGTATATAGAAATACCTACCCATAAGCAACTCCTGCTACAGTACACTTCTTAAATTGCATGACATTGCATGTCAGGGTACCCGTTTTGTCAGAAAATATATATTTGACCTAAAGAAATGATAAAATTCATTATACATTAACATCCAGCAGTTATATACATATCTGGCAGAATTCATGACTATCAACACGCTAAATATTTTTACTGGTACTGCAATATTCAAAGTTTGTAGAAAAAAACCCACCATACAGTACATAAATGTGGCAGATGCACAGTCCTGATACACATTTCCAAACATGGCAATCAACTGAGATGTCAGGAAGCTTAAGCTTGCTTCAGTGCATGGTGGTATACTTTACTGTCCCTCACTCTATGTATTGTTGAAATGCAATAAACTAGTGAAAACCAATGGCTTTGCCAGTAAAATATTCCATTTCTGACAGAAAACAATAAGGTAAAAGAAGAGTATCTATATGCATTTCTAAATCCTCTTTTTGACTTAGAAATATCTTCTTTAAGACAAAACGTTAGTAAAAAACCAACAGCTCAGGAATGACAAGTTGCAGGGATAGAAATACGTTCCTTTCTACCTACTCCAGTTCTCCTATTTCCCCTAACATCATAAAACCCTTCCTCTCTGAAACCACTAGTTAAAGTATTACAAAAATTAAAGCTGAAATACAAATATCTGTGATATACTGAAATTTAGTTCAAACCTAATCTTAAGAAAAAGGTTAATATATGAAGAAATCAAGTGGTCTGTGATGAAACAAAGGCTCTATTAGTCAAAGGTAAACTTCAACTTTAATTCATTAAAATTTATTTCTCATTAAAAAAATAAAAATCACAGTATTCTTCATTAGGAATTAACTGCATTATACATAAAGCTAATAAGGCTACATATTAGTAAAATTTACGCAGTATCTCCTATTTAAAGATTCTCTTCCTGCAGGATTATGACTTAGACAAATGAGCAGTTAGAGAAATCTTCCATGCCAGGTTTATGCCTCAAACTGTATTTTTTTGTGCGGGCAGAATGGGAAAGCAGGAATTGCAGCTAAGGAAACTCAACCTTTTCTTCAAACATCAAAGTTTTGCCTTTCTTAAAACCTGAAGATCTCTTGTGGGAAATGTTGTCTTCGTAATGTGCAGACCGCATGTACTTCAGAGAAGGCACTTGCTCTTTTTGTTAGCAGAGTCTCCTTTGGTCTTCCTACAAAAATCTGCTCAAATTAACAGTCTGTCAAGAAAGCGAAAGTGGAGATCCCAAGAAGCCTGACTAGATCTTGGTGCTGAAGGAGTCTTCGATGAGAAACTTAAAAAGTGAAGGCAAGAACTGTCGAAGTCAAACAGAGGGAATATGTCTGGGAATGTGAATAACAAGCTAACTGCAGCGAGAGGTAAAAAACACCAGACAGATTACGTAAAGTGAGACAGAAGGAAAGCTAAGATTCAAGAGTCTCTTCCTCAGTAGAGGAGCTTGTAGTCCCCTCTTTAAGGCCAGGAAGCAAACAATTTTTTCTGCTATCTGCACGTAATTCTTAAACCCAGTAGGCAAAGGCCCTGTCCTCTATGTAGACCAATGTTAGAACAGTGTAACCTGCAACTGCTGTTTTCCCAAAAGCAGACTTGTTTGCTACATGGATAAAATGACACTGTTATTTATTGTTCTTGGAAACTTAAAAACAATTTTTACATTTCCATGCAATAAATTAAAGAATTATTTATGAAAACTTCTAGTTTAGGAAATGCAAGAATTGTATTCTTGTGTGTATAATACAGTTCAATTAAATGAGCACATAATGTTTTTTCCACGGAATCAGCTTACCATCACCAGTCAGTGTAACAGAAAGCATAATGTTTAGCATGTTTTTAAAGGAAGACTGCAAATACAGTTGGCTGAAACAGCAAATATAACATGTACTGCTTCTGGCAGCATTCCCTGTGCCCCAGACACACTTCTACAAAGTCATCGTCCATAAAATGAACGTCATACAGTGAGTGATCTCTTGTAAAAACCTTAACTGATTTTATAGTATTAAACGAGAACTCTAAAGCAAAATGAAGAAATAAGTTCAAATTTCTAGGGCTTAATTCAGCTGTAAGCCCCCGTTCCATTGACTGCTTCCAATCTTCAGTGGCAAAAGAAGAGGGAATTTATACAACCATGACAGAATCCTAAACCATACCCACTGTCTCTTCTGAGCAAGGCAGTACATGTGAAAAAAAATGACATACTGAAGATGCACGTTACCATAGTGTATATACAGAGACTAAATTTTTGTGCCACAGAGAGCCTTAATGCTCAGAATTCCTCTGATTTTGTAACTTTAATGACACACTTCAACCTTCTGTGATTACCACATGCACACTGGTACATAAAGCAGTGTTTGTTCATTTAATACTGGCTTCAAAAATTTAACTCCCACATATTGCAAAGTGTTTTTAAAAATATCTGACAAAATGAAGAATAGAAACAAGCAAAGTCTAAGGCAAGAATATAAGTTTTTTTTAAATGAATCACACTACTTTAATAATTTAGATTGTAAAACCACATGAATAATTTCAATACCGAGTTAGAACCAGTAATTTTTTTCTACCTGTCCAAGTTCTTCATTGAGATTGGAAGTACGAGCCATCGCAGCAGTGTCCGTAGGTTCATAGTGCATGTCTATGTCCTATAGATTAAAAAAAAAAGTATATATATTTAAAAACTAGTCTTCCACAACTTACCACAAAAGTACAAAACAGAAAAGGTTAAGTGTAGAGTAGCAGACCGAACATGAATATACGTTATCTATTTATGATAATTTCAACATGAGAAGCCACAGACACAATCACATGACTTCCGAAAGTCCCCAGAAAAAAATTTATTTCCTCTTTAAAACAAAAAATCTATATAATTCTTTGAGATTTTACTCTGATTCTTTCCAATGATTTGTATTACTGAAAAACCATTATACCCATGTATCTAAAATAAATTTAGCAACAAGCAGAAATACTACATTGTAACACTTAAAGAGAAGTCAGTCTTCTCTATTTATATTGTATGCACAACCAGCCACTTCTAAATAGGAAGACACATATACCTTGAGATAAAGAAATTAAGATAAATTTAGGAGTACACAATAAATATAGGGTACATTATAAGTGGTGGGGGGTTTTTTGTTATTTGTTCAAAAAAAAAGTAAACCAGACTTTATTTTTAAATACAGTAAAAGATTAAAACATTGTGAAGTATGGCAATGTAGTGCAACTGACTGCAGATGACCAGCTCCTCTATACCAATATGATATGCATACACACAAAGATAATGTTTAAAATAATAAATGTCCAGAGTCCCAGATTAAGATACATTAAAGACACCTAATCCCTCATGATGTCAAATGGCAAGGCAACAGAAGTTAAAACCGTCTTTCGGATTTGTTGTATAAATAGTTGCCAATTTACACATTCAAAATGGGTCAGCCTTTGTTGAATATTTATTTTAGAATACAAAACATAAAGGAATAATTTTGTTGCATTCTCTTATTTGTCAACAAAAGAAATGGAGAAATCAAAACCAAATGACTGGTCACAAAAAGATTTAACTTTTATTTTAAAACATACACTTCAACTGCTACTACATACACTTGTATCTGTATCTGCATGACAGATTTCTGTGTGTGAGATACAATTTCACACATTTGATGAATGTATCAGATTAAAGAGTTCAGAATGGTATGATTAATCTGCGTTTGGAAAAAATGGAAAAATTGAAGGCATGCTATTAAAAGCACTTACATGCCTTTAAGGAGAACACCTCACCCCAACCCCAGACAGAGTAAACCCTTGTTTTGCTCCATTAATTCACTAAGAAAAAAATTTAAGGTATGCCAAAATGATCTTTATGTGTTTTGTAAGAGGTAATATTAACTGACACTGGCTTTGTACAAAACCCCCCACATTAAACTATGGTGGTGGTGGGAAAAATCATCAAAATACATAAAAAAAATCTAAAACATGGGCTATGCTTAGAAAGAAGAATGAAACTGGACAAAACTCCACTGGAATGCAAAGCACTGTTCTCTGATCATTCTGGATGAAACTGGGATCTGAATATTAATAATGACAAAGTTCAAAGCACTTAAAAACACATTCCAGAAAGCAATCTGGTGCAGGTGTAAAAGCAGTAAATAAAACCATTTATTATTACCTTCTCAGATTCCAGTAATAATAAACAGCTTAAGTATTTACATTAAGAAAAAGTCTGAAAAAAAATGTATAGCAACAAGCAATCAACCATTTAATTTACTTGTAAACCACTTGATTTTAGAAGTCAATGGACATTGTAAAAATGATATTTACCCAATTTATGAAATACGCCTGGATAAATTTAACAACTTCAAGTGTAACCAACAAACTGATTGGAATAAGATTATTGAAGAGAATTATAAAAGTCAAGAAATTCAATCCAAAGTTGCTTGCTCCACCATCTGCCAAAAAACAAAGCAAATAAAAAGACATTTAAGACAATACTTAAAGGTATGTATATACAGAGTCTTCAGAGTATTGCATTAACTTTTAAAATTATTTTAAAAGTGTTTATGTCTAAGAAGAAACTTGAGAATTAATTACAATATGACTTGCCTATAAATATGAACTTTAAAAGAGATAAGGACCTCTATTATAAAGTGGAGTTCAAATTTAGAGATCTTTGTCATCTCCAATTTCTGAAAAGCAAACTTACTAGCCATTCTCTTTTGTTACATTTTAAGATCATAATATGGGAATATCTCTATATAGCAACCATATTCTAAAGTCTGAATTTTAGAATGTTATATTTTTAAATGGGGAAATGTGGAGTGGAATGAATTTTTTTCTCTATTTACCTTCCCACCTTCCTATTCCCTCCTTCCAGTGAGCAAAATACTATGAAAAAGGTAAATTCCCACCACATGAAAAGAAGAGATGAAATTAGAGAGTTTAACGAAAGTTTTAAAAGAACCGGAAATGTGAATATTAACATATATAACAAGCAGTTTTATACTACTTTTTCCTTTGGAAGTTTTAAATAACTCCAGTAGTAGCACCTCAGAGAGGATGCAAATGGGAAATAGCAGTCTGCTCTCCAGTTTGGCAAAAGGATAAAAGATGTAGCCTGCCTGTCTGTGTTCAAAGATCACAGTCTCAAAACCAGTCTCAGACAGGTTTCCACTGTCTATGGAATGTGGATCTGGCTGCTACTCTAAGATCCAAGAGAACAGGTTTTGGATACTTTCATTAATACCAATTCCAGCATCAAATGTAGCAGAAGTCTAAAAGACCAGACAGCTAACGTTCTCCATGACATGGATATTCTCAGTAATGACTACCGAGATGAAAGGAAGTTTGATACCTATTGCTACCTGTAAATAAAATAATATTCAGATATTTATTGTTAACATTACCACTTCTTTTATCATCCACAGGCAACAGATTGTTCTAACTAAATACTAACAGCATTCAGAAAGATGGGGCATTGCTGGGAACCTGTTCCACTAGCACATAAAAATTAAATAACTAAAGGGAAAGGGGAATAAATTGCTTCTTACAGATTAAGAGTACCTGCTACAAGAAGAAGTATGAGCTGAATGCAGCCTTAAATGGGCATACTTTACAAAACCCAGCACAATTTCATTTAATATGCCCACATTTCATGGGGCATATAACAGAAAATAAACTGACAAGGATAATCACTTGAACAGCAGACAAAATACCAGTGGCCACTATTTCATGTTTCTTTTATCAGGACTAAGAACAAAAGCTTCTAAACTGCTTCAGTACTGTACTAACCAACACGTTCTGACAACTTTTACATTTCCCAGAGAGGAAAAAACAAAAAGCACTGATAAGAAGAATCAGATGAAAAATAACAAGCGAAGTAGCACATCTAAAGCCATCCTTTTATATTACTGGAAATTACCAATGTTCCATTAATGATTTCACTTCTTTCCACCTCAAGATGGAAATATGAATGCTAAGTTTCTTCCTTTAAAAAAAAAAAAAGAAGTTTCTTTCTCAGCATCAAAAAACAGAACCAAGGTTCTCAATAAACAAAAGTTCATCAAAATGCAGACAACTGTTTTGTTCAACAGAAACTTTAGGAGAGTGCCTTCAAATCAAAATTCTTTTAAAACTTACCAACCCACTCCAAAATCCCTACTTTGATGACTACGTTCAGCAGCTTTGTATTCAAGACTTGTTTCCAGAGCAGAAACTCTAGTTCTGGTTCTACTGCTTAAGTGAAGAAGGCTCTGGGCCCACCATAAGAAGTTCTGAAAATGTGAGTAACTGACCACAAAGTATGTTTATGAAGACTTCCTGTAAATCAAATTCCCTCACTGAAAGTCGAATTATGTCAGTGTGCGGCATGCTGCCGTGAAGGCCCCCATAACATCACATTGCCTCACATCCGCTGTGAGTACAGCCACCCAGTATAACACGTTAGACAAGATCTGTTATGCCTGTTTTATCTTCTTTAGGAGCAGTCTGCTAAAATCTCACGTTGGCAGCCAATAATTAGTTAGATCCCTGTATAGTAAAAGTTATAAAGCCACAGCATCATCTCCTGGGATGAGGGAGCTTAAAAATTCAGGAAAGTCACTGCAGCTTTAAATGTAATCCATCAGTAATAGCTGAAAATGGCTTTTGTCTGATGTCTAGGGAGCTGACTGTTTATTCCAGTAGTATGCTGATACACACCTTGCTGAGATGTAGAGGCATACAGCTGCAGAGATGTAAAGGCAAATAACAAAGCTCCCCTTCCTGAACTTAGCAAGAGCTCAGACAGCACAGTAAGGTAAATTTTATACTTGCTGTGTTATATACCTAGCCGAATGACTTCAGTCAACAACCAATAAAGAAAGACTGATAAAAATCACACTGTGTAAAGCATGGTCATCATCCTCCTTTCCAAATACAAAAGACAATGGAACACTAAAATATTAATATATTATTTTACATCTTACAGTTTAGATCAAGATACCAGTCTCTTCCAGTATGCCTTCGATTCCATATAGCTGAACCAATAGAGCAGATCAAAGACATTGCAATAAGGATGCAGAACAGAATCAAAATCTGAATATTCGTAATTCGTTCCACATTAGACATTTTAAGAGGTGGACTTGTTGAATTCTGCAAGAGACAAAAAACAATAGTTAGAAGAGGTACACACAGTCCTCACTTTTCAAACTACATGGTACTGCATCCTTTTCTAAATATTCTCCCAAAAACATCATCATCATAAATGGCATAACTGTTTCACTCAAAAGAAAAAGTAGTTTCTAAATCCATGAATTAGAACATTAGATTTGTGTCACACGCAGTTTAAAAAAAAAAAAATCACACAGAACACTCATAACAGCAACAGCTAACAGTAAACATTAAAAATGAATGTGCATACACCTTATCAGTGCTATAGAAGACAATTGTTAATACAACCAAACATTTCCAAACTGTTTTACAAATCAGAAAAGCAATAAATAAGAGACATGCATGACCAATCTGAAAGTATTCTTTTTTCTCAACAAATGCACCTCAATTTTGATATTTCACACAGCACTAGGAAAAGTAATTTCATAGTCTGAGAATGGTTCTCTTCCCTCCTCATTTTGCAAATAAAGTTTCACTTTGTTTTCTGACAAGAATGCTTACCTTTGTACTTGAAAGAAAGCTCCACATGAGGACAGTTTTAGGAGCAGTCAAAAATAAAAAAAAGATGAACAGGCAAACTATAGCGATCCAACTTGCTAATAAAATAGTTTTTGAAACACAAGTTACAAAACAGAATGAACGAATATGCTTACTAGTGGAAAGACTACTCTGTGACTAAGTGACTAATGATAATGAGGAATTGCTTTATTTTTTTATTGTTTTACTTCATAAGAAAGATGCTCTATTACTGACATTTTAACTAATATATTGAATCCAGCCATGTTCTCTGACAGGATTTTCTGTGCTGTATAACGGCATAATAGGGTAACAAACCAGACAATTTAAGAGAAAATCCAAGTGACAAACCTGCATAAGTTTTGTGTCATGTCCCGTATAGACAACTATCCCATGAACCCACTGAGTATTTCTCAACTGAGCTCCTCGTAGAAGAATCTGATCAGATCCCAATGGAACAGTACTAGAAGGAAGGAGTTTTATAATTTAGCATTAAAACACTCAATGTCAATGAATAAACGTAACCAGCAGTTCTTAAATCTTATTAGCTAATTCCTCAAAATTTAGATGATTATTGTAAATATGCTAGAAACCTAATTTTCAGAGTTAACTTTTTGGGAGTGTTGACAGAGAAAATGGGACAGTTTAAAGCAAGTCCAAGAATGTAAGTTTGCAAAAATATTACTTACCACTTAATTTGACTATGGACACTAAAGATACGGTATTACATAGCAAGCATACTGAAACTTATCAGAGGCTAATTTACCTTTGATTCATGCAGTTTTTTCCCTAAGTGTATGACGAAACTCAACTAGTCTTACAAAAATTGGTTTTCCAAAGCAATTTGCAAGTGAAATAATTTTCTGAACTATCAACATAATCCACTCTTCCAGTGCAGTAAGTACCCTTTATGAACATGATTAACTGTTTAAAACCCACAACAGTATATCCCGCACCTTTAAATTGCAAAAACACATAAATTTCCTTCTGTTATTCTTTTAGAACTGCACTGAGTAAACGAGCTACAAAACCTCATAAGATGTTGGAAACACGTAACTGTCTTAAATTCAGACAGATGACTTTATACATATACTGTAGTTCAGGTTTTTCTTAAAATATAAAAAGTTTTGGAAAACTGTTACTCTCTTCCTGGGGCAAACAATACCCTATTTTTGCACTTTTCTTTCTATAAATACCAGCTAGCAGTTCTGACTTGTCAATAGTGCTCTAGTATTTGGCATTCTAACCTAAAACTACTATCTCTACAGCTGTTTGAAACCAACCCATTATGAAGATCGCAAATAAATTGCTTAATAACAGCAACTGTATCTCTGATATATAAGCTATAAAGAGTCCGAGGAAGCCAGGATATTTGGTAACATTTTTGGTAGCACAAAGCACACAAAGTCAGTCTCAGTAACTTTCAGGTAACAATTCTTTCTGGTACATCATGTCCCCTTCTCCTCTCATACACAAGCTTTTAAGATTCAAAGACTGTAGGTAAAGAGGAAAACCCACATTCTTCCTCCCCTAAAATTAGCAGTGCCAATGTTAATTTGCAGCGCCAATGTTAATTTGCAGCAACAAGAAAAAAAATCTGAGCTGGAAAATATTTGTGTGCTTTTACATAAAAACCAAATCAATAAAAAAACCCCACTCCACTACAACTTAGTCCATTCACTTTCCAGGAAACTATCACATAGCACACTGACTGTTCAAGAAATCATTCTCCCCACCAAGTATGTTTCAGCAACTAAAATGCCGAATGACACTGCCATGGAAAATAATTTCCAGGTGCAGGCACTTCATCAAAAGAAGGAATCGGAAAAGAAAACTGAAATATAAAACACACAGATTTACTTGCTTTCTAAATCTCAACTGTACTGCTCTTTTATTTGAGGTGCGTTCACATCATGGCAGAATTAAGAGAATAAATGTCCTTTCTAGTATGAAAGGAACTGCTGGGGTTTGAATTACACAAGAATCATTAAGAGGGACTCCTGTTGCCATCAAAGATTCCTTCTGCATTTGTATTTATTTATTTATTTGGAAGCCTGGATCAGAATCATTCTAAGACTTTCAGATCATCCATCAGCACAACACCAAGACATTTCAAATAAGGAATGGATTACATGCCATTCCAAGAATAATTAGACATTTTTAGTCTATTAACACTAACAAGAATGTCACAGAAGATGAAAGGCATTTAACCAGAGAAAGTTACTTTTAAGTTCCCCACAGATAAATTGGGAACCTTTTCAACTATGGACCTTCTCTGTAATGCCAAAAGACTTTCTGTGCTTCTATGACTTCCTATCCCTCCTACTAACACAAGAGTCTCTAGGAAGGCAGAAGTCAAAACCTTCCACTCTTAACTCTTGTACTCCTTGTAGAGTCAGGTGAATCCTAAGACTCTTCCTGGCACCTCCTGCTCTTCCTTTTCTTTTTCCCCCTCTTCAAAACTGTGAAGAATATGCAGTAAAGTCCTTTCTTCATTTTTTTTTCCATCAGGACACTGGCTGATGGAATGGATACCCTTCTTCAACTTGGGATGGGAATTTCTCCTCAAGGGTCTGTTATTGGGAAGACAATGAGAAGAGAATTGAGATTGCAGCCCACGGGAGTCGTCTCCAGCAGAACTGCTGCACAGACCAAGGAGATGAAAACAGACAGCAAAACAACCAGGGACATAAAAAGCCCAGATCTGCCAGGTGTCATGCTGACCTCTGAGGTGATGGTGCAATGACTTGACAGAACTGTCTATTTCCTGGCCTCAGCCTTCTCAAAACTGCTCCAACTCACCTGATTCTTCTTGTATGCTATGTAACTAATGACTCAGCAACGTACTTGGGTTGCATTCCGTAAGGGATGTTCTCAATGGGGAAATATCCTTTCAGAATACTTTTCTGCCAGGGCTGTCAAGGGTATATTAAGAGCTAATAATTTCTAAGACACATTTGAAAACTTGCATATCAAAATTTTTTTCTTAAGCATATTTCACTCTTATCCAAAATTTTCTTAAGCATGTCTTCAAGAAAATATTTACTTTAGGTCTGGATAATCAATATCTGCCCTTGTTTTTAAATTGCTCACCCTTTTTCTCTGAGCTATTCTCTGAGTCTAATCATAATTTCAAATTTATCCAGGCTAAAAGAACTTTTCTCCTTTCTCTAGCAAATTGTCTTCATTGTCTCAAACCAAATGACATTCTTCTGTATATTCATGAGCGTAACTAAGAGCTGCACACTTGGGAGATAAGAATTAACACGGTCAAAAGCTGAGAATGCCTCTTTTAGTCCACAGATTTAGCTAAAAGGCAAAATAACTGTAGTGGAATTCTACCTCCTTGAATACTGAGCATGCAAAAGAAAAAAAAGAGAACCTTTGTTTTTTTGGGTTGTTCTCCCACGAAGGGAAAAAGTAAAGACTGAAAAGGTCAACCAGATACAACATTTATGGCACTCATGAGTTATCTAAAGGGAAAGAAGAGGGAGATGATACATTCTCAGTATCCTCCACTGCTTTTGCAAAAATGTTAAGATGGTAGTGGATAAAGAGGAAATAACTGCTGGATCTACGTAATCTGGTAAGAAGGTCTTAAGGATCTGGATAAATAAATACTAGTTAGATGAACCTGTGCTACCTCTAATATGAGCAGAAAGAGAACTCATCCCTGATTTTTCAGATTGCAAATAAGGTCAGGATCCAAAAAGAGTTACTTACCTGCAATTCTTTTTCACTGAAGGTAAATATTATATTAGAGCCACACTTTTAAACCATCTTACTGCACAGAAACTATATTCAAAATATTCCAAAACTGAATTTCTCAAATGACAAATTGCTTGACCAGCAGATGGCATGCTCCTACACATTCTTGAGGCACAATAGCCATCAGCACATTCAATGTTTCTTTTTTAAATCAGATTTTAAAATTAAATAATTAGATGAAAAATAAAAATATGTCTTTCTCTCTAGACAGGGAGGAAGGATGAGTGTGTGGATCTATTATAACTATTACCTTCAGAGAAGAATTACAGGTAAATGTTTTTCTCTTCTTAATGACAAATACAGTGGAATTACAATAGATCCACACTCTTGCGACTGAAAACTCCCGGAATGCATCTGTAAGAAATCAGTAAATAAAAAATGGAATATAAAAAAAATAAAGGTATTTAATAATTAGTTAATACTATATATATAAGTCTAAAACCACAAACATGAATAATATTATATATGGAGAAATAAATGCCTACCAAATAAAAAAAGAAATCCTGTAAATCTTTGGGAATGAGGGACTCACCAATTCTGGAACTAGTAATGACTTTCATACTCCTAATACATCATATTCAGTTCAAACCCATAGAACACTCTGTGTATCACTATTTGGTAAGCACTTAAGTATTTTAAAAATTTTTGAAGCAGTTTTACAAGCATATATGTTGCAATTGCATTGAAGCTGTCTACTTTTACAGTAACATACTTTCAGTAAGCTAAGGTATTAAATGTCTCTCAGCTACCACATTAGAAGAATTTGAGGTATATAGTGATGGACTCAGTTCCACTCCAGATTTAGATAAACAAAAGAAAACAACAATAAAAAAACAGACAAGAAACTACTTCTATTCAGTTTCTATAATAGAAACTTAACAGGCAAAGGATGAGATACTTAAGAAAAGATATTCCAGAACTATTAGAATTTGATTAGCACTCCCTTCTATTATTAATAGCTACTGCTTTATGAAGGTCAGCTAGCATAAAAAACAAGTTGTAGACATTAGAAGTACAGTTTTACCCCTCGTTTTTTTAAAGAATGAGGTCTAATAAAGAATAGATCAGAAAAGATTTTTACCTCTCTGGTCTTCACAGAATAAAGACTTTACTATTCACATTTTAACTTAAGTAGTGTTTAACAACATATGGCTCTCTACTGTTGGATTGAACATACTGAGATGATCTTCGTCGGATTTACATACCCATGCCCATCCAGTCTGATGTTTCCAACAAAGTCATAGAGATGTCGGTTTGGGCTCTCACATTCAATTCTGCCTGAAAGTCTCATCAAGCTTTCTATATCCTTTATGTCTGATGTTAGTGGCAAACCCTGTAAACAAAATTAGTAATGACATCAAAAATCACTTTCCAATAATTAAATCTATGTATTATAAATCTGGTAGTGCAAAACCAATAAAACAGTATCGCTATGGGAACAAAAAGGGACTGCTACACTTCACTATCACACCGCTGCTGCAGACAGTTAAAAAGTCACCTTGGTATCTTGAAACATCATGATGAAGACAGGGTCATAACCCACCATGCAACTCAGAATGTCCCGGCATGGAGCCAGCATACTCAGTCAAAAACTACGATTCCCTACCTGTCCCTCGAGGACAATATTGGCATTATCAGCTTCTTTCTGTAGGGCAGAAAGAGGCATCTATCCTCTAAACCAAAACTAATACCCAACTACAACTCTTTCCACCTGTTTTCCCAAAAAAAACCCCACCCTAAACCAAAGTGCAAGGTATGGTTTAGGAGTAATCACTTGTTCCTTCCGCTTAACTAATTGAACAAAACCTTGTATGATGTGAATAACCCATAAACTTTTATTCAAACCATTAAAGTTTCACAGTCTTCTAAACTGGCCAGTAATGTCATAACATATGTTTTAATAAGCAATAATAGATAAAAGTAATATTAGTGATATTCTCAAAAATGAAATTCCTACCTGTCGAATTTTTAAGTTTGTCTCACCATCTAAGTTAGATGTTTCGATGTAGCACATAGCTTGCGGTTCACTAGTAAGAAAAAAAAATCCTTAATTTTAAGTTATAATGTCAAAATCCATGAACTTTCTGTAATCTTTTGATAGTTATTTATGCAATTGTGGGTTTTTTTTCTCTTATCAAATCTTCAGAACTAGAATAATTTACAGCCAAATCTGTAAAACCAACAGTACTTTACATTTTCAGAAAAGGTTGCCAAAACCTACCTACCTTACATGAAACACTGCTAGAAATGCTGCACATCGTAAGTTTTCTATGTTTTTACATGAGAGGAAGATACAGACACAAGTGTAGTGCATCTGTAGTGCCTACTACTGTAGGCAGCAGTAGTTTAGACGTGGAAGTTTTCTTGTGAAGTGTTCTCTTATAAAAAAAGTTGAAATTATGGATAACACAATACAGGTTTTGAAATATATCTGTCTATGCAATTTTAAAAAGCTTTTTTATAAATGACAAGATTTAAGTTCATGCAGAACATTACTACTTGAATAGTTCATCTATTTGACATGTACTGCTAAAAGGCTTATTGCATTTAATTTTTTCAATACCATTTTTTGGTATGTAACACAGCAGTATTTTGTAAAAGACTTTAAGGTTTTAAAACATATTATAAACATTATAGAAGTATTAACTACGAAGACACAAGATACAGAGGACAAATTACTTTTCTGCAAATTGATAGTAAACAAGAACGGGTCTAGCAGGTCACGATTTCTGAATTACTCCACTCAGCTCCCATTTTCTGGGCATGAGGGCCGAACACCTACTACTTATAATAGAAAGATGTTTTGATCTTGTAAAGGACCAGAGGAGTCATGAAAATCCTCCTCAACTTAAAAGAATAAATGTTTACTCCCTACACCACTGTAAAGCTTTTAATATTTTTCTTCTTTCTAGCATGAAATTCAAGCATCAAGTGTTGTTTTAAAACTTGCTTTCTTAATGCAACAGTGGCTACTGATAAGTGACTTAGTTTTAAAATGCTTGCAGGATAAAGTTATGTAGGCTATTCTAACATTTTTCTAAAGCAAGAGCATTAAGATCTGATAAATTATTATCACAAATTCCTTTCAGGCTAGCATTTTCTTCTTGGCAAACTCTTCTAAAAATGTAAATAACTTCTGTTTAGATCTTTTGGATGGAATCACCTGTATAAAACATTATTACAATTCTAGCATTTTTATCAGTTAATAGTAAAAAACAAACAATATTTTTGTGAAGCACTTTTAAAACAGACTAAGGCAGCAAAGACATTTTAAGTGAGACACATGCTTAACTGTAATTACTGTAGCAGATAGCAGTGACCTCCAAAGTAAGTTACAGATAGATCAAGGCAGGCCCATTGATTTGTTAGGGAAAAACAAAGTGCAGTAACAGTGCAGACAATAGCATAAAGCTGACGTGTCTAAGAAACATGCATTTTGTCACAATACACAAGAACAGCGCTGCTTTTGCCATTGCATGCAGCAGAGATTGTGCAACATCCAAGTTTGTGCAGAGGGTCCTCTACCAGTCCTACCAACATTAAACTACATTCTTTGCTGGAAATAGTGGGTTGGTATAAACGTGTATTCTTCTTAATTTGCTCTAAGGAATTAAACATATATTTATCCCGGTGTTTTACTGTGTTTTTATTCAATGACAACTTCTGTGATAAAATTTCATGGGGACAGTGTAAAAAACAGAGGACTGAAACAAAATTTCATTTCTTGGGCTGTTATCATGTATTTACACTTTAATGATCTGTACTTTTAGCAACTGCACCCTTTCTAATTTTATAAATGTCTGGGTTTTGGTGAAGAAAGGTGAACAGCAAAGCAAAGATTATCAGCATGGCAGTGTTCTTCATATTTGGTATATGAGGACCCACATACACATATCCTGTGCAACTGGTTTATTCTAACCTTGATGACAGACTGATGAGATCAGCTGGGAGATGTTCCCCATTGGTCACTTTCACTACTTCCCCTACTGCCACCTACACATCCCAGTTTGAAAATGATTAGAACAAAAATAAGTGACGGGGGGAAAAAAACAAAAACCAAAAAAACCAAACAAATGGACAAAGACAAAAAACAGAGTTTGAAATTATTATACAAACGATACATGTTAATTAAAAATGTCTGATGACAATTTTTTCAAAATCTATTTTAATCAGGTCAGAAGGAAAAGTGCTAGAATATTTTCATTTTTACTTGCGTGGATTGTTTTACTGTAAGGCACCAATTTTAAGCTGCAGAACACATTGGTATTGTAGAGTAAAAATAAAAAGTAGTTACGCTTATTTCTCAACTGACAAAGTTTCTAGCCACTCCATACATTAATTAAAGAAGTAAAAGTCACACCAAAAGATTCTCCACCAACTTTTCTGAAAAGTCAGGTGACAAGAACCTTTCTGTGTAGACATGTTAAAATCTTGTATTTTGTTTCAGCTTTGTAAATTTCAATTTACACTGAACTAGCAAGAACCAAGTGGAATTAAATCTCAGAGGTTTGTGTCCTTCCACTGTAAGAGATTACAGTTTCCTAAAATAATTAAGATCTTATTCTCCAGAAACTGCTACTGCTGGTAAAAAGAACCAAATATTATTAGTTTGAATTAAAACCAGGCCCAAAGGCTTGCAATGGTATTGAAACCTAAAATGTAAGCGGGCATGAATGAACACCTGGAAAGCAAAATTGACGAGACTGTCTTCCTGGAGAATGTGTGGCCATGTGGAGGAAAGAAATAGAGAAGGAGAGCGCATGCTGGTATGGAGGCAGAATTAGAGGTAATGTCGTAGCACAGGGTCCTCTCCTGGAAGGACGGCTGCAACAGGACTCTAGCAATATAACTAAGAAGGAAGTTTTAGCTGGAAGAAATGCCTGAACTGTACCCAGAAAAGCAATCATGATTCAAGGAGTCCCCTTTGCAAACTGGATCCTAGAAGAACACCTGACAGGAAAATTCAAGGTGAGTAATGGTCATATTTGACAGTGTGTTCTGACAAGGGCAGTAAAGTGAAGTTAAGCAAAGAGGTAATAGTCCTGACGAGTCCAGTAGCAGTTAACTATTATTTCAATTTACCAACACGTGATATAGGATTCCTTCAGGAGGGACAGGGCTCGGAAAGAAGGCTTTGCAGGCAGTTGGTATTTTCCTGTTTGCAAACTACAACTGGAGAACACTGATGTAAGCGTCCTCCAAATCCAAAAGGGCAAAACAGTGAAGACATCAAGGCAAAGACTCAAATTTACGAGCTTACTCAAGAAGATTATGAAGTTGGTCTGAGAGGATGTGATCTGTTTTGCTTGCAAAACACTAGGGTTAGCATGACAGAAGCTATTATCAGGCCAATAGAACAAATCTTCTTTGCTACACGGTGTATTGCATATGAAGATGGTGGAGAAGCACCAATAACATTTATAAATGCTTCTCCAAGTACAGAAGTAAAACGTTTATAGAGGATACTCAGTACAAAAACATCTCAAGTTATGACAAACATTAGTACCGAAGACAGACTGTGGGGAAAATTTACAGTGTTATCTGGCAACTACTTTATACTTCATAATAATTTAAGAGAAGTGTTTTAGAAACAGCTACACTTAATTTTGAGACATAATGGAAGATGGAATAAACAATGTACTAGTCTGCACCACAGTCTGTCACAGAAACACATAAGACCCTAACCTTATTAATTGTATGTATGAGTGGATTCATTAACTTCAGTGCAATCACAGAGAATTTATACTTAATCCGTAATCATACACATTACAATAATGCTTCTGCTCGTACCAGAAAAAAATACGGAAACTGCATTGTAAACATACAGTACTAAATCAAAATACAACTGATCATATTTAAATAATCTTCATTGCAAAAATTCTTAGAATATGTTGTCTATTGACCTGATCAAATAGATGTTGAAAAATGTGCATCTTCCACATAAGATGTGGATTTCTTAAATAAAACTGTCCAAGGAAATGATGATAAACAACCTGTGATTGTCCATGTTAAAAGAATCACAGCATTACATGCTACAAATTAAGTCCTGTTTTCAGTGCTGAAATTATTCACAATATATATATATTAGAGAATAAAGTGAATATTCAGCTCAGAGACAGTGCTAATTTGATGGTTCACATCTGATGTTCACTTTTGTTTTCCCGATTCAACTATCAAAATGGTGACTATATCCACTATAAACATTTCTGTTCCCTGTAATATATCCATTTTTATTTATTTATATGATGCAATTTGTTAGGTACATATGAAAAACACAACCTGGTTAAATATGGCAGTTGAGGTCAAATTTTTAGACAGAGAATCAGCCTTTTTTGTATTATATCCAACAACAAAATAACATACTAAGATTTTCTTAGGGGTAAATTGAATGCCAGGGTAATTTTAAAACTGTAGTTGCCACAGTTTAAAGAGACACTGCCTGAAGCGATAAATGCCCAAATGAATAAAAGGCTACACTTCAGAACAGCAGCATTTTTGTTTATTCCTTATTTCCTTGGAGCAATCACAAATAAATAAATAAATAAATGCAGGGTAGAGAAACCAGCCTCTACACTATAAGCATCAGTGGGCATCTCTACCTTGATGAGAGCAGTACAGTGTCAGCAGGTATATACTCTTTGCCTTTTATTATAACTATATCTCCAACATCTACCTGAAAGAAAACTGGGAATTGGTTAATGGTCTCAAACAAAATATGTTATCCCTTTGTTTTAAAGCACAGTAAATATTTACCTGCTGTATTTGCTAGAAAAACTGTTAGAAACTCACACGCTTAGAGAAGCCTATAGGTACTAGGTACTCAAAGGTCATGGAACTGTTTGGAAATCTGTTCTTTAATAGGCCTAATCTGACCTTCTCTATGCAGTTCTTTACTTTTGCTAGTTACTGTAAAATATTTTATTGGAAGACTGAAGTTGAGTTGAAGGAGAAATTAATCCCCCCTAAATTCTGTTGCAACACACCATATATTTTTTTTTTTTCAAGCTTTCAGGCATGGAAACCAATAAAACTGAAGGACTAGATAGATAGTGTAACACTTAGTCATTGCAAGCTGCCTTTAACAGTTCCTTCCTGACTACCGCATAACAGTCTTTAAAGTTCTCCTGGTTTAAGCCGAAGAAGTTCAGGAAAAACACAAAGTAAGTGGTTCCCAGAAAGAAGTTTCTGCCTTGGCACGCCAAATAAAACTAAAGGAACTGTATAATTTTGCCATATGCGAATATTCCCAAGCAAGTTATATTATTCAAGTTATTTACCACTAAACTTAAAGCCCACCATTTAACAGCAGTTTTGCCTGACTCATGACATCAAAACTGACTTCACTTAAAAGTGCATTTTAAGAGACAAGTATTAACAAACAAAAAAACAGAATACAAAAGATCATACATTTTGCATCATACCAGTTAATTCTTGTCAATGACAATTATCTGGAGAAATAAAGCAAACATTAAATCTGCATTATGCTTTAAAAGTCACCAACATAAACACACACCTTTTCCCAGTGGACAATCTCCCATGCACCATTTCGTAGTACTGAAAAAAAGAAAAAAGAGAAGAAAGAATTTTCCAGTTGTACAATCTAACTGCAGTATACAGGTATGTGTTAGATTCCTTATCAGACACAGTTCATTTACACAATATTTTACAGCATGCCTTGCTTCTATAAATTCAGGTCAAACATTTCAATTATACAGTACATATTCTGTGTAACAGTTTTTTGTACCACAGAATCTTATTACAAAGTCAATAAGAACATTTTACATGGTTTGAGAATCAACAAAATATGATATAGATTGTATGATAATGTGGTGTTTTCTAAATTAAATTAGCAATTGGAATAAAAAGTTCAAAAGTCAAAAAGTTATGAAGTTATTGGGGGGGAGGAGGGTGGAGAAATAAATTCAAGAATTTTTTCTTAGTTCAAATATTGATGAGATTCATACAAAAAAGACTCACAAGAAGTCACCAGCACACTTCTTGGTATTCAGCTGTTCTTACTGTTATTGGCATGTCAGAGGACTTCAGCATCATTGCAGTCATCTCCTCCATAAACATATTGGAAATCCCCAAAATCATTCCCCCTAAACCCATGCCATTTAGCCTTAGATTTAGTATAGATTTTCCCAGGCAGCAGCAATTAATATTGCAAGCACGCTCCACTACTCTAGTTTTAAGTATTGCTCCTATGATATAAACCCCATGCCTTGTTTGCCAGTTAATTGCCAAGACTGTGTTTTCAGAGAATAATAAAGGTGCCTTTTTTTTATATTAGCACCAGTTACAAAGCTATTGAAGATTAATCTGCAAAAAGAAAATGAAATTAAAAGAAAACGTATTGCCAGGTATGAGTACTCAGATGGCTCCGAGACTGTTCTCTTTCACTCTGTCTCTCTGCTTTCAAATTCCCAGGATGCTTACCTAAGTACCTGATCAGGATGCAATTCTTATACAAGCGTGTGTTGATTTCAAAAAAGTGGATCAAAATCTGGGAATACATATGGCCTTTACATCTAACTCTTCCTCTAGGTTCTGTCCAGATTGACCCCTCTTCTTGTGTTTCTCAATGATTTCTGCAAGTCATTACCTAACCTCCTTAACAATTCTTTAGGAAAAGATAAATTCTCTTACCCCTTCTTCCCCAGATTTATTAGTGCCATGTTATGCTCAGGGCAATGGTAAATGGAGCAATCTCCCTTTCAGACAGTACGCAAGATATTTTAATGACTGTCTCACCCATCAGTTGATCATTACACAAAATCTATTTTGACAAACTATTTCCCTTCACTGGGAAAACTACAGATCCAGAGTGAGGACTGGTTGTAATACTGTCCTAAGGAACCCAAGACATTTCATAATTGTGCCACCAACTACATACTTCCATCCCCTTGTGTCAGCAATATTGTTTGTGAAGCCACGGCATCAACCAGATGCGAGAACTGATGAGGATTAAAAATATACCTTGCAGCAATCCAGATGACTAAGTTTCACAAATAGCTGAAGCAGAGTAACTGCCAGTGGAGTTCTGCAGGTCTGAAATGTAAATAAGCTGCCAGAGGTGTCCAAGGGCTTCTTAAAAAGTGCTGGCTGCAGAAGCACTTGCACTGCTGAAATACATCCTAAGGCTGTTTCACATGCATCCAAGCTGACCTAACATAGCGTTGCCACTGCAAAGGGAAGGTCCTCTTCTGCCCTCACCCCATGCAAAGGTGTGTGCCCTCACTGCTTAATGCCTGCTGCCGCTGGTGTTTGTTGGACCCTTTCGTGAGCCAATTTAACCCACTAAACGGAAGAAAGCTGACAGCTTTCCTTTCTGGATGTTTCCTGCTGGTTTAGCCCGTTAAAATCAGCTCACAAATGGATGAATCAGACTCATGAAAACATCCTGAGACACCTGAACTCTCAAGAGTACTCTAACCCTAACCTGATCCAATAAGCTTTTAAGCACAATTAACATACACTGACATTCAATTAAATCCATTTTCTTATAAAAACAAAAAAAGAAGTGGTGTCGCTATGCACCTTTTACATAATGGTTAGAGAACTTGTGCCATAAAGTCTTCTGCAGTCTGGCTTTCACATTTGTATCTCCTGTTTTTCAGCTGTCTTTAACAACAAACTTTGTTGTTGTCTTTAACAACAAACTTTCAAAAGCACACTCTACCTGCCCTACAGAAGACTACTTCTCCACACTGCAGAATCACACACTTCATGTCAGAGCGTCTGATGGTGTCCTGCTGTAGATGTACACTGCCTGAGGTAACAAAAATCATCCCTAATGCAGCCTAATAAATCAAAATCCTCTGCAAAAGGTTTTTTTATAATAATGGAAATTTAGAAAGTTAATTACTTAAGGTTAACTGAGACACAGATGGTCTTTAAGGAACAGACAGATAAAGGAAAACCCATATTCAGAATCTATACATTCACATCCTATTTTATTAACAATTTGGTACGTTTAAAAGACAACCAAAGGTGGAACTGGATATATAATGTACTATGCACATTGCTACTTTTCAGCATTACAGAACTGCTGAACACACGAAAACAAAGAAGGAGTATAATATTGATTAAATATTTAATTATTGCTTTGACAATAGGCTGTATTTGACAATACATTTAAATACTGCTTTGACAGTACAGTAGGATCAATGTTGGTGAATCCTGCATTAGCCTAAGAAACTTGTTTCTCAGTGCTAGCAATATTTTATGTATCCTTATTATACTTTAACTTCCAAGATGCATGCATGGAACATTCAGGAATTTTAGGAACAGTCATCAAACAGCTGACCAACTAGGTGACCCAGGAGAAGAGGCAGGAAGGACAGTAAAACAAGTTTTATTTATTTAAAATTTTGTACACGCTGGGGAAAAAAATAAATTAGAAGGCACTTCAAGATTCACTGTCACCTAAAACTGCTGGTTGCAATCTCAAAAGCTTTGAATGCCTGACGAAAGCATTGAATTTTGGATGCCTACATTAGCTTTCCTTTGGTTATCTGTTTCTCCAGGCCTGTTGTCCGGAGATTTCAGTCAACAGATTTGTCCCCCTGCCCTAAGCCCTCCATACCTCCTATTGAGATACATGCTCAATAGTTTCATAAGTTATCTTCCCCCTCTGTCCCCCATAAATTTTACAGTAAATTTTAAGATTTATGTACAATTTAGGTAGGCTTTAAAATGTATGTTTTTAAGTTAGAGACATTTCCAGTGGTTAGCAGTGCCAAATAATTCTGACCACTTCCCTCTCTAAAAAAACTTAAGGTTATGTTTGTTATTTATTTAAAAAAGATTCCATGTAAGATTCTCCTCTTTGTGGTATTTTTCATACTTTCTGCAATCAAATTCACATGACACTCATTCCTCCCCCTGTTCATAAAAACAGGACCAGCTCTTTCAAGAGAGGCCTACCTCAGGACAGGTAACATGAAAAGTTAAAGAGCAGCAAAGCAGGAACTTAAACTTGGGACTTCCTACTTGACAAGCGTGTTTAGGACATATTAGCTAACATCTCCCTTGCTTTCTGAGCTAAAATAATCCTCTGATTTATACTTCTTTTCTTTATTGAAACGTTTGGGTTTGTTTTTTTTTTTAAAAAAAATATCACATTCCAAAGTTTCAGTTTGGGTACTGGCTAAATATCTCATTATCTCTAATCAGACTATTACATTGATTTCATATTAAAAAAAACAAACAAGAAAAAAATGCATTCATCTTTATCCAAAGTTCCGAAGCAGCACAGTAGCATAGTTCCATTTCATGAATTGCCATTCCAATTGCAGTTTTCCAAAATCAAATTATTCAATATTTGCTGGTTGAAAAAAAATTATGATTTGCATACTTAGAAATGCACAGACTTTTCACCATAATCTAGACCCACTAAACATAGCGGTGATTATGATCTTTTAACAGCTACAGCGATGATTAAGTGTTAAAGTTTCTTAGGAACCTCATAAACTTAATCTATAGCGTATTCCATTTTGTGGGGCTAATGTGACTGCAAATTGTTATTTCAACTGTTTAGATTCCAAATTTTGAAGTAATCTGCGTAAGCAATTTCCCACTCAATTACCTCTAAGCAGTTCAAATTACATTACCACTACTTGCAAAAAATTCAAAAAACAACCCCCCACAAACCACAATTAATAGGTTTTAAAAAGTTTCCTACCTTGGGTTTGTTTCTTGTTCACCGCATTATCAGCTTTATGCCTTTTCTAAATTAAAAATGCACAGTGGTTAAAGACTTTTGTTGACATGATAAAGCTTTCACACTTAAGATAAAAACCACACGTATCACTCCCTCCCACTCACCAATCCAATAAACTGATTTTAAAAAAAACCAAAACATTTCAAACAGGACTATGGATCACTTGCATAGTTATGTTCACCAGGAAAGTCACATCCAGTTCCAGGCTAATCGCGTTGTACTAAAATGTCCTCCCATGTGGACAATCGCTATCTAAACAAGTTCTGTATATATGGAAGTGGTTTATTTGCGTACCATAACTTTGCCCTTTCCTGCAATCAGGAGATGATTCTACCAGAGCAAAGATCATGGAACCATTCTTCGTACAAGTGTCTCATACAGAGCTGAAGTCAAGTAACAACTGTGTAAATATATGACTTCACTTGCACAGAAATGCCTGTAGACTTCAGCAACAGTAACAAAACCAGACAAACAAACAAAAATCAACAACCCCTCCTCCACCTAAACAGGCCATGATGTCCCTCAGTTTTAATATATCTGTGAGAAACCTTTTGACAGAAATATTCTGCTGCAGCTGGTAACCACCAGCATTTTCAAGGTATAATCAAACTCATCCTAGCTACAAAGAGCTTAGGTGACCACTAGTTTAAACACATTATTTAAGAGTAACGACCTCAGTTCTTCCTGAACAGGAACATGATCTGGAAAATTACTTTAAAAAGAATTAACTGTTAAGTAAGCTTTTTGAATAGAGCTACAGAATTCATGCCTTTGAAATACAAAGAAAATCAGAAGCAATCATGTAAATTAAAAGAAAAATAAATCAAGCTACTTAAGGGATATATTTCTAATAAAATGCTGGTATGACTCTGAGCAAGCAGCTCTTAAAAGGTCACCTTATCACTTTGCAAAGACTAAGTTAAAGTATTACCTTTCACTAGATTTTCAGAGATTATCAGCAGATTCTCCTTTCAAAAAGATGGCTGATTTTACAGATAAATAACCTTTGATCAATGGGAGGGCATAATAACTTGACCAAAGCAGGTGTTTATTTGCCCACAGGAAGAGTCTCTTCCAGCTTGAAAAGTAACAGTTTGATGTCAGTTGCTTTCTGAGCTATGATGGGTGAAAATCATTGGAAACAGCCGACAATCTAGCACTGCATGTGACAAATTTTGTTGGCACTTCTGAAGCATATATGGAAAACACATGCTGTTCATGAATAATCTTAGTTTTCTGCTAACATCTTCGGCTTCTTGGGATTTCACTTCAGAGAAGGAAGCATTTGGTTCTTGAGCTGAAAGTATTATTTTGGTAAGTATATATACTGATATCAATATATAAGGTTCCTATCCAAAAGCCAATTAATCTTGCTTTAATATTAGCTGAAGATAACCATTTCTGGAGATATTAGATATCTCACTGTGTAAAGAAACTAAGACATCATGAAAATTAAATGTTAAGGGAGAGCACACTGATATTTTACTGCACAGCAAGTGGTCAGTTTTCCCAGGGAAAAAAAGCACAGCTGTCAGAGTCAGCCAAATATTCCTGCAGGATATAACTAACAGGCAACATTAGATTTCATACCTGTTTGACTGCAAAACTAAAGCAAATTGTTTTGTTTGGACTGTAGTCTGTGAAATTCAGCTGTACAAGTGAGAAACTGATGAAGTTACCATCAGCTATATACATGTATATACACACAGCCTTTAAATTAGCAGCTAAGTTCTCCCAATCAGCTCCTTCATCTCATTCAGTTTCGACAAATTACAGCAGCAATTAACTACACATTGAGGAAATGTAAATTTAACAGAAAGAAAAACAGTATTTGAATTGCCTTTCGATACTTGTGTAGTATATTTGGAAATGTAAACTTTATTGTTTTAGCTGATACGTGCAAAAACCCCCTAAACCTGTTCTCTGTGTCCTCCCCATGCCAAACTGTACACTTCAAGTGGCAAAAGGCAAATGGTAGAAACAAATGACATAAAAGTAAGGTGACTGGATGAGATAATTTTAAAAAGGACACTTTGTACAGTAGCAGCAACCTCAGTTTTATATTTGCCTAGACACTGACAGATGGTGTAAGTCTGTAAGCATTAACAGCTGAACTGTTAAAAATATCTGAAAGAACATGAATTGATTTTATGTTTTTTTTTTTTAAAAGGGATTTTGTTTCTGTAAGGAGAAAGCAACAAAGACATGTAAGAAGAAGGTGACTATTGGGAAGTAAATACCAGAAATGCAAAATAGAACAAAAACATTTAACGGAAACACCGTTGTCTCTTTGAGGACCACTCAACTCTGTGGCCCAGGAGCCTCATACAACCCAGAGGGACAATAGATGTCACTACCCTCCATCCACAGAGGTAATTGAGAAGATTGAGTCAACTGTATTGGCAGGAAAGGCAGCATGTGCCCAGCTACCCTCCATTTCAGAGCTTCTTTGCAGCTCACCCCTCTTCCTCTTGATCATGTTTCTGCATATACATTGTAATTCTGCTCAAATACAGTAAATCTGATGTTCCCAGAAAGCCTTCTATTTGTGTGCAGGGCGAGACTATACTACCTGCAACACTTTCCAAAAATCAAGAGAACAGCCCACAATATCAAAACCCAGGAACACTACTCCTCTAGTGGACAAGGTACTCTGCCATATGATGATGCATCTAACTTCTTGTCCTCAAAATGTCTGCAGAACTAAAAGAGAACAAGAGAGGATTAAGAAATTCTTGGCATCTAGACTAATTTGGTAAAGCGTCAAGACTAATCACTTAGATACAAAAACATAATCTAAAGCTAAATGACTCAACGATGTTATGCAAATTAAATAGGTTCTAAAACAGCAGGCAGGAAGGTACTCTGAAAACCCCAACATCTTTTGTATGAAGTGAAACAAAGCCGGAAATTCCTTTCCCTAGCCACAAAATAGAAGAAGCCAGAATGGACCCTACCCACAAAAGAGAAGAAGCCAGAATGGACACCTTGGTTATGGCAATATCACAGCTCTAAATTTTCATTCAATGCAAGAAGAAAGCAAAAGCACCACTACCACAAGCACCAACTGGAGAGAGCCAAGGAAAGCTTGGCATAGGTGGGGGCAACTGCCTAACAAGGACAAGTGTTTCATGTGCGTTCCTGGCCATCAGACATCAGCAGATCACACTCAGCACCAAGACATGAAAGACTAACAATAAACTGCACTGGGCCGGAGCAACTGGGAAAAGTGAAAAAGGCCTATTCCCCTTGTCAACAAAATTGTGCCAAGTCACAACACTGAAAACAAGGATTTTATGCATATGACTTTAGAAATAAAGGGATGCATCAGATGTATCAACCTGGATTTGGCAATTGGAAAAAATCAATTTTTAAAACTTTGAAAATGGCACATTAGTGACCTGTACTCATTCATCTCAAATGTACCACACCAAACAGATTACTATTCTAAACGTAATAAAAGTGTCACATTATAATTCCAGTAAGAAGTTAAAAGACACTTTTTAGAAAGGTCCAGGAATTATTTGGTCATGAAACAAAAATCCATCCAGTTTCAGGTCTGGAGGACAAGTGAAGATGCTTGAGACTATGCAGCCTCCTAGATCTGCAACTCTGAGTTCCTGAGGGCTTATCTATTTTTCCTAAAGGCACCTCAAATAAAGATGTAAAAATAAAAAGGATTATGGGAAGATTATTTTTTTTTTTAATCCTACCTTCTTCGTGGACTGGACTAAAGCCAGAAGTTCTCACAACTTTTCTATAAAATGTTAGTCTAGTATCTCATTCACAAATTGATCTTAAATCCAGCTCACAAGTATAATTATTGGGAGTAAAGGACTCTGCTCTGCTCATGCAAGAATTAAAAAAAAAAATTCTAACCAAATAAATATTTAAAGGTTATTTGGTTTTAAAACCAGATTCCACCTGAGATGAACTCAGTAGTTTCCAATGTTCTTTTAGCAGAGCCCTTGCTTGAGAAAACTAGCAATGCTCTGGACTTGACTGCGTTCTGTGGAGTCTTTGGGTCCAGTTCACACTTTAGAAATATCTTGTACTTCATTAATTAGAAGTGTTTGCCCAGAAAAAATCTACACCATAAACACAGCACTCAGTGTTTTACTGTGTTATTGTCACTTACATATACAGTAAACACTTTCAAATCATAACATCATATCCTAGAGATTTCATCTTCTGAAGTAAGCAGCTTTAGAAGCTTTCAAAAGATCCAGAAGGCAAGAATGGTTCAACACAGAACTATTCAACAAATTTTTGTAATATAATCTATGAAAAATTTAAAAGCTATTTACAACATATGGCTGTTAAATACTTACAATATCCTCTATTATCTCCTTCACTGCAGCTACAGCTAAAATAAATAAGAGAGGGACCAATGTTGTGTAACGGCCTGTTGGTGATACATCTGGTATTTGCTATTAAAAGAAAAAAAAATATATTTGTTTGCATTGTTGGTTGAAAAACATATTTTTAATACAAGAAGCAGTACTTTCTGTGCAAATACAGACAAGGCAACTGGATTCACATTTTAGACATGGTGATGACTATTTCCAAGAGAGGGTTATCATCTTCAATTCAAAAGAAGCTGATACAATAAAACAACAATTTTAAATAGCACAGTATTCAGAGGAGTTACTTTCAGAGGTTTTAGTGTCTGCAGCACACTCACCTTTTTTTCCTGTTTCAAATTAAATAAAATATATATTTATAAAATACAATTAATTTTTTCAGTTTAGATTTTTGTTAGAGTGGACACAAGTCCAAAGTATTTTTACTTCCTTACAGTTTTAATCTCTAAAACATATTTTATATCACACTAGTTATTACTTGACAAATTTCAAATAGCTGCTTTCTGCCAGACTATTGTAAGAAACCCATTTTTGGTAAGCAGGTATGGGCACAGATGATGCAAATTAATGACAACATTGATAGGTCAGAGGATTGCTGCCTTACAATAGGCAATGCAGCCCATATGACTACAATGGGATCTTTGCAAGAAAAGAATACACTAGTAATGCCTCAGTGTGGTTAGCAAATATCCTCAATTCATCATAAAATGCTTTGAAAAACAGCCAATGTTATTTATGTATTATACACATTTCTTTTTGCTACCGCCGCATTGTGCATCTGAAAGAAAACAGGATGTTATATGTACGCATGCTGTTTCTTGGAGTAAGACCAATATAGATCTATTTTCCAGGTTACTCTAGACCACATTTTTCAAGCAATTACATGGAAACCAGGCAGAAAGTTACTGTTGGGCAAGTGCCTATGTGTTGGCTACAAGGGAAAGGGATCTATCACTTCTTGAACTATTCCTACCCTTTAATTCCTACGTGTATGCCCAAACTCCCCCATTCCAATTACACATTATTTTCCAGGCAAAATATGAAAGCAAAAGGAGCTGCAGCCCACACTCAGGTTCCGCTACTCCGTATTTCTTACTCCTTCCACTGTGGTCTCACTGATAGCCTGATAGGAGATGGTGAGCTTGTAAGTCCTAACACCCCACTTCCTAACATCTCAAACACCTACCTGCCAGCCTCTCACACAGTCATGCCAAGCCTCAAGCAACTTCTGAAGCCTCATATTCTGTGCTGCTAGCCTGATGTGCACAGTGGCACCAGAAGAAACAGTGCTGGACCACTGGATTAGTCTGAGATGCCAGATGGGGTCAAACGGATGCTTATTTAGAAGCCACAGGCAGACAACCTAATGAAACCCTGAACTTCAGGTTTTCTCCTCCCCCTAGAAAACAGTGCAGGCTACCTGGACAGACGTATCCTAAGAAACCGCTCCAAGCACTTACAGAAGCAGCAAAGAAACCTGAATAAGTACAGAGGCATCAACTTTCACTTGCTCAAACATCTGAAGTGAGGGAGGAAAAAGTACACATGGCAGCATATATGCCATTATTTTAGCAATTTTTTTGTGGTATGTCAATTCCTAACACAACGACCTCCACAACATTCTAAAACATGCACTAGAAATTACGCATAAAATGTGTGTTTATCAAATATGATTAGAATACAGAACTAGCCAGTGGTCATTATCACAGCACCTGCCCACAGTTCAATTTTCATTCATCATCAGCTACTGCATTCATAGAATAGTATACAAAACCCCACGATCTACTTTATCGACTTGAACTACTGCAAAATTAAAATATTCTGATGTATCTGCAAAACATTATGTACTTCTTCAAAAGAGTGTCAGTAAACTGGGTCGGGGATAGCCCTTTACAAAACATACTGAATGAAGCTACAGTGGTGGTATAGAAAAGATTGCGTGCTTTCTTCCAAACACGCACAGTTAACCAGCTGGGATATGGGAAATAGCTGCTGAAATACTGGACTCCACTGCTGTTTTTCTTCATCTAGGCTCAACTTCAATTGTTACCAGCTTCACTCTAAGAATACAGGTTTTTAGACAGTACCCTCCATTATGAGAAACACGATTTTCCTGTCACAACAGTCTTTTTCACCTGGCAGTATTTTAGCTATACTAAACCCGTTTTACAGAAAAATCTTTGTGTGTATTGTGTTATCTCCAAGGAGTAAAAACCACAAACCCACACATTTATTAAAGGTACATTTACACAATTCAGCTATTCTGTGAGGCTGACGAGCTCAGAAAGAATGGTACATCAAACTCAATATCTCTGCAAAACACTGCCTATGGTGTAAATGCTCTCTCAACAAGTTTCAAATGTTAGCATCTTATTGTTGATCTTACCTGAAGTAATGCAATAAAAAGAAAAAATGCATTAGCAGCTCTTCTGAACTGGGAATAAAGGAACCTTGGCAGGAATGTGATTATGTTGTACTTTGCAGTGCTGAGAGAAAGAGACAAAAACATGCATATTACAGTTTGAAAAATTCTTCAAATGTATTCCTTCCTTCTCAGTTACACAACCTTTGAAATAAAACAGAACCTTTTGTGATTTCTGTGCTAGCAAACAGATTTGTTTTGGCTAAAAGAGAAACTGAAAGACTTCTACAGAGAGAGTCCTGCAGGCGTCCATAAACCAGTTAAGCCAGGGAAGCACCCGCCACCTATGGAGACTGTCGCAAGCTTCATGTTGAGCCAAGAAGATTCCTTGTCATCTCTGCCTGCTCTGTGGGAAGCAGTCAAGTTCTGCTGCCACTCAGTTACAGGCAATGAGGAGAAGTAGTGAAACGCTGGCCCGGGTTGCCCAGAGAGGTGGTAGATGCCCCATCCGTGGAAACATTCAAGGTCAGGCTGGACAGGGCTCTGAGCAACCTGATCTTGTTGAAGATGCCCTTGCTCATTGCAGGGGAAGTTGGACTAGATGACCTTTAAAAGTCCCTTTCAAACCAAACTATTCTATGATTCTAAGAAAAAAAATAAAGAGAAGGTAGCAGGCTGGCAGTTGTGCCACTGCTGAGGGCGTAGGTAAGGCAGGCTCCAGTACCCAACCCCACCAGCCATGGCATACACTGGGCAGGTAACTCTGTGCAACGGCTCCTGTTCAGACAAAATTCCTGGGGAAAGAGGTGTAATAAGCATAACGAGGAGGGTGCTAAACCAGGACTGAGGAGCTGTGGAGACTCTGCATCAAGTATGAGTTTGCAGAATTCAGTGCAAAAAATGTAACAACAGGATCAGCTAAATTTAAATGGTGCATTTAAGAAATGATTTAAATTACAAAATTCTATTAAGAGATAAAAAAACTATTCACTGAATGTAAAGTTCACTTTTTAAAAAACTGATAAGTACTGGATATTAAGTGTAGTTTTGCTAGGCTGGAAGAACAGAATACAGTTTATCCTAGTGTAATAACCTCTGCTAAGCCATCATAACAAAATGTTTGAGCTCCCAGCTCTTTGACAGCCTTACATTTGTTTAAAAACAGACTGCTACCATCTAAGGTCCTAAAACAGTAACAGTGAAAATAATCATGCCAAAAACTTAAAAGCTAAAGACTTGTAAGAATATTTGAACTGGTTTTAAAGTCAATAATATTTAATTTAACTTAGCATAAAACAGTCAATTTAAGGGTGGAATTAATATATTCTGCAAAAAGTTCAGCACTGTCAAGAAACAAAGGGAAAGACAGAAAAGGCAAGCTGCGTACATAAACAAAAAGCATTATAAAACACCAAGTCCATGAAAAGAAAAATCCCACCACGTTATTCTCACTTGGGACAGGGATATCTTTGCCATTCATTTACTTTGTATTTTAACAATAGAACTGAGGGTGTTTTCAGACTGAAATATACATTATTTATGAGTATTCAGTGTATTACTTAAAATTCAGTAAAAACAAACAAAAACCCACAACATAAACCATGAGCAGAGTCCTAAAGCTTGAACTTGAAATTCAAAACTATTTTCATAAGCCACCACAGCATCTTTGAAGCTGGTTGACTGAAAAAGACAGTTTCCAAAGCACAAACAATGCCATGCTCAAGAGAAGTACACCTACATTGGCATCTAGCTACCAGAAACACGTTCAAAGGTGAAAGATGAACTGAACTTCAACTGAACTGAAAGCTGAAGAACAAATCCATACTCCAGGGATATGCTGATGGTGCAGCTGTAAAGGCAATCCTTTCCCACCCCAATCTTAAGAAACTGGAGGGTCAGGTTGTAAACAAAACAGCTCTGCTGCCCTCCCTGGTCTGCTTCACTCCCCCCTCCAGAGTCTGAAACTGTAACCAGTGGTCAGAGGAAATGGCAGAAGTAGAATGCACAGAGTCTTCCTTCATTTTTGCTATGCAACGGTCTGAAATTCAGCATGTATTAACAAAAACACTAATTAATACCTGACATGATTATTGCAGAATTTAGTTAGCTGGGGCTGATTGATGAATATAGTTCTCAGTTCCTCTTGATCAGCTAGAGAAGTTTTCTCTGAAACATCATCTGTCTTCTCATAGCCTGTAAAAACATAGCATGATTTTCCATATAAATAGGTTTATATACACAAGATTCAAGGCACTTCATGAAAAGAAAATACTTCTTTTGTGAATGTGAACTAAACGCATTTGCATTTCTCACAATAACAAGTAATGATCATTTAAAAACAAAAAAGTTTCAACCTTTTGAATCATTTTAATTAGATACCAGGATAAAAGGTATATAGTCAATATGCTTTGTGTATATGATAAGGAATAATAACTGTAAAATCTGCTGAATTCATAAGTACACCCAAATAGCTTGTGTCACTTCATGGCAATATGAACTATAGCCTGTTAATGCATCTGGTCTGAATCCAGGAGTGAGAATACAATAATAAATTTCTATCTCTCCCAGCTAAGTGATCTTGAGTTAAAAACCTGCAAAATTCTTGAAATCACTTCCAGTACTGAGGTAAATATTTTAAAAGAAAGACATCACAAGAAATATACAACACTAACATAGGAAAAAAGCAAGAAATTCAAGAATATACCAGTAATACCAGGCAACATGTAATGAAAAATGTAGTTACCTGACAAATAAGCATTACAAACTCAGAAGATCTATATATTGTACAGAGATCATTCACCACATCAGTTTCAACTTTTGCAAGGAAAGTCAAATATTTCAAGGGAAATTTACCGTAACCTTTATACAATTCATTTCGTACTACTTAATGTACTTTCCTGTACTGTATCTGTCCAAAATACACATAACACACTTCCCCCTTTCTGCTTTTAAACTAGTGTTACACGCACGCACACATCCTATAGTAGTGTTACAAGAGTTTCCAAAAAGAACACATAAATAGGTAAATTTCTTAAAAAAAACTTTGTGAAAATTTAACCATTAATCTCAATGGTAGAAAACGTGTTTACCAACAGGATGTCTGAACAATGAAATTAAATACACAAAGCATGTGTCTAGTACAGCTACCTTAAATCACAATGACTAATTCTATTTGTTTGCACAAGTCACCTCTTCTCAGAAATACTCATAGAAACTTCATTGTCACAATTAAAACTAAGCAAACACAGGAAAACAATCAAAGTTACCCTACAGTGAGATTGATTATATTCTTCCAGTCCCCAGGAACCCTGCCAGACCACTATGACCTTTCAAGGATAACCGAGAGCAGCCTAATGGCGAGACCTGCCAACTGCCTCTGCGCTCATGAATGCATCTGATCAGATCCCATGGATTTGTGTATTCCCAGTTTAAGTGTTCCCTAACCTGGTCCTCCTCCACTGAGGTAAGTCTTTCTTGCTCCAGACCTTCCCACTGGTATCAGGAACCTGACAGTTCCTCATACCAGAACCTGTGGTTCCTGAAGGCCCATCTATCAGTAGAGACCAAAGTTGAGAAGGCTCTGAGTCCTGCATCCTCTTCTGTGTCCTTTGTCCTCCAGGTTCCCTGTTCCGTTCAGCAGCAGACCCATATTTTCCCCAGTCATCTTCCTCCTGCTGTTACACCTGAAGGAGAACGAGAAGGGCTTTCTACAAGCCCCTCACCAGATTAAACCCCAGGTGGGCTTTGGCTTTGCTAGCTAACCCCATCCCTCTATACTCCTCTCCAGCCACCTGTCTCTGCTTTCACCTCTTTTATGTTCCCCTGTCACACTTGAGTTTTGTCAGGGGCTCCTTGCTAATTCATGCAGTCCTACCATACCCTTCACTTGATTTCTTGCTCATTGTGATGGACCCAATCTTGAGTTGGAAGGATGTGATCCTTGAAAGCCAAGGCCACTAAGCATTTGTTGGTTAATAGGATACCATTCCTTCACCTGCTACAAATTTTCTGCACCAGACCAGCCAGATTATTCCCAGAGAAGTGACATGAATATATTCTTCATTTGGTGTGTGCTTAACTTGAAATGGTATTATTAGAGTTACTGACATTCCCAGCACCTGCCTCCACTAGTTAGTGAAAGCTGAGCTTTGTGTCTGTTCTTCTATATGAGGAATCTTGTACCAACCTGCATCATGACTTTCATCTGTAAAAGGGGATACCAATGTATTTTTCTCTCTCAAGACTTTTCACTGACATTTTGTCAACCACTCAGCCATTACATTGATGACCAACAGGCCTAAGAAGTCCATTCAGGATGGAGCTTGTAAAGTAAACACAGGCAGGGCATAAATCAAACACCAAAAAGTTTTAAAATAATGAATAATAATAATCTGGGTGTGTATAGCTGCTTGTTAAATAAACACTGATCATTCTGTATGCCAAATGAAAAAGTTACATGGAAAAAAACTATGTTAAAATGCAACTGAATACAGGAGAATGTATATGCATGTCAAAGATAACTAAGGCTGTATATGAATCTTTACAAACAGGTTATGCAAAATCAAAGTCATCCTCCAGTCCACCGGCCTACTACATAGCCTCTTACCTATTAGATGCAGAACATATATTTCAGACACTACCATGCAAGGTCAAGTCTCCACACATTGTGCAAAGACTCATCAGAAACTTGTAATTTCATGCCATTTGCTGTTCAGAATTCACAGATTCCATTACTATGCAGGAACTCACCACTACTACATTCATCCACTGCAATTTCCCTATTTCTTTCCTTCCAGCTTGCTCAATGAAAGGCACACATCCAAAACACTTCTATTAAAACTTCAGTACGTATCTCAAGAAGACCCTTCAGAGGAAGGGCAGCCTAAGACTGGGACCACCTGAACAAGCGTCCACAAAATACTCCTCAACTCAAAAAACCACATGGCGCAGGTCACAGACTAAGCATCCTATTTCCTGTTCTTGTCACTATCTCTCCTTGGAGTAACAACCATCATACAACTGGCTACGCACAACCTCCAGCACAAAACTCCATAAACATATATCCCTATAGCACAACTGGATACAGGAAGACTAGGTTTCCAGTCAAGTCATAAGTGTACATCCGGTCGCGTGTTTATACACCCAAATCCATCATTCTCAGCACAGGACAATTACTTCCCAGTTGCTCAATGAAGGAGCAAACACAAAATACGGCTCCTGTGAGAGCCCTCAGGTGGAAAAGTTGGAAACTATTGTGTCAAAAGTACCAACCTAGCCTGATGAAGTTCAGGAAATAAGGAAAGACTTTGCACATTTGTGGAATGTACTATAAAATTAAAGTATTCATTTAAAAACTTATGCCAGTATAAGCCTTGAATACTGACAGTGATAAAGCAAATGTTAGCAAGCACTAAACACTACACATTACCTGTTCGTTAAAAAGACTAACAAACTGTAGGCACTTATTTTCATATATCAGTATTACAGCATTTATTTGTTCTCTTTAACTAAAATGACAACAAAAAGGTGCTGAGGAGCTTCGTAAACATTCACTGCCCCACTTCCTACTACCTTGAATTCACTTTTTTCAATTTTCTCTTAAAAAGCAATCTTAGGAGTTAAGTTCTGAGCCTCACACATAGCCCTTTATACTTTGCAGCTTCAGAAAAGACATCTCTCCTGCCCTAGATGCATTATACTACGCTGAAAGCTTTAAAGGTTACACATGTCCCACCTCCCTGCCTAAATTTTATAATACATTCACTAGAGTATACAGACTAGACTGCTACACAAAGATCAGTATCAAGGAGATATAATGTTTCTTCCCTGTTTGCGTGTGTTTGTCTATATGTGTATACACATACACAAATATATATAAATCTTATGCATTACTGAAGTTATTATATAATCTAAAGTAGTAAATATGCTTAATTTAAATGGAAAATTTAAATTTTCCAAGCAACAAGAGACAGAAAATGTTCTTTGAAATGCTCTGCTTTCATATAAGATTATCAGAAAGAGTATAAATAAAAAAAAAAAGAGACACTGAAATTTTAATTCAGCATTTGATATAGAGCTTCCACATCCTATCCTCCCATCCTGCCATTTCTTTAAATGTCCATATACTGTGCTTTGCAACACCACCATTACATCTTGCTTGCCTCACCTACGCAAGAACTTCAGTGAAGAGTCAGCACACCTGAGTTTCAGCTCCTCTGCAGCTATGCGTCTATCCTGGTCAGCTGCCTAATGCCTGCACAGAAATTGGGCACACTCTTCTTACCAGGTAGCTGATTTTCAGAACTGCCCGAGGTCAAAGAGGACTCTCTGCTGCACAGCTGCAAGGGAAGCCAAAGCTCAGGCACCGTTTCTGGGCACTCAGCATGCCAAATGTCATCAGGACACTATACACCTGCATACGGGACAGGTCTTCCCTACAAAAATTTTGTTTTGTTTTTAAAGTCAATACATTATGTTTTTAAGCGAATTTTTCCACTACTGTGTCAGATACAGGATAGTATGTTCATAGGTACCTTGTTGAGCGTGACTGGGAGTTCCCCACATGATGCATTCACTAGAATTGCAACTAAAAATTATCTATCGCATTCCCAGGGTTTGTTTGTATTTCGCGTCTTCAGAAAACTATCATAAAGCATTTCTAATTTCTGCCACATCTCGCCCACACTCATCTAGCATAAACAGATTAAATCATCAAAAGATTTATTTCATTATAGTCATTTTTTCAAATACAATGTGAAAGGAAATCATCATCATATTTTATTTACATAAGGGGAGTAAAGAATTTGACAACAACTGGTTGGCACTCAGATGGCCCAAAATAATGCCAGGAACTAAAATTAAAAAGGAATATGCTTTTCAACATGTAAAGATGTTAAAGTTATGGTAGTTCATATGGTAGTTCATTTGAAATGTCTACCAATTTACAGTCAAGAGGACAGAAATAAAGGCTGCATATTGGTCCCATTATTACAATCCCTGATGAAATCCGGCACCTTACAGGAAATCATGTCTAAGACATGTATCATTTCAACTATTCGCTTTCAAACATGAAGTAGGACTTCTATCAAACTACACTCACACACCTGAGCCTAACTGCATTACATCACCCCCTAACTTTTAACACCCTTCCACGAAATTTTAAAAGCCCAAACTATAAGCTTGAGCTTAACTGCTGACTAACCTCACGTTTCAGTGCAGCAGGTCTACATAAAAGCTCACCACTTTGCAAAAAAAAAAAAAAAAAAAGCTACTAAGTGCTATACTTCTTCCTTCAGAAGTGAGGATCCATTGGCATCAAACCAATTTGTATGAACTCAGCCTATTAAACAAATAAGCAGAGGCTGGCCTGCCATAAAAACATTGTCTACAAGTAACCACAAGAACAAATAAAGCATACCCATACTTAGTGGAAGAGAAATTTCACCAGATCACCTCTTAGTGAAAGTAGCTACGTTTTTGATAAAGGTGTGTTTGAAAAGGATGCATTTAACACACGCTAGGAATTAAAAAGAGTTGGTTGCCCTTCTGTAACCCATTAGAAGGTTCCAAGACAACAGAAGAGTGGTGACCTAAACATTCAGAAAGTTGACTAAGAAAAAAGATAAAAACCTAAAGTACAGAATTCAGACATGAAGAATAAAACATATTCTTCATGCACAGACAATAGCAAAGCATCAGCTGTTACAAAATTCTGATTATGAAAAATCAGTGTAAAGAATAAAAGTAAGAACTTAAGATGAAGCAATCATTCTAATCTCTTTGGGTTTTTTTTTAAAGCGTAGTCGTTGCTGTGCTACAGGTATTAAACCGATACTGACCTAACTTGCTTCTTGTTTGTTCATTGCACTAAGCTATCAGAAATGCAGTATTCCAGGGCTTAGAAGTAGAATCACTCTTTTTAGCCTAAGGGCGACAACAATTTAAGGTCACAGCAAATTCTGAAGTACTTCTTAGTCATAATTTTGAAGTCTTATATTTAGCAAGAGTAAAACAGCACTTATCACATTTCAAACACGACCTGTGATGCTGTACTAATAAGACCTGTCATTCAGAAAGAAAAACAAATATATTCCAAGACTTCTCTTCCTCTGCTGTGGCCTGCAAAACTGCTGATATTTAACTGGAGTTAAGCTGATGTTTAACCACAGCTGAATTATCAGATTCTGTGACATACATTCTTCCATGCCCCCACTGACAGAAAAGCATCTGACTTGAAAAAAAAGTTGTAAGCACTTTAAAAAGAATAATAAGAAATGCTGACACATCATACTACTCTGGCAATTTATTATGCAGAAATGGCAAGTTTCAAAACTAATTTCCTCTTAATACTCAGAATCACACTTTCTGATAATATATTTTGATTATTTTATTATTTTATGTCACTGCAGGGCCAAAACCAATAAAAATGTGCTTCAATATCAAAAGGAATGTAACTATTACCCTAATCAAAAAGCTCATTTACAAAGCTGTTGCATAAATGAGAATGAATGGACATAGTATTTCGTTCTGCACTCTGAAAGTTATTTGCTAGCAGAACACAGAATCTGGAAGTTATTGATGGATAAGCACAAAACACCACGAATTTCATTCAAAGTCACTCAGTAAGTAACTGAGGTTTTGGTTCAGGCTTTCCTTCAATCTGTTCAAAATTAAAGAATGGAAGTTAAGTTACATGCAAGAGTGGGAAATGGCAAGAAGAGATTCGAAACAGAATCACTGCGAATTCTGAAAGTATGGAAACTGGGTAGTTTCTTCCCGTGGTACAAGCTGTACCTGAAAAAAAAAAAAAATCATAGAAAAATGTGTATTTTGCATAGAATACATGTTTTAAGTATGCAGCAAAAATAGCATCTTCATCAACAACAAAGCCCAAATAAATAACCAATGAAACAAACCAACAAAAAAAAAGCCCCCAACCAACCAGCCTGAGCTTTCTCCAACAATAAAAATCCATTTAAGACAATATTTTGTTTCCAAGAATAAATTTGGAAGAAGCAACTCTGTTTCAACACACAATATTTGCAGAGACTCTTCCTAATCCTGTTTTGATAATAAATTTTCTAAATTAGTAAAACACCACCAATAAATTCTAAAGCGTAAGCATTGTCCAAATATTTTCCATGTATCAAATTTTCCTTTAGGTAGCGTAGTTGAACAGTTTCTGTTTCCATTCCTTAAGCCAGTTTCATTTTCATTACAAGAAATTAACAAAGGTAAATACAAATAGAGTGTGATATGGAAAGAAAACCATCTCAAATCACCAGAAGGATTTTAATTAACTTCCCTTAATCATTAAAAAGTTCATTTTCAAAGTACAGCACTCAGAAGCTTTGAAAGCTGGTGCTGTAGCCAAGAACATCTCACATGAGTAAGTCTGCTAGCTCACATTCCCAAAGAACACAGCACAGTTCAGAGGGTATCATTATGAAACAGAAGGTCCCTTCAGAGGTATTTGTGATAAGGCCATGACACACCTTTGATGACAGAACAGGCACTGGGAACCTGACCCATCGGTCTGTCCTTCTAAGGACTCAGAGCACAGAAGGGAATTGCAATGACCTGCTTGAACCTGCTGGTACCACAGAGATGGCCAAGGCTGTGCTAGAATTAGATCAAGTTTTTTCACGTTGCAAAGCACAGGGATCTCAGTCTGCAAAACAGACTTGGCAGAAAAAAAACCAACAGACACAAGTCACCATAATGAGCACAACATCTGGTAAAATGCTATATAGTCCTATAGTACACGAGTGGAAACACCCAAGGATATATTAGGCATTACAAAAACACAGTCCGCTGAAGGCAATCTGATGACTACTACAGAATTTCAAAATACTTTCCCTCTTCATATGAAAGTCATCTCATGTTTTGCACAACTTCAGCTTCACCTAGTTTTCATACAGGCATTAAGCTCCAATAATACCAAGAACTAGTTATTACCTACTTGTTGGTAGACAGCACCGTGGCACCTCAAACAACCCTGTCTCAACAATATAATATAGTTCACTAAACTCCACCAATATACAGATGAAAATCATTAATGCTTCAATCTTCAGAGAACCCTAATAAGAACTGCCAACCACAATTCCACTCTTACAGAGTCTCTCAAAAGAAATAACATGCTTTGAATGATTACATTTTATATGATTTAATAGGTGCATATATTAACTGTGCAGCTATACATAGCTAAAATAACCAGAGTTAATTACTGTATTTAATAAAGCTAGATGTAGGCTACGCTACTCAAAGATTCCCCATGTGTTTTGCAACTGCAGAATACACGACACCAATGCTATCTCCACAGCACCAAATATCTGAAGCCCAGGTACAATGCTGAGTTAAGATCACTGGTGGTGAAAACACATGTAGCGATTTCCTAAATTCGTTTAGGAGGCCAGATCTTCCATGCCTTGAACAAGACTTTATTGATACACATACCACTTTAGAACTGTAGCGTTTCCTAGGCTTATGGTGAAATGCAGGTGTTCTTCTATGCAACAGGAACAATAGGCATAAAAATCTATTAAATAAAGGTTATAAGTGTGCCTGGTTATCTTTTATCAGACACGAGGAGCACAAGAACCTGCAGAGATTTGGAAGAATGCCACAAAAATAGTAGCTCCTTTGTAACCAAATCCTTTTCTCTATGCAGATAACATTGTCTTACAGATGTTAAAACACCTACAATTTTTATTTTGTAATAATTTACGTACTGTAGTGTCAATTCTTCTGTGCAACTGTCAACCAATTCTTGGGAATGATACATGTGTGCATCATTCTGACAGTTCCAACTTAGTTTATTTCATCTGAGCACAACAGTTGATTTTCTCTAACAACACTACTACTATCTCCTCATGTCAGAGAGCGCTTAGTTCTGAGACGATGTCAAGACTGTCCAGCCTGATAAGGTAGCTCATGATCCATGGAAAAGGTCTCTGAAGCAGAAATTAGTTGCTGCAGTGACAGAAGAGAAAAATGAAGTTTTAACCTCAAAGATACAATACAAAAATTCTAAAATAAGGGAAGTAATATTAAGCTTGCCTATCAGATCCCCATAAGTCTTAGGCTAATCTATGGAATGGTCAATGCCATAACAGCACTTACAGGAGCTGCTGTTTGTGATTACAGTATTATCAGAGACTTCCAAAGAACACACAGGGACCCCACCAATAACAAAAAATTCCTACGCTGCACTGTAGCTAAGACTTTGATGGAGGTCTCTGAAGGCAGCCTTATCATCACTTTGCACAAGAGCCTCCTGTGATGGACAGATGCGCTGGTATTGGCTGGGATATAGTTAATTTCTTTCATAGTAGCTAGTATGGGTCTATGTTTTGGATATGTGCTGGAAACAGTGTTGATAATAAAGGGATGGTTTAGCTATTGCTGAGCAGCGCTTACACAGAGTCAAGGCATTTTCTGCTCCTCACCCCACCAGGGAGTAGGCTGGGGTGGGCACAAGAAGTTGGGAGGGGACACAGCCGGGACAGCTGACCCCAACTGACCAAAGGGATGTTCCATACCATATGAGATCATGCTCAGCATATAAAGCTGTGGGAAAAAGGAAGAGGGGGACATTTGAAGTGATGGCATTTGTCTTCCCAAGTAACCATTGTGCATGATGGAGCCCTGCTGTCCTGGAGATGGCTGAACACCTGCCTGCCCATGGGAAGCAGTGAATGAATTCCTTGTTTTGCTCTGCTTGCATGCACAGCTTTTGCTTTACCTGTTAAACTGCCTTTATCTCAACCCACAAATTTTCTCACTTTTACTCTTCTAATTCTCTCCCCCATCCCACTGGGTGGGAGTGAGCAAGCAGTTGTGTGGTGCTTAGTTGCCAGCTGGTGTTAAACCACAACACCAGAGCTAGGGTTCCATAGTTCTTTTATGTCACTGTCAAATGCTAGGGATGAGACCCACATTGCAGAACTGTGGAGTTCTCTTTTTTTAGAAAATAGTAACATTTACTTACAAAGAACTGTTCAGAAATGGCAGCCACACTGTCCAAGCCTGTGGACTACCTAAACATGGAAGCCATTTATCTCAAAAAGAAACAAGGAAGTAAGAGACTCATTGACATTGGTTCCATTGTGAATGAACTGAGTATAAATAAGTTGAACTGAATATAAATAAAATGAACTAGTAACTGTCACATTAAACTAAGAGTAAGAAAACAGTAACAGTTTTAAAATTATTTTTCTTTGAGTAATAAATACTATATATAGTACGAGTCAATAACTTCACTGCTATGATAAAAACTATCACATTATTTCCCAAAAGCTAAGTTTCTTAAAAGAACTTTCATACCTATTTTCAGACCTAAAGAAAGTATTTTTGAGAAGCCTCTTAAATCCCATATTCAACTGTTTTACAGTCATCCAACCTTGAACACTATTCAAATAAACTAGACTTCCCCCTTCCCCCTTTTACTGCACCTGCACATCTTAGATATTTTACCTTTAGGGAACACCACATTTGTTAATAACCACTAAGATTCCTGTAATTAGATCATTTTAAAGAGAGCATCAATTTTCCCAATTTATTTGTGTTAAGCTTGTAGTGAAAACCAACTATCTGGAAAATAACTGAAATTAAGCACTGAAAATTTGGACATTTAACTAGTACCATTATATGCATCCACTAACCACTGTGAGTATAGCAGCACGGCTGCTCGGGTTGTAAGTATATTTCAGAAGTGTCCCTGGAAGGATGTACCTTCTTCCTTTCTTCTTTGAAAGATACATTTTTCTCTTTCTTGGCCAGCTAACATTTCCTAGGTAAAGGCAGAGCTAGATCTCCTACAAACCTACTTTTACGGGAGGAAGGCATGTAACATGGGAGAAACAGGAAATGAACATCGAGGTAACAGCCTACTTCCAATCGATCTTTCTTCATGCTCTTCCTAGCACAAGAAACAGAAAGAAAAAAGAAAAAAGAAATCCTTTGGAAGAAGGATAGAGGGAGAAAGTTTCTACCTCCCTATATAGCCAAACAAAGCCAAAACCCAATCAACTGGATGTAACGGTTTAAGTGCAAAAACTTCCAGACAAAGGGCTAAAACCTGCATACCTGCATCATGACAGCGACATTGCGATCATTACCTACAGCAACTGGAAATCATAAGCTGTCCCAATACACTGCTGCTTTGGTATCAATGATGTCAAATATTACTTTTGCATGCAATAAATTAAGATGATTTCACTTCAGCGATTCTTCTTACAAGGCAGTTCCTGACACGCTGTTATCCGAAGGCAAGCAATCCTAGCCCTTAAGCAAGAAACACCAGCACCGTCTGAAGCTTTCAAGTAGGTTCCCTGTATCAGAAACCTTGATTTCTGATGACCGGTGTATACTTAACATGCTACCTATGGAAGAGGTATCCCGCTTTATACCTAGGAGGAATACCCCGGGACAAATACCCAAGGCCATGAGCCACCACCGCCGCCGCCCAGGGCCGCGCAGCCAGGCGCACCGGGGAGAAGAAAACAACGGACAACGGAGCGTCAGCACATATGGGACCGCCCGGAGAACGACTCCGCCGCCACCAGCAACGCCGTGCCCGGCCGCGCCGCTGCAGCCCCACCCGGGGATGCAGGGGGCCACAGCGGGACCGGAGGCCGCGGCGGGGAGCAGTCGGCATTGCAGCGGCCGTCGCGACACCGGCTCCCACCGCGACACCGGCTGCCCCCCGCCGCCGCCACCTCCTCCTCCTCTCCCCGCCGCCCCCTCCCGGCCAGGCGGCGCAGACCCCTCCGCAGCGGGGCGACGCGGGGGGCCCGGGGCGGCACTTACCCTCTGCGCGGCAGCGGATCTCGGACACCGTTTTCTGTACCGCCGGCATCGCCGCCGGGCGGAAGGGGGTGTGCGGTGGCGCGGCCGCCTCTCCCCGCCGCGCCCTGCACCTGCCGCACGCCGGAGCGCGACCCGCGCCTCAGCGAGGCCGGGGTCAAGGGCGGCGGGTCCCGGTGAGGGCGGCGGAGCTCCGCGGCGGCTTCTCCGGTAGCCTGAGGCGACAGGCTCGCGCCGCGGCGGCGCCTCCCTCCTCTCGCGCCGCCGCTCCTAACTGACAGCCGGGGCGCCCGCGCTCCGCGCTCGCCTTCCCCCTCCGGAACCTACCAACTCCGCCTCCCCCCCCTACCCACCCACCCTCCACCTCCTCGTCCCGCCGCCATCTCCCGCTCCCGGGCTCAGCGTTGCCGGGCCGCCGCGGCGTAACCGAGCACCGACACTACGGGCGGTTTGGGTCCCGTTTCTGGAGCGAGCGATGGCTTTCCGATGTGTGTGTCCCCCCGGACAGGAGGGGAATGGAACGCGCCGAGCGCTGGGCCGCTACCCGGCGCTAGGGGCGGGTGGAGAAAGCCCCGGGGAAAGGCCAGCCGGTGTCCCCGTCCCTGGGGACCGTGTCCGGGACGGCGGAGCTCAACCTCGGCGTGACGGGAAGCGGTGGCGGGGGGCCGGGCGGGGCGAGGTGGGCTGCTGAGGGCGGCGGACCCCGGGCGGCGCAGGCTTGTCGGGGCGGCGCGGCCGATGCGGCCTGGGCAGAGGAGGTGAGGGGGTCGGAGGGCGGCAGGGCCGGCGGGGGAGCCTGCAGAGCTGCCCGGCCTTGTTTATCTGCAGAGGGCACTCCTTCCGTCCTTTGGTCCCTTACACAGCTTGGCGAGGTGTACATGAAGCGAAGGGCGCGGGAGGCGTCCATCCTGAGAGGGAACGGGAAAGGTTGCTCTGAAGCCCCCCCTCAGGCAGAGGGAGGCTGGCTGCCGCTCTCTTGACAGGCAGCTTTCAAACTGTCGCCCAGCTTTTTATTTTTAATCTCTTCCCCAGTCAAGAGTACCACAGTTTGACAGCCCTGAGTCAGTGTGAATCCAAGCTCTCCTCCTGTGTGGGCTGGTGGAAAGGAGGTCCCAGCTACAGATGCCTCAGGCTGAAGCAGCAGTGGCATTTTTACTTCCAGACTGTTAACGTGACACTTGGGTGACTGCAACAGGCTGAGCAATGTGTCTCTGTCGCGTTCTCCCTATGTCTCAGTAAAAACAGCCACAGTAAAAGCAGCATGGAGGAAGAAAATAGGAAAGGTGATAGGATTTGGAGGTAGGTCTTCTTGGCATGATTATGTTTTGCATCCATTTCAGCCAGGCAAAAAGCATACTGACTGCCTAGAGGACAATGGAAGTTATGAAATAGAATAAAGCTACTATTGTCCCATGAATCTTGAGAAGACTTGAGGCTGTCATGTCTTCTGAAGGCCACCATTGTGTCCTCCAGAAAGTACGTAACACAGTCAGATTACGGATGTGGGATTGCTGCTGATTTTACAAAGCATACATACATGCTATGAGAAAATAAGATATATATAGTCTTTCTTAATAGCAACAGAGTCAGTCTTTCTGTTTGATAAAATCATATACATTTAATCTGTGTAAATTGATCAAGCAGCACTTCATCCATGGAGAAAATTGAACCAAGAATTTTTCTTAAATTCTGAGCTCAGATACCAGGAGAGAGGAATACTTTGCTTCACAGAAGACTGCATTGGGAAATAAATGCACTTTTTTTTTTTTTTTACAAAGCCATGGGCCAGAAAGCCTGCTGGAGCCTCCTCTTCAAAAGAGAATGAATGCTCTTTGCATCATCCTATGCAGCAATCTGTGTGGGTTGTTTGTGGTGTTGTTTTTGTTGGGTTTGTTGTTTGGATTTTTTTGCTGAACCAGAAACAAAGATTGTAGAAAGATCTCTCTTACTGTTTTTTTTACTGGAAAAACAAAATGCCTGGAGAGAACAGGCACTGCTCATCCAGTTTTAAGAAATACTCCGTGTAGATCAGTCAGCCGTGGGCAGAGGCTTGGCCGATGCAAGTTACTTTCTGTAAGAAACAGCTTTTAGTTTTCTGTTGAGATTCCATTGAAGCCTGGCTGAAGCAAGTCATTTAGGAGACTCAACATATATATGTGTATATATATATGTGTGTGTATCACTCCCAGCATAAATAGGGCACTTTCATGAAAAAGGATCATGGAGGGCAGGTGGTGGTGTGTGTTTGAAATTCCTAACAGCTACACTATTGTTAAAAGGCTGCAGCCAGACTGTGAAACTCAATATAAATTTATATACATGCCAGTCAACGTGCATTTCCCCGCAAATCACTGCAATGCTGGTGACAATTAGAATTGTTGCTTAAATCCACTTTTAAATCCCATTTTATGTCTAAACTATTTTTTGGCTCTAAGATCCCTGGCAGGTGGCACTTATTACTGATACCTTTGGGCAACTGGAAATTTACCCACTTGAGTACAGAAGATACTAAAACAATGCTGCCAAATGCTATTTAAAATAGCGAATAGTTATTTTACAAACAAGACCACTATCCATGTCACAAAATAGCACAGTAACAAAATTAGTAGCTTTATTCTAGGTATATTTTTGTTTACTCTGAGTTATTGCGAATGCTTAATATCCCAATTTTTTTAAAGAAAAAGCCTTTTGTGAATTTATAGTATGAATAATATTTTAAAAAAAGGTAAGGAAAAAGGTTCTGTTAAATCTTACCATGACTTAAGAAATTATCCTGTTTTCCAGTTTTTATTCTACAAAGCCTCAATGCTAAGCTAAACGCATTTAACCATTTAGTTACACAACCAGCCAGATGTCATCCAAATATAGGAAACTCAACCGTATTTCGTTAACAGTCCCCATCCACTTCCAGTATTAGTCCAGGAGAAGCCCTGTAGCCTCTATTCTTTCTCCCCCCTCCCCCAAGATCTACCAGCAGAACCAACTGGCTCTTATATTTATGTCTTTGCTTTGGCAAACAAATAGATGAGCTCCATCCCTTCACCTCTTCTGTGGTAAATGCAGCCTGTGTCACTCAAGCAGTTTCCATCTCCACACACCACCATCCTTGTTTTGATAGAAACAGGTCAGAAAAGGCTGCTGCAGATATTTAAGCTGAGAGTATGCTCTGTATTTAAAGAATCCAATATTAGGTTCTGGATTATCACTTGTTTGGAATGTGCATGACAGGGCTGCAAAACAGAAGCAAGCCAGTCAGCTTTCCAGCAAAGGTGTAAATTAAACAGTATGCCTATATTATGCTTTAAAGATTAGATGACACTCTAGGTTGAGCTTCTTTGATTTCAGTGTGTATTTTGAAATATGTTGAGGCTCTGGTGGAACTGGTAGCAATTTATTAGCATTAATTTATTAGCAGACACTACCTTTTGGCACAAAAGAGCATAGAAACCTCGTTTTTTAAATGTATGCAGAGAAACTGAGCATCCACAGAGAAGAACAAGTTATTTCAGATGGAAAAAAAACCTTGCAATGACAGCTGAAATGTTGAGCTAGTAAAAGAAAATTGTGAAAGGCCTTGGTTACAAGTCTATTTGTATGGGAAAAATATCACAGATACTACTTCATCGTTTTATGGATTAGACTGAGCTATGATGAGACGGCCTTATCTCACCAGTTCATCTTCAACGACTTTCGGTGGTGTAGACTACCTAACCCAACTGAAATCGTTGTTTGCAAATGGTATAAACATTTTATTAGGACTTTAAAGATAGAAGTTTCCATTATTTATGATATAGCAGCTGTCCATTGTAGTAGCCTCCCAGACTGAGAAACACTCTCTTTAAAGTGAATGCATGTATAGACAGGGAAGCTGAGGTCTGCAGGCTTGAAGTATTCACAAGCTTGACATATATAAAGATTTAATCTAGATTTTTGCTGTAATGCTGTTAATGTATATGAAGTGGTGCAATTTTCCTTTGTGATAACACTGTCAGAAAACAGGTGGCCAGGTTTCATACAGTAGTGGAAGGGAAAATTAATACTGTAACTGCTGCCTCTTTTCCGGAGTTGTCTGGAAAGGATTTCTAGCATATGTCTTTTTTCTGCTTCATAAAATATTGCAGCAACTGAAGGCTGTGCAATTAATCTCTAACTCTCAATATTTTAACCAATACCTTTTTAGTTTAATATATAAAATACTCTCATACCATGGGAAGTTTCTAATGAAATGTTATAAATAGCTGGATCTAAAATGTAAAAAGGTACAGGGAAGCAGCCACTTTAGCTCAGATGAGTCTATAATTTGCCTGTCAGCTAGGAGAATATGTATGGTATTGCTGAAGGCTAAACCAGTGCTGTGCTCTAAGGAGGAAAAGCACATTCTTGCTTTCTTTACCTTTTTTGACCCTCTGAAATGCTAACGCTTGCAGGCTTTGCATACTGATTTTTAAATACATTATGTGTATGCCTAAGCATAAGCTTCTGCTATCTATTCTATAAGCAGATCAGGTAAAGTACTTTGAAATTCTACCTGGAGCCGTTAAAATGGTGACAAGGTGTTTTATTTACGAAATTATATGTTAATTCATTGTTATTTTCTAAACTTTGAAATCTGTCATGCTAGGTTTGTTTAATGTTCTCAGATAAATATATCTCCAAAGCAAGTTTATTTAAATTATTTGACTTAAAATTGACTTTGAATTATTGACTACTGCTGATATTTTAGGTACTCCCAGTGAAACTCCTGACAATTCTCTGTGTGGTTTAACAGAAATCAACAAATCTTCCGTTTGCCCAAACGTGGCATCAAATACATCCACTAGCCTACACTCTGTAAAGCCAGCAAAGTCTATCCAGTGTTCACATGTGCTTATCAATATCTCACTGCAAGATATGAAGATTTCTTTTTCTTCTACTTGCTGTTGTTTATGTAAGGTTGCTTTACCCTTAACTATTCTACAGCCCATCCCTCTGGCTTAAAAATAGATCACCTGTGGAAACAGGCTGTGAAGTTTTCATTATAGAATGTGTTTGATCTGTACAAGGCAGGGTAAATTTATATTATATGTATCCTTTACAATTATGAAAGACAAAACTTCTTCCCTCAGGCAACACATGTTAATAAGAGAAGCCTCAACCCCCTGAAGTGGATATTTAGACATATAGAACATACCACAAAACACATCAGATAATTCAACCTCTGGGCTGATTTATAGAAGCCGGTGAAGGCATTCCTGTTAGTTTCTCACTCAGCTGCTGTAGCAGTGCTTGAGTGCATAAACAAATCACAGGAAACCAAAAAAACACAGACAAACAGAAACAAAGCAGATCCAGAGTGTAACAAATATATATCTGTGTATCCTTTTTCTTTGTAGACCCAGCTCTATACTTGAGCTTAAATATCCTTTACTCAAATTTCCTTCATGCACTATTAGATTCACATTCAGGGCGGTGGAGGAAAAAGACTTAGGGATACATAATTCCATAGCATTGGCCCAAACTCACAGTTACTTGCAACGGAAATCTGCAAAGACAAATTCTCTGGTGTGCATCCTGTAACACCTTGTGGCAGCATCAAAGGGCTCACATCAGGCACATCAGTTTCTGAAGAGGCGTGACCTCACATGCTAAAAGGAACTGGGGTAGTTGGAAGCAGCCAACCTACAGATGTCCACAATGGTGCAATGCAGCTGTGGTCAGTTCTTGCTCTGTTTTGTAGCTTGGCCTTGGAAAGACCGTACAGATGTATGTGCCATCAGGAACATTCCTTCTGATCAACAAAAGTGAATGTATCAGTACTTCTTCAAATCCACCTCATTATCCTTTTCTGAGAAGGTGAGCATCATGGGCATCACATCTTTTTTTTTTTTTTTAACAAGTGGAGGGAAAAGAAGTTATTCTTTATCTTTCCCCAAAACAGGCTTTCCCACAACTTGATTTGCACGTAAGAATGATGGGATGGATATAGACAGAGTGTATGTGAAAAGAGATCCTCTGCTGTCTTGATAGTGCCATATACTTCTATAGGAGTTGTCACACATGACTTCTAAATTCTCAGCTTTGGAAGCTTTCTTTTATCTTTTGAACAGATTTTAGGGTAACTTTATGACATAGCAAGAGATGCATGTTTGGGGATTGCATATTTATTTGTTCTGTTACCTTTTCAGGAGTGTGAAAAGGTGAGATACCTATGTTCTCTTCCTGAGTATGCCGTGGGACCTGTTTTGTGACCTTGGATAAGCACTTCCTGGCTGCTTTAATTCCATTTGTTTGTGATTTGAGCTGTTTGCAGGAAGGTTTCTGTTTTGATATTCATCTGAGTAGTGCCAGCCCCACTACAGTGGGGTCCTGGCTTTGGTGATAATTGCTGACAACAGTGCTCAGCCTTTTACAGGAGGTGTTCAACACCGTGAAAGGCTGGTCTGAAATGACCATCATCTTAGGCTTCCGTGGTCTTAAGTAGTGGATATAGGTCCACAGCAGGGACAGTTTCTTACAGAATTGCCAGTATCTAGCAGCTGTACGCACAGGACCTCGTGTGCTACAAGAGCGTAAATGGGAAGAGCAGTCGTACAGAAGCAGACAGCTAAAGGAGAACATCAAAGTCCAGGCCTGAATGTGACTCTCTTGATAGTCACTCACAGCTGTAGAAAACGTAAGGAGGAAGAACATCATGGCTGAAATAAAAACTCTGCCAGGAAACAAGGCAAAGATTGAACTCTCGCCAGATTTCTTGGCATTCGTAGTGGGTTCAAGAGTATTGTAGCGTTCTGCAGGCATCCCGTGATGTTTGTGAGGCTGCGACAAACACGCAAACACCCATTGCTCAGCAGACAGAAACCAAAACTGTTGTGCTGGTAGTTTCAGTATAGTATTGTGGTGGGCAGATTTATCACACAAGGAAAATGGCACAGGAGCAAGCATTGCTGGCACATAAAGAAAATGGATCAGGAAGAGCGTGGCCAACCAGATGGCCTCTTTGTGGCTAATCACGCGCTTATGCAAATACTAGATAAAAAACCACAGAAGAGAAAAAAAATGCAGACGTTTGTATTAGATTGGTTTCTTCTGTGAGGACCAGCCATGTAAGAAAATGCTAAAAGGGTAATGACAAGTGATTTTCAAAGGTCTATTATACAGCATGACTATTTAATCCTGCTGTTCAGTGATTACTTTCACTTTAAGAAATGAGTGCAAATTTAAGTTATATGGCTTTGCATTGATAGCAATAGTATAATTCGCTGCTGCTTTCCTCCACTTTATGCTGACTTTAACACTTTCAATTTTAAAGATGTTATGACACTGTAAACATGGAATAACTGGATGGTGAACAAGGCCCCGGAAGTTTCAATTTAAAACAGCTGCAGATACTTTTCCGATAGCATTTCTAAAATGCTCATATCCAATTAGATAGATGTTTCTGGGAGAAGCATGTCTTTCCCTGATTTCACTGCACCCAAATATCAGATGGCCTTATAAGAGAGAGAAAACAGTATGTGGTGTGGGACTGCTGTGTTAAATATTAACTAATCATTTAGTTGCAAAACTGCAGAGCCTTTGCAGAGATGGAGGTGATTTACCTGATTGTCAGGGGAATGCTTTATGACATTGCTCAGAAGAAACTGAAAATAAAGTCAACTGTGACTGGGCGAGTCATGACTCTGAACATCTGAGCTTGCAGATTCTCAGGGCAGTCGGCGTTTGACAGCCAAATCTCTCAAGGTTACACAGTTTGCCGGATATATTCTGTCCCAGGACTACAGGAAGAGAGCAGGATTCCTGACTGTAATAGCTCTTACCAGCGTCTTCCCCAGTATCAGGAGGGCCATTACTACATTAACATTCAGCCAAGAAAAAATTTAAACTTCGTATGCTTTTCAGTGTCACTTCTGGAGACAGTTGTGTGCCAAGGAGGACGAAGTGTGATTGCTGGAGTCAGGAAATAGTTGTGCATAGGGCATACAGGAGTAGGGGAACATTATACAAATCGAAGGAAGAGAGGTCTGGCCTGGGAGTCAAAACAATGGATAAAGTGTCTTTAGCTACCATAGTACACCTCGTTTAGGGCATCAAGAAGTTCATGCATTCTACAGAGTCATGGACAAATGTCTGGTATTTGACACTGGGGCGGGCGCTTGTCCTAGTCCTTGGTTAAGTCTCAACTCTTGGACTGTTTGGGTAATAACCAAATGTCTAACTACTCCGGCAACAGGTAAGGTTTGAAACCCATGACTCTCAGGATACTCATGGAGTTGACTGCAAGTGATTGTCATGGAGCTGACAGCAAGGGATTCCAGGAGGATGTTAGTCCATCTGTAAAAGAATAACTTTGCAATGAAGACATCAGATGATATATATTTAAATCTAATAGTTTTAATGAAAAGTGAAAATACCCTGCATGCTGGCTTTTTTATCTTTGGTTCTAGAATGCCTTTAAAAATAGGAAGTTTTCCTGTAAGGTTACAGAGCCAGTTTGTCACAATTTGCAAGTCACAGCATTCTGTCTGCCTGTTGAACCTTATTAACACACGCATGAAACTGCTTAGTTTAGACTTTGATCACAAACCACTTTTCCCGAGTTCCCAAAGAAATTTCCTTTTCACACTGCTTTTGTGAAGACTTTCTTTGGACATCTTCCACATCCTTCAGTCAAAAGAAAAGCTCAGAAAGAAACACAACATATGCTGAACATGACAGTCCTTTTTGCTATTGACCTTAGGAGTGCAAGGATACTGCCTAGAATTTTTGCCATAGTTTTGAACCCATCATGTTACTATCTAGTCAGTAAAAGCAAACCACAAACCTCTTCTGACTAAAAAACACAGTGCCAAATAATGTTATGCTATAAATCAGTATTATTCTGTAATGATCTGACCCATTGCATTACCCATTTTCTTCCTGTCCTGTCTACGGCAAGGTAGTGTGGGGCAATTGAAAAAAGGCGAAGGGCAGAAGAGCATTCTCATGTAATCTTTAAAAGAGTGTTATTACTAAATGAAGAATGTAATTATGTATAGCCTGTGCTGGATGTACATGACGTGGTATTTTACTTTCTAGTACAGTAAATTCTGTCTTTAGCATTCTTTTAGCTCTGCAGCATCACGGTGAAGAGAGCTGTAAGACTACCTAGATAGAAAGGCAGCCATAATACATTCAACAAAGAAGAATCTGAGGTATTTTGTTTCAGGAGCTTTTGAACAACTAATGTGAGGGACTAAAACTTCAACAGTATCCATTTGTTTGTACACACTGGATCTAGCATATATCTAGTTGCCCAGAAGTAGTATTTACCATTTTAGAAGATCATTATTTTCATTTGTCTATCTCTTTCGTAGACTGATCCATTGTGCTGATGTAACTGTAAGCATTTACAATGCGTATTCTCTGTTGCATAAATAAATAAAGACAAAGCTGAGTAATGAGCTCATTGCTCGTGTACTCAAAACCTTGCAACACTGGGCCCTTATGAAATGTTCTAACGATGTGCATTTATGAAATAGTTTTCTTAAAGAGTGTACTCAGCTAATGCTTTGCATGACCTTTAAACAAAATAATGTCCTTGTGCTGGGTTCATTGCAAAATGAAAACATGCAGCATGGTTGGAGTCTCTGAAAAGCTTTGAGAGGTTCTAATATAGATGGAGTGAATCTAACATGACAGATGCCCATTCTTCTGTGTTGGGGAAGTGAGAATTCATGTTTTATTTTTGAGAAGTTTGACATGCCAAAAAATCTCTGTCAGTCTGGGTAATCAACAGTGTAACAAATGATTTAGCTTGTTCTCTCCTCCCTTTTTATTTATGTATCTTCACACTATAACAATTATGTGCTGTTCTATTTCTGTTTTTCAGAACCATAACTTGTTACACGATTAGTCTGTTAAATCTCTGCATGCATGTCCTCTAATACTTTGTTTATATCTTAACAGGCCAGATTCATTCTAGATATACTGAGATAAAGGCAGTGGAATGAAATCAAATGAAATGAGCATTGACTGGCAAGTGGAGTGTTAGAAAGGTGTGCAAGGAGCCAGGTGTGTATCTTCCATTAGTCCAAAATAATGCCTGCTATCTGATTGGGTGACTTGGCAGAAACAGGGTGATCATAGCTCTTACTTACCAAGCACTTAGAACAAGCGGCTGTACTTTATGTACCTGTTCCCACGTGTAGCAGGTTATCTGTTCTAAATCTGAATTTAGCTGAGTGTGTCAGTTTAATATATGAGGCCTTAGAGGTAAAGATGGGCTTAATGTTTCTGTACAGATGGCATCACTTGAGGGTGGAAGCTTAGCAGAGTTCTTGGCATTGAAGCCGAAAATGCCAAGCATTATCTGTGTCTGTGATAACTCTTCCCCAGAACTCAGAAACTGTAGCTTTTATAATAATGTTGGGAATATGTAAGTTGCTTTCTGATCCTATGCAGACATCCAGCTAAACTCCTGACCAAATTTCTGGTATCACATGGGACCTATTTTCTTCTGTAATACGAATGCATAGTTTTTCCGCAGGACCTCTAAAAGTTCTCATGGACATTAACGGTCCTCAGTGGGTCTGCAGAGGCTTTTTAGCTTGAGCAAGGAAGTGGGATTTTTTTAATCGTTAAGGAAGTGTTTCTTTTTGTTTTGTTTTGTTTTGTTTTGTTTTTTTTTACTATGAGCAAGGAAGTGTTGTTTGTTTGGTTTTTTTTAACCATGAGCTAGGAAACGTTAGTTTTTTACTGTGAGGTAGGAAGTGAATCTTTTTTGACAGGGACCAGTTACAAACTTATGTGAGCAGAATTTCCTCATCTTCTGCAATGTTTTTCCATATAAGTTCTGAAAAGGTCACGAAACTTGTGAAGTGCATACTGTGTGCCTTGTGCCTTCAGGATATGCTCTGCATCAGAATTTCATTGATACTTTCCCATTGTCTACATTGAGTAGCTCCTGTCTTGTAGAGACCACTAAGACTATAGCCACCGTACGCCAGTGCAACATCTCTCTCTTGAGTCAGAGCCTAATGGCATTACAAGGTCTGCAACAGCTGCTGCAGAGATATATCTGTGACTCATCTGAAATCCTACTATGAATAAAGCACTAATCCAGCATCATAGTCTATTCTGCTGGCCAAAGAAAAATGCTAAATATAAATAAATCTCTAACAGAATGCAAATACAGTGGAAGGTTGGTAAGATTTCAGAGAAGTCAAAAAGCCTTCTTATCCCAGAAAAGGAAAATTGAAGGGGAAATGAAAAAAGCATTTTCTCTAAGTGTTTCATTTCCATTTCTCTTTTAGTTCTCTAGAGGCACTAACATCTTTTTAGACACCATAAAACTAATCTAACGTTTATCTGAGAGAAAAAGATCATAAAAATGTAGATTACCAAGTGAAATAACTTACTGTTACATCAGATGTTTGGAAATTAAAGTAGATTATTCAGATTTTGAAATACAGAACAGTATTCACTGTGGGTGAAGTTTAACTAGTTCATCTCACGTCAGCTGCAAAAGCTCCATCAGCTTCAGTAATGCCAGTTTTCACTTTGTATCTCTTACCCAGCTGATTTGATGCACGCTACTGTATAAAGATTATCTTTCTCTAAGCCAAAAAATATTGCTTTATACATTCTTTTAATTCTCAGACATTAACCTGCTGGAAAGAAGGCTATTCCTACTCAGAGAAATACTTGCTATAAACTTAATTCTGGAGAGATCACTTTGGCTGTCACTTTTCCCTGCAGTGCTCTGGAATAAACTGAATTCACTGTCACTGAATGTAAAGATCGGAATTAATAAACCTGAATGTGGTTTGTGCAATGCCTCAATTTTAATAAGCTTAGTTGTGGCTTTAAAACCCACTGAGACGGTAATCTATTATATTTCAGCAATACCAGGCACAGCTGCAGTGTGCTTAGGACCCAGAGAACGGAGTGGTCTTGAGCCAAATGGAACTCTATGCAGACCTGATATAAGGGGAAAGTGTAGTTTACCAAAGATAAATGCAAGAAAAACAGGAAAGAAAATTATTTTTTGCTAAATGGGATGCTTTTTTTTGGGAAAGGGGAGGGAGGAAAGTAAAGGCACTGCACCCTCTGTTATGGAAGAGCAGCCTGCGTCCCACTGACAGCGTCCCCTTTTTATTTACTTGTTTTCTTCACTAAGCTAGAAAGCAGATATGAATTTAGCTCCAGATAATGCTTCTCATTTCCTGCAGCGATTTCCACAATTGTCTCTTTACCAGTAAAATGTGGTTGATAATAGCTTTTGGTAACATTTATAAAATTCTTAGTTTAGAACAAATCAACAGTATTGCTCACTTTTCGTTCTTCTCTAGTAAAGGGGTAAATATAGAAAACTAACTAAAACAACTTTTAAAAATAGCAATTTATAAAATTATGTATTATTTTACAGTCATACTAAGCATTTCCTGTATATTTATGGAGAACCATTTTAGCTGTGGAGATGAGTTGACTCTAATGATTGGCAATGTTGATTCATTACTCAATGTGCCGTGATCAAACACAAACAGCAACCGGCTCGTAAATCAGAGCAATGACTCAGCATTCAGCACATGCTCTTTGCCTTACTTTCCTTTCCCCAAGAAAATGTGGCGATGGGAAGAAATGGATTCCTTTCTCCCATAGGGAAGGAGTGGAGAGGAAGAGAAACCTGCTTGGGTTCCCCCAGGCTCCCTCCCCTGCTCTCAGTTCTCTCTTTGCTTCCACCACTTTCGCTCTTACCGCCTTCCTCTTTCTCATAGGAACTGCCTGTAGCCACGTGGAAAGAAAACGGTAGCCTCTGTTACAATTGCCACATTAGGGTGTCAAATATATTCTGGCAGTATGACCACAGGCCGCCCATGGAAAGCAAAGATAGATGCTTCTCTCAAGGAGAAGCTGAAGAGTCGTGTGAATGCGCTGTGTTGTACCAGTGTACCAGCTGTGTTCGTCAGTGCAAAGCTCCGCTGGGTCAAGAAATGTTTGTTTGCACAAGGCTGAGGCAGAGGCTGCGAAAGCTGGATTGCTTATTTTGACGCATAAAGAGTCAAGATAAAACCAAGGAGACACACTAATTGGATTCTCACTGGTTGCACAGAAGTGTTATCTCTACTGGCTTTGTGATTAAGTCATTCTGGGGATGGGGATGCTGTCATTGAAAAAGCACCTGTTTTAAACTGCATTTGACAGGTGATAAAATTCATATTATCAGCTGAAGTCCCTGACTTTGCACACGTAGCTGAGAGTTAAAGAAGCGGTTGTGAGTTTATCCTTGCAATCTCTGACCTGAACAACAACTTTAGCATGCTTTTTTCTGTAAAATGAGAATCTGATTTTAGTCCTGTGCATGAAGATCCTCTCTTTCTGTGGAAGACAAATGGCTGGTTGCAATGCTGCACGATTTTTGAAAATAATATAAACTGCAAGAGAAAAAGAAAAAAAATCTTAGCTGGCAACAATCATCTTATTAGGTATGTTCCATACATGATGATGGCACAGAAAGAAAAAAAGCAATCATGAGTGGTCATTTATGAAACAGAAGTGGGATATTCATTCATAGCATAAAGGGGAGTACTGGGAACCCCATGAGATGCTGGTAATCACTTTTACAAGAATTACTATAGGAAACTCATTCATTCCCCATTCCGAAGCACTTATGAATTATTCAGTTAATCCTGTCCAGGGAGATAAATGTCGCATGCTATAGGAGCACATGCTGTGGTATTTATTAACTTAGTTCAATGTTTGACAGGCTTCAGATTTGCTTTTCCAGAATGCCAAATATTATTGGTTTAGTTCCTGTATTTTGCTTCTTATCACTGAGTTTACAAGGACCACCCCCATCTGTGTTTCTACTTGACAAATTTTCTGAAATGAATCAATTAAAAAATCTATTGTAGACATTCTGTCTCAGATATTAACAGTATCTGTCAGCCACCAAATAAACACAGCTTATCTGGACTCTTTTCATGCCTTGGAACGCTTTCATTAGATCTTAAACTTTATTTTTAATCTAGGTCTTGTGTTGACAGTGATGTGAAGTTCAAACTGATATGTGTTTATGAACTGTTCAAAATCAATACATTTGATGAACAGTCTGGCAAAGTGCTGAACAAATCCTCATTATCCTTTTGGGTGAAGAAAGTTTGGCTGATTTTAGAGTGCTTGCTGGGGTACCATGCAGTGCTTTATGGCACAGGTTACTGCCACCTCATGCTTTGTTTCAGGGCTGCAGTCCTCAAAGCTCAATGCATTTGTCATTCTTTAAAACAGTCCATGTATTTTATAGACAACCCATTTCAGTTCTTATTTCACCGTGAAATACTTAGTATATTGGTTCAAAGCCACTATTTACATGGTTAAAGTGAAGATGTCACTGCTCTGGTGAGTACCTTTCTTACTAAAATTGTGCCTTGGTTACAGTGGGAACAAAAAGGATCACAGACTCATAGAATGGTTTAGGTTGGAAGGAACCTTAAAGATCACCTAGTTCCCACCCCCCTGCCTTGGGCAGGGACACCTCCCACTAGACCAGGCTGCTCAAAGCCCCATCCAGCCTGGCCTTGAACACTTCCAGGGATGGGGTCAATGTCCCTGGGCAACCTGTTCCAGTGTCTCACCACACTCAGAGTGAAAAATTTCTTCCTGATATCTAATCTCAATCTACCCTCTTCCAGTTTGAACCCATTACACCTTATCCTATCCCTATTTCCCTTGTAAAAAGTCCCTCTGCAGCTTTCTTGCAGGTCCCCTTCAGATACTGGAAAGCTGCTACAAAGTCTCCCTGGCTGGAGCCTTCTCTTCTCCAGGCTGAACAACCCCAACTCTCTCAGCCTGTCCTCACAGCAGAGCTTCTCCAGCCCTCTGATCATCTTTGTAGCCTTCCTCTGGACCTGTTCCAACAGGTCCATGTCCTTCTTGTGCTGAGGGCTCTAGAGCTGTACACAGGACTCCAGGTGGGGTCTTACCAGAGTGGAGTAGAGGGGCAGAATCACCTCCCTTGACCTGCTGGTCCCGCTTCTTTTGATGCAGCCCAGGATATGATGCAGTGATGCAGTGGAGAGTTTATATTTCACAGTGAAAAAGGACATGCCCTTTACCGGGTGCAATTTTTCCTTTTGCAGTCTTTTCTTTACCCTACCCCTGCAGCAGACAGCTGGGTGACCAAAGAACAACTTTTCCATGCTGGGGGCTCCTCCATTTCACTACAGCATTGCAATTGCATTTGTCAGCTGCATGCTAGGATCAAGAGTTAGCATGCTGGCAAAAAGACCAGTAGTTTTCCTAAACACTTGCTTTCTAGGAAAAAAGTCAGGCTTTTCTCCCCCCTAGAAACATCTCTCATTCTCAGTGTGTGCTTAATCTGCCATCATCCTCTTGTAAAAGATCTGAGGATGGTTTGACCTGACACAAACCCTGTCTCTGGTACAGCAAAGCGAGTTGGCTGCAAGACTCCCTGTCAAAAATATTTATCCGATGGCATCGCAATGTGAATGCAGCTGATTATTCTGAAAATATATGGAAGAGCATGTATATCAGGACAGTGCTTGATAATTCTGCCACAGATTTAACCATGTAAGAGTATACAGCATCTAAGTGACAACCCACATGAAAAGAAATTAAAATCACTGAAAAAACAGGATGTGTGCAAGAATCAGTTTTAGTGACCAAAGATGACTATTGTATTAACAGAAGATCAACCCAGTTTCTCCACAGCCCTTGTGCTTGGGGCACTGACATGGGCAGTTTAGCTGCCATCCCCCCACCCCTCACCCCCTGCCTAGTCCCTGCCCTGCCAGGCATCCCCGGCCCTATTTCCAGTCTCACACCTTCCCAAAAACTCTTTCTGTCTCAGTACGAGAAAAAAGGGCAAAATCTGAATCCTCAAAATAGAGTATAAAATGGCTTTTGCGCATACGCATATGTGCATGCCTGGGTGGGGACACACACTAGATATATGTCTATATTTCTTTACGAAAACAAAGAAGGAAATAGTTTCAAGTGATTTTGGGTGCCCAGGTCCCAGGTATCTTCATTAGAGGCAAAAGACAAAAAGAAATGCAGCTTCAAATAAAGTGCTGTTTGTAAGAGATATATTTTGTAAGAATTATGAAGTAACCATTCTCTGAGCTGTACATACAGCTGTGATGCTATAATTGTATGTTATTCTCTGGAAATTCTTATTTCTGTGGAGAAGAGGAAGGGAATGATGGATGCTTTAATATAGCGATAGTTTTTCCCCTCGTGTTTACAAGTATGCCTTGAATTCCCCTCCTGGGTATTAAATCATTATAATTCCACTTGACCTGAATCTTCCTTGCATACTTTGATTTTATGACACCATTAAGTTTATTTGGCAATGGAGTTATTTTCGTCCTAATTATTTTTCTTGTCTGTGTTTGTTATTTTCACAAAGTGAGACAGAGACTAGAAAGAAAGAAAAAAAAAAGTAACCATAAAAATCCTAATATTTGCCTAATGTTTTATTTTGTTTAACCTAGCGACTCTCCACTGTGAAAGATGCTGGTGATCGGTGTTGGACCTGGCTGGAAAAAGTCTGAGTTACCAGTTAGGTGACACAGTTAGGTAGACTGCTTAGGATCCAGCTTCACTAAACTTATAATTTAGGTAATTCGGGTCAAACGTTATTTTCTGTAGAAGGACTGAAATATTCTTAGGCTTTTTCCTGCTTGATTGTTTTTTCGCTGCCAGAACACCAATATCTTGCTGCATGTGTGCTTTTTACACGAATGCATTGCTTCAGTTACCTTTCTTTGTCTTCTCCTCCCATCCCTGAGTGATATTAGATGCATCCTCTATAATAAACATTTTTAACGAGATGTTAATCATGCATTTTCTAATCTTGCCAAATTTTATGTGTCTGGGTTTTCTCCTTTTATCTGCTGTTGTTTGGTGGTTAAGTTTAATTAACTCACCTTATGGAATACTTCTCAAATTATTTCTGCTAGCAGGAGTAATAATTCATCCAGATAAGCTTTCTTTTGTAAATTAGAAGATACTGAAGACATTTACTTCTCACTTAATAGTAAAAGATATGTTGATTTCTTCTTTTGTCGCTCCAGGCCATGTGTTCCAACACAATGAATGAGAACTCCTATCTTCTTTTTTAAGAAAACATTTTTTCCCCCCGTTATATCTGAATGTGCTAGAACACAGGGGAGACGCTGGTCAAATTAGTCACTTGTTTTGCTTGGGCTGTTGATTCTGCTTCTTTTTTGGAAGACACATTTAAAGTTGATATACTTCTGTATAATTTTTTTTCTCATTTCTAGAGCCATTTTATATGGCAACTTTTCTTTCCTCTGAAAAATTATTTTACTTTTCATCAGTTTCTTCTTTCTTGAAATACAGTTACGCATTATACCAAATGAGAAAGAAAAAAAAATAATTAAGAGACAATGTTAGGTGAAAAATGAAAGCCTCAGTTTAGAAATTCAGGATCTACCCGAACTTCAAGAGCAGTGATTTTGCCTTATCTCCTGGCTTTGCCTACATTGCTCTGAGAAGCAAGGTAACAGAATAACATAAGTCTGTCTCTCAAACATCATGTAATTAGCCATAACACTGAAATTCAGTTGTACTTTAAGCCTTTTCTTCTTTAAGCTAAGTGACCTTAGAAAAGCAATGTCCAGAAAGGACTGGGAATCTGATTGCATCAAGATTAACTGACCAACCTCTGCCCTCAGCAATTCCAGTTCAAAACATTTGTTCCTTCCCCTTGTCTCCCCCCCCCATGCCCCCATTTTCCCCTCTTGCTCTTGTCTTAGCATTTCAAAACTTTTGAGCATCTAACATAAACAATTATGGATAGAGATGGTAAAAACTAAATCTGAGAATTTTTCCTCCCTTCCCTTTTTTAGAAAGAAATTCTTTTGCGCAGTCCTGACTTGAATTTTGAGAGGGAATAGGATATAATTTAAATTCTATTGTACATTGTTCTGTCAGGAGATACTCCAGTTTGTAGTTTAATTGGGCGATTGGCATGTAAAATAAGAAAAACCATTTTGGTAAGCTTTAAAAATCTGCTTAAACTGGATTTATAATTCCTTATATGTCATGAGAGGAGATTCATATTAGACCTACTCTTCTATTTTTGGCTGACTAGTTTCTAAAAATACAGTGAACTCTCCTGACACTATGATAAAGAATTGCAGTTACATTGTAACGCCACCCTTGAAAATATGTGGGTTGGGTTTTGGGGTGGGTTTTTTTTTTTTTGTTTTTTTTTTTTTTTTTTTTTTTTTTTTTTTTTTTTGTTTTGTTTTTTTGTTTTGTTTTTGTTTTTGTTTTGTTTTGTTTTGTTTGTTTTTGTTTTGTTTTGTTTTGCATTAGGAACGGTCTTGCTACAAAGCACTGCTTTCACAGGTAAATGATAAGCATATATGGTACAGAAGGTTCTGTTGTATTGCGGATGCCCAGCAGAAGAGGAAGAAAGCAGAAGCAGACACCGCGCATTGCAACGGCTCCTCTGGGATTAGAAAAGCATTCCTCTCAACTGCCAACAGTGTCACGGCAGCAGACTCCTACTGCTTGATTACAGAAGTGTGAGCCGCCTTCATTCTTTAGGGCTTGCTTGTTTCTGGGGGAGTGGTGTAACTTGGCTTTGGTGTCCAAGCTTCCCCCAGGCTCTGTGTATTGCACACACACTGGACGTGAGAATTTGAATGAGTTTTTCTTTTGGGTTAACCAGCACAGGTGGGACTGTCCACATAGAAAACGATGCTTGAGCCTTTGTATCCATCTTTGTGATGGAGCGACTACTCCTGATTTTACAAGCTCTGGGGACCAACCATGACTCTCCTCACTGCAGTCTGTTTCTCTGATGGGTCCTTAGGGAACAGGGGAAAAACAGTTGAAACTTGGCTGTGCTTTCATTCTCTCCTTCCTTTAAGTCTTTTTTCTTCAGTATCCCACATTCAGCAGCATGGTTAGGAATTTATTTTTTTTTCTTTTAGAACAATTTTAATAGTTCTGTTTCATTTAAGTTTTTCCTTACATCTGAAAGATGGCAAATCTGCTTCAATTGGTTCTGGAGAGGATAATTAATCTCTGTAACAATGATAACCAGAAAAACTGGAAGAATTTTTGGTTTTGTGCCCCTCACTTTTTTTTGGAAGAGCCTTTCCCTTGCTGTTTGCTTTCTGGTTTTGCTACAGGCTCTAATGAGAACAGAGACCATGATGTGCTAGGAGCTCTCAGTCACAAAGAAATTTAGGATTATGCAAATTGGGTCCATAGTGATACCACCCTATCTTCTGAGCCAGCAATAAGGTCTATCACATTCGATTCAACAGTTAACTTCAAGACAGTAAATTCATCTGTATAATTTTCCCACTTTAGTCATATGCACAGTTGCTAGGAGTCAGTCTTCTATATTACTTTAACTTTCTAGATTATCTGTTTCATTCTAACCACCCAGTCATTCTTTCTTGCCATCACACTCACACTGCCTCCGTCTCCCCTTCGTGAAGAGATTTATATTTAAATATTGAATTAGTGTTAAGTGAGGAATAATTTGAAATGTCTAGGAAATTAATTTTAAACACTGATCTAAGATTCCTTCTTTGTCGATATTACCCACATTACTTGAAGCAATCCTGTGCCATCTTGCATCACGCACCACCACAGATTACTGGGTTGAATGCATAAACTTTGGGGTTTTTTGCATTCAGACGTCCAAACAAACTCTATACGTGCTTGAAGCAGTTTAGTTTCAAAACATTGTGAAGAGCGAACTTCTCCTCAGATTGCATCTGAAAGAAGCAGGCTTCAGCCTCAGGCACAGCCACCCTGGCACAGGTCAGAAGCAAAAGGGCACACTGGGAATTCTGAAAACCAGCATCCCTAAGTGCTGGGGGTTGTAAACTTCATGATGGACAAAAACAAGAGTACTGGGATGTATTCTGTAAAGGTTTATACCAAACAGTGGCAAGGATGAGAGCATGAAATTGCAGGCGTTACTCAAGTGTGAGCAAAAGTGGCAAACAGAGCCTTTATGGTGTATGTGATTTTGGAGATGGCGTAAATGTTGAAGGAGCACTTATTTCCTCTCTAAACTTCTTTTTTTAAATATGTATACTGAAAAAAGAGGGGGAAGGGAAGGCAAAATGCTGTGATTCATTATGTTATTCACTTTCAGCAGCTGCAGAGAAAAAAATCTGGTCACTGACTTCCAAAGAAAATCTATGGTGTAGGCCACATTAATCTGGATATCTCTAACTCAGTACTGAGAAGATTATTTATCACATTATATAGAAAATTTTTGAATTTTCGGAGTGTGGGCCGCATTCAAAGAGACTGCACAACTGCTTCTATTTCCAGTCTCAGTGAATGTTTTTTTTTTCCTATTTGTAATGAGAACATCCCTTTGATAATCACAAGATATATTAGGTGTAATAACATTAGAAAAGAATGCATGTGGGTTTTAAAACTTTAAAAAAAATTACTCTGTGTACTTCCGCACACACATGCTTATTAGATTTCCTCTCGTTTTTTCCCCTGCTGTATCCCCTTGTGCTTAACAGCTAAAATGAAAGGAATTAATACCTGCCTAACCAGCTCTCTGCAGCTTGGAAATCTCTGTTGTAAGGAACTTCAGGAAGAAAACAATATTTTGACTTTGCCTGCTAATCAATGTGCTGATGTGCTTGGGAAAAATTTAATGACTGTTTTTGAAAGGTTATCATAGGTAGCTTCAGTGTCGACTTAAATCATTAATTACATTCTGCTCACTTAAATTACAGCAGGTTCATCTGGGCCGCTAACCATACTTGTCATTTACATGGCTGATTCCAATGGGAGCTTTATGTGTTTCGTTACACAGTAAACCACTTGTGCTGAGCACGCAGTAGCACGCTTCAGAGCAGCACCTTGCTCCTGCTGTGTGTTGCTTCTGTTGCGGATGGAGTGATGCGCGTTAGTCGTAGAGACAAGCAGCGATACTTTTATTGATATGAAACACAGATTTAACAAGGTTCGATAGTAAATGCGACTGTGTTTTAACAATATTCGATGGTAAGGCGCACTTGGTTATTTGCTGCCTAGAGGACAGGGTCAGACGGAGCTGTCAGAGAGACTCTCCCGTTGAGTCGAGGTTCAGGGAGGACCCCCTTGCTTTCTAAACTCCTTCTGAGAGAGGAGTCGGTGCGCGGGATCCAGTCCTAATTCCAGACTTGGTCAACTGCTTATGTCTAAAGGATTATATATGCACAATCAATCCTTTAGATCACTTAGCTAAGATTTCAAAGTTTAGCATGTTATAAACCACTTCCCGAGGATCTGTTGTGGCAAGGAATGCCTGAATCTCGAGAAGTAACCTTGAGAGGCGTCCCTGCTCACCAGGATATCCTGGCATGCAGCGCACTGTCATGCAGGAGAGCTCAAAGAGCTCTTGGGCTGTTCACTATTTATGGAGGTAATATGATTGACTTATAGTCATATTTGCATATCGACCACAGTAGCAGCATTGTGGTTAGGTGGGCGTGCTGCTCAAGTTAGCCCTTGGCTATTGTGTTGTTATCTGTCTCTCCAAAACCACATTGAGCCAGATGGAGCCATCACGACTAGATCCACCACAGTGGTTATGGCTTGGGCAGGGTTATGGGAGATAAAGGTCAGGTTGGTGCCCTGCGGGGGGAAGCACATGGTCACAGCTTCAGAGACAACTGTCTTTCCCTGTGGGTTTTTAGCATCTGGAAAACATTCGTGCTTATCATGCAAAGAAAGAAATATTACATTGCTTTATGCAAAACAATATCTTTCCCATTTCACTTCTCCATTCCTTTCCAAGAGGTTTTTAGGTCAGATATTGCTATTTAAAAGTGGTATCTCTCTCTCACCCATGGCTCAAGCAAATGAGCTGTTTGCAGGGAATCTGCTGGAAATTGCAGTGGAGGAAGCAATCTTTCTATAAAACTACAAAAACAACTGCAGTCCCAGAATAGCAATGAGCTTCGGGAAGCCCTTTCTTAGTTACCAGAATTGCTAATTTATGGCAAGACCTGTGTATGTGATATGCTGTCTTGCACCCAAGAGATGCTGTCTGCCTGGTTAAAAAGAGCCCTTCCTTGACCAGGTAGAGGGGCGGTTAAACTTCACCCCGAATAATAAAGTAAGGCAGAAGTTTTAAAAATACCTGTGTTCATTCATTAACTATCCATCATAAGGCAAGATCTTCAGAATCCTAACAGAAGCTTATCACAGCTCTGTGGTTTCTGATGGGAAAACAAATACGTCATGTAAAGGGAATAAAGTGCTTTTCTCTGGTTATCATTCCACTCCAGGCTTTCGTGTCGCAGATTGTCTGGCAGACTCTCACAATTGTTTCCTCCTGCAGCTTCTGGAAATGATCTTCTCTTCTCTTCACTAAAGAGAAAAATGCCCACAGCAGAGATGGGTTTTTTTGCGGTATTCCTTTGTATTTTTCCATTTTACCATTAACTGATTTTTAGCTCTCATCTCTTTCATGTGTATGAACATCATTTCTGTCAAGACTTGTACAGTGCTCCAGGTAATTGTTGATATGTCTGAAATCTGTGTCCTATAACGTATTTGTATTGTTGTTAAATCTTTGATAAGCACACTGGATCTGAGTCACTGCAGAGACTGCATTGAACAAGTGACAGTGCACCTCAGTGGTGCAAATCTGGCTGCACATGAGGAGCTGGAGGAGTGCGTAGAGCAGGTCCCAAAGAGATGGGTCTGATACAAAAGTACATACGCAGCTGAAACTAATACTCACTAAATGGACTTTCCGCTTTGATTTGTTAGAATTCACCTGTTCAGGCTATCCTGAAATCAAATGGGGTGGGTTATGTAAGAATAATATCCAAGAACTCTGCTTTTGACTTTGAGGCTGATCATCCATCTGATGAAAGGGAACAGCAGGTATTTGGATATGAACTAGCTGGCTAGCCTATGCTCAGAAAGTGCTTTCCCCCCGTCCCCTAGTCCTCCTCCTGGGTAGCTGAAGCAGTGGCAGCTCCTTCTCCCGAGGCTGCTCTCCCAGTGCCAGGCTGCAGCGGGGCCAGCTGGCTCCTTCCTCTTGCCTGGCTACTGTGCCACCTCAGAGACACACCGAGTCCCCACCTGCACCAAGGCCTGAGGGCTGGACACTGGCCTGTGAATTGCAGGAAATTTGACTGTGATTCAAATGGATGCCACTAAAAATAAGTCTTTTTTTTTTTTCCCCCTAGCCAACGTGACTGCAAAGCACATTTCCGTGTGAGCTGGGGAAGAGCACATTGAGCCTGACACCTGATGACGCGTTTAGTCTCTGCCTGGCATCCTTTATTTGATGAAAGACATCACACGTGGAAGGGTAGCATTGCTGCCTCTTTTCCTCGTGATACCTGAAACACCTCAGAATGAATGGGTTGGGAAATGAGCATTTCCTGCCTCTCCATCACTTCCAACCCCACCGCGGAAGACGTTTATTTTTTCAGTTACTTTCTTCAGCTTCCTGTGTCCGCAGCGTTATGTCTGTGCTTGTGATTCATTACATTGCTTATGGGTGTTTAGAGTCTGGAAGCCTCCTGTAAAACATGATTTGTAAATACATCCTCCATGTGAGATGGGGAGGAGGAGAGGACTCTAGCACTTTCCTGCCTGCTGCACTGATCAAGTATGAAGGTAGGAAATAAAAAAATATCTGCCCAAAGAAATCTGTTCGCTATTGAAAGAGCTTAAAATGGAGGTTTAAAATTAAGTGGTAAATTATATATGCACATGCATTTAACAGTAAGGTTAGCAACTGTTAGCAACTGTTTGGTTTTAAATCATAGATGCAAAATCAATTCCTCCCATACTTTTGAGAGAGAGTGAGAGCCAGAGGGACTGAGGATGCTTTGCATTAGGAGGAACATCCAGGCTGTTCCCCTCAGCTCTTCTGCCCGTTCTAAACCATTGGTCGATGTTTCTCTCTGCTCAAAGCATGTAAGCAGAATTTGGCAGCTAACTGCTGTCAGAAATGAAAAGGAGCAGTCCCACATGAGATGTGGTGGGAAATACAAAGTCAGTTTTTAATCTGGTTTTCTGTAACTTTGATGTCACTGACTTTGCAACTTATTTGTATGTTTTTTCCTGCATATTTCCTAGATTTAACCACTCCAAGAACTGAGGAAACCAATGCTGCCGTAGAAGAATCATATAGACTTTAACACGGCAGGGTCAATCAACAGTATTGAACATTTTAGATCCAGTACACAAATCTCTTGACTCTCACCAGGTGAGACAGCAGCTTGTCACTCTGTTCGCAGAGTGGCCATATGATGAGAACAAGATGAGCCTCTGCGAAGAGCTGAAGGATGGGGAATCTGGTGATCTCCATCAGGGTCTGAAATGGAGAGTGCTGTCTGGTGCAAGCCCAGGGCTGTGCTCCTCTCTTCCTTTTTGCCCTCTCCCTCCCTCAAGTGCGGATTCTTTCTGTCTCATCCCATACCCACTCTCTCCTCCTCCTCTGCCTTGAGACACCAATTTCTCCCAAAATGGTTAGAACCAGCCTCTTTTTCTAGCTGGGAATAGTCTCCCTGAAACCAAAACAGAGATCTGAACCCTGCTTTACTCAAGCACCGCTACTCTGCTGCAACTTTCAGCATCCAGGTGTTTTTTTCCATAGTCACACAGATCCAGCCACTTGATCAGCTGCAGCACCCCACAGGGACTGGGAAAAACAATGGCAAGCAGATTCCTGCTTAGTTAATTGAACTGTTTCAGTAACGTGGAAAAAGCAGTGCATTCCCTTCCTCCATCAGCTCTCTGACACAGCAGAGTATTTTTTTTTTCCCTGCAGTGCTTCCAAAAAAGCTCAGCCTGAGGCGGAGAACCTGACGTTGAAAATTTTAGTCCGAAATACAAACAGCCAAAATAGGATCTTTCAATGGAAACTGTCAGGCGAGTGACAATAGGTGTTATTACCTCTGTCTACCACTGCATACATCCAGGCTCCTGTGCACACTGCTCACTGCGGCACGCTCAGAGGAAAGGAGGAGTTGAACAAGGGGGTTCAAGTATTTCTCCTTAAGTTGCTTACAGCTGTTCAGGTGTTTTCCATTTTATCAGCATCTGTGGCAGAATGCGGCATAAAGAATGCATGAATATTATTAAGCAATTAGCCAGGTGACGTATTTGGGTTTTATATTACCCTCTAGTAAATGTGTAACACTCAAACATTAGTAAGTGATTAAGTATTCTGCTGGGTCTCAGACCATAAGTAAATACATGCCATTTTAAAGACAGACAAAGGAGCAATGTAAAATGCTTAAATAAAAAAGAGAGAAAGTAGGGAAAGACAGACAATTCTCAAGAAGATAAGAAAAACCTCATACTCATGGTCTGCATTAGCTTGTACTAAGAAGATACTGATGTAGCATGATGCACTTAAAATTACAGCTGCATCAATACTTGATAGGAAAAAATAATTTTCCTTTTAGCTCGAACTGTGAAGAAAACTCTAATGTTATTACTGAAATAAGAATTCTTCCAAATGTCTTACACAAGTCTTTCAGAACTTAATCACAAAAATAGCTCCTTGTCATGGCCAGAAGTAAAAGTGGTGTTCTCTACAGACCAAGTGGCAAATAGTCTCTCCCACCTTCTAGTCAAACAAATACAATTTGTAATCTACTCCATCCTACCAGGTCGGCCTTCTCCCTTGTTAGAGGGGAGCTTTATTCCAGAACAGCCCTTTCCCTCCCCCAGAGTACTCACAGTTAGGAAAATGATACTTGTTTGCTGACTTGAGACTAAAGTAGAACTGCCATCTTGGCCCCTACCAGCCCTTTGGGTCCTTGCCATGTTAGAATAAGTAGACTAGGTGTACTACTACTAGTGGTAATAGTAGACGATTGAGTAGTGCATTGCTTCAAGAGTGAGTGCTTTTTACCTTTCCCTGTTTGACAGTGGTGGAGAGAGATGGAAGCCAGTTCCATCACAAAATCCACATGCAACTGAAAACAGTAACACCACCACCAACGACAATAAGAAATACAGGAGGGCTTGTTTTCTACCACCTCCTCCACTGACTCCTCTCTGTTCATCCCGTGTGCTGCAAAGTGATTGGGACTATCTAGAGATCACCTGGGAGTCCAGCATCCTTTTCCAGTAACGTAAGGCTGGCTGTCCCGAAAACAGCTCTCAGAGAGGCCAGGTGGCAGCAGAAGCCTCAGGAACTTACCAATTTCATGCAACAGCTGGACTGGTGCTGGAGTCCTAATGAGAGAAGAAGAGCAAGGCTTCCCTCCTGGTGGAGACTATGGGAGATGCTCCTTTGCAGCTGTATCTCTTCACCCTTTCTGGGATGTCTGCCCTCTACTTTACACACCTGTATAAAGGGGGTGAAAGGTCCCAAACCACTTTCCGCTAACATGGGACAGGCTTAGCTGAAAGAATCTCAGATAAACTTCAAGGTGGAGGTTTTTGTTAACCTTGGCTGTAGGAGGCTCTGTGTAATTGATCTGCACAATAGAATGAGCCCTGAGATAATTTCAATATGGAGACAATATTTAGCTGGAAATCTAATGTTATTGTTTCAGTACTGCTGGTTGGAGGAAGATTGGCATTTGCCTTGCTGTTCTTGCTATGTGTGTCCCTTCCCACCTATGCACTGCTTAAAGTAATTTTTTCAAGCAACACCAACCCAGACTCCTGGAAACTAACCCCTGATGGATGATGTAATTTGAATGATGGATTCCTGTATAACTTTCTAGAGTAGAGGCACCTTAGCTGTTCCACCGTCAGATATTTTACAACCAGCAGTAACAATAAAAGAGAGAAAGCAAAGACCTTGAAAACTATTCACATTTTTCCTATTGCTATGGAAACAAAATCTTGCTTTTTTTTTTTCCACACATCAGTACATGCTATTATGCTTTATTACGAAACTCTGGTAATGCTTGTCTTCTTATAATGGAAAGCTTTAGAGCTTTATGTAACTTACGTAACCTCCCTTGAATTGTTGCAGAAGTGGTAAGGCTAGACTATGAGCGTAGTGTTTACAGTACAATTTTAACTTGAGATATTTTGCATCACCAGCGTCTGTGGTCACTATGACAGGGGCTTCTCTGCCTGCCTGAGAGAAACTTGGGTGGGTTACTTGAAGGCATTAGAAAAGCAGCTACAATGACGTCTCCAGGCAGACGCTGAAGGTACAAGAAGAGATCTGAAAGACATCTCACTATATTCAGTGAAGGCAATGCTATAGGTATCTCCTCAGATGCAGACATCTCTTTGGAGATCCCATTACATGCTGTTAATCTCACTCTGCGATCTGCCATGTAGATTCTTTGTGCTGTGGTGGGGGGAATATCTTAATTTATTTCCTAAGACTCTTTGTCTCGCTTTTCTCAATACCCATACCTAGACCAGCTGTGGAAGCAAAACACCTTTTTCCTTAGAGTTTAAGCAGGCCGTATGTCCGGTCACATACTCTGTGAACAGTCAGATATTTTGGAAAAGCTGAAAATCAATTAACCCGTGCCTTCTTCCGTGCTGTACTGGTGAGTGTGTTGAAGTCCTACAGAGAACATTGTTTTGACAAATACTTCTATGTGAGGCAGCTCTGACTGGGTCTAGTGCCATCCCATAAGCTGGTCAAGCCCAGGTGTGTTGGGTGTGTGTGGAAAGCTCTTGGTAGTTGCGGGGCTGCAGGGTGGCCCTTTGAGGAGAGACGGGAGCTGCCCGTGCTGGCCACCCCCAGGACACAGCTGAGCCCACCATCCAAGCTGGTGGTGCCTTGATGAAAACATATTTAAGAAAACAGCTTAGTTGTCTGTCAGGGCAGAAAAATACAACTAAATAAGGGGGCCTCCTTTTTCCCTGTATAATAATCAGGAGAAGAGACACATGCAACACCCCTGTTAATCCCAGCCCCTTCCCAGGAGAGTTAAGGAATATGCCTTCAGGACCTTCCTTGGGTGCCCCAACCCGACTACTGGCTAGTGTATTGGGTTGTGTGGCAAGGTTTTTGGTAGCAGGGGGGGCTACCAGGGTGACCTCTATGAAAAGCTGCTAGAAGCTTCCCCCATATCTGATAGAGCCAACGCCAGCCAGCTCCAAGACAGACCCACCGCTGGCCAAGGCTGAGCTCATCAGTGATGGTGTAACACCTCTGGGATACATATTTAAGAAGGGGAAAAAAAACCCCTACGCAACCTGCAGCCAAAGAGAGGAGAATATGTGAGAGAAACACTCAGCAGACACCCAGGTCAGTGAAGAAGGAGGGGAGGAGGTGCTCCAGGTGCCAGAGCAGAGATTCCCCTGCAACCCATGGTGAAGACCATTGTGAGGCAGGCTGTCCCCCTGTGGCCCATGAAGGGCCATGGTAGAGCAGATATCCACCTGCAGCCCGTGAAGGACCCCATGCCTGAAGGAGGCTTGTGACCCTGCGGAGAGCCCGTGCTGGAGCAGGGTCCTGGCAGGACCTGTGGCTCTGTGGAGAAAGGAGAACACACTGGAGCAGGTTTGCTGGCAGGACTTGTGACCCTGCAGGGGACCCACCGATGGAGCAGTCTGTTCCTGAAGGACTGCAGCCCGTGGGAAGAGCTCACATTGGAGAAGTTCATGGAGTCTGTCTCTTGTGGGTGCGACCCCATGCTGGAGCAGAGGAGAGCGTGAGGGAGACCTCCAACTGAGGAGGAAGGGGTGGCAGAACAGCAAGAGGGTTTTGTGGACTCCTGGCATCCATCCAGCATTGCTCAGCTGTTTGCTCAGCTGAATCCAGCTCACATCACCTCCCCAGGAACAGTTTCCATCATGCTCAGCACTTCCCAGGAACCTGAGAGCTGAGGGACCAGCTGGGGAGGCTACTCCAGCCTCACTTCCCCCCTGAGTCAGCTAGGTTCTCCCAGGACTTCTGTCATTTACCTTTCATGGTAAATTTGAAAATAGCAAGTGAAGGTTCAGGATCAGACCGAATGGTCCTACTCTTGCAGCTGCTGTCAATCCATCTCCCTCCTGGAGCTCATAAACTAGAAACTACTGTTGCAGGCTGGCTGCCTAGAAAGAGCTATTTTCCACTTCTGGCTCTAAATTCATTTAATCTCTCTGCTACTCATGCCAGTCCTGCTGAGTCAGCTCCCTTCTCTGCTGGACCAGCCTCTGTATTTCCTGACTTCACAACTCCTGCATTGTTAGTTTATCAATTTTCCAGCACCTTTGAGCACACAGTAGAGAGTGGGGTCAAAACCAGAGACAAGAGCTTTGTATTGCAGATCTGGAGGTCTTTTGCAACCCTGCACAGAGAAAAAAAACCCTAGCACACTGCTGCTTCCTGGAGTTCATGCAGAGACTGCCATGCAACCCATCCATCTACTATCAACTGATGTAGGTGCAAGCCAACAGCTGGGTTTTTTTGCTTAAACAGTGAATATACTTGCTGGACCGGTGTTTAGTGATCATATCAGCTATCTCTGAAGTCTTTTTTTTGCAGACACTGTGGCCTCTTGGGATCCATACAGGAGCATGCAGCAAGGAGGTTGCATTCCTTTTTCTGCCATGGAAACTTGAGGTCTTCAAAACTTGTCTTTCACAGGGTTCAGCATGCTCACAGCAGAGATGCTTTGCTGACCTGTCTCTATCACCTCCACTTCTGTCTGTCGTGGGAGCAAATCATCTTGGAAACTAGCTACCTGCAGTCTTACTTGGGAGTGGACTGTCTGTGGGTTTTTAGATACTGGGAAGAAGCCGTGACTATCTGTGTCTGTCATCTGGGCTAATATGGTGCTGGACCATGATTCTCGCTTGGAGACAGCATTAGAAGAGAGAAACAGTAGGGTTGATTTGCCTGTATCCAGATAATCATAGGAAGATAGTTCATATTTGGGGTGGAATTGCCAAATGCTGGCCAGTGCTGAGATAGGGTGGAAAAGAGAGGGATATAGTGCTATGGAGGTGTAAGTGTGGCCAGGAGATCTACTGGGGAGGGCTCAATCCAGGCCAGTATTCATCAGCATCAGGCTGAAATTTTAGAGGAAAAGTTTAATGGAAAATAAACATACAGTAAGGGTTTTAAAGAGTTGCCTATATGATGTAAATTTCTGTTTAAATTTCTCTCTTTTTGCTTAATGGGGACAAACCCAGGCCATTAAAACCACTGAATAATTTCTAATAATACTTGGTGGCTAATTTTAACATAATAAAAATCTTTGGTGCTATTGAAGTAGAAAACTTTGAACGCTAACCATTTTGCTTTGTCAAAATATTGTAATTTCACTGTCTTTGATTTAAATGTAGCTCCTTAAATCTCAGCTACACATAAGAAGGAGTGAGTCATGAATTTAAATGGCACAGATTAAAGTCTAACCAAAAATATTCATCATTTTCGCAGGAGATATTGATCTTGTCTGTCCTTTATATTGTAGCCATATGTAATACAACATGGCTGTTACTGTCAATAGGGTATGTTCACAAGAAAGGGAAGAGACTCCACTAAAAACACCATGTTTCTTATAGAATGCCCATGTACCTGCAGGACATGTATTCTTTTAAAAATATCTGTGATGGCAGCTCCCCTGTTTTCTGTTCTCATTTCTAGAAGGGAGACACTTTGCAGTCTTGCCCAGTACACATAGCCTGGCCATTTCTGAAAGATGAATTAAAGTAAAGCATATTAGGTACATGTTAGGTAGGAGCACAGAAACAAAAAAAAAAAAAAAAGTTTTTTTTTTTCTAAGTGGGAAAATTATGAAGTTGCAAAGTCTAACTCTAAACCTAATACCTGAAATGACATACTTATCTGGACACATGTATTTCCTACAAATCTTCCTTTCCCATCTCTGTACTGTAAGGAGCTCTTTGTACAGACATTACACCGACTTCATGTTGTCGCGGGTGGAGTGATTAACTTCACTTGTAAGAGAGAAGTAGTGAAATGTTTTTTAATATAAAACAGTGATTTAACAAAGTTAGTAGTGAATGCGACAGTGCTTTACGAAATTCGATGGCAGGGTACACTTCATTATTACTGCATAGAGGACAGGGTCAGACAAGCTGTCAGGGAGACCTCCTGTTGAGTCACGAGATTCGGAAAGGACCCCCTTGCTTTCCTCAACTCCTTCTCAGAGAGGAGCCTAGGTGCGGCTGGATCCAGTCCTAGTCCCAGACTTGATCAATGGTTTATGTCTAAAGGATTATATATACACAATCATCCTTATATCACTTAGCTAAGATTTCAATGTTTAGCATGCTGTTAGTCACTTACTGAGAATCTGTTGCGGCAAGGAATCTCTCAGCCTCGAGGAGCAGAACCTTAAGCAAGCGTCCCCAGTCAAGGGGAGGATCCTGGTCGTGCAGGCCACTGCCATGCAGGAGAGCTCAAGGGCTCTTGGGCTGTCGGCTATTTATAGAGAAAGATAATTGACCTATAGTCATATTCGCATGGGAACAAGATACCTCGGTTCCCACTCCAGACAGTGTATTGTCTGTGTTGCCAGCCATCTCCCACAGTTCAAGTGCAACTCACAACAACTCCCGCTGATGGCCATGGCTTGAACTGGAGCCGGGGGCAGAGGGCAAAGGGGAAAAGGGGAGAGCACACTGCCACACACGTTCATCAAGCTCTCTGCTACCTGGGTAGCTATGCGCTCCATGGTTTTCTTCAGTAATTGCAATGGTTTGCAATATATGTAAATATATGTATGTTCCTGGTGTATATATATATCTATATCTATGTTCCAGAATCCCGCCTTGTGAAGATTTCAGGAATACACTGCCAGGATACCGGCTATGGGAAAGAGAGATTGGAGAGTGTTGTAGGGACCCTTCCCAGCAGTTTCATACTTGTATTTTCTCTCACATGGTGCAGCATGTCTCCTAAGAGCTAGTGTCCAAGCCCCGCATGTGTCCCGGGGACACTGGGGTGCAATAGGTAGGGTTTCAGTTACACCAGGCTATTAAGTAGACCTTGCAACACAGAATGAAGTTACTTGCATATTCATTCCTGTACTTCCTTTTTTTTTTTTTAAATGCTTGTAGTGTTGCAGAAAAGCTTATGTATAATTCATTCTCTATCTTCTTTCCTCAGGTCTGCTTTTGCATTTGCTGGCACAGGTGCTTCTAGACGTAAGATTTAATGTCAAGCTCTGACCCATGACTTCCACATTTCATATAGTGAATCACAAGCTTTGTTTCTCTAAATAAATAGGGATTATTTCACTTGATTTTCTGGGACTTCTTGTCACCCCGTGTGCAAATTGTCATTAAGGTTTTGCCACTGACCTGCTGCCATCTTAAGATCTTTGTAGTGTAAAATAATTTTCTCACACAACTTGTGTGCTGTTCCCAGAAGAGTCATGTTAGCATATATGGGTGAGCTTTTGGAGGTTTAAGTTGACTCTCATAATCTTTTTTAACTTCAGTGTTGAGTTTGAATTTTTTTTCTTTGTTTGTTTTGTCTTTACTTTTTTTTTTTCCCCTTTCCTTCATCTGGGCCTTTTTCTCCTTAATTTGCCTTATCTCCACTCATAATTTTTGTAGTCTTAATTGAATCTTCACGCACTGATGCTCTTCTCTTTTCTGGACCCATTTGACCCTTGACCAGTCTTTTCTATTGGGCAGTTCCCCTCTCCTTGGCCTGAGATGTTATCTGCTAGCATGGGAGTCTAAGATAATAAAGACTGATTATCATAAAATGGCATACTTAAAGCTGCTTGGAAAAAGCCACAGTGGTGAGGAAAGAGGAGATAAGGATCTGAATACATGGCAAGATGGGGAAGACTCACTGCTTCTGAAATAACCAAAATGATGTTGTAGCAGGAGATGAAATCATCTGGAAATTGGCTGTAATTTTTCGCTCTAAAGCAATCTCCTACTAGGTAAAGATATAAAGATGAGCAACTTAAAAACATTTGAGAGAAACCTGCTGCATTTTTCACTTCAAGACACAAAACACATTCTTGTAGAGTATCCAACTGTTTGTTTTTTGTGTCTTTTTTTTTCTTTAAAATATAATTTCTTGTTGCTCTTTTATGGCTCGTATCTCCCATGCAGTAGATACATTTGTACAGTTTTCTCCCACCACTTTTGTAGATGGTGAAGAAGGACAAGTGATAATATCAAAACCAGCCTTGAGATCCAATAGAAGGTGACGTTGGGTGACCCCATGCTAAGCTGCAAGGAGACAGTCAGGAAGCCACTGAAGCAAGGTAGTTAGCAAAGTGCTCTAATAAGGCAGAAATACTGAATGTAGGGCTAGAGACATGCATAACACTTATTTGGCCTGAAGCAAGGTTGATATTTTATGGTGGTGACATTTTATTTTTTTAATTAAAAGGGGAGGGAGAGCAGTAGCTTTCAGTGAGACAGATAACTCAGGGAAGGAAAAGTAGCTGACTGTAATGCTGAGAGGTGCCCTGTGGAATGAATGTAAGGTGAAAACTGGAACTGGAAAGAGATCTAGCGGAGTGGGTCATTTAGTTAAAACATTAGCTTAACATTTGTTTAACAGAGAACAGAAGAACTGATGAAATGGTGAAAGGTTATTGATGGCAACAGCAGATCTGACTTTGAGGCTGTCGGTCCTGTGGTACATTTAGTATGTTATTCTCTTATTCTCCAGAGAACATTAAAGTCCAAATCACTAAGAAAGCAGCAGTCATTTTCAGACCACCTACCCTGGTACATGAAATGATCTACTGTGGCTTTTAAGCTTGAAGGAGGAATGAGCTTACTCAGTTAGGGCAGATGGACCTTTGCTCCTTGCATAGTCTTTAGAAGAATGGCACCGCATCGGCGCCATTTCCAGGTTTCATGTAAGAGATATTACAGCACCTTTACTAGCATTGCAAGTGTTGGATGGTGTGACCTTACAAAGCCTGCCTTGTCCTAAGGCACGTCACCATCCATCTCTGTGTTGCTTATGCCGCATGCTATAAAGTACTTTCTCTTTTCTTGTGTATGCGCATTCTTACGAAAACTAGGGTGCCATCATAGAAGACATGTCCTGGCACACCTATAAGCAGAACAGCCATGCTTTAAAAGCAAGGCTGTAAGCAGTATCACCGATAATATTCACTGCTCCAGGACACTTACCTTAATGAGCAGAAGTGGTCTGAGATGCTTTCCAGGGTAGTCACCACGTTCATGTGGTCTCATTTTCATGTGTTGTATGAGACCTGTGCTTCTGGTTTGCCTTTGGTAGCCTGAAAGGCAGGATCTTGAGAGCCAGGAGACAACTGAAGAGCCAAGGATAGGCTTTCCTCTTGTTCAGGTAGTACCTCAGCCCTGGTTTAGCAGGTGTCTGTCATGCCGGAAAAGCATGAAGAGTAAGGTGAACAGGTGTATGCAAACCTTGTGTGCCTCCTTGCAAAAGTGTGGTATGGACACAACTGAGGCCTCTCCGGTGAAGATGCAACTGGGGTGGGTGCAAGAGCATCACTGAGCCTGGGAAACTGGGAGAAAGTTGTGTGATCCTACCAAAGGGCAATGTGTACACAGCCTGTGGCCAGTTCTGGTGCCTTAATAGGTTATTGTCTCTGAATGAGTTGGTTTTTAATATGGCACTGTCCCTTGAGCTTCTAATAGGAGGCTGAACACTGCTCAAGTGAAAAATAAGCAATAAAGCTATTTGCAAAAAACCAAAGCCAGCCTAAAAGCTCTATTAATCTTCCATGGACTACCTGATACAAAAAAATGAGATGAAATTTATATATTAGCTGCAAGAGGATAGTGTTATTGCAGTGTTGTTATGCGTCCCACACTAAATTTAAGAACTTATATTAACCTTTAGAAAACGAATTCTTGTAGGTCAATGCCTAGAGGAAGAGGAGCAGCAAAGTCAGTAAGTCAGATGACAAGGATATTGTTTTCTTGGAAGAAAATCTTGTAGATCCCTCTTCATAGTGCTCACTCGGGGAAGCAGTGGTTAGAGAACTGGTGTGTTATTGTTATGATAAGTCATCTTTTATCTAAATTTGGGACTTTGAATCATCCTTGCCGTCTTTGATTATTATCATAAAAGACTGTCATTAATTTGGTGGCAGGCAGAACCTTTGTACATCCAGCTTTACATCACAGGCTCGAAAGAAAGATCGTTGCTGCAACTATTTTTGAGCTGCGTATTCATCACCAGAACACCCTCCAAACAGTAACAGAAGAACAAGATCTAATAATTTTGCTCTCAATCATAAAAGTAGTCCAGATGGAGAACTGTTTTTCCCTTTGAGGTTCTGTGTGGAACGTCCACTTTTACTGTGAATAGCTGCTTTCAAATTTCACGTAGCTGAACAGGCACACATCACTTACCTCTTCACCTTATTTATAATACAGTTTTCCCTTAAGTAGGGGAGACGTATGCAGTGATTTCTGTCTCCCAGGTCTCACTACAAGAATGAAAGCAGATGAGACACTCCAGAGATCACAACTTTGAAATCAAATCGGAGTTCAGATTGCGTTCAAAGTCTCTGTGCAAGCATTTTTCCTCACTACATTTCTGCTTACATATTTTGCAAACCTAGAATTATATACCAAGAAATGGTATGACAATCACTGGTTCCGTGTGGACATGACCAAGTGACCTTGGTACAAAACTTCCATTTGTTCAAACCGCTGTTGTTGTGCTTTCATTTTTGTAGTGGCTTAATTCCACAACCTTAGGAAAAACACTCAGCTGGGAGATGTACAGAACGTCTATCTAATGCTGTCACTGCCAGGTGCTGCAGGCTGCTGTTGTTTCCTGTGTCCGCCTCTTATTCTCAGTAGAAGCTGAATTTATCACTTTTGAAGAACTCAAAGGATTTTACTTAGAACTCTACTTCCATTTTGAAAAATAAAACCCAACTTTTGCTTTTGCCATTTTTCTGAAAACAGACTAAGATTGCCTGCTGCCCTGCGAGGCAACTTAACGTATTACCTTATTATCAAGTGTCAGTTTTGTAATGAAATTTTAGCTGGAGGTGTGCTAGAAATAGATTTAATTTAGACATATACAGAAATCCTATTATGTATATGAGAAGCATGCACCCGGATTGTGTTAGAAGTGTCATAAATAGACATCTGCAATTTCTGTGAGCTGTTTTAATGAACATTAAATGTCACGGGGCGCTTTGTACTGTAAGGCAAAAGTATTCCATATACACCTCATATATTTGGGTTTTTTTCATTATTTTTTTCCCATAAATGAGGAAAAAAGGTAATGTAGTAAGAGAATAACTCAGATTGCTTTACACTAATTGTATTCCAAAATATTTTGCATTTTTAGATAACACAATCGATGGGGAATATTTAGCATAATTTCTTCATATCATATAACATGTTTCATATGATGTTTTATAATGTTTTAAGTCTTCAGAAAGGAGATCTGAAATCTACATCAAAGATATATAAAGTTGTGACCGTATTTGTAGCAGAGTTTTGGTTCCATGTGTGATTTCACACTTGGGTGTCATTTCATGCTCAGGTGATTGATTATCTGCCCATTTAGTTAGACATTTTTGTTTGCAATTGTTCTAACTTGCACAGAACCTCAGTGAAGGAATGGATGACTTGCACAAACTATTGTATAACTATAGTTTAAGACTCTACATTTATATCTGTCTAAGGCACTAATGTAGTTAGTCATATCAGTGAGGAGATACAATGAAATAAATTTTTAATCCCTAAATAATGTTTTTCTATTTCTTTTGAGATTTTATGGGAATTGCAAAAGTAAGGAAGAATGTCCCTAGGCCTCCATTATTGGTTATTGCTTGAGCCTGAATGTGAGGTTAGAAGGACTTATGGTCCTCCGGCTTGAAACAGGCCTTTACATGTTTTTTAAAAAGCTGTTTCCAAAAAATGGATTTTTTCTCTTTAATAAAATACTAAATCAATTTCAGTTTGCAAGGAAGTAGCCACTCTTTCAATATAGAAATACTTGGGAGCTATAATAGTGCTCCAGTATAAAGAGTGAGTTATAAACTTCTGTTGTGAAGTACCTGGGTTCATTTTATGGAGTGTCTTTTTGCTCTTATACAATAAAGATAATGGAGCCTGTTCTCAGCGCATCTGAAATACATTCCTTTTCAAACGTATGTGTTCAAGAGCTACTGTATTATTGCCCAGTAAATTTGATTGCAAAAGGAATGAACCATTTTCTCATGTCTGTTACTGCTGACTTTTTTTCTGCTGATTGCAACAATCCTGAATCATTCTCCTAATCTCTGGAGGAGTTAAAAAATTAGAGTAAAGCAATCGTGCAGCATGTGCTTGAAAACTTGGTTAAGTAAAACCAGCACTGGTTTATTTATTTTTTACAGTGTTGTTGATGTATTTGCTGTACTAGGATTTATAGCAAATAGACTACTTCTGCAGTTTTAATTAAATGTGACTGGCTTAAAATGTGGAAGTGGCAAACAGGAGTTCCAAACTGTTCTTTGCTTGAGGATGGGATTTAGTGTTTGTTCCTCGGAAACACATTTTTTCACATGAAGGTAACAGTTAGATTGGCTGTTTTAATACATAGAATACAAATTAGACCCAGAAAAGATACTCAGACATTTATGAACTCACAGAGAAGAACAAATATTGAAGGACATATAGTAAAAAAATCTGGTAAACATTATAACCCTGTAGTCTATAAAGGTGTTGCTCGTAAAACTAGAGGTGGCCTCTGTACACCAGTTGCCATTCTGCAGTCTGCCAGCCCTGCCAGTGGAACATCAACTGTCATACCAACATTCTCAAACAGGAAGACCTACATTAGAAATGATTACATACTTCATAAACTCCATGGTAATGGGCTTTACTTGCAAGATGCAGGTGCTCATCTTATTAAAACAGGAGGGAGACTTTGTGCCATGGCTGGCTTGCTGCTTAGCGTTACGGCGGATTCTGTCTTCATTAGCTCGTTCGTTAAACACCTTATTTCTGTAACTGCAGATGCGTGGAAGTTTTAATTAATTTGTCTGCTAGACCTTCCTCCCTGCCTCCTTCAGCAGTAAGAGTTGTACTCTTGTGTGGGTCTACTCAGCGTATCCTCAGGAAGCCCGAGTGTACTTTGGAATACGCATGGGACTTCTGTGTTCCTTCTATGCTATTTATGAAACACCTGCTGATGAGAGAAAGGCTTTTCACAGACTGCCAGGTAGACTGCGGCTCACTTGGCTGTCATCAGTAGAGGACTCTTCATGGCCAGGTGACAGGAGTATGATCTGACTGAAACGCCATAGGGCACATACAGCGTCTTCAGCTCTGTCACAGCGACTTTATTCTGCCTTCACTTAATGGAGACATTTAAAAAAAAAACTATGGTGTACTCTCTCAAGGGAAAACCGATATTTTATCCAGTAAGCTGATGTCAAGAGAACTAAACTAAGATTAATCTGAAGAGAATGGAATTCAATATTCATTGAACATTGAATGTAATATTCAATACACTGTAATGTTCATCGAATCAGTGAGATGTTTTCCATTGACTGCCGTGGATTTGGCTCAGAGCTTTGTTATCTCTTTTTGCTGGATCATTCCACTTGGCTTCAAAACAGGTACAACTCTTTTTATCAAGTAAATCAGAGAAAAAAATTAAAACATTGCTTTATCCATTTTCCCTGGACTTGTTTCCTGCCTCTTGGGAAACAGATTGTTTTTCAGTTTAAGAAATTGCTGTTGAGGAATGCACGGACTTTGATATTTTTATTCATATTACTAAAAACATGTCACTATTGCTATTTTTTTGTGTGTCAAGATGAAGGAAAATAAGAGAGTTCCACCTTGAGCTATGCCCAGGTATTGCAGATAACTGAGAGCCTCCTTAATGCTGTCTGAGCACATTTAAAAATTAAAAAAACTATCTCTGAGTATGTGACGGTATATAACTAGAGGTAGCAAAATATATACTCAGTGAAAGGGAAGGAAAGACAGGTACGATGTTCATTGCAATTTCATGCCAGAGAAGTGTGCTGTATGATTTATCATTTCTTCCAGCTGCCATATAAGTCTTTTTTCTTCCACATCAGTGGCAACTTTCAGCCTTGATTCTACAAAGACAGATGTAAATGTCATTTGCTTTCTTGCCGTCGGTGGGACTCCCCATAATGACCAACATTATGTACTTACAGGTCTGAGCAAGCAGGCACTTGGCACGCTACCGAGGTTTTTATTTTCTGCTCCAGATAAAAAGATATGTTTCAGACAATACGTACAATTCACAGGAGTGAAAAAACATAATTTTGGGGTGTTCAGTGCCTCCCATGGCAGTGGATACCATGAAAGTGCAGAATAGGCAAATATCCCGTTGGAGGAACATTGTCATAGAATCTGAGACTTTTGTTTACAGGTTTGCTTTTGTTTCATTTCACTTGTGTTCCTGTTTTTTTACGTTCTGGTTTTGTCATAGGCTCTATTCAAATTCCTGTATTTTTAATTATTGCTATCTTCAAAAATTGAAAACTCATAAAGAATAGGAAGATTGTTGAGGAAATACTTCTATAGTTGCATTACCACCTTCATATATTTTTTTCTTTATGGTTGTTGATTTTACATGTTTTTTTCATCACAGACTTGGCAATTTAAATTCTTTTGAATCACCCTTAATGTTCTTGATGCATTTTTTAAAATTACTTCTTACATTTGCTGCTATTGCCTTTTGTAATGATGATTTTTCTCTAAGTATTTTACGTAGTCTGAGTTATAATTCCTCCATTTTGTTCACCCTGGATGTAAAGTGAAAGCCTGCTTTTATTATCTCATATCCCAAGCACATTAAGACCTGGTTCCTTAATTGAATTCTAAACATCTCAGCTACTGCAAAAGTTGCTGTCTCTCCTGGCTTTGTATGGAGTTTCAGGATACTTGGAGACTCTCAATGAAGCTTTCCTTCTTGAGTTAGATTATGATGTTCTTTCTGGAAAATAAAGTAAAATTGGGACTATGAGAACACCAGAATTCACAAGTCAAAGACAAAAACTTCACCAGCATTTTAACTCATAAATTTTAAGCCAGCCTGTCTAAAGGCTCAGCATTTACCAAAGAGATAGTGGCGCTGCCACCGCTTCTCTGTGTGTTATCTCCTTACCTGTAGCATTGCCAGAATTATTTGTGTGCTCCGGTTCCCTCTGTTGTGCAAGGTGTGAGTACTTATGTCTAAGGAGAACTTTGTCCAGTTGACATAGATAGTGCATATATATCTATATCTATATCTATATCTATATCTAGGCTTTGAGTTAGCAGGAATTCTGTGTTAATATTTATAGTTTCTTTGTTCTGTATGTAATCACAACCATATTTATTAACGCTGATTTTGCCATTGGTTTTCAAATATGCATAATTTTTTGTAAAATTTACCAATAGAACCTGAACGACTCAGGGGTATCTGATTCCAGAATTAAGCATAATGTTCCACCTTATAAATACAAAAGTTTGAATTATGCGCAGCAGGTGTGATGGCAATGCACAGAACGCAATACTCTCCCAAAATAAGATTTATGTGTCTATTATCTTTGGTTCAGCACTTTCTAGAAAAATTTTGCTCATCACTTTTCTTAATGGAGAAAGCCAATGTCATTCTGTCTATAGCCCATCTTTTCTCTTCTTTTCCTTATTCTTCTTACTGTTGTACTTACTGCTTCACTCCTATTTTTCCAGTAATGCTGCAGTAAGAATGAGTCATTGGCCAAGGACAACTACCACCTAATATTGCAAGAGCAAATAAGGAAAACAAAGGCAGAGAAGAAATTTTCCAATTTGTTTCCTAGCAGTGACACAAATCTTTAATAATGTTTTCATTGATTACACTCTCTTGCTCAGCGTTTACGCTAACAGAAAAATTATTACAGTCTGTAATGTGCAGGACTCAAGCACTGATGAATGATTTACTGTGTCTATCAGCTACTTAATTAGAATTAATTATTCATAGACTTCCCTGATGAAAGACCTCATTATTACAATAATCATATAATGTAGGTTGTCAGTGTTTTCTGAAATACCTTGCCTAATGGGGTTATGGAAATTGCTTGTGATTTTAGTCTAGCAAAAACAAAGATTAGAAAGAAGCCCTGAAATGCGGTGTGAGGATTCTCTCACTGCTCTACATCAAGGCAATCCAGCAGATTGCTCAGCCCGGTGCCTGGCCCAGACCAACCCTTCCACAGGAGCACGGGGTGAGGGCATGCCGTGGTCCAAGTAGGCTGTGAGGATGCGTTATGGTCCTAGGGAGACAGGACCTCAGCAAGCTCGATGCAGGACTGAGATCTGGTGAGGACGGGAGCAGGTGAGTGGCCGTTCTGCCTGCAGGCAGCCCTCTGCAGACTGCTGAGGTGATGGGCTGAAATCTTTCCAGAAGCTGGTGCTGCTCTAGAGAATGTCAGCCATTGCTAACTGGCATTAACTAATGCTAGCAGATGTTAACCTGTGGGAGGTGGGAGGAGGAGAGCAAGGGTAGCAGGTTGTCTTATCAATGCTTATAAATACTTAAAGGGTGGGAGTCAGGAGCATGGGGCCAGGCTCTTTTCAGTGGTGCCCAGTGACAGGACAAGAGGTAACAGGCACAAATTTGAACATAGGAAATTCCATCTCAACATGAGGAGGAACTTCTTCACTTTGAGGGTGGCAGAGCCCTGGAACAGGCTGCCCAGAGAGGTGGTGGAGTCTCCATCTCTGGAGACATTCAAAACCTGCCTGGACGTGTTCCTGTGCAACCTGCTCTGGGTGACCCTGTTCTGGCGGGGGGGTTGGACTAGATGCTCTCCCGAGGTCCCTTCCAACCCCTACCATTTTGTGATTCTCTGAGGGAGCTGGAGAGCCAAGGCTGTGAGACTTCTCAGGGTGAATGCCATGAAAGTTCCCAGCACTGCACACTTCCCTTGCAGATCCAGATGAGATGTTGTCTTCGTTAGAACACCTCTGCCTTAATCATGCCTGAACATTTTCCCTTTTTGAGGTGTTCCTTAGAGTTTCCAGTCAACTTTAAAGAGCACCCACTTATTTTATGGTAGAGTTCCTTCTATTTCAGATGAGAAGAAATAGCAGAAACATGGTAGGACAAAGTTAAGTTTGCTTGAAAGGAGTATTTTCTCTGCCATGTGCTGCCTTTGTCTTCATCACCTACACAGTAGCATGGCAGCAGCCCCTGAGGAGAGGTCAGTGATTAGCTAACAAAATGCATGGTACAGAGAAAACCAAATTGTAATAGCTACATGGCTGCATATATCATAGGAATTCCAGGGACATTAGTTTTAATTAGGCAATTTATTAAAAAGATATTGTTTGCACAGCACATTCAAGTCTTTACTCCCTGATTACTGAGGGGACAGTGAATTAGCAAAAGCTGTATAAACGAGGTTTGAGGGCTTGCACTTTGGCAGTGTACTTAAACCCAAACTGGAGAGAAAATGGACTGTTTACAACTAGAAATGAAATTATTGATATGTCATTCCTTTCTTGCTCATGGGTTAAGCTGTAGTTCCTTCTATTTACTTTGTGACCAACAAAAACCTTTCGGAATTCCTCTTTTGCATTTTTTAGATAGCATTTCCCAATGGTGCTAGCTATGGAGAAAGAAGCAAACAGGATTAGTTTGTTAGTCAGTGTTTCATCTAGACCAGAAAGAGAGAGTGAGAATGAAAGCAGCCAGGGAATGTGGCATCTCCTCACAAAAGTGAATTTCTGCCGTGAAACATAGGTCTAACTCCTTATTTTACCTTGATGGTCTTTGGGCAGCAGTGTCTTTGGTGGGAGATTTTCTAGCAAAATTGGATCTGAACTTTTAGATATTCTAGATCTATTTTTAAGCAGCCTGGAAAGACGTCTGAGCCAGGGCAACCAGCATCTATCCATCTATTCTTGGAAATGAGGCTAAGTTCACTTAACTTAGATCTCAAAAGGAAGATCTCAACCTGTCTAAGCAGTAAATGATCTGAACTGCTTTCTCTGTTGTGATTGATGACGGCTGTCAAGTCGAGCTGCTGAAGTACCTCACTTAGGCTTATTAGTAGGGGTGAGATCCATTGACTTGTTCAGGCTGGGTTCCATCTGGAACAAACTTTTAGTCTTTGGCACATACCAATAAATGTCTAGTGAGGACAAAGCGGCAGCTGACTGCTCTGGTGATCACTAGAATGCTGGCTATTGCCTTGGTGCTGTTGAGGTTGTGAAGGTAAGAGATACCTCTCACATGAAAGTGCAAGTTGCAGAAACGTGGGGAAGGAGGAAGGAAAGGAGAGGGTTGGGAAAGAAGGGGAAAGGAAGGGAAATGGAGCAATCCCCTTCCCTCCTTCTGCAAAGAACATGAGAGGCTTTGTGCAGTTAGTATTGCTGATTCTGACAAAAAGCATTTAAACAATTTTGAACTTTCTGTGAAGTTAGTATAAAATAGCAGTGCTTAGAATAGCGCACCATTATTAATTCTGAAATTGTTTCAAAGTCCCCCTTTTCCTCCCACTCCACACATTACATAGACACAGTTACTGTTATTTTTATGCTTAACTCCCAGTATATCTGAAAATGAACAATGAAGTATGCTCCTATCACGGAATCAGGAAAAAAATACATACATCATTGAATTCTGCTTCAGTTACACAGGTCTGTAGCACGGATGGGGAAGCCTGTTCCTCAGCTCGGGGCTGAAACTGGTTCAACCGAAGGCAATAGTAGCCCTTTAGCTTTTTCACTATTTGAAAATATAGCAATCAATTTAGCAAATTTCTATTGACTTGCTTGCATGAAATTATTGCACTATCATCTGCTTTTCGCAGAAGTAGATGTAAAGCTATAGATTTTTGCCCAAGCCTGTCAAATAATCGTGGTCATCTTTTAAATGACAAAAAGTTGTTTTTACCCACGGGTTCTGGCTGTGACGTTGCTGCGTGCCCCGCTGACACAGAGCTGGTGGGAGTGAGATATTGCTGCCCTCAGAAAATACCCCAAGCTTGTAGTGCCATCCAGTGCATTCTGGTCAGGGGAAGGTGTGATTGATGGAGTACCCACTTCGGTGTGTTTATTTACTGGGACGCATCCCCTCGTGTGGCAGACTGCGTGTATTGCACTGACACGGGAAAAGAGGTTTGGAAAGCTTCAAAAGACCTTTGCCACTGCTGCGGCAAAATTCAGCATAAGTAGATGCTATGACATATCTCTAAAGGAAGGGTCGGATGCCAGAGGAAGGAAAGAAACTGCTCGACCACTTTCCCGTTTCTGTCTGTGAGCCTGAATGGGGATGAGTTCAGCAGAATTAGGCATCGTGGGTTCTTGGTTTTCCCCAGACATTTGGGAATGTTCATCTGGGACGGTGCTAATTATGAGTCAAAACAACTCTTAGCTTCCTCCAGGAAAAAGTATTCACACTTATGGCAGTGACTCAAATTAATTTCACTTACCAGATGAGTCAAATATGAGTCATGATGGATAAAAACATAATTCCTGATCGTCTTGTGATTATTTGTTCTTTCTGAAAGACCTGTGTATATATTTGGCTAAATTGGTTTTTTTTTGGTGTATTAATATATTTTAACCTGTCATTACATTTTTTAACCACAAATATTTTTTTTTACTGTATATGGTAATATTTTCAACATCTTTGTTCTACAACTCTTCGTAGCTCACCATTTATTCTGCCATAAAAGCATACTAGGTCTATTGTGAGGGATCGAGGCACAGTTTAGGTCTAAGCTAGGACGGGACTGGGCATTGTAATCATAAGGTTATAAAATATTTCAGTCACCACTTTGAATACAAGTGTATTTACTCGCTCTGGATTTCGTAATGTGCATTCCTTCTTAGGGAGCCGGGAAAACAACACAGTCATATCTGCATTAGGAAAAAAAGGTGTGTCAAAACTAACATGACCGACAGGCCTGGGGAGAGGATAAGAGAAGTATAAACACGATGTTTTGTGCTGGTGTTTTACAAAATTAATGTGGTTGTGGCTATGGAGAGATTTGTCTTGGTGTTCTTAATGCACGGCAATGGCACTCTTATTTAACTCTCACTAAATAATGTTCTGTTGGATAAACGTCACTTTTTCCCCATACAAATTTCAGAATTCACTTTGCTGTTGTTATTAAGGAATCCAGGTTTTATTGGAGATATTTTACTGACAAATATCTGATTTTAAAATATGCCTGACTAATTAAATTCAGGTTTAACGAAAACACAATATTTGCAAATTTTTTTTACTGTTCCAGGACTGGATGATCACACTGCTGTTTTTCCACAGTGTGACAGTGTAATGGTGGCAATCACAGACTGGGAATGGGGTGACTGTATATTTTTATGAAATCATAGGTCCATCTTCACTGACTGGGGCCGTGCGATTGTTTCTTGTAACACCCTCTATGTATCACAGGCCATTGTTTTTCTTCCATCTACTCCTGGACTGAGCCCAGTCCCTTGGGTGTTCCTGAAAGGTATCCAGCTTGATTTTAGGACATTAAACATGCATTTGGCTTCAGTTTCTCATATTCCATTGTGTCTGAATGGAATTGGACAGAAACTCAGCAGAGTGTTGTCATGTCTAAATAACGTGATGCTGTGCCTGCTTAGGGATCCCTGGGCTAGTTTTGAGCAAGCTGGCACGTGTTCGCAATGGTAGGGCAGCCTTATGCAGAGGTAATACCGCAAATTCTGGAAGCGATTGAGGAGGAGATAAAACCCTTCTCTCTGAGCTGGGCTTGTTTGCACTGCACTGCTGCGTCTGCATGACTTTCCACCACTAGCATGTCAAACACTGGCCAGTATCTTGGCCAATATCATGTCAACAGTTTTCTGCTCTAGAGTATTTTCTCCAGTCTTGAATCATTTGTTTCACTCTTGCCCGCCCCGCATGCAAGCATACACCCAAAAATTATTACCATACTCTAACACTGGGTTTATCAATACCAAACCCACCAGCTTATATTCATTTTTCCAACAATCGAGATGAATTTCTGAATCTGGTATTGCTCAGAGATATTTTCCAGATTTACTGCTTTCCTGATCCATTTGTTTTGGCTGTTTAGTTTGTATGCATTGTTTCTAGATGTAAAAACCTACATTTCACCGAGTTGAACGGTGATTTTGAGGTTTGGCTTTTTTTCTCCTCCCCTCTGATTTGTTAATCTTTTTAACATGCACTTTATTTATACTGCGTAATACTGAGTTGTAGTCATATTTTTTAATTTTGCAGTATGTCAAATACCTTACAGAGCTGTCTGGGTTGCGTCTGCTTAGTTATTTTAAATCAACAAAACTTATGCTCTTAAAAATGCAATTAGATTTGTTTGACACAACTAATCTATTTCCTATAAAACCATGTTGACTGACATTAGTTAGATTCCTGCAATTCTTAATCAATTAAATCATGTACCAGCTTCTCCTTGATTTTATCCAGGATTGATGTCATGCAAAATTATACTACTTTTGAATCCTTTTCTTTTTCTGTTTTGCAAACACTTCCTACCAAGAAACCCATAAATAGACAGTGCATTTGTATACAGCAGCTGGGCAGCTGAGAATGCATTAATTAGTATATTACAGCAGTGGCACTTATTATTTATTATGCCATCATCAGAGAATACAATTAAGTTATTGTAGAGTTGCTATGGTTTCCAAAGGAGGTGCAGTGCAGACTAATTACCTCAAGATGCCAGATGGTGCTGAATAATTCCTGAGCAAATGCCCCATCACCTCTGCCTCCCCTACGTTTGTATAGTAAACAAAACATTGATAAAATGGAGGCTGAGAACGTAGTGATTTCCCCTTACAGGTCTCCACAGGTTTCTGTTTGCCCTGAGCATATTTACATTCTTCAGACTTTATTGTTTAATTTTCTCCCATCTGTGCGAAGATCCTAACGAATGAGCTGCAAACAAGCGTGTGAGTAAACTCTGCTGCTGGACATCTTGACTGCAAATGCTTCACCTGCACTATACCAGCAATTTTTGTATCATCTGCCATGGCTATCCCGAGGAACTGTAGGATAGAAAGGTGCCTGATCCTGTCTGCAGGGCGAGTAAACTATAAGAGACCCTTTAAGCACTGTCTACACCAAAGATTTCCCTTTAGCCTAAAAACTCTCTACTTTGCGGATCATAGAAGAATAGAATTGTCTAGTTTGGAAGGGAACTTTAAGACCATTGCGTCCACCCATTAACCTAACACTGCCAAAACCACCGCTAAACCATGTCCCTCAGCACCACGTCCACCTGTCTTTTAAATACCTCCAGGGATGGCGATTCCACCACTTCCCTGGGCAGCCTGTTCCAATGTCTGACAACCCTTTCAATGAAGAAATTTTTCCTAATATCCAACGTAAACCTCCCCTGTCACAACTTGAGGCCGTTTCCTCTCGTCCTATCGCCTGTTACCTGGGAGAAGAGACCGACCCCCACCTCAGGTAGTTGTAGAGAGTGGGGGACATCCTACAGTGCAGCGATGTAGATGAACATCTATTTGGACTTTAAGCCTGACCTATAGGATGCTCCACATAGCAGTGCACATGCAATCATTGGGATTTAAAAAAATTGCAAAGCTTAAAGACAGTGAAGTTTGAGGCCACTCACACTTAGAGACAAGGCTTTCTTGTAGATCTGTGCCTGATCACACAGCTGCTTTCTCTTTCCTCTCAGTGGTCAATAGGTTATTTGGGTGTCTGCAAAATCTTGCATTATACAGCCTGAGAGGCAAATAAATAGATGAACTCCAGGTCTGGACGTGTACTAAGTACCAAACTGTATCTTTATCATCAGGGGATACAACAAAACATGAGGCCACAAAGAAAAGTCTTTGGGATAGTGAGTCAAAGAGACTCATCCTGTAGTCCAAAAATTCTGGCTGGCCTAAGCGCCAGTCCACAACCAGATAACCTGCAGTATCAGGTCAGTACAAGTAGGTCAAGGCTTTGGGAAAGGGCTTTTGCGCACTACTCCTGCTACCAGTATCACAGGATTGCCTACACATTGCCCTAAGAAACAGCCTTTTAATTTAGTGTATTCCCCATCCAGAGTTTAAATTCAGATTTGCAGCATGGTTGGTCTAGGAAAATAGCCATGAAAAAACGGAGCCGCAAATGCTTCCCCTCCAAATTCAGACCTTGCCTATGTAGAGCTTGCTTAGGCTTTTCCAGGTATTTGGGGTTATCTAACCGATATCTCACTTCTACAGGACTTTATGGGACTTGCTTCTCTCTGAGGTGGTCCAGGCTGGTGGGGCTCTAGGTTTTTTTATCTTGTCTGTGGGGTCTGGGTAATTCCTGTTCTGGGGACTCTCATGAGCACAGCTAACAGAGGCAGCCACAGATGCAGCGGTTTGTGTGTCACTCTCTGAGTTCTGCTTTGGGAGCTTCTGGATCTTTTGGGGACAAGGTCCAGGATCACTGGTGAATGCTTGGGAAACTTCTGAGAAACTTAAGGGTGCCTGCTATTGCTGAGTAGGGACGAGGTAAGGGGAAATATAGGGCTGCAATCCCAAGGAGCTCTAGCAGCTTCCAACAAGCATGATCAGCTGCCCTTGACGCAGAGGGACTGAAGCCTTTGTTGCAGCTGCCACCAGTTAGGGAGGATCAATCAACCTTTTAGCTGGTGCTTGGGACAGGGCTATATAAGAACTAGGTACTGCATTGTGGTGGTGATGATTGATGATGATGATGCATAATAGAGCATGTCATCAGGAGCTGTTTGGGTGGTTGTCCCTGCTAGGGCAGAGGATTTGACACAGGCTAAGCTTCAGATGATGCAGTCCTACAACTCCCAGGCTGCAGGACTACTTGGGTTCTCTCTCTGACACCGGGAGAGATGGCTTTCTGTCCTGCCGGAGCTGTGCTGTCTTGGAGGAGCTGTGCCACCAAGTGGAGGAGTTACAGAAGGAGGAGAGCAGACTGTGCAGCACTGGAGAAGATAGGATCCTCTCTGAGATGCAGGAGTCTGAATAGCCCTGGACCTCAACTGCAGTAGAGAAGCAGGCAGCGTCCACACCTAGTGGTGAGAAGGGGAAGGCTGGAAGCTGGTGACCTCTAGCACCAAGAGGAAGGATTCTGTTCTGTCTAAGGGCTTACAGGTACGAAATAGGCCTGCTACTCTCAAAAGTGAAGAGAAGCCAGGTGTGCCTTCAAGCAAAGGATCTGGTCCACCTCTGGTCCACAAGGAATAGTTTGGTTAGAGGAAAGGAGGTGCAAGAATGGCAAAATGGTGGCTCTGAAAATAAAGTAAATTGGGCGTAAGGTATAAAATCAGGTAAGGAACACAGGAGGGAGTGAATCTTCTGATGCTAGGAGCATAGATGTCTACAGACACTAATGAAGCAGACCTGTGGACTGGGATGCTGGGCCACCTTCTGGGGTGCTGGAGGGAGCTCTCTTAGATGACCCTCTGAACTCTCCATCAGTTCTATGTCTGAAAGACTTGGTGTGGTGTATGGTAAAGACCGATGGACTTGCAGCCAAGTACTAAGTGGTGGGGGGAGGAAAGGGTGATGGAGTTGTAATTCAATAGTGGTTGTGTGTGTTTCATAATACTTGAGTGATAATAGCTTCATAATTGTATGCAATAATTATGCAAAATGATATAACTAAATCAGTAGTAGTGATATGCTTATTATTTAATTATATTATTAGGTAATTACTTTCTTAGTAGCGTATTGCTTAATCAGTAAATGCTTAATCCTTGTAGTCTCCTACATCAGTCATATTTCAAGCCTGCAGGTACGAGGGTGTGAGCCAGACCCATGAAGCAGCAATATCCAAAGGAGAATATACTTAAACCATCACAGATGTAAATATCAACTCCTATTTTGCAGTATTGGACCTTAGGTACAAAAACGTCTGTCTGCCTTGTCAGATTCTTTAAGTACTTAAAGAAGAAATTAGCTTAATCAATGGGAATTGCAGTCACTGCCTCAGTCCGAGTTCCATTTGAAAACATCTTTTAATTTCGTATTCCTGCATAAATTTTGGTTCATTCTTGATTCCAGCTAAGGAAATAATAATTGAAATGCCCAGATCAAATGAAATACTACACTTCTTCCCTTAAAGTACTAGCTTCTTAGAAACACTGAAGGCAGATTGCTTTTTCAGGTCAGCAAGCCGGAAAAGAAAGCTCTGTTAAAGCATCAGCCAGTTCACTTTAGGAATAGGTATGTTTCCCAAGGTAACACATCCAGCTGCACGGTTAGTTTGAGGATAATACATTTAATTCTGCTATAATAAAATTATTTCATTACAGGAGCCAGAGAGGTCTGAAATCACTTCTTGCATTGCACCATCTATTGATCGTGAAACAGCAGATTGCGTAGTTTGATAATTTGTTGGGAAATGACTTGGCTGTAATCTACCCTGTTCCAGTCAGAGGAACTATGTATTTCTTGTATACGGCTAATAAACCAGGGCTTTACTCAACACAAATACTTACATTGCTGAAAGCTTACAAGCCAGACATTCTAAACAATAATTCTATATTACTGTGGAAAGTAGACTAGATGTTCAACTCCTCCAAGGAAGGATCCAAGAAGGGGGTCAGACAGAGAAGGCAGGCAGAGCAGCGAGGCTGAGGGGTGGGGGCAGCAGACCAAGCAGGGGATCAGAGGATGGAGAAGAATCAAAGCCAGGGCTGCGGAAGCCTTGCTAGGTATGCAATCATTTCTGCTAGGATTACTTAATTTGCCATGAGCTTTGAATTTGATTAAAAGGCTTTCAGAAAATTGTTCATAACAAAATATTTGCTCCTAATGAAATCATTACATATGGAACTAAAGGAAATTATTATGCAAATTAATAACTTTCTCACTCTGCTTTATTTTCTAGTTAATGGTGCCCGAAAGTTAGAGGGAAGTGTTTCAAGTGGGGAGAAGTTTGGACAGAGGAAGGGAGGTGCAAGGACAGCAAATTTGACACTGTACAGGAGCACTAATATACGTGCAAATAGTTTGTCAAATCAAACAACAAATGCTGAAGAAGTTGTGGTATACAGATGAAATACATCAATACATGTTTTTTTTTTAAAAAAAAAAACACCAGCATTTTTAATTTACTCTGAGGGAAAGTGAGACTCTCCTGGCTCCAGCTGATGACACCAAATTCAATTACTGTACACAAAGGAAAGTTGCCAGCTTTTGAAATTGGTCATTTCGCATCTGCTGGCCAGTGCAGCCTGTGAAATAAGGGTTGCAACTATGCACTGACATGGAGGAAACCATTTTCCTTTTCTTCCAAAAAGAAACATAACAAGACACATTTGGGCATTTCGTTCCAGTGAGTGCACGTGTGTGTACATCTACTTTGGCTGTAGTCATGGACAACCAAAACTTGGATGAACTTAAACTTCATGTTTGTTTCAGTGAAGCATTTATCATTATAAAGCGGTAATTTTACAGTACTATACGTATTTTCAGTAATACGATTGTGGGATTCTTGTAAGCTATATCATCACGCTATATGCCTACTTTTATAGCACAATGAACATTTTTTCAGACCTATGGAACCTTATTATGTGATAAGTAATGACCTAAGAAACTGAAATATATGTAATCAAAGGTGTACAAATGTCTAATATTTTCAGCTACAGTGTTTGCTTAAAGTATTCTCTGTATAGTTGCGGGCATCACTTACATGAAAATTTACACGAGAACTTACACCCTTGGGTCTTATAAAAATAATCAAGCTGTATTACATGGACAATAACAGTAATACAGAGCTTGTAAAAACATGGAAAGACATTCCATGATGATTTCTTCATTTTTTTGCTCCAAATTCAACAAATTAATGTTTTTTAAAAAGCAGTATTTTAATGTTAACTCTAAGCAGATACAGTGTTAAAGATGTAGCTGAGTTCCCAAAGCTAAAACCCCCTGCCTTTGGTGTTCCTGACACGAGCTTTGTCTTGTTTGCTCACGCGAATAGCTCCGTTCCCTGCTGCGCTCCGTGTTGCCCTCCTCTGTCCAGCCGCCTGAGGCAGAGAGCAGAAAAAGCCCCCACTTTACCACTTGACCCTCTCTCGTCTCACTGTGGCTTTATTGTATGCGTCTGATATTTTTAAAGGACAGAGGGACTGAAACATCAAAAATAAAATTTGGCAGGTGGTGTAGAGTTCAATTTTTTCATCAAGAAAGCCTGGGACAGCCATCTGAGTCCTAACAGTGGGCCAGCTCAGGTCCGTGCCACGTGTTACCACACTTGATGTGTAGTCTTTGCACTGCTCAGAAACTCCAGCTCCTATTGTGAGACTTAGGGCTGCCCAGTCGGAGTGAAGTACCTAAATATTATTAAGGGTCTGGGTAATCACATAACATACGTGGTTACTTCAAAGCTCCGAGTGCTTCTGCTGATAACTGCTGGCACCAACCTTCACAGGTCCTATCTGCCCCTGTAGTAGGCAACATGGGCATCCCTCTGAGAGAGGTCCATAGTGATCTGGTCTGGAATGAAATGTCAAAATGCTCTCACTAAAATGCCAGGTAGGCCAATTAAGGCCATGTGAACTTTAGGTGGTGCTGTATCCAGCATCTGTAAAGAAATTCACACCTGAGGTCACTCCAAATCACAAGTTCTCCCATGGCAAGGGGTGACATCTTAGGGGACTGGAACACCTCTCTTATGAGGAAAGGGTGAGGGATTTGGGTCTCTTCAGTCTGGAAAAAAGGCGACTGAGGGGGGACCTCATCAACACTTATAAATGCTTAAAGGGTGGGAGGCAGGAGCATGGGTCCAGGCTCTTTTCAGTGGTGCCCGGGGACAGGACAAGAGGTAACGGGCACAAACTTGAGCATAGGAAGTTCCATCTCAACATGAGGAGGAACTTCTTCACTTTGAGGGTGGCAGAGCCCTGGAACAGGCTGCCCAGAGAGGTGGTGGAGTCTCCATCTCTGGAGACATTCAAAACCCACCCGGATGCGTTTCTGTCCAGCCTGCTCTAGGTGACCCTGTTCTGGCAGGGGGGTTGGACTAGATGCTCTCCCGAGGTCCCTTCCAACCCCGACCATTCTGTGATTCCATGACTTGCTTCCCAGCTGTTCCCAGGTTAAGCAACGTGGCTGACTGATGAACACTTTTGCACCTCATTGTGAAGATATTCCACAAAATGATTAGATGCTTACACACTGCAGTAATAGGGACCTCTGGTAAGAACTGCCAGTAGAAATCCACGTAAGCAGGTGGTTGATGGATTAGCAGATGCCAGGTTTGGGGGTCTCTTCTCACTGAAGGGAATAACTTTTTATGTGTGACTTAGTGACTGCATCTTCCATGAGTCTTTAGCTTACACAATAGACTGTACTGAGGATGCCCAAGAGAGATGCGAGGTGCTGTGTGCACCTTGTTGCACCTCACCCTAAGAGACTAGATTTGGCAATCCTTGCAGTTTTGCTGTGAGTGTCACAATAACTGGTGGTCTTCAGCAAAAATAGTGAAAAATGTGGAGATCTTCAAAACCTGACTGGACATGGCCCTGGGCAAACGCACAACTGCTGAAATAAAAGGATTGTATGAAAATCTCAGCTTCTGTGAAAAATGAGATTGCTTTCCATGCTGTTGCAGGGAAAGGTTTGAAAATATCAAAGGGGTGCAATAGCAGGATCAAGATCAAAGAGAATAGAAATATACACATTTTAAAATCATACAATATTAACCCTTTCTGAAGATTTTAAGGGGCCTGACTCATGATTTCGTAAATATCATTGGTGACATTTGGGTCACTTGCTGGGACATCCTTAAATAATCTGACTAGAGCTAAACCACCAAAATACTGATTTGCAAGGAATCTTCACCTGCCCAGCTGATTTAGCTTTCATCTGGGTTTTTGTTGCAGAAAGTAAAGAAAGCCTGCTGCAGCAAAGATCGGAATCTGTGACAGGAAACGTAAGATGCAGAAAAATTTGTGAGGGAAGTCTCACAAATTATTTGCCCTGGAACAGAAGTGTCAGTAGAATGGCAGCAGAGAGATTTTGAGTCCAATAAATGCAAGTCTTTGGAGACCACAATAAAACGTGATTCTAGTGACAGTGCACGTCTATGAAAATTCACTGCGGTATCAGACATCCCAGGTGCCTATTTTATCAGGAATCGTTATGCTGCTCAGTGTTCCAGGAACAGTTCCGGACAATGAAATAGCTTTTGCATTCAAAGAGGTGACATTTAGTCACCAGGCATTTAGCTGCCAGGCATAAAGGCCACCGCGGCTTGTGAAAGGGGTTTGTTTGAAAGATGAGAGTGCGTGTGTGTGTTATTAACTGTAGACTGAGGGTAAACTTTTAAATTAAATATGCTGCAGCTCAGTCAATATCTTGGGCTCAGTATCCTTGATGGGGGGCGATGGGGAGGTCTGAGCTCCTGCCGAGCTCGCTTAGCGCTAGGACCGCCACCGAACCTCGGCAAAGATTCAGTTTGAATCTTTGTGAATGCTATTTCGAACATAAGAATCTAATAAAATTAGACTGTGCATTTGAATTTGCCTCTGATGAATACGCACCACAGAGGAAACAGTCGCTTACATAGGAGTGTTCAGCTGAAGGCTGCATCCTTTGGGAACTGATGCAATTCAGCCGCCTCCTCAGCTCCGGGGAGCGAGGAAATAAGAAATAGTAATCGAACAGTTACAGTAAAACTAAACCAGAACAAATCAATACAAAACAAAAAGACCCCCCAAAATGTATTCTGACATCCCTCCAAAAGATGTTCTGACCAGAAAAATATTTTATACATTAAGGAATTTCACATTCACGGGAAGAAAACTGAAAAAGTGGAATCACCGGGTGGTCAGTAATAACGTTATGGGGCTGGGTGCACTGAGGAGCTCTGACAGGCAGGCTCAGAACACAGCCCTCAGACGTGCCTGCTGGAAACACAGCGTTCAATACTGTCACTGTTGCTCAGCTGTGACAAATAGAGGTAGGGCTAGAGAGAGAGAGAGAGACAGAGAGAGAAAGAAATACTTATTTTGTCTTGAAACAGCTTTAAGATGAATCAGAAAAAAAAAATGTGATTTAGCATGAAAGCCTGTTGGCAAGTCAGTCATTATTTGTAAAGGTTTGACCAGGAAGCCTAGAGAGAAGTTCACATGCAATTTAATATTTACTGGAGACAAAAACATTAGGATTTTCCTTTCAGTTTCTTTGCCACTTTCTTTACAGGGCTCTGAGCAACCTGATCTAGTTGAAGATGTCCCTGTTCATTGCAAGGGAGATGGACTAGATGGACTTTAAAGGTCCCTTCCCACCCGAACTATTCTGTCATTCCATGGTATCCTACTTCGGATCTCAGGTATGAGAAAGCGGACCGATGCTGCACCAGGAGCTCCTGCGGTTTTAAAACCCAGGGACTGTTCTGACATTGAGGGTTCCTGTGGGGACACACTGTCTTCCCCTTTCATTTGCAGCCTGGTTAATGAGCCTGTAAATTGAATTAGCTCAGTCTAAGTGCTCAAAATCCAAGCTGAAATGAAGAGAAAACAAGATTAGAATACTGTATGGAGGCTATACTTGTTTTGCTGCCTTTGATTTCCAGAGGAATGCAATAAGACTGAAATAATAATAACAAAAGAATATGTGACTGGTGACATATGATTCATTATAATGTACAAAACAACCTATTGAACAGTGTTCAAATATCAGAGTGCTGGATACTCAGCTGTCAAGTCAGCGTTTCCCAGCCTAAAGAGATTAAGTGTAGCTAAAGAAGGTGGCATTTTATTTTTCTTTTTTCCCCCTAGTGCCATGGCATGTGCATGTCCATTTGGGCAATGTTTGGCATCTCCTTTTTCACATAGCAAATGAGTGGCCCAAGGAAGTGACTGCAAATTAAAGTTGTGAATACCTGGATTTATGATAACAGTGCACTGAAGCCTGGGGGAAAAGCAGGACAGCACTGCGTCATTTGTTCCCAATGATTTTGAAGCAATCAGTGCTAAAAGAAGAAAGCATCATCTGTCCTCCAAAGCTTTTCCTCCCCTTATAGATCAAAAAGCAATGGTTTTTCTGTTAGCAAACAGAAGAGGAAGGACTCTCTCCTCTGTTGGTGGTGCCTCTGTAGCCCCCTCCGCACCTGCCTGGGGCTGCTGTGTGCCAGCCTTACCCGGAGACCGGCTCCGACAGTGCCTGACATCCCTGTTCCGATGGGCGAATCACCAGTCCAGGCTCTGCCATTTGCATTGGCTGAGCTGTGAATTTCTGTCGGTAGAAAGCCAGTGATTTCATCCAGCTTGAGCATGGGTTTATCAGCTGGTCAAGATAAGCATTTGCTGACATTATTTCCCTGCCCATCCTAAGGGTTAGCCTGAATCAAAGTGGGTGAGGGGATTCCCAATTTGGTGGCTGAGATCCGCAGAGCCTAAATGACTTAATGATTCATCCCTCTTGCAATTAGCTCAGCCGTTAAGCAGACCAATACCCCAATCCCCTGCGCTCTGCCTGGCCTTTCTCTGTTCACCTCCAGACTCGGTTGTGGGTTACTGTCATGTGGGAAAGTCCAACCGGTCTCATCTCTTCTGTGTCCATGGATGGCTCTTGTGCCTCCAGGTATGATAAAGGTTTACCTCTGGGAAATAAATCATGGCTATTAAACTCTCCTCAGGAGCACACAAGACAAAGGTGATACGTTTCTTTTCTCCTGAAGGCTGTATGAAATGCTATCCTTTCCTTTTCATCCAGGATTTAATACATTTGTATATACATAAATATTTCCTTCACCAGAACTGACATCTTCCCCATCTTAAATTAAAAATAGCACAGCGATCCAGGCATTGGACGACTTTTCTTATCAACTAGTGGCCGTATGGGAAATCACAGTGTATGCAGATCATCTTCCTTATGCAGGAGTCAGTCTGCTGTTACGGACATGAACAGCAGCTGGAAAAAACCCAACTTCACAAGATTTTGGAGTCTTTCTTTTCTCAACAGTGATCTGAAGACATGATGAACGAACAACGTATAAGGATTTATCAAGCTTTGAATGAAAGAAGCCCACAGCAAGAATGGTAGTGGTAACATTAGCTAGTAATAATGGAACAAAATCAAAGTCCTTTATCTTATTTTCATCACTCTTATTCCCGTGCGTGAAGTGAGAGCTAAGCTGCATTATTATGTGTTATTATCTCTAGAGTATCTGCTGTCTACAATCACAATAATGATGTGGTTTTCTATGGAGAAAAAAAATGATAGGAAGAAAACACTGAGTATGATTTTCTCCTGTGAAAGCCAGAGATGCAAAAAAAAAAAAAAAAAAAAAAAAAAAATATTCCAAAGCACTAGTAGTCATATTTTTAGCTCAAAAATATATGTCAAAACTACTACATAGTGGGAAGTTTGAGAGAGGAATGCAAGATCTGTGCTTCAAGTCTACCAAAGCCGGTAGATATTTGCATGTTCAGCGGCAGAATTTCCATACAGTCTGCAAGCAGTAATTTGTACACGCTCCCACAGAAGAACAAATCTGATCAAAAAAGAACCACTGCCATGTTGTTAGCATTGATGCCCTCCAAGGCAAAGTCCCAAAATAAATATTAGTCAGCCAAAAAACCCAGGTTGAATATAAACCTACCTGAAAAACATGTCCATAATCTAAGAAAAAAATTTTAAAAACATAAGCCTACTCACAGTATTTATAAATCCTTCCCATTTCTAGATAAGATTCTCAGAGTAATTCCAGCAAAACTATATAATTAAATCTTTCTTGTCTCCAAGAACATGTAAGAGGTGTGTTTAAATAAGGTCACTCACTGATGCGATGTCGACAGCTCAGCCGTAGGACTCAGCAGCTGTTTAACAGAACATAGCAACGTGAGACCACCACATCCAAATTCTAACAATGCAGCATTCAACGATCTAGTTGGAATTTGTCCAAAATATAGACAACAACACATAGGCCTAACATGCTTACCTTATAAAAAGGGCTATAAGGATTTTGCATCTGGTGTACATGTGTATATATGTATTTTTGGGTCAAAGGATGACAGAAGTTTGAAAGAATTTGTTTTAAATTTTATTTAGCTGATATTACCCATTTTCAAGAAAATCGCTGTGAATTTCAAGTTAAAGATGGTTGTTGACTACTTTTCCAGATAAAATGTAGGGCATCTCTCCCTAAAGAGTTTGGAAATGGAAGCTCTCTGCTACCCCTGGCAAAAAGGGTAACAGAAAGATCCCGTATGTCCCCTTACCTCCTTGTGCACTTGTGTGCATGACCGAGATACATGTATTGATTTTCTCATTCTTTTAACTCATTCATTATGTTAATTGAAGAAACAACACAACCAACTCACCAATGCAAACAGAAATACAGAGACAGAAACCCTGCCATTCTGCCTAACAGTTGTTTAACAGAAGTTAAATGAAATCTACAAATAAAATGAAGTGGCAGCGTAAAGCACTTGTCACATGAATAATTTGACATTATAATAGCGACAGGATGCTCAGTCTGTTCTCATCTGCAGTATTTCTGTTCAGCAGCTGCTATGCCTGATCAAGAACTGCCAGACGGAAGAGTTCCCTGATGGGTACCTGAACACGCTCTGTGTGTCCTCCTGAACTTTACTACAGTTAAAATGTTATTCTGGACCTGCAGGAAAGTAGACAGATGTTTTGTCAGCTTAGCAAATGGGAATATTCCTTCTCTGAGCAAGTGGGAAACACAGTAAATCTGCCTCAGCTAGAAACATGTTTAGCATTCACTGTTCAAATCGTCTGTTTTTGTAATCTCTAAAGCATAGAGCATGTTGTTCACAAACTTTATTTACTTGTAACAGAATGAACAAACTTAACTTTCCACATGCGCTTTTACAAACTGGAACACCTGCTTCCCCACAACAGAGGGGAAATCTACGGCTCTGGAATATCTGGGTCCTGATGAATGCTCTGTTAATTGTGCATTAACAATCAGAGATTGCAAAATACGCTTGTGATTACTACCAGTGTAATAAAGTTAGAGGTGGTTGCAAGCAGACTTTGTAGAGCGAAGAAAAATTAGTATCACAAGACAAGCCACTGTGAATTCATGCCATCTGTCTAATGATGAATGACACCAGTGTGAATGGTATCAAGTCAGCCTACAGATTTGCTATATATACTTAGTAACCTGCAAATAGATCAGGCAAAACGGCCCCAGTTACACTCTGCATCAAAACAGAGAGTATAACGCTTTGTCAGAAGATAAACTGCTCTATTAAAATTACCACACGTCCAGAAATGAAGAAGGTGTTTGTTGATTTCAGCCTAGTTTCTTTCTTTTTTGGACATCAGCTTTCTTCCAAAAGTCTCGTTTTCATGATTTGGGTTTCATTTTACTGCTATTTTAATACTACTAATTCTAACAGTTCTTTATACCTTGTACTTTTGTTCCCTGATCAATGAGAATGTCATGAGGTCCTTTTTTACAGTAGTCCCAAACAGTACACTCTACATTTCTTCAGCAAAATGCGGACAATCTCTGCTGCTCAATACACATGGCTGGATACTCTTTCAAGCATTTTGCTACAGTTGAATGTTATTAATTTGTGATCCTTTCCTGAGGTGAAGCTGGTAAACTTACAGAAATGGAGTGCCTGGGACAGATTCTCTACTTGTAAAAGCTGCTGAAATTGAAATATATCTATGTATATACATATGATGAACTCTGACAGCTAGAAGTCACCTACACATTAAAGAAATTATGTCAGGGTTATAGATGAGACTCGTGTTTCCTTCTGTTCTCTTCTGCTCTCTTTTTCCTTCCTGGTACAGTTATAAGGGTCTCACTCGGCATAATGTGATTGCTCCTTTAGCTTAGTTCAAAGCTTTCATCTTAAAGGTATTAAAGAGTTTGGCTCACCTGACCTAATTCCAATCATTTAAAAGATAAGTATTCAGACTGAGCTTACTGGTTAGACTTTCTCTACTTTCTCTGTCATGGAAGAAAGATGTGATAAATCGCTCTCTGCAGGCATGAAGTGTAGAAGATTCTCAGATGTCTATGCAGATTCTTAGATGTCTAAAGCAGATGTTTGTCTTTCAGGCTGCATTGTACAGCATCTGTCCCCTGGGCATCATCCCATACTGGGATCTTGACTCTGTGTCAAGAAGAAGCATCAGAAGTCAACAACTTGCAGAAGCATCATCATCTTTGTTCCTTTCAACTTAGTGATAAATTTGAACGCGGTAAAATGTGAGGAATTTACTGGAAACCTTATTATTTAGCAGCAACATCAAGGTAATGGTTGGTCCATTTCCCTGTGAGATGGGACAGAGTAAAAGAAGAGGCAATGGATGTAATATCTTCTTTCCAGGTTTTTTTTTTTTACAGGATGCATCTCCACTCAGGAGAAATCTCTGTAGTGACAACTTTTTTCTCTCTGTGCCTTAATTTTACGCTTGCTGGACCCCCTGGCCTTGAATTAATCAATGGCAGAACATTAGGACCAAACTAAGCAGAAACAAAAACTAACAATAACCAAATGATTCAGAAAGAGTCATAATTACGGGTAAGAAATATCTCATTACTGCAAAACTCCGCCACATTAGTTTTTAATGGATACCACGCATTAAATGAAATAACCCTTTGAATGAAAAGAAGTTTGTCTAGAGAAGCTAGAAACTGATAAACACAAATATAACAGCTGGCAGGGCGCTGCATCAAACTGGGTACGCGGAGTTAGTGTCAGTATTTAGTACAAATTTTATTCTGCAGGAGGGACAGAGATAGCTCAGTCAAGTCCCGTCCTTTCTACCTTGGTAGAGAACATGCACCCAGAGATGGTACAAATATGTGCATTTCAGGTCTTTGAACTCCTAAATGTCTTATGTCATGAATACAACCAGTTTAGAGTCTGCTGTCTGTTTCCTGCTGGCAACGCGCACTTACCCCCAAGGTCATGTTTGCTCAGAGAAGGTCCACAGCTGGAACATCAAGATGAAATCTTGTGCGTGTAAACACCTCTGTCAAGGGGCACTCTCCACTGAGCTTAACTATTTTTCTGCAGCGGAGACTGTGCATACGGTTTCTCATTTCTCATAACCAGACATAAAAACATTGCCAAATGAAAAATGGAATTGCCATGAAAATAAACGATGAGCTATTTTCCTACAAGCAAGATGTTAACAGTATTTGGAGTGCTTTTAAAATGGGGTACTGGTTAATTCTGCATTTATTCAATGCTACATTAACTTTTTAAATGACTCGGGTAGCATCAAATCCTTTGCACCATAGACAATACAAACTTTCCCATTGCCTGCAACAGGAGTAAAATGGTTTCTATGTTAAAGAATATACAGCATCAGTTGGAGGAAATAAAAATATAGAAGTATTGTGCAAAAAAATTTCTGTTATAGAAGCTCAAATTTCTTAATCTGTGGCAATCGATTGCAAAGCATTTGGGTTTTATTATTGAATTAAAAAAAAAGAATAGTAAAAGAGTTGAGTACTACAGATTTTGAAGTCAGTTTTTAGCAATAATGAGCTCTATCTATTGTCAAAACTCCTGTGGTCAAGCGGCTGTATCACAGTGTGATTCAACTCCCCCCAAAATGAATTTCACAAGGTGTCTTATTAGTACAGACTTTGATGCAAACTGTTTTTCTTCTCTGAAAGATGAGTAGCAACGCATTTTAACTCTTCTAACATCATTTTTACCTATTTTTTTTCTGTGTGCATAATAGTAGTCGATAGTACAGCGAATCACCTCATTTTAGAAAGAAGTGTGGCAACCACGAATGCTATGAAATGCCACTAATCATTTGTGTTTCTATTCTGTAGATGGAAAAATCAGTAATTTTAGAGTTTAGTCACAAAAAAAATGTGATTTTTCTTGGGCTGAAGAGCAGTTTTTTTCGTGCCTCTTCTTCAAAAGAAATTTACAATAACCCCCACCTAGTTGCTGGAAGACTTGAGCCTGCATTTCCACAATCTTGGCCAGAAAGCCTCCTCAGACGCTTGAAGCTCTGCAGCTGCTCATGACCGCAGGTGTTACCATTCTGTCTCGGCTGAGCATCGAGGGACTCATTTCATGCCTACACCTGCCGGGGGGGGGGGGTGTCACAGGCTTCAGGAAGCAATTCAGTATGCATGAGCCTAGAGAGAAGATGATGCTGTGGAGATTGTTTAGGGAATGTTTGCCAGGAAATTGAGAAGGGGATGGAGTTCTCGTTGCAGCTCTACGGAATGCTTTGCATTTTACTTTAAAGGGAGAAAATGCAGAAATAGCACTGTAAGTAAGGATCACCGTGCAAACTCAGAACCAGCCTGGGGGTCTAAGGCACTACTACTACATGGCATTGGGGAGAAATAACCAGAAATCTCAAGTGTGGGTTTGTTATTTTTATATCTAGAGCTGGGTGCCTAACGCTGTGCCAACCTCTGCTCGTGATTAGTTGGGACAGAGGAATTTGCTTCCCCTGCAGTTAAATCCACATTACCCTGCTTTTTTTGTTGTTTGATCCTTGTTGCCCCAATTAATTAGCTTTCTCCTATTCCGTTGTTCAGATTCCCTTGGCCCAGTCCCTTGAATAACTGACAGAACCGAACAGAGGCTGTGTTACTGCGTGGTACTAGCTGCGGCTCGGTTTTATTTAATAACATTGTGTTACTCTGTGCAACAAATTGTGACTAATTGCTTCTCCGCTGCTCTGCCAGCCTGTGAAAAGGCCAGCATCACAAAACACCAAGTCAGAGCTCCCTGCCGAATCTCTGTAAGCTTGTATCAATAGCAAAGTTTGGTGAATGAGGTCTGACTGGTAGGGCAATTAAGTGTTTTGGTGAAAGGAATGTGCCCATCATTGACTCCAGTGCTGAATTTTGCAATTTTCCCCTTGGATATAACGTATATAAACAGCTTTGACTCTGCAGATCTTGTGAAAAACTCTTCCTTTTTGCCTTTCTCAGCGAACAAAAACTGCATTCATATAAACTCACGGAGTTTCTGTTTTTGGGTTTATCATGCGTGGGTTTCAATTTTTATTTTAATCAAGGAATATGATTTCTCCCTTTCTTGCTTTCTCCCTTGGTGCTAAAAAGTACACACTGGCTTTTTAATATTTAATTGATGAGATCGTTTTACAGGTTTTAGTTTAAAGGTAACCATAGCACAAACGCATCCATTATTAACTGCAGAAGGGCAGCGTAGCTTCTTGGGAACCCTCTTTAGTTTAATATGAGAACCCCTGTCAACAGAAAACAGCGCTGATATTGTTGTTAAGTGTGACAAACTGGCAAATGCCATGGCCACCACGCTGGAACAATGCAAACTGCTTATGTCAATGGAAGAGGCGATGTTTAAAAGCGAGATGAAGGCGGAGAGGGAGAGGCTGTCGCGGAAGGTTCGATTCCGCGTTGCGTCCTCGCACAGCGGGAGGGTGCTGAAGGAGGTCTACGCCGACGGGGAGGCTGCCGACTCTCTGGACTCTGAGTACGCCAGTAGCTCGGAGACTGACCAAACCAGCCGGCTGAGCGAAGTGGACGGGCAGCAGAATGGACACGTAGGGTCCGAGTGCGACGAAAACGAGAACGAGCCGGATGACTTGCTCATTTTAGTCAGAGCCACTAAAGAGAAGGGGTTTGGTACAAAGCGAGTCAACATCCTCAGCAAAAACGGCACAGTCAGGGGAGTCAAGCATAAAGTCAGCGCTGGGCAAGCCCTCTTTGACAATTTGGCAAAAGTATTTCAGGTAGGTGATGTGCTCCTGCTGGCTCTGAGCCCTGCGTCTCTCCCTTTTAACTCCCCACTTTATTCTTTCCCTTCGTCCAAACCTCTCTCATTTGTGATTCCTCAGTATTCTGCCTCATTCCCATCGCTGTCCGCTCACTGCTGTCGCACAGGAGGGGCTCATTGCTCTTTCTGGTACACGCCGGCTCCCCACTCCAAATTAACTGGGAAATTTTTCTTTCAAAATTGACTTAAAATTTCCTGACTAGAAATGAGTATGTTGTGCTATCCACACACAGACCAGGAAAGAAACCTAACAGAGGCAGTAACTGGGGCTTTGTTGCAGATCAGTACAGATCCACTGTACAGGGAAGTGTCATGTTTCCACTTCTATTATATTAGTTCTAATGAGTTCATGATGTTATCTACTGTCCCCTACATGTAAATATGTATACTTGCAAATTCCATTGTGTCTAATCTGCAAAGTAGATCAAATTAGACGCAGGATGGCAGCAATGATGGTTTTCCCACATGAAAATTTCAGAGGAATGAAATCTTAGTCGGAAGTCTCTTTTATTAATGTCTGTTTTCCATTTATTTTGTAGAAGGAGCAGAATATCTGTATTTGAAACAGTAGATGCCACACTGACATCTTAGGCAGAGAAATAAAGGCCTCAGAAAAATCAAGATAAAATTTCTAAAAAATTTAGTTCCTGTATATATAATTTATCCATATAAGCTATTCAGGCCTTTGAATCATTAATATTCAAACAAAAGAGCAACATGCAGCAAACTCTTTCTAAAGGTTGTTATAATCCAGAATTAGGATGGTCACTTAAATTAACCTATATTTGGCTTCAGAACATTGTTTTAAAAGCACTTATGCAGTTTTAAAGCATGGGAAATTTGATATTAGTAGCAACTGTTGTGCGTTGAAATGAAATCTAACAGTTCTTTCTTACTTTGAAGCTCAGTCATTTCATAATATGTTTAGAAATTGCTATAGATTAACATTCTCTTGCTTCTGAATATGAATTTGTCCTCTATGTTGTAGCTAAATTAGAACAGTCTTTTTGTCAGTGTCAATGTTCCTGTGGAAGATGGATATTTCAAAGATTAATTAGCTGTCCATTTTTTGTTCTTTACATCACATAGTGCTGAAGTCGCTTGCTTGCTTTCAAGCCACTCACTAAGGAGTTTGTCCTTGAATTCCCTACTCTGGTAAAATTTGTAACAAACTCACTTTTTCTAAGTAGATATGAGTTAGGAAGTGTTAACTGGGGCACGTCTGGGTTCTTCTCCAACCTTTATTCCAAATAGCGTCCCATGTTGTTTCGCTACATGGAGTATGCCGTTTCACCTCTCCAGTCTCACTCCCTCCTAAAACCTTCCTTCCACTGCATCAGTGACACCAAGCGAAGAAATTTGAATCACCTAAATAAACGGACCCATCTGAAGACATACATACCTTAATTAGTGGCCCTGTCAGCTTGCTGTTTCTATCTCCAGTTTTATGCTGGAGGTTCTTCAGGAAAGGTTCATGGACTGAAATCAATGTACTTTTATTGCAGTGAAGTTTCTTTTATTCCTACCAGACTTACGGCTAGGACCAGCACTATTTCCATGAGGTGTTTTGCCAGAATAAAGGAAGGCTTGAGAGGAGGCATATCCATCTGAGAACTTCAGAAAGTGATAGGTAGCCAAGTCTACCACAGAAGTCCATAAGTAAAACCTGTAAAATAATGAATGGTTTAAAAGCGATAAGGATCATGTATTTTACAGCAGAAGAAAGTGGAAAAATTAAATTAGCGGATGGAAACGAACTTAAAAGTTTTTTATACAGCACATAATTTAATTTAAGCACTCTGCTACAGGCATCGTAAAGGCCAAAAGAATAGGCTGGTTTTGAAAATGGATGAGGAAAATATATGGGGAACTGAGCAGCTTCTGCTTAGGCAGGTCTAAATGACTGCTTTTCAGAAACAACTGTATATCCTTACTTTAAGCATCTACTGGATCATAGACATATATTCAGTAATACAGAGAATATAATGATTTGACGTTTCTACACAAACAAGTTCCTATTTCCCCAGAGATAAAGTTTGAAGTCCAGTGAAGAAGAAGAATGGCGGTTTGCATATCTTTTATCTCATACTGGGAGCCAATTTTCTGTGCCATGTGGTGAACACAGAGGAGAGCAAAGCGCGAAGTTTGGCTTTGAGATTGGGAACTGCTTGATCCCGATGTGAAATATGATCGAAATATTAATTACGAATGAAGTAATGACCTTTAGGGTAAGATTAGAGGATGATTTTTAGTTTTCTGTAAGTATGTTCCAGACAATTAGTTGCACAGCAATACCACTTAGAGAAACAACAGGAGTTCTGCATTCAAAGATATGATAAGATAGAAATACGTCTCTGTTAGAAGATATAACTTAAAATCCTTGATCTGGGCATTTTTGTAATTTTCTTCTTGATCAGCGGTTGAGTCACCATCCCTGGAAGTATTTCAAAGATGTGTAGATGTGACACTTAGGGACATGGTTTAGTGGTGGACTTGGCAGTGCTGGGTTAATGGTTGGACTCGATGATCTTAATTTTCTTTTCCAACCTAAATGATTCTATAATTCTATGTGAGGTCATCTGCAGTTACATGTTTTGCTTCTCTTAGCTAAGCAACAGCAAATGTATAACAATAGTTAAGATGTATACGAAGTCCCTTATCCCTGAGGCGAGCCAGCAGTAGATGACCTCATTATACATTTCTCAGCGTCAGTGTCAAAGCAGGCATTTGTAATCTCAGAGTATGCACGTGAACTCTTGACAACCCTAAATCCTGAGCAGTGTCAGTATTCTGATTCTTCAGACTATATCTGCAAACTCCTTTACTATCCTATGACCCTAAAATCCCCAGATGGTCCCTGTGGTAGAGGAGAGATCCTTTAAAACAAATCACTTTCCTCAGATATTCTAGGGATAAGCAGGGATTCATTAACTGGGCTTTGTTAAGTCATGCAGCCAAGACCTTTGATGTTTTCTGCTTAGATACCTGTGCTAAAAGCACTCTATGTATTTTAATGTTCCAGGGAATATTTGTTTTTTTGAATGTTTTTTCCATATTTTCTAACTACAGCCTTTCTACCCAATTGGTTCAGACAGTTCCTTCCCACAACAGACTCATCTGAAAAAACTCACACCTCCTGGAGGTTTTTGGGAATGTGAATAGCACAATGTAATACAGGAAGTATTTTCAGAGGAAAAGGTGGTTTTAGTTGTTGTTGTATGATACAAGTCTGGCCTGAGAATGTATATTTACTGCCAAGTAGACATGCATCCCCTGCTACATCTCCCTACACCCCTGCACTGAGCAATTCCACCACCAGCACAACTAGTGACTTCCAATTTCCACCCTTCCTTCCTTGAGAAGAGAAACTGGGTCCATCGCGTTGGTCTGTCCGGTGTCTGCCTTCATCCCCAGATGCGAGCTGCAGTATCGCTGTGACAGCAGCAGGTCTCCTATTAGGTCAGCCCTGCACGGCTGCAGAGCTGGATCTGGCATGGCCATGGGGATGGGGTGGGACAGAGCTTCATGGCAGGACATTTTGGGGGCAGAAAGGCAGGGAAGAGACCACCCCTACTGATGCTTCAGGGGAGCGTGGTTTCCATGGCAACGCCTCCATCCTTTCCCTCCCAGGGGTGGATGCCACAGGGAGAGCGTTGACATGGCAACCACATCCTGGCGGGAAGGCGGGAGGCCAGTCAGTGGCCATCCCTGGGGGGGCAGGGATGGTCACACCTGTCCACCGGCTTCCATGTGGGACAGGAGGGATGGCCTCCTACAGGGCTGGCAGTACAGTGGTCAAACAGTCGGGAATATTTTATTCCTGAGAAATGTACATGACTCAAAAGCCTGAATAACAGAAAGGATCTGGAGCTCTGAGTCTCCCTGTTTGTGCACGTCCTAAAATTTTTGTTTTCTGATACTTAGAATACTGTTAAAATGTGAACGGGTATGAATATTTCCTATATTTTCCCATAGAAAGTAGTAGGGAAATGGTTCTTGTTTCCTTGAAAAAAATGTAATTTTCTTCACGACCAATTTTTATGACTAGACCATTTCTACGATGGCTTCCTGGTGACACAGAGCAAAAAAGCCTTGGGTTGTCTGCTACGTCGTGCAATGATAATTTCATGCCAGACTGGGTTTCCATCCCAACGTGCAACGTAATGGAGCTCAGCCAAAGGTTTTACACAGGTCTTCCCTCATTTCCATTGTTTTAGCGTGGGTCCTTTCCTCCATTTCCACACTTACATGCTCCACTGGGCTTCGGGCCTGCTCTGAAAGGTCACCTTCTGCTAAATTAGCTACAGATCTCATTCTCAGGCAGGGCTCGCCGATGTCTATTACGAAAGGGCAGGCCTGGTTAACAAACCTGATTAATGCCTTAGTGAACATTGCATCAGAAGGGATACGGGTGAAGAGTCAGACACAATGTACTTGGTCTTTAAGATATTTTCCAGCACGGTGTCTCAGGCAGAGCTAACATTTAAGGTTGCCAAGTGCAAGTCAATATTCAGCCCGACAAAGAATTAGCTTATTAATGTCTAGAGAGATGGGAAAGAGTTAAGAATCAGGTGGAAGTTTGTTAAGAGAAGGAGAGCTTCTGGGCTGGTTAGGTTCACTTTCATCTTTCTGTACTTGTAGGTGACTTGGAAAAGTGAATACGCAGCAGGACATGCAGGGCTAGCATGGAAGGGCTAGCTAATGCCATAGTGAAAATAAAATGAAAGACAGCCTCAAAAACACCTGTCCTCCAAAGAAGGCAGGTGCTGCAAAGTGCTGTTAAGAAAAGTTTCTGGTGCAATAGTCCAAGCAAAGGTTTTAGGGATGGTGGCACATTGTATTTCACTTCAGACCCTGGAGCAGATATGACTACAACCCCCGAAACTCTGGGGAGAAGAGAGAGAGGTCTGCACTTTCACTGGAGCAGTCAAGATGTTGTCCTCCTCACTTCTTTGGCAGATGATCAGTGCTGACACACCAGCATTATTGGAGTCTTTGAACTCAAAGACCTCTGCTAGGACTGGGCTAAGGTTGTGAAAGGTCTCCTGAACTTTGCCTTCCTATCCTCATCCATAAACACTGCCCCGTGACTCCCAAATGGGCATAGCTTGCAAAAGGACTGCTTGTACCTGCTAGTAGCAATGTTAGGGAAACCTGCTGATAAAGTAAAGCCATAGCATTTTCTGTGGTAATGCCACTTATATGGGTGGAGATAAATCCCAGTGAGCTGCAGGTACTCCCTTTGAGGTATAAAGTTCCAGTTTATGTTCCTAAGTGTTAACAAGTCTGGAAAACTAATTATTGAACAGTGTTGTGCTGAAATCCACTGAAGAATAGGAATAATTATAATAACACAGAGGATCAAGTAATTATGATAAATAGGTTTCTGTTTGTTACAGAAAATTCAGTGTTAGAAGGACGACTGGATCACCACTGGAATAGGCATAGTGTCACTTCACCACTTCCTTTGTACCTTCCTAAGTGCCTTGATCTGTGACCACTGTGCATGGGACAGGGATTCGGCTGATTAAGTGACTGTTAAAACAGGTAGTTTCCAGGGGTGGTAGCTGAGCAGCCACGCTGATTCAAAAAGGAAGATATTCAGGTCTGTGCGCTTTTAACTGGAGCCTGGGGTCGGCCTGTATTCAGAATATTGGTATTTATTGTTCTCATGTTCTCACATAAATCAGCTGTAAAGCACTAAGTGCAGGCAAGTCTATTATTGGACTGTTCATGATATTTTAGGGTTTGCTGCTATTGGACTTGAAATACATATTTGACATAGACTTGAAATGATCAGTAACCAGACTTTAAACTATCTAAACCTCTGAAAGTGATATACAAGCTTTGAGTTCAAAAAGACCTAGCCGTCTAATTTTTTAAAAATGTAGGTAAGGGACGTCTTGACTTTTCAATACACTCAGCATTGGGGAGCTTAGCAACAAAACCATGGTTACATTTGTCACTTCTTCAAGAGTGAATCAACAATTGAAGAAAAAGAAAATTGCTAGACTATTTTGCTGTCTGATTTGCATGTGCTGGATGTCTGTTCAACCTTCCAGAGCACCACATGGCCTCAAAATTATCCTTGCTCTGATGTGTCTTGATCCTTGTAATGGATCTGTAAATGAGGACACTGTGCTTGAGACACTCAGGTGCCCTGTATGGGCCTAAGCAGAGGCAAGCCCTGGGACAATAAACATTGCTGTTTTGTGTTTACATATATAAATGTAATATAATAAGCAGGTACTTTGACTGCTTCTTGAATCACACCTACATCTGCAGGTGAGTGAAAACTGTTATGACACTGAATTAATATTTCCCCACAGGTTGCAATATTTTTATCTGTTTAGCGTACGGAGAAATGACTACCTAAAATGCAAGACGGCTGAGAAATAGTTTTTATGCATTTCGCAGTCAAGCATTAGTGGCGCGAAGGGTGCGGCTTTGGACACAGGCAGGGTAATCGGAGCACACCAGCCTGCCCTGAGACAGGGACTGGACTGACATGCTCCCTAACAAGGGTCTGGGAAACACAGTGGAGCCTCAAGTACAGCTAAACTCTGGTAGGTGCAAGATGGAAGCAGCAGTGGGGAAAAGATCATTTTGCACTTCGTTAGCACCTCACCTCTGCTGTTGATAGAAGACAACTTCTAACAACTGACTGGTAGTGAATAGAGCTGTCTCGGGCTTACTCCAGCTAAGGTCTAAGTGCCTGGGCTCCAAGCAGATTGTGCAGCCTGTAGGAAAAAGCAGAGCTGCTGCCCTGGGCTGTGAGGGAGGACAGAATTAAATTGTTCCCTCTGTGAAGTCTGCACCATGTGGCTACTTTCCCAAACAGAGTGACTTATTAATAAGCCTCATTGCCTGGCCTTACCTTATGGATGACAAAGGGCGTAGCAAAGAAGCTATGCTTATACTGCAGAGAATATTTATATACAGAATATGTACTACTACAGTGAATCAAGACTTTAGGTACAGATTAAAAAAAAACCCATAGGCTTCTGAAGAAGGACTTAGACATTAAGCTCCAAAACTGTGATTCTCCAAACCTCTCTTTGGTGCCACCTTGTCTCAAAGGTAGCAAAAGCCTTTTATTAATGAAAATTTGACGAATGATCTGCCTTGGCCACGTGCCTCAGCATCTCAGTATTGACAGGACATGACAGTTACCTCCTACTCATGTCCTATGGGAACCACAAACAAGGCGTTCCTTTGCCTGTCTCACCTGCAGGGCTTGATGCAGTAGGTGTCCTCTGAGCATGCCTAGTGGATCAGATCCTACACAAACTGTACATAAGCAGATGCTGCTTTGTTACAAATCGTGTCTGCAGGAGGCAGTGGTGGGAGTTGTACTTTGAATCTGACAGTCACAAGACAGCATGAATAAGTTGCTGGAGCAGGAGTGGAACACAGGCTTGCTGAGTCTCAACTTGCCATCCCAAATACTGTGCTTCAGCATCTTGCTTGACTTCCATTTCTTTCTTTCTTGCTCTTAAGCATTACAGTGATGGCATTGCTTCACCATGGAGGTATCCTAGAAAAGCTTGTAGCCTGTGACTTGCTTGTTAGGGGCGAGAGGTAGAGAGGAGACTGAATCCAGGTAGCCAAGACACGAGAGGTAGCAAATAACCATGTTCTGCCACCTTGTTTCATGCCCTCTCTTTAAATCTAAAAATACGTTTGCTTTCTTTTTGAAAGAAAGAACCAGTGTACTTGTTCTCAGGCAAAGAATATGAATGCCAAATGGAAAAAGGCGCCTCCTGGTTTTACTAAGTGGGATTCCTAAATCATGTTGGCCTCAGAAAATTCTCTGAGCTTAAAATAATCATAAAATGGGAGAGTATCAGAAGGAAATACCATATATGCTTGCCATCCTCTTACTTTTAATCATCATCTGTCTGGTAGATGACCTGGAATACTAGAGGAACACTGGGTCTGAGCCCATGTACTGCTCTGGGACTTTTACATAATGTCCCTTTGTGGAACTGCTCAATAAGGTCCTCAACCTTTGGGTTTACATGGAAAATGCTTCATCTTGGTTCAAACAGACTTGAAATGAAGTGATGTTATGTAAACAGCCTATTGAAAAAAATTCTTAGGATGTTACTGCAGAATTTTTTTCTACCTATTCTAACAGTAGAAGATCTTTTTTTTCCCTAAATTGGCCTCTTACAAGAAAGATGAAAAAGATGAACTGATTAGTCGTATTCATTAATAAGTAGCAATAGCCCTTCGCTTTTTTTTCTAGCTGTGGAGCTCATCTCAGTAACTCAGCAGGACAACTGTGAGAAAATATCTTTTGAAATATTTTTAAAACTAGGACCATCAAGAAAACTTGGGGCTCTTCCCCTTTCTTTAACATGGTGCAACAGGCTGCCTGTTAGCCAATTTGCTGTATCTTGTTGCCCCTGAATATCTGCATGCCTTTGACACAGCATACACAAAGTTTGTGGAACACATAAAGCTGAAATAAATTGCCTACAAATATGAATTGTCCTATATGCTTAATTACTAGAGTCATTCTTGGTCATTGACCTCTAATTTTTGTGGGCAAATAAATTACCGTGCAACAAAATATATAAGTATCTTGGGTGAAGTATGTTTTAGTTACATTTACAAACATGGAAGCCAATATTTATCTATGCTGGACTAATTTGTCACCAGATTGCACAGCTGTGCAGTTGTGCAACTGCAAAAATATGGTAATAATGAGGATGAAACGCAGACCCTTTTAAAAAAAAAAGTTCAAAAGAGTGAGGAATTATCTTCACCTTACTGGTAAATGTACTAATGTATTTACAGGCATGTGCTAATGCTTTTGATTTCCTGCCATAGAAGGCATTAGCAAAAATACTTTCTAACAAGTTAATTACATTACAATTCCATTTAGTTTAAAAATCTCAGGACTGTTTCAGTTCTGCGCTAGGATTTGCAAATACTTACACTGACATTTGCAAACACAAGCTAGACAGATATAAATGTATGCATGCCGTACAGGTATTGTGTTACAATGACCCAGGAAAACCACATTTTAGCAGTTGCCCAAACCTACATTTCAGGAGACACCTGCTGCCAAGTTAATTGGTGTGCAGGTGTCATTGAGGACTATTGCCTTCCTTAAGAGAGAAGAAATGAAGTCATGCTTTATTTGCAGATAACGCTTGCTAGACCGCTCTGGTCCGTCAGCAGCCCGTTCTGACATTTGTCTACTAGTGTCGACAGTTTGTTACACACTACGCCAACGCAGGGTACATGATTAACAGCTTGAAAGAAAGAAATGGTCAAAGAGATATTGCTTTTCCGGGGTTGGAGCTTTAACCTGTGAATGCAACGTTGGGCATCATCATAAGTTTGTAGCTCAAGGGCAATAAAATATGCATCAGAAGGGAATTTGCAGCCAGAGAGAAAAGGGTATGACTTTCATGCATGAAAACCTTCCTCGTTGCTGCAGCATCCAGTACTAGGTAGTACAAAGCAAGAGATTCAAATCTCACTGAATCTTTCCCAAACTTGTCTGTTAAATAGTAATTAGGACAGCATCCCCAGCCTGTTGATTTTGAAAAGCAGTTGGAAAAGCATAGCTTCCCATCCAAGCAGGCAGCCTTGCGGTTTTGCTTGACACAGTAGTCATGTTGTGGAGTGGCCACCACAGCGCAACTCCTCACAGCCTCCGTCGTACAAAGCAACCGAAACAGTCACAGGCGAGCAGCTGGAGTCAGTGAGGGAGAGACTCATTGCACACACGGAGAGAAAGAAGACAGAAAAACCATCATTCATTGCTAGTATGAATTGTGGAAAGCATTTTAACAATCTTAGTACAATTTTGCTTTGGAGCTATACCTAGAGACACCATCCATCAGTGTCAGAGTATGTCTTCTATATGGCAGAAATACCACATGCAGAGTCGTTCTTTCTCCACGCCCAGGACATACAGGAAAACTTACTGGCCAATGTTTGCCCAAGTTTATAACAAAACGCGATGTTATATCCTGCATTGATAAATTAGTCAGTGTCGGTGCAAAGGCAAAGAAATTTTCTTTACTGCTGGTAGCCTTGTTTGGAACATCACTGATTGCTAATTATCTAACAAGTTTTAAAAATAGTAAGAACTGACAGCAGTCATAGACTATTATTTAAGAAAAATTTATTTGCCCATGTAACTTCCGTAAGACAGAAAGCAGCCAGTTTCTAAACCTGCAACTGAAGTTACAGCTTCTTAAAGAAAATGTGATCTTTTCCTTCCCAGCTGCTCATGAATTGCTCTTGGTTTACTACATCTAAAAGCAAAGGTCTCTGCTTCCCACAATTGTGAAGCATGTCATTGCTGTTCAAGTGGAGATTGTCATAAGAGACAGACTGATAGAGGCAGTGAAAAATGAGACCTTTAAGCGTTATTGTTGGTGTTCCTTCCACCTATTGCAGGTCTTCATCTGCATCTTGAGAACTTCCCTTTCCAGGTGTTGGCTGATGCTTTCAATCAGATTCCCAAACATGCAGTGGGTAAATCCAATTGTTCTTTCAAATGCCACCATAATCCAAAAATGTAACCACCTACACAGTCCCTCCTTGTCCAAACTTAAGCTGTCATGAAGATTTAAAAGACACAGCAGTTTCTAAACGACTTGTTCAGGAAATAGGTTCTGTTCCTTTAAATCTGTCTGCAAAGTTATACCATGGCAGCTCTGGTTTTTGTATCTGCTGAGGGTTCAGGCCTTTTGAAAAGCTGTCTATCTGCTTGATCTGTGATGTTCTCATGGATCCTCATGTGACGGGGAGTAGGCTTGAACCACGTAGTTCCTTCAACCAGGTAGTTTTATCTTCGGCTGCTCTGGCAATTCTCTTTTGAAGTCACATGAGATAAGGACAAGAGTTGTCAAAAAAGGAGCGGTGACTAGTGAACTTTCTGACCCGTCTTTCATGCTGTCTCAATTCTCATTTTGGCAGAAGGTTATGTAACTGGCAGAAATGTAATCAGTATGGAGCTTCAGCATTTTTTGAAGACATGATATGATATTAGAATAAATGTTGTTATTGAATTTTTTTGCTTCGGGAGATTAAAGGATTTCTATGCAAAGGAGCCACTGAAATGTTGTCTCAAAAGAAAAGCAGATAACCAATTAAAATATTTCAGCATCTGCATTTGCAGTCATATTCCTTGACCAGAACACATTTAACTCTATGACATGATATAGATTCTGATCGTATTATGAGAACAATGAAGTCTGGTTATAAGAATAACATTTTCAGCTTCATTTAAAAAATACACATTTCTGGGACAAATCCTGAATCAGACCAGAGCACAAAGCTGCTCACATTGACCTTTCTAAAAAATTACTCCAACCGCAGATGTGATATATATAGAATAACTACCTTGGCAGCTATTTTGACTAACAGGCTTAGGAGCTGATATAAAGCATACAACATTCTGATTCTTGGATATTTTACCTATTTGGTTAAAAAAGCCAAAAAAAGAGCTTGCACCTTAGATTTTTTTTTGGCAACAAAGTCTATAACTCTGCTACATGGAGATGGATTCTATTCTGCTCACACAGAAATGGTGGATGAGTCATCTGTCCCCTTTTGTACATCAAGGCTGGCGGCCATGCTATAGGCTATTCTAGGGCAGAGCTGCTTTATGTGTGTTGTCTAGGAGTTGCATCCTCTATGTCTGCATAAAAATCTCAAGCTCTCTGTTTTTGGTTTTGGAATCTATTGCATAAGAAAAGGAGTGAAGCACCATATGTGTGCAATGCAGGTGGATCTTTAATCTAAGAAATGGAGATTGAGTGTATAACTAGTAATTAGCTACTCAGGGTTTGAAGACAAAGGTACCAAAGTTCTTTAAGTAATGAGATAGCTGAGAGCGTAGTTCCAATTAGGTTAAGTAATATAGCAGGGAAAGAAGGTCCTTCACTCAGTGCTAATACGGAACAAAGTAGTGCTATAACTTCAAGAGATCCTTTTCATCACTCCCATCTATTGAGTGGTAAGGCGCTCTCTCGTTGAGGCGTAAGGACTGAATCAGCACTTCATCAGCACTTTGTTGCACTAAGCATAGCCCAGCTTTGCTCTTTGCATCCTTCAAAGACTTGTGCAAAATCCATTACCGGTTGCAGAGTGCTTTGTGGCCCTACGCGTGAGAATGCTCGGTGTCCACCTGAAAAATGGTTGGAGTTTCCCTTGACTGTAGAATACAAATGACAACCTCAACCTTTCACAGAATAGCCTGTTTTTATCTCAGCCCAGGTGAGTAAACATTTTCTGGTAGAATTTAAGTTGAAGAGAGGGGCAGGAAAGAAAAAGTACATAATTTGCCAGATGTTAAGAAATGAAAACTAAGCATACTGGGAGGGTGCTGGTTTCCCAGTTTTGCTCAACACTCCTTGGGAGTTTCAAGATCTCAGTGCATCCCATTTCAGCTTCCATTCACAGGAATACAGTACAGGATAAAATAACTTTTGATGGAAAGCTTGTTCTCTGCCAAACACAAAAACTCCAGGGCGTGTCCTAAATCAAAACCATGCTTCCTTTAACTCTTTCTTCTGATTTTATTGCTTAGGAAGGTAAAGTGTGAAGAATGGATCATAATTTTGAATTTTCTCTGCTACTGATTACTGTTCAGACTGGCACCTTACCCCATTTATGCTATTACCTTCTTTAGTTGTTTTCTGAATGAGCAGAAGTAGTTCTGTTGTATAAGACAGGCTGACCTCAGGGTGTAATTAATCCATGATGAAAGGCTGAACCACCTGCCAATGAAAATGCAGTAAATTTTCAACTGAGCTAAGTGTGAGCTAAGATAAGAGCTTTCCTGAATACCAGTTTTTACTTGCTGATTATCTTTAACCCCAGGAAAATCACCAGTTGCAGCACTGGTGCAAGTAAGAAAGAAGTGATGGATTATTGTGCTGTTCCTTATGATATTCTGGTATACTGAAGGTAAGTCTTAGGAAAACAGATCCATTCACTACACAAAGCGTAGCCTGGCAAAGAAGGAAGGGCCATGTAATATCACGAGTAGGATCTCACCAGCTAACCATTTTATTTTCCACTCAGAAATATGATGAATCACATATTTAAGAAGCTCAGTAGACTAGAATTCATTTTCATAGACCACTAATGCCTTTTAATTAACCAAACTGTAATTGACATTTGGGAACTATAAAGGGGATCACTGCATGAGTAAACTGCACCTGGCTATGTTTAAACGTAAAACGACTGAGTCAGAGATCCATGTATGCATGTATTAATTATTATTATTATTATTATTATGGTATTAGCATCTATCAGTCTCTCTAACAATCTAAGGATCCACAGGGAATATTTTAGAAAGGATGAATAAGGGACTGGTGAAATAGAGGAGAAAAGAGAAAGAGGGAAGCAATAGTAACCTTTTTTTTTAAAAAAAATCTTTACCCGCCTGCCAGAGAACAGTAAATAGGGTTTTCAAAAGCTGCTGCCAAGTTAAAAAGAAATGGGACAGAGTAGACATAGTAATTTTCATGTCAGCCATTTGCTGCTGATCAACACAACTCTATTTCTCTGCAGTATGAGATGTTCTACTGAGTGAAGCAGCAGTGATTACAGACAGATGGGGCCAGCTTGCCCAAACCAGGACTCACTCGGAGCCATGCTGTTTGCTAACGTCTCCACATGATCTGCGATATCAAACACCTTCACCTTTGTCTGCCAGCCCTCAGAAGTCCTGCTCTAGTTCACCTCTGGCTAAAGCCATCCTTACTTACAGAGTATTCTCAAGTAGGACACAAGCTGCCCAATGATCCTCCCCGGACAGGCAACTCAGGATTCAAACATCTTGAACAGTGTGGTAAATAAAAAGCAAAAGCAAAAGCTGCTTATGACAGGAGGAAATAGCATTTGGGCCTGAAAACTAACAGTGCTGTTTAAGACAAATGTATTGTGTTTTTATTTTAATAATTCAGGGTGACATCATGGGAAATGGTACATAAGTAAATAGAATTACCATCAAATTCTGAGTAAGTAGCAGGACAAAACATTACCGCTCAAGACAATTAAACGTTTGAAAAACCCTACTCATATTATCAAAAAGCAAGCCCCAAAGTACCTTAAAATGAGAACTGACAGTAAGAAAAGTAACTATGCAAGAAAAATAAGTAGTCATTTACTCAAGTATTTCATACATAAAACCAAATATACATACATACAACCAAATGTAGGCAAGTCTAGATATGTTTAAAAGTCCATTTTGGGCAGGTGACCGAACACTAAGTGCCAGTCAGAACTCTTTCAAGTGGACCTACATGCTCTTTTCTGTTTTTTCCAGCCCTTCTTCCTGCTTCAGAAAACAGAAAGGCCCAGAAAAAATGAGTGAAAAAATTGAACAATGTTTTTTAAACTTGAGAAAAAGCTCCATTTTATTGAAGTACAATTCTCATTTTGCTCAGGCTGTTTCTTCCTGTTGCTAGTGATAAAGAGATAGAGGTGAAATAAACACTGAACAAATGTTGAATAATAATTATTTTCCAGACACCTACATATAACTTTTATCACCAAATAGTAACTCCTAACTGTTAATCAAGGAAATTAAATGGTGTAATCTAGGACAAGTCTTCTTCTAAGAAGAGAGGCTTATTCTCAGATTTCCAGGGCTTGCACATTGTTTAGATTTGTATAATTAATATTAACATTTTTTTCATGACCCGTCTGTGGTCTATTGTTTCGGTTCTCTGGTTTTCCACACTGTTTACAGACATAGCTTTAGGCAGGCAGATGCTATGCAGCTCAAGCCATACATTTTTAATTTACTGATGGCAGCATTTCTTTAGGTGACATGCAGTAGACTTTTTTTTTCTTTCTCTCTCTTTACATTAATTAGTTTCTGTTTTGCAAGGTGCTTTGGAGTTGTAGCAGTGACCTTCCAGTTTGCCTGTTCTTTATCTTCATGTTGTCTTTAGTAGACACAGAAAATTGGTAGGAATGACAAATTGTGAATCTACCATTCTTATTTTCACATTTTGTTTGACTTCCCAGTTTTCCAGACATTTAAAAATAACTATATCTTTCTCATGTCGAAGGCATGTTGTATAAACTGTTATACTGCTGTTCTGTGAGCAGAGTCTTCAAAAAACTGTCTCCAGGTAAACAGCTGCAAACAGCTAACAGCTCTTTCCCTTTCCTTTCTCCTTGATGTTACACAGTCATAAACCCTCACGGGGATAATTTAAAAGCTATGTCTGCTTAGTTTGGCATAGATCAGATATGCTACTGGAGCCAAAATGAGCCTAATATGCAATGAAAGTTCAGGCCAAAATTTAAACCTAAATTGAAAGACCTCCAGATTCATGCAACAGCATAGTGTTGCGCGTTTTTGTAGCCATCACGACTGCATCCAGGCCTGTCGCAACACAAGCCATATCTGCCAGAAATAAAATTCTTGCAGAAGTGGAACGTTTCGGTTCGACCACTGATGCGCCACCGTGCTTCACAGCTAGCATGTTTTCTGTGGACTGCATGTGAATTTTAGTGAAAATTATTTACACATAGTCAAATACCTCAATACTTTAGGAAATACTTTGTATCTGATGGTTTCTAAAGGAATTCAGCTTACATCGAGCAGTGCAGGAGGTGAAACAGAAAACTATGATGAGTGGATACTGGGAGTAAATGGGTAAAACAGAAGAGGTTATTGGTGAGGGAAGCAAAGGTCCTTCTCTTCTCTGAGACACTGAAGGTAATTTGAAGGTAACTGAAGCGTCTTTGGAGAAACCTCTCTGAGAAAAGTTGATGGGCTGAAATTGTGTAGCATCCTTGCCAAGCTATTCTGTAGAGGTATTTGAAAAGATGAAGTTAACCAAGAGCCAGAAGAACTAGTGGAAACCAAGATCATGGCAACTAAGACTGTCTGGGTTGTAAATACTGGGACAAGCTAATTAGTTTGAAGAAAATCTCAAGTGGTTGTTTCGCAAGGTTGTTACACGTAGACGGTGACTATGTGGGATGGGCTGGAGAAGAATAAAATAGGAACACTGATATTGTAGAGGGAATAAAGGAGATTAATCAAATACTTGTGGAGAAAAACTGAGTTTATCCATGGGATGCTGGAGGAAGCTTCCTGCTATCTGGATTCACAGAGACATCTTGGAGGGAAATGGGAGAGCTGTGATTGGAATGTTGTTTTGGAGCATGAAAAGCTAGTGTGATGGCTGTGGAGATGTCCTGCAATGATTTTAAGTACCCTGTATTTTTCGTGTTTGTTGAGATGCTTAGATAAGTGTGTTCACTTGAATCCACAGAATTTCTCAACAAGCCTACCAGAGAGGGAAGTGATGCTTTGAATTAATCACATTTCAGGCATAAACTGCAACCAATACACAGCTTTGGAGGTTTTGGCTCAGTCTCTTTCTGGCTTATGGCACTAGTTTGCACCAGAGAGGCAGAGTTCATCTGAAGTGGTGGCATTATATGTGCTCTGGGGCAGTGCACGGTGCTGATCTTTGCATAGGATAAGATATACGTGACACTTTCTGCAAGTTAGACGTGTCCAGAAACCTAGAAACTGTGTTCACGGCAAATGCTCCTAGGTTTGATGTGGGGAGGTCTATCAGCTTTGTGGTGTGAGTCCTCTGGTGGGCTTCTGTCCCCTTCTAGCTGACTCATTACACGCTCAGCCCTGCTGAAAGGTACTAAAGGGGCACTGGCTACTTCTGAGCTGGCACCATGGAAATCTCTAGCTCCCAGCCATTCTTGCAGCCTGCCTGCAGCACAGGCTTGTAATTTTGACCTTACGTAAATCTTACGAAAAGATAAGGGCTGCACTTAAATCAGTCCTTCAATAGCTGCCAGAAATGTCAAGTGTGGCAGTGAAGTACTCTGTCTTGGGAGAATGAAGCAGAAAGCGAGAGGCGGGAGAAGAAAGGGTTCCGCATGCTGGCAGTGTTGGAGGAAGTACAAATCTCTCCTGGAGGCCTGGGGAAAACTGGGTGATAAAGTCCTGGGACATGACTTTGACCTGGAAGAGAGATGAAGAGCAATCAGACTTGCTGGAGGGAAGCTTAGTCTCCAATCTGGACAATTCTCTGAAGTAAAGAGAAAGATAAAAGGACTAGGGAAACATGAGTTGTCAATTATAGATCGAATTTAGAAGGTTTGGCAAAGCCAGATGAATGGGAGGAAATAGGATTTTTACACCGTACTGCAACAACACCAATTGGTGACCAACATTAAGAATAATCCTTTTGTTCATTCTTTTGATTACAACTTAAAAATACCTATATCTTAGCCACATCTACTCTGAATTTTCTTCCTAACTTTATTTTAACCAGAAGGACAAACTCTAGCATAGTTTTCCACCAGAACTTTGGTCCTGACCACAAGGGAATCTGAAGTTTTACAAAATTTTTGCAGTTTTTACCGTTGAATTTTCCTGAATTTGTCTCCTCATGTGTATCTAACTGGCAAAGCCTACTTCTTAAGACGTGGTATTAAAATTTCATAAGCATTTCTAATTAGCATTTGTTTTGTGCAGTCAAAGTCCCGAGAAGCAAATCAGAGAGCTTATATCTTGTGTAACACTAACACAATTTTGCAGGAGTATAGGTTTCCATTTCCCGATCCAGCGATTACATCAAACAAAGAGAAATTGTTTATATCGCCACTCAGATCGTTCAGCTGAAAGCCATTTATCAAACATAGCAGATAATCAAACGTTAGTAAAACGAGTTTAAAACTCTCCTACTAACATTGTACCTTTAGAAAACAATTGTTTCCCTGGTTGGATGCCAGGTTACAGCACACTACAATTAGTCTTTCAACACAGAGGGGAAATATGGAATAACCCATTGCCAAAGAAAAATCATTTTTAGGGCAGGTGCTGACTGAAGTCTGCATGATCTGTTCTGTATAGGTTAAGGTAGGTATTAAGAATGATCGTATTAAATATACTGTAAAACAGCTATGAGAAGTAAAAACTACTTATTGGAAACAGCAGCATTCCCCCACTGAAAAACTGAGTTTGTTTTGCTGGAAAGAAAAAGTCTTTTAGGTTCATGTTGTTCATTGTCTTGAAAGAGCCTTTTTGCAAATACTGTCTTTATAAGTAAAGTAATCCCAGCACCTTTCCTCTTGTATAGGGAGCCTTGTTGCTCTCAAATGAATTGATAAGGTAAGAGGAGGGTAAAAGATGAACAGGCTATTTGATGAGCAGCACCAGAGCGATTTTTAACTTTCTTTACTCTCCTCTTTGCCCATCAGTTCGTTTCAGAGCTGACATTACAGTTATCGAACTAACAGAGGAAAGAACAAGACTGGATTGTGCTGTGGCCCTGCCGCTAAAGGCTGAGAAGCAATCAAGCTCTCAGTGAAGATGAAGATCAATATCAGAAAAACCAAGTGTGCTTCCCATGTGGTTTGAGGCCACTTTGCTCACCTGACAAGCAAATGCTGTATTTGGTAAAATGAGAAAACTGAGAAACTCCCATGGAACTTTCTCCAAGTGTGCTCAAGAAATTGTGAACCGAGAGCTAGAAAATCATCCTATGAAATTCATTTCCAGTCAACCTGCTCGGTGACAAATATTTTCCCTTTACGTAGTGTATTCTAAGAAATGCTGCAGTTTCATTCACTGTATATAGTGAACGCCTTGTGAATGGCAGAGCATTCTCTCCATCACGTTTGATTCACACGGCTGAATCTTGGTTATCGATTTGGACTGGCTAAAAAACTCCAAATGTATCTGTATCATTAGCCAAGCTAACTGATAGAAAGTAATCATCCTAGAATAATGCTTTCTGTAGCTTACAATGATTGATGCACCCAAAGAAACTAAAGCAATGGGACAACACCCAAATCCTGATTTTAGGTGCTACTTAATTGAGAAAACATTTGGTTCCAGGGTCATATTTGGTAGGTGAGGTCATAATAAGGATGAAAGATAGTATACCAGGTTTCAACTCTCTGTCTTGGTGTAAGATCCCACAGCACACTTTGCAAATGAAGTGGGAAGTTATCATGTGCCTCGCTGAAACTTGGTTTAGATATTTCCTCACTGCTACCTTAAAATTTCACTAGGAATTTCCTGCTGTAAATGGCAAAGAACTGCATCTATCTGTCCTAAAACATAATTGCATATTATTTTTGCATGGTGATTGTGTTGGCTGATGAAAATTTTCTGAAATCATGTCCTCTGGCTAGTGCTGTTAAGAAAACTGCACTGTCCAGAATTATGTGTCGGATTTTTCTGATCTGGATGGACTCATAAAGATTTCATTTTTACTGGTGGTGGAAGTTTCAAAATTATTGGCAGTCCAAAGTTCATGCAGGCCGACTGTAAAAAGACTACCCATGGGACTGTTTGTTTGGCTCTAATATTTTATTGCTATTTGCCTTGTGCTTCCTAGCATTGTATTTTTCTTGGTGTCCTTACAGGGCTAATGAGAGGGGAAGAAGGTGCTAGCAAGCTGATTCACAGAGATCTCTGCAACACTGAAGGCTTTTCAAATAACAGAAAAAAATGAAGTCAGGTCAACTAAGTAAGAGATATCCATGATTTGGTTCTTATGACCATCACTGGATTATCTGAGAAAGAATTCTTAACTGCATTTAAGGACAGTGTAACGGCGTTTTCTCAATTAACCCTGTAATTATTTTTCACACATAAGAAACATTTCAGGCAGTTACATTAATAGATACATAAACAGTATTTGATTGAGTGTGTATAATTTGAAGGTTTTTCACAACACATCAGGATTATGCTTGAAGGCTTTGCATGGAAATTGAAAAAGAAAAACCACATTTTGGCAATTTTGCAATATGTGTTTTTTTCCAGGACAATATTTTGGCCATTATTACTCCTTGCTGTAATAATTTCTTCCATTACTATCCATGAACAGATACAACTGGCTGCTCTAAAAAAAGGGGCATGAGAGATAATATCTTGCTGAGATGTGGTTTGACCCTCTAAATGCTTACATATTATCATCTATAAAATACATGATTGTGCTGACTATGCAGATAAGATAGGGATCAAAAATACCCTACCATATTTCCTTTGGAAAGAAAAAGAAAGACGAGATGTACTAATGTGATGAAGACTGTAAGGTATAGAAGATAGAAACACTCAACTCGTGTAAGCAGCTCAGCTGTTACCTGTCTTAACCTACATCCCAAAGATACCCAAAGGTAGCTTCAGCGATGTTACAAGACAGTTCGGGTGCAACTTGTCTGGTTTCAGGTCTCTTCTGCTGAATACAGGAGTAGTTCAAGGAACTGCACGATGCAAGAGGAGATTGTTGGACACTCCTTTTTCAAACAACTTCTACTGCCTCTTGTAAACTCCTGAGAACAAAACTGTTTTCAGTAGGTCTTTGTTTTTCCCCCTTCAGACTTTGTGGGCAGCGTCCTTGTGCAACAAAGGAATGCTTCTCCTTTCTTATAAACCTATGTAACATTGCCAAGGGTCTTCCCAGAGACTCTCTTTTTCTCTGGGAGGAATTTCTTGGAGACGTTGAATGAAGAGAGAGAAATAAAGAGCGAGCAAGCAAAAGAAAGAAACAAGCATAGAAATATGGAGCAAGTAAGCAAAAGAAACAACCATAGAAATAAGGAGCGAGCAAGCAAAAGAGAGGAACAAGCATTATATCACCGTGTTGTTTCTTCCTGGGAGAATTGCAGACTAGGTTAGAATTACCCACAGGATTATCTTTTGCTTCTGATTTTCACAGGTTTTATTTATTCCTATCATATACAGAATGGCATGAATAAACTAATAAGATAATACCGATAGACCTTCCAAAGCTTGATAAATAAAATCCAATTAGGCACAGACAGATATGGATCTTCTTGCTGCTAATTTGAACGCTGTACTAAAGGTTGCCCTGGCTGAATTCCAGAGCATCGCTCTGCCTTGTTGAAGAGGAACCGCTTTTTTCCCCCAGAGGCAGTGCCACACCTGCAGGGGGTGCTTTGACTTTGGAAAGTCTACACTTTATGAAGAGGTACCACCAGGGTCTTCCGAAGGAAGGACCAGGGTCTTCCGAAGAGGGATGCAGAGACCACAAACCCTAGGGAGATAACCCATTCTCTTATCTGAGCTCGGGTCACCGGAGAGCAGGCTGCAGCCTGATTGGATGGGCATGTGCTGGGTGGACGGTAATAAGGACATTGGGAGGTGAGCCCAGTTGTAGTTTTTGGACCTTCTGAACCTGCCGATAGCTGAAGCACTACAAAGAGCAGGGAGATGCAAGGTCGTGCCCTGCACTCCTTTTCCCTAGTATTGCAGGTATTTTTTCCGCTTTGAAATGAAAACACTTTGACACCCCTGAACAGCAGTCTATGTCAGAAGAGATGTGGGAAAGCTTGCAGTGGCAGAAAAAAAGGATATGATGTTATATTGTATTTAGGAAGGAACAGGAAGGCTCACAGCACCCACATACTTCTTGGTAGAGGGTGGAGAACCCTCCTTTTGGGTTTTTTTTTAGTATTTAGTCAAGTGATTTTAGGATGAAAGGAACAGTATAAATATCACATGCAATATTATTATTACTTTCGTTATTTTCACTGACATCCCCAAAATTGATATACGGCCTGAAAAGTACAAGTGAATTGCAGACTTATGTAAATATACTATACCAGGGTCCTAGGTATAATATCTATTTTATGCTGCAGTCGTTGAACAATTTTGAGGATGCCCACCTTAGGAGATAAAATTGTGCTATTTTACAATGAGCAACATGTGGTGGGTGTGTAGATAAGAGAGACAGCTGCCCAGAGGTTAGAAGATCAAAGAATTCTGGTTCTTGCTGGATCACAGCCCTTCTCAGTAACTGTGACCAGCTCCTCAGAGCTGAAACGGAAATGGGAAAAAATAAGATGTTTCATGCCCCGTAGTGGGCCACTCAATCAGGCAGAGGAGCCTGTGGTCCTACACAGCTTTTGGAAATGAATGTGTTCCTAGGGCTGCTGTTTGTGGGGGAGGCGAGTGACAGAATACAAGCACACAGAAGTGACGCAGGTATTTGTGCTAGTTTAAAAGCTGAGAGAAACAGTGGCCTGACTGCTTTCTTGGGTGAAGCAAAACCAGTATCTATGTCTGGGAGTGTCCCAGACTCTCTGTCTGCCTTGTTTAGGAGTGCAGCTCTTGATGCCCTCACTTGTAAATTGGTATCGATAGACCTTCCCAGCCTGCTGATAGTTATAAGGATGGTAATTGGTGATATCATTTCACCGTCCCAACGACACGGTGTCACAGACTCCAAGTCCTACAGTTATAGAATCATAGAATCAGAGAATGGTTTGGGTTGGAAGGGACCTTAAAGATCTTCTTGTTCCAACCCCCCTGCCCTGGGCAGGGACACCTCCCACTAGACCAGGCTTCTCAAAGCCCCATCCAACCTGGCCTTGAACACTTCCAGGGATGGGGCATTGACAACCTCCCTGGGCAACCTGTTCCAGGGCCTCATCACCTTAACAATAAATAATTTCTTTCTAATATCCAATCTAAATCTACCCTCCTTCAGTTTGAAAGGTTCCTGCAATTACCAAAACTGGATAAGAAAAAATGTAGTGTTTTCGAAGTGATGTAGTTAAGAGGAGGTTAGTACACGCTTTGACTTGAGTATATGACTTGCGCTATTGCAAGTCTTTATTCTACTGAGCTCTACTATAATGCACACTTTTCTGAATTTAATAAAATTCAGGTTCTGAATGTTCCCAAATATTGATATAGTGCCAGGTCCTTGAAGACAATGCAAACGGGACTGCAGCCTTAACGTAATAAAGCTCTTAAGAGACTGCTTAAATTTAAATTCAAGTGCGCAATGTGCTTTGCCGTGTGAGAGCCCATGGAGGGTTGGAATTGCAAACAGTGAGTTGGAAGGGAATGTGATTTCATACTGAGGGTGCACACCGCCGCCTGGGACCACTTGCAATTCCTGTTGTGCGCATAAACAGAGCTTACCTGCCGAAGAAAAACATGTTACTTTGGTCGATGAGGTCTGTTTGCTGGAATAGGTCTTCTGGCCAGTGAATCAATTCTTTCTGAAAAATGCCATTAAACCTTTAATTTGAAGCAGGCAACCAGCAACGACGGACAGAAGGGGCTGGTTCACAATTGCATTAGCATTGTACTAGGTTGTTGTGATGGCAAATATTATAGTTTTCACTAGGACACAGACCTTCAATTTCCAGCCATCTCATTCCAAGGCTGTTACACATTTTCATCTAAACAGCGACATGATGAAAAGTATGCTTTTCATTAAAAGCTATACATTTTGGAAAACATGTGTGTTCTGATGAAATGTCGTGTAGAAAAAAAGGGAAATGTTTTGGTGATATCTTATTACTTTAAGCTTTTCGGGAAGAATACATTACTTTTAGTATACATTTTGAAAGCCTTTTAAAAACTCAAAGGCTAGTGAAAGCTTTTCAGTCTTGCAAAAATGAAATGTTTGGATTGATTATTTTTTCTACAGCATTTCTTCAACGAGAAAGTGGTAGCCGTTTTCTTTCCTTCTGGTTCTGAGTGGAAAATAAAAGCAAAAAGTCCAAACCAGATTGTGGTCAGAAAATCAGCGTCAGACTGTTAATTCTTCTTGCCAGTCAGTTATTGATAATAATTCAAGCTATAAGGTATGCAATACCAATTATGAAGTGAGCAGCTTAATTTAAAACTTGTAGATATGCAAGCATACATAAATATATATATATATGCCCATATAGGCATACATAAATATATATATACACACTAACTTTCTCTTGCTCAACATTTTCTTTATCTCATGGGTGTTGCATTTACTCCCTGAAGCGTCTGGCGCAGGGTTTATAATGCGCTCTAGATTCCTGCCTCTGCCGACTTAGTGGACAGCAGATACTTCTTCCAGCCTGATAGTATCTAATTACAAAGCCAAGGGGTGCGTATTTCAGTAGCACACTCTGAGATGTTGAAAGATGATATTCTGAGGCAGAGAAGGGCATATCAGCCATTGATTTAGGTCACAGAAGCAATTCCCTGCCGCATGAATAACATTAGCTGAATGTTATATCCAAACACAGTAAAAACCTTTAAAAATCTCGCATGTGATAAAGGTTGGCATTAACGTTTCAGCTTTTGCCAAAGTATTATACCAGCCCATTAATCTTAGCAGAAAAATATTCTGCTTTTGCTACAATGCAGTTGCTCATACAATGGATATAATCCAAAGTATAGAGTGGATTTGGTGGTTGGTTTTTTTTTGCATTTGTAACTTTGCACTTTAAAAGAACCAAGTGTAAATTTGTGGGTGACGCCACTATTGAAATAAATTACATATGGATATGAATATAAATAGCTATTCTTCTCACACCAATGAGGCTAAAACATGTTTATGCCGTCTATCCAGAAAAGGGATTAAAAAAAACCAAATCCCATGAGTACTTTTGTAGTGCTGCTGTCATAGTTTCCATTTGCAACCAAACAAAAATTAGGTTAACACCATGAATATTCCTCTTAACTGCTGGGCTTGTCTGTTTGCTTGCAGGCAGACACAGTCACATACAAAGGTTTTCAGAAAACAAATGTTACCACTGTTTTAGGAATAATTGCTTTATGCCCCAAGGTCCACTCGTGGTCCTTACACCACAAGTAGAAATGCATTGGCTTGGACCACTTGGACCTCTGCTCTGAATTTGGCCAGCCCTTAGCTGTGCTGCAAAGAAATCCACGGGAAGAGTTTTGTTCCAAAGATGAAGAGCCACTCAGAGTCAGCAAGGCAGACATAAAGATGTCATAAAAGGTATTAAGGAAAATCTAGAGCCTTGGGAAAGCAATTTGTGAAAAATATGCTGAAGAAATAATCTAGCATTTTTATTCAATAATTCATTTTATAAATTCCCCTTACAAATAAGAGTGTGAGTGATACCTGCCTGGGCTGGGGGGACTGGTCAGGGCCAGGGTAGCTGTGAGACCAGTAGAGAAACACGGACCCTTTCTGCTGCTGCTGCTTCAGCTGCAGCTGGATCCAGAAGCTGGGGAGAAGATACAGGGGGGAATGTCTCAACCCAGAGATGTCCGTGGGAGTTTTATGGCGTACATATTCAACTGGCTTTCAGAAACACCATGGAAACATCTGATGGTTATACAATATTTTCAGAGCTACTGAGAAGTCTGTTATTATTGTCATTGCAGCTGCCCTACAGAAAAGGTAAAATCTCAAACACACATCTTAAGACTATGATTCCCAAATATTTCATGTTTCCACAGCTCCAGTCATATAAAAAGTTTTTTTATTAAAAATACTCCAAAATATTGAAACAATTTGGAGATTCATGTATTCTGTAAATACATTTGTTGTTGTACACTTACACTGTCTACCAGGATTTCTTTTAAAAAAGGTTCAGGATGCCATATTTCAGTGACTTTCTGTCGTTTTATCATTTACTTTGTTTTCTTTCACTGTCTGTCTCTTTTTTTTTGTCATTTTTTTTGCAGTTTTATTTCTACATTTAGTTTGTACTACTCTTCCTTTGTCAGTACCCTGACATTCTGGTTTCTGGTTTGTTATCTATTTTTGGTTATTTCTGTCTTTTCAGCCCTTTTTTCGATTCCCTGCATCCCTCCATTTTGTTGCTCATCTGCTTGCTCTATTAAGCCTTCTCTTTTTCATCAGCAATTTCTTCCTCTGTTCTGTGGTACCTCTTGATGCTAAGCTTATGTATTCAGCCTCATGGGGTGACATCCCTCATGCTGTTTGCAGAAGACTTGCTCAGTTAATGATTACATTGGGTCGCAACCGTGTCAGATGGATGATGGTGGGATGGCAGAGCAAGAGGCTTCTCCTAGTTGTACACCAAAGTGTAAATAACCCCTCATTTGTGAAAGCCCTCATCCACCTGGTAGAGAAGTCTGGGAACAGGCTTGAGTCAGGTGCAAAAGAAGAAAGACCTTTTGGTTTTCTCATGTTCAACCATGAACAGGATTGAACTGGTGCAACAACTGCTTTTTCCCTCTAGATTGAGAAAAAAAGGGCAGCTGTTCTCGAGTCACTGGTAGTGGCGTCTGGGCCATGAAGTGATGCGGGTAATGCCTGGTCCTGCCTATTTGAAGCTCCTAAGCAAAATGCAAGTTCTTCAGGCTGATGCAGTAAACCAGATACTGCCTTTGGATCCTTTGGGAGATGATAGCACTGTGCTGCTAAACTAAAACCTGTAAATGATGTAGAGGATCATTACTAAAGCAAATTTATTTTCCTCTGAAACTTAAGTCCGTTCCTTGGCAGTCGTTCTACATAGACACCTTCTTTGAAGCACACTCTTGGCCCATGTGCACAGGGTTTTCTGAATCTGACAGAAAAGTTGCCACCTCAGGCCAAATGGTTTCCACGAGCTTCAGGTATCAATGAGAATCCTGCTTACAGAAAGTCAGAGAAAGTGGTCAATGTAAGTTGTTCCACATCTTTCAGTTTGTTCATCTGTCCAGCTTCCAGAGCCCAAGTGGTTTTGTCATGCCCATTAACCAGAGAATTACCTTCTCTTTATCTTCAGCTAAAATTTTATGTGCATTTGGGAGTTATAGAAGTTGATTGTAATTTGAAGTTTGTTATGCAAAATTGTAAAAGTTCATTTTCTAAAATGTCTTCCTATTCATTTGTTTACATTACTTGTCATTTATTATGTTTTTGTCGCAGTTACAACCCGGGAAGGAAAAGCATAATGTTCAAACCTTATTCTGCTGATTTACTTCAAGAGTGTATTCTAGTCACTAAATATTGCAGGCTGTAGTCATCAAACTAGGTAACATAATAGGAATTAGCATAGATTGTCATTAAAAAAACCCCATGTAAATCCCTCTAACTGTCTTGACTCCTATTTTTAATTACCAGTGTGGTTCAAGACAGGTGACAGGAAGGATTTTCCCTGGTATGAAAAAGTCCTGCCAAGGACAAGTCCTGTGTGTTTGCAGCAGAGAAAACAAGTTGTTTACTAAAATTTCCCTACAGAATGATTTAGTCAATACCCTTCATACTTCTGTGCAGGGCAAGCAAGGGTATTTTTTCACTATCACATTAGGAAAAAATAAAGGAATAAACATAAAAGTAACTCTGTGTACACACCTTCCACTTGATATCTTTCCGGATCACTTTACAACTTTCCATTTTTCCGTCTCTTCAGCTGCTTATTTGTATGCTGCAGGGACACCACAGCCCTGATGCTTCGCTAGATAAGGACTGTCTGTATCTGTGCTGCCAGCCACTGGTGTCTGGGAACAAACAGCATTGAAGATCAGAGCTATGAAGGAACAAGAATTTCCATCCTGTTGAATAGTTTCCCACTTCAAAATGTATTTTCACTCCAAAGAGGAGAAAACAACGAGTATGTGAAATTATCTTTTGGAGGAATATTTTAAGAACTCCTTTTGGTTACTTCTGAAAAGGATGAACTACTCTTCCTTCCAGCAACCCCTGCATGGGCAGTGTTTATGTAGAGTACTTGTCTTATAAGCAGAGGACGAGCTAATCCTCTTGCTTGGAATGTGTGAAAATATGCTGGAGAAAAGTCAACGCTGCAGCGACGGTTTAACAGATTTTCAACCTAGAAAACAGGCTGGAGAAAAGTCACCCACTTTTTACAACATCTGTTCCTCAAACTGAATTTCTGACATGCGTTCAAAGAGAAGTAAATACTGACCTATCACAACAGGCTTCCTGCCCAGAATGGGAGACAGACAATTGATAAATTGCAAATGTCTGCAGTTACACTTCCAATGTTCTCTAAGTGATCCGTAAAACACAAGTTTTTTTCCTGAGACCCCTTCACCATACGTTGAACCTTGTAAACACCCTTTTGAGCATAATATTCTTTTCACAATGACTATTTTTCACATTTACGTAGTAAGATAAATCATGACTGCATTGTTTGGCAAAACCTGCAATGGCATCTACCCAACTTTACAACGTTTTCTTTATGATTATTACATGACATAGTTCAAAAATTATCTATTTGCCCAATAGTTTAATTTTCCATAGATTTCTACAGTGCGTTACATTTATCTTTGCCTATTATTTTCTTGTTTTACTCCTGGAATACTGCTGAAGTGATTAAATATCATTTGCTGAATATAATGGATAATTCAAAAAGCTTGGAAATGTTTTACCACCTTCTAAAAAAGACAGGATTTTACCTGTTTATCTGAACATAATGTCTTTGTTTAAAGCAATGATTCTCAGGCTTTTTGAAAATGTACCACTCTCTTGGACAAACTAGTCCATGTAATATTTACCCTCCCTAAATATTTTCATCCCAGAAAGAAAAGATGCGGCATAAACTTTTACTTATGAAGAAGTGGGGTAAAAAGTAAAATCTGAATTGTAGTATGAAACTTATTAAAGCCAAGGGAGCAGTGGGCTTTGTATTGGACACTGAATACACACAAAACAAACTTTTTTATTGCTGATTGGATGTTAGAGTAGTTTGATGTAGATCCACAATAAAAAGTCGGGATACATCTATCCCCTCTGCAGTTATAAACTGGTTTAGCTTGGAGAGACCTACAGTATTCTAAGTTAGCATTGGCTCATGGACTTGATGGAGTTTAGTTTAGGCTCTTGTCCTTGCTGGAAGGAGGCTGCCAACAGCACCTGAGCTAGCAAGTTTAGGCTTAGTCCGGGTACTACCAGACGGTGTTTGTGCAAACACGAGTCACTGTTATAACAGAATCAGGCATCTCTCCAAACGGCGGGGTCAGGGGAGTCCTACCTTCACGTTACTATTGCCGCTTTGAAGAATTTATGCTTGAATAGATGAGAGGGGATTAACCCTCAGCACTGTGTTTTCCTGCCTGGGGAAGGAGGGGTGACCCTGTGTACAGGACAACAGCAAAAGGGTGATGACTTATTCACGTTTGGAAGTCTACCAGGATCTAAAACATATCTGTTTCTTGAAAGTGTTGGGATTGATTCACCATCTCCAAAGCTTTCCAAGAAAAGTAGAGTTGCACTTTACTTAGATAAACAGCTTAAATTGCCTTAAGCTGATGATTGCAAGAACTTAATTCCTCCCTTTCACCTCTACATTTGAAAAAAGTACAATGTTGGATTGTGTTTTCAAGATGCGTATTTTGCTTGAAAATATTTTAAATGAAATTGCTCAATACGTGGAAGCCATTAACACTTTATTTAATGTAATTGGAACTTTTTGTTTCCTCCCCAGGTATCAACAGTGCCAGAATTTGGCCGCATAATAATTTATACTACCAGCCTTCGTGTGGTGAGAACCACTTTTGAAAGATGCGAACTGGTTAGAAAGATCTTTCAAAATCACAGGGTTAAATTTGAAGAAAAAAACATTGCTCTGAACAGCGACTATGGAAAAGAACTAGATGAAAGATGCAGGAGGGTCTGTGAAGTTCCCTCACTCCCTGTTGTGTTTATCGATGGCCATTATCTTGGGGTAAGTAAAGCCCGAGCCTATGTTTTATTCTGCGGTCTGGAAGAACAGATGAAAATCTTGATGAATGAGAAGCAGGGTTTTTAGAAAATTGTTTGCGATGCTGGAACTATGGGAACAATCAAAGACAGAGATCCCTTTGTGGTATGTGCAGTGCAGATCCTCACTGACAGGTTTGATCTGAAGATGCAAAAGATAACCAGGGAGAGACTATCAAGAGGGGAATAAGATGCAGTAACACATTCTAAGCTATCTTGTGTTTCTTAAAAAATAGCTTATCTTTGTAGTTGAAACCATGAAAATCTAGAGAAATGGATTTTTTTTCCTCAGGGGAACCTGTGTGTATGATTGACCCACGAAGATGAACACACATAACATAAACCTGTCATTTAGTAATATCTGTGTTGAATATGAAACTAACAGCTTGGGGTGTCAGACCTTAAACAGGCGTTGAATTTCACATGATGTAGTCTGTAGCAGGCATCTGTGACCAGCTGAACATTGTTTTAGGTATGGGATTGGTTAATACTTCATTTTAGAAAATCCTAGCGGTAAAAGGGAGAGAAAGCCAGCCCAACTCTGCCTTGTTGCAAGACATAAATTCCAAATGGAAAACTACAATCCAAATTTGTACTCTGGTACTCTGGGTCTAAAAGCCTGTTGGTATTTGAAATCACCTTTTCATTAAGGCCAGCCTGTACTTTCGAAATCTATTTCTTGGAAACTGAAAAAGATCAGAGTTTAAAAGAAAGAGATTCTGGAAAGCGGCACAAATAAAACAGCTTGGGAGCTCAGAGAAGGTATTTGTCTCGAGCAGTAAAGAACTAGCAGTTAGCAGGAACAGCGAGACTGTGATTTGTGATGGCAAACTATATTTAAACACAGCAGGGTTATTGTGTTTGTATCGCTTAACACTTTCATTTTCACAAAAGATTTAAGTAACGAAATGAGATGTAATCAAGCATCAGGTCATAATGGATATTGGGCCTGGGTAAACACCCAAATACCCTTTCTCCCCATCCCGTTCCTTGCTCTTGGAGTGGTTCCCGGAGCACTCTAACAAATGCATGTGCTGGCCCAGGGCTCGCCAGACGGTTGCAGCCACTGCAGAACCGCCTGTGTGCAGAATATCAGCAGACAGGGAATTTTGCCTCCTAGTAGAGAATGCTTTTATCAAAAACCTGAGCCGGAGGGCTCTCCAGACAGCCAGGAACAGAAGTGGTTCATTCAAAAGCAGCTCAAAATTCAACAGGATTCAGACTTTCGTTCACTTAATTATCACCTTAAAAATAAAAGTAGTGAGTTATGATGGAGTCCAAGAAAATCTCCGTCCGTGTGTGACCAATTTCTCAAAAGAATTAGGTTAAAATGCTGAAATGGATTGAATAAATTATTTGCTCAGCTCTGGGTGAAGCCTGCTTCCAGCCGTGTTGGTGTGATGGATGGGCCACTAATTCATTCCTGCCTTTTTTTTTTTTTTTTTTTTGACAAGATCACGGGAAACCTGTCTTTTAACAGAGGAGCAATAGTGTAACAAGCAATACAATCTCATTAAAACCATTTAAGTATTGCATGAGATATTTTGGAGAGGTATAGGAAGGAAGGCAAGTGAATTAGGAAGGTAGCTGTCTGCGGGAGAGACAAATCTAGCCGTCCAACTACCTGCTGACAGGTGCTCAGCAGGTTTTACCTCCTGTAGGTAAAAAAATGAAGAAAGAATTTGGTCTTCTGGTCTACAGGCATTTATTACAGCACGGCAACTCCATTCATATTGTCTAACAAGTAAAAAAAAAGACAAAAGCATTCATCTGCAAAACAAACACAAAGTCAGACTTGGGGGGTGTTTTCTTTCTCCTTTTTTCTTTTTTTGATTAAATTGATGAGGCACACTGTGGTTAAATGGAGCAGACTTTAGCTCCAGGAGAAGATTATGAAGTTATTCTACATAACAGCAATATTATTTGTGGATAATCTGCTTTGTGGGCAGGGAGTGGTCCAGGAGATGCCTGCTCTGCTCACGGGGAGCATCACGGCCAGCCAGGATGGTGGCAACCCCTTGCCCTGCCAATATGGTTCCCCCCCAACCTGTACTCACAGAGAAGAAACCTCGTCTGTGAGCACAGGTTGCGGGGGGGCCCACATTGGCAGAACCCAGGTTTCTGCCCTCCCCTGCTCTCTACTGATTATCACCAAACTGGGCGGCACTGCTGCTTTGGATGTGTTGCTACAGCATGGCTCTTTAATGTGCTTTAGCTAAGAGGAACCAGGATGGGAGAACCAAGTTGGATGTGAGCAGAGCGAACCCAGGCAGCCCCTGGGGCGGTGGGAAGGGAGAGCTCCAGGGTCAACCTGTCACTGACCCCTGATAAGGAATGTACGTCCATACACTGCGCTCGGTAAAGGTGGCAAACCCCCATTATTTTATGTCAGTTTTAATTTCTCTTTCTTAACACGGCTTCACAAGAGAGGTTGGCGTTCATTCATTCAGGAAGACAAATAAGGAGGGGGGAGCACTTTGCGGATCGAGAAGGCCTGGCAAGGAAGTAGTGACCCCCCAGCTATGTCAGTGCCTGGTGGATGTGGCACCTTAAGAAGACAATGCATCCGTGACACCAAAGGCAGTAAATTGGCTGGAGCCTGTGCTGAGCTTGTATTTCATTAAAATGTCATCTAGAACTAATTACAGAATTTGGTCTCATTGGTAACAGTGGACATTTCTATAAAGCCTTTTATGATAATTATCTTCTGATATGTAAATGCAACACAGGAATCCAGAAGCCTGGCGTGTCAGTAAATTAATCATGCAATATTTTTTTCTCTCTCTTTTTCTGTCTCTCTTTTTAAAAAAAAAAAAAAAAAATTGAATATTTATTTCCTGGCAAATCCCTCCCCGAAGGATATTGCATGTAACAATACAAAGGAGAATCTATATTGAGCCAGGCACCTTTCAATGAGTCATAAGGAGACAAAAAACCCCAACCCCTAATTAAAATATGAACAGTTTTGGAAGGGGACAAGAATATTTTTAATGAGATAGATGTAACAAAAGCACCGGAACACGACACATGTGCATCTAATAGAAGATACGGTATCCAAGCCATTCAGAAGCAGGGACAAGGCTGTTGGAGCACTGCAGGCTGCGCGGATAAATCTTCACGGCGCTGTGGAATTTATCATCGCCCGCACAGGGAGAATGAAACGCACCCCTGCCTTGGGCAGAAGCAACAGAAAAATCATATTTAGCCCCTGCCAAACAAAGTCCTGCACGCTGCAGTACAGCAGGGTTTTTAATCTTTTTTTTTTTTTTTTTTTTTTGAATCAAATCATTGTATTTCTTGACACACGCTGTCTAAATATCAGTCTTTCAGGAAATTGCAGGTTCTTGCTGCAGCCTGCTCTTCCCCAGCTGATCTCATCCCTCCTTTTCACCTGAGGCTGTCTCCATCTGAAATGGAATTATGCCATCTGCTGGGCCACCAAAGCAGAATAAAAAATGACTTCTGAAACCCAGAAAGCAACACAGAAAAATGAAAAAAAATAAAAAATGGAGCATTCATTTACTCTTTTACAAAGGCAGCCAGGACTGTTAGAAGTTGATGTTTTGTAAAGAACCACTCTGCTGGAAAGGGATGCACATAAAAAAAAAGACAAATAGAGTCATCTTTAGTAAAGATGTTAGCTCACTGCATAATTGTTTTAAAATACATTTATTTTATTTTTGACTTTAAATGTGTGACTGAATTCAGTATTCACCTGCCATATAAACCTACTTGAATCTTTTTCAAATATGTGACTTCAAAAATTTTCCTTTTTTCCTGAAGAAACTCTTTCCTATTAAATTTCCCCAGCTGTAATGAATCCACGAGCTTTACAGGAAATTATTTTATTTGACTCATTGGTTATGATTATTTCCTAAGAATGACGAGGCTACTTTCGTAATTGAGTTTTAGAAAATATCTGTGTGACATGTTTTTGCGATACAAGTAGTAACTGTTCCCTTTTTGCTGCTTTCCAGTGGCCGTACATAATTGGTAGCTCTCAGTTGCTCCCATGGTTTGTTGAACACGTTCTCCTGGCGTTCGCTTGGTGGGGTGGATGTGAGCGGCTCAGTGGCAGCGAAACTATGGTGTAATCATTGCATCGAGTAAACTAGCGTTTTCCCACTTGCTTCCTCCATTTTGCATTTTAACATTGCAGGAACAGCAGGTTTTAATTGATCTGATAGCTCTTTGCGTATCAGTCTTTCAGTTCTTTGCGTATCAAATCCAACATTTCTGGTGCTGGTACTATATACTGCGGTGTCAATTTTCTTGGTTCACGGGCAGATTTCCAGGCATTTAATCATGCTCCATGCATGTCTGCTGCCAAGGTGCACCTCGCGGTGAGAGATGTAGAGTTGTAGGCTGAAGAACATGTGAGCTTTGGGCCAAGACAGGGATATATACAGCCTGTCTCCTCCCTAAGACAGAGCGAAAAACCATGGCAGGTCCAGTAAGGGTAAGGGGTGTGATTGCATTCTGCCGCCTTAACGAGAGGCCTCGCCTGTAAACTTAGCAAAAGTTTATTTTTAAGGAGCTTATTTGTCTGCACAGCAAATGTGTCCACAGGAGAGGTGTTGCAGCACTGTGCTGATATTTCTCTGTGTATAAGGAAGCACCGGGAAAAGAGGCTGCTTCCCAAAATCAGCGGGAATTCTAGTGCAGCTGGATGCAGAGCCATATATCTATGTGTACTCCTGGATGAAGGATTGCATGGCGAAAATGGCAATGGGCTACATCCCAGATAAGCGAGCAACAGGCTGTTTTAGCGACAGGATGGATTTAATGAACCTTGGATTTGTCCTAGTTCTGCAATTAGTGGGACTGTACCTGAAATACGATGCTAATTTCTGGACGTTCTCAAGAGAAAATCGGGAAAATATTTTGAAGAATAAAAAATGGTCTTGAAAACCTGTTGAGTGATTTAGCCAAGTCCGGGGCCTTTCCTTGCCAAAAGAAGGGCAAAGACCTGACCGCAGCCCCTGGGCTCCCCCACCATGGTCGAGAGCTCCTGAAGTTAGTAGATAAAGGGTTCACAGGCCGGTGTTTTGAAATTTAACTGGTTAACAAAACTGAAAACTCACTTCTCCCTGCTGCCTCTATGTTAGGCCTCCCTGCGGCCTAAATGTTATGGCCGCTGTCACTCATGCTCCTTATGTCAGTCTCAGGAAGGACAGACTCTGTAATGTTTCGCATCCCTTTGTGGGTAAGTGTGGACTGAGTACAATCTAGGAAGAAAAAGAAAAGCATCACTTTCTGGTCAGAAAGCAGCCATTGGACTTACTTGACAGCTGCTTTAATTACTCTATTAATTACAGACTCTGTGTGTTAAGATTCACAGATCCAAAGGGAAGGTTAACCTCTGCATAGTATCTTTTATTCAAATTTCACTTGAGGCAGCTGTTAATCAGAAAAGACATGCTGAAACACTTAAGAACGTCAATAGCCATTCAGACGTTACGTTTTTAATTCTAAAATCATAGTAATGAGGCTTTCCACTTTCAAAGTAACACAGGTGGCCAGGGGAATGTCATGTGAAATATAAATCCTGTAAAATATGAATCTATAATGGGAAACCTGTCAGACTTTTAATTACACTGCTGCAAAAGCCGGCCGACGTTGTCACACAGCTTCGCTGTGACAAGGAGCAGAAGTCACAGGAGTGTTTTTGCCAACTATTGCCACTGGCAGAAGATCCTTCCCTAAACGAGGGCAAATCGGGGCTTGTCTGGCTCAGGGAATTTGCAGTGCTGCAATTACTTCAATAAAGCTACAAATCCTTAAAACCTCGCCTTGGCAAACCCTTGCTTGGCGGTGCCAGTCACTTCTGCTGCCCGTCCTGTGTGAAAGCAGAGGAAGATTCGAGGCCAAGCGTGAGAGGGGCTGACAGTAGGGTGCTGTACCTGGGGAGGAATAACCCCCTGTACCAGTACAGGTTGGGGGTGACCTGCTGGAGAGCAGCTCGGTGGAAAGAGACCTGGGAGTCCTGGTGGACAACAGGATGACCATGAGCCAGCAATGTACCCTTGTGGCCAAGAAGGCCAATGGCATCCTGGGGTGCATCAAGAAGAGTGTGGCCAGCAGGTCAAGGGAGGTCATCCTCCCCCTCTACTCTGCCTTGGTGAGGCCACACCTGGAGTGCTGTGTCCAGTTCTGGGCTCCCCGGTTCAAGAAGGACAGGGAACTGCTGGGGAGGGTGCAGCAAAGGGCTACCAAGATGATTAGGGGACCGGGACACCTCTGTTATGAAGAAAGGCTGAGGGATTTGGGTCATTTTAGTCTGAGAAGAGAAGACTGAGGGGGGACCTTATCAACACTTATAAATACTTAAAGGGTGGGTGTCAGGAGGATGGGGCCAGGCTCTTTTCAGTGGTGCCCAGTGACAGGACAAGAGCTAAGGGGCACAAACTTGAGCATAGGAAGTTCCACTTAAACATGGGGAGGAACTTCTTTACTTTGAGGGTGGCAGAGCCCTGGCACAGGCTGCCCAGGGAGGTGGTGGAGTCTCTGTCTCTGGAGACATTCAAAACCCGCCTGGCCGCATTCCTGTGCAACCTGCTCTAGGTGACCCTGTTCTGGCGGGGGGGTTGGACTAGGTGCTCTCCCGAGGTCCCTTCCAACCCCTACCATTCTGTGATTCTGTGACAGGCTCCTAAAAGCTGCTGTGCTGGGGACACAGAGAGCCCTAATGCCTATGTCGAAGCTGGTACGCTCTGTGCCCATGATCTATAACAGAATTCAATAGAAGAGTCAGCACAAGTAAGGCTCACTGATCTGAGCCTCCTATCATCTTCTGTGACTAAGTAACCACAACTAATTACCTTGTAGATACTTCTTTTTGAAGAAAAAAAAAGTCTCTTTGAAAGTGTAGCACTGTAATAGTAGCATTCACTGCAAAAGTGGCACTCACATCCACTAAAATATTAATATTTTGCTTTTTAACTCAAATGAAAATCATCAAACACAGTCAAAAATGCTTGTTTTTTGTAAAAAGCCAGACCAAACAGACTTTCTACTGGGAAATTAACCTTAGTAGGGTCTCATACAAAATCCTTTGCAATGTTTTAGTGGCTCTTAGTTGGCTTTTGGGCTGCACACTTGTAGCTGCTGCAGTCCCCAGAAGGTACAGTGAATGGTTGGGCACTAATACATACATTAGTGACTCATATGTGTTCCCTGTGCTCCCCAGCAGCCTTTCCTGTACCTCCCAGTAACAGGGAGAGTGGTGTTGGTGGGGAGCCGGGGCTGAGAGCCCCTTTGGCTGACTCTGGACAGCCCAAAGTGGTGGTGTATCCAAGCCTTGTACCAGCATCCCACCACGCCTCATCTGTGTACCAGCATCCCAGTGCACCTCAGCCCTGTGCCAGTGTCCCACCACACCTCAGCCATGTACGAGCATCCCACCGCACCTCGTCCATGTGCCAACATCCCACCACACCTCAGCTGTGTACCAGCATCCCACCGCACGTCGTCCATGTGCCAGCATCCCACCACAACTCAGCCCTGTGCCAGTGTCCCACCACACCTCAGCTGTGTGCCAAAAACAAACCCAAAAATGAAATTTAACAGTCTGGGCATGCAGGGAATAGCAAACTGGGGCAGTACTATGGCATGAACCCACCACCTGGTCTAGATATGGCCAATAGCCCTTAATAGCGGGTAAGGGCTGTGCAGTTCCCTCTGTCTGTGCCTCATTTTCCTCACGTTTTGTTGGTTTCTTGTGATTCACAGGTTAAAAGTGTCTGTGAGTGTTTGGTATGATTTAGTATTCGGTGAATTTGGTTACATAAGTGAAGTGTAAGCATTCAAATGTCGCCCTCTAATTAGAAAAAAAGGGAAAAAAAGTTTTACATCATCTTTGACACTTTAATTTTGTTTGCAGTAATCTCTTAACATTTACTTTCAGGAGAAAAAAAGGAAAACCACTTCAGTACCGCCTGGGTTCAGATCACAGAACCCCCCAGAGGCCTAATGTACTCAGACTAAATTATTATTATTCATTGTTGTGTCTGACTTTAATGTTGTTACAGTATTTTCATTACCCTTTTTCTCCTTGTGTTATACATTAGGCATATTGTGTCTTAATTCAATGCTCAACTGCCAGAATATTCAAAATACAATTTCCTCCTCTCATTTTGCTACATTCTCTGATGTGTTGTATATTTATATAATTGTAATTTTTGACATGGTAACTAGACATATTTTTTATTCTGTCAAGAAGCATACCCTGTAAAATAAAGGGAACACAATCAGAATTTCCAAGCTGTGTCACATTTTACAAAAAGGCAACGTGATACGACACCTGGTAACAAACTTCAGGCACCGCTATCAGAACTGCGATTAGATTGTTCTCTCCTTCCAGCTTTCCTAAGGTTGACCTAATTACAAAATACTTAATGAGAGCCAAATTTTTCCTCAGCCTGTTTAAATTTTCAAGGCCAAATCTTTTAATCATCTCTGTTTTTTCATGCTAAACTGGCTGACCCTTTTCTTCTTCTTCTTACTAATAGGGTGCTGAGAAAATTTTACTAATGAATGAATCTGGGGAACTGCAGGATCTCTTAACCAAAATTGAGGTAATTGTATTTCTGCGAATAAATATAAGGAATGTACATTGAATATTTGTAACTGAGTAGATTTTCTTTCTTTTTTTTTACCAGTTCCTTTTCTTTTGATATAAACTGATGATCTCCAACGCTTTTTTTGTTTTTCTCTCTGAATGAATGATATCGGAGTATCCCAGCCCATTAACTTTGAGAAAACGTGAATGGCGATAACATCAAACCAAAATGTCCATCTCCATTTTCTCTTGATTTTGCCACAGCAGGAAAAGCAAGTCATTTTCCCTTTCCCATAACTTTTGACATCATCTTTGGTATTTAAGCTTCACCATGCCCTGGGGGAGTCGGGCCTCTCGTGTGGATGCTGCACGGCTTCTCTGTGTGCTCCACTGAACGCGTTGGGAACCTGCACGTCTGCGTTCTGCTTAGACCTAAAGCTGGACATCTACAAAATCTGGGCAAATGCTGGAAGTTTCCAATTACACCAATTTGCACAAATTCACAATTTTCAAATGACAGGTTATCATGCCTTTCTCCAGCTCTTAGTTTGCCTTGTCCATTGGAGTTCTGTGGGGCAAGTTTGCCATTTATTGCGAACAGTTGATGCAGGCTCCCTGAGGACACTTGGAGTGTGGGTCTGCTCCCACAGCTTTGCTGTAAGCCAAGATCTCTACTGGTCATCGCTTTTCTGCTGGTCTTGTGCTACTGGCTGCTCAAGGCATTTTCTTTTTTCCTTTGGATAACCTGCAACAAAGAACATTTTGGGGAGACCTGTGTCACAGTGTCTGGGTTATATGGATAGCTGTGTCCTTAGAAAAAGAATGTATTGCTATTAATTATCTTGTTATTTTGAAATCACCCCTAATCAAATTAAGATAACACTTAAGCTTCAGAAGTATCTACCATCAACATTAAAAATAGATAATGCAGGTATGATATTTGTAAAAGACACTGATGAAAGAGAAAAAGAAGGCTACATCTAGTTTATTTAACCCCAAGGTTTTTCTTTCCCTGCATTTAGCCAAACTATAGCATATGCTTTCCTAACACGCTCTCAGTAACTCTTTGTATACCATACACCTTTGAGTTTATCACAAAATGAGTATCTCTTTTCTGAAGCATGTTGGTTTCTTACAACCAGCCTCCTTCAGCAGTTCAATCCTCCAAAAGTTCAGGTCAGGCTGAGCCCAAGGGTTTTTCACCTCCGTCTCTTTCAGGAGGTAGATTTTTATTATCCAGAAAATCATGAACTGCCTCATCCCTTTGCAGTGCAGGCGGTACCTTCTGCAGTTGTCTGGCCTGTTCTTTAACTCAGCAAAACTTTCCTCGTCTCGTGACTCCGTGTATGTATTTCTGTATAAAATGTAGAAGAACCTGTTGGCCATATTGATCCATATTGAATATCTAACCAGAAACTATTAGACAAAAGCATACATGTGATTAAAGCATGCAGCGTTCTTGTTGTCTGACTAGAAAGGTTAGCTAATGCACCTCCTTAACATTTTTCATTACTTTGGAATGAAATGTTCCCAGATCCTGCTTTGGGGGATGCTATAACTTAATTACCTAGCCCAATGAGTGCCCTAATCTTGGGACAGAAAGTACATCTATCAGACAAACAATGCCAGACTACAGAAAACTGATAACTGCTTACTGAATACAATCACTGCTTCACTCTTTTGGTTTCGTTTCTTTTCTTTTCTTTTCTTTTTTTTTTTCCATAAATGGATTAGCTACAATTACAATGGGCGGTCAGGTTTCTTCATTACTGAAGATGCAGAAAGTGGTTACACAAACTGTCATCTGTTCGAGAAGGAAATGGGCATGGTCCAAGGAACAGAGCTGAAGCAATTTTGCATATGTTTTTGGTTAGTTCTCTTAACTACATGGAAAGGTAGCTATTTACAAGCCCAAGAAACAATAATAAGTGTAAAGATTAAAATTATTATTCTCTTAAAATGCTGAGATTATTTGCAATAGTGTCCAATGAAGTAAACCATGATAATAAATTATGAAATACGTGGGCATTCCTGAGATAAAAAGAATGCTAATTTTACATTAAATACTTCCAAACATTGTCCCCGGAGAAGTTAATAGAAGCAGGAGTTGTTTGCCTGGTGAAGGAAAGTGGCAAGTTTATGAGCTACAGGACAAAATGAAAAAGTGCCTTTTTTGCATATTCATGTGAGTTGTCAATACATGAATGCTGTTATTAATGGTTTTGAAAAAATCTTTTCAGTTTTCTTGATGAAGCTACAAGAAGGACTACATTATTGGTACATATTTTAGTATACTCTGGTAATAATTTGTGATGAATTTTTTAGTGGTGCGTAATTCCTCAGTCTAACCCTAGCAGGAATTGTATGGATTTTTGTTCTTCCTTTGTAAATAAATCTGTAAAGTCTTTACTCAACAGCGCAAATTTAAAGCCACATATCTGTGCTGTGGTAAGTACCCAACGTGGTGCACCTTTCATTTCTGTAATGCAGAACTTTAAGGCAATCATTTAAACAAGCTAACAACATTATCAGCAAGGGAAACTTAAAAATGTCTTTGAAATCTCTTCTTGTGTTCTCCATTGTCTTTAATCCAATACAAAACAGAGTAAAATTATTGTTTTACTCAGGAATCGGGACAATTGAGGGAGCTCAAGCGTTGCTTGCAGCGATTTTCTCCAGGTATAACTGTTGAATATTGATGATCTTTTTTCTTTACACTTAAAGCTTCCGCATTCTACATTCATAAATTTGAATACACCACTTATTTCCACAAGCACTACTTGTCAGAAGCTATGAATTGCTTCTTGATATGATCAACTCTATCTGTAATAGGAACAACCTGTTCAACAAGGGCCTGCAAGTGCTAAAAGTCATAATATCTTAACGTACAACACAGAAAATATACTGTCAACATAAACTGCCTGGAGTTTAGATTCCATCAATTGCAATACCTCTTAGAATTGATCTAGACCTAAACTGCATCAGAGTAGTGTATGCAAGCTATCCTTTAGCTAGCTATTTTGGCAAGTATAAACACAGGCCACTAAGATATAACATGACTGATGAACCTGCAGGCAGCCTCTCTGATTATTGCATGTGGATCTGACCGCAGGAAAAGGCAGATGTACCGGTCTTCCATGGTGGTACACCTTGGGATGGGGCGGTGGGTATTGCTCAAGATGAGAGACAGAATGTGTAATCTCAGCCATCCTGGAGCCCCTCATTGTCCTAGAGCTTATGGTGGTTTATAACATTTTTGTCTTTCTCACTTTCTTCTTTGAGCAGAGAGTCCAGCATCCTCACGAGTGCCCCTCTTGCGGGGGCTTTGGTTTCCTACCCTGCTCTGCGTGCCATGGGAGCAAGATGTCTGTGTTTCGGAACTGCTTTACGGACTCATTCAAAGCCCTCAAGTGCACCGCCTGCAATGAGAACGGGCTACAGCGCTGCCTGAGCTGTGCAGGCTAAGAATGGCATCTCCACACGTACAAACTGATTTTATGGTACTGCACCGATTTGTAATATGATTTTTTAAAAAATTAATCTGTTTATCCAATTCAGTCAATAAAAATCAATTTGTAGTATACTTCTGCTGGTTTGATCATTGGAGCCATTTAAACCTAGGTCACTTGGCCATAACATGAAGTCTGAAATGTATTTTTCTACATTCTTTATAGAGAGATTTTTAGTTTGCAAAACTTATCATCTTATCAGCCCTTTGAATGTGAAGTCTTTCCTTCTTCTATGTGGGATCATCACCAATAGTACGTGTTTCTGCTCCCAGAGTCCAGAGTCATGCTCTCAAGATTACAGCAGAATGAAACTTGACCTTCAGATTATTGAGTATCTGCAGTTTACAAGCTTAGTGAAATAAAGATTTTGTGATGTGGACTGGCCCAAGACCATTCCAATTGGCACTGCCCTGAAAAGTCGCTATGGATGAATTTTAGCCTTAATTCTAAGTGGCAACAGAGGAACAGAAACATGTCTTAAAAGCCCCATGAATCAGCTTTCTCTTTTAGTACTGTTTTGCGTTCAGTACTAAATTAAAGTTGCTTGACAAAGTTACATAAACATTTAACATAGTACAACACTGGTTATCGACAGCTACTATCTCAGAGCTTTATGATCCTCCACATCACAATAGATCCTATCGGGATCAAGTGAGAACACCAGACATTGTCATAAACTGCAGAGAAAGCAACTGAGGATGAGATTTCTGCCTTTTCAGCTTAGTTCAGCTGTTGTGATTTGATGGCTAGCCTGGTGCAAGTGTTTTAGGGCGTCTGTTCTCTCCAGGAGGGCCACTGGTCTACGCCAGACAACTCCAGCACTCTGTACGCCTTTGTCATTTTCGGTGGGTTTCCCCAACACAAGCTCAAGAGGATTAGACATCGGTTAGTCTGAATGGCCTGTAGGCTCTCCATATTGAGTATATTCCGGTTTGGAAGTGCATTAGCATTCATGCAGTTCCACAGAATACTTTTTAACAGGGTAATTTAGGGAACCACCACCTTCTGCTTACATTGACATTGTACATCTTCCTCCTGTTCCTGCTGTCAGTCTGTTCTGGCACAAGCAATGCAGGGGCTTAGCACCTTCTTGAAATTGGTATTCCCTAGAAAAAAGCTTCCACGGTAGGCATTTCATCCTGCCTAACCTGCTTTAGCAAATGCTAAGCCATGTCACTTCTTGCTCTTTGCCTCATTCTTTGTAAAGCTGTGCTGGCTGGGGTTTGGGTAAGCGCAGTTGGCTTTACCAGAGGCTGTTTACTCAGGTGGAGGACCCCATTCCCTTCCCTCTTCCCCATACAACCTTGCTTAATTTGTCTGTGATGGGAAACTCAGCTTTCCTTTCAGTGTTTTGGGCACAGCATACCTATGGTATAAAGCAGGGTAGCTACAGCTGCACAAAGCATGGCTTGCAAAAATCCCCTTCTGATAACATTTGCGTTTCCTGATACCTTATTTCTCTCACCAGAATCAACAGAAAACAACCTTTCCTCCACCTCCATTCCACTCGCTATATCTAGAGGTGGTAGCTGGTGCTGAAGACTTGGACGAAGTGGGCTAACTTATCTTTTTGAACATTTGAATATAAAGGACATGCATATTCTATGAGATATTGAATGTGCAGGCTTGAACGTGCTTGTAAGATCCTGCTGCTCCTACAGCTTCTACAGAGAGGCTCAGAGGGAGCGTCTGGATCTTCTGCATAACATGAGAGAGATTGAATTTTCTACAGAGGCCATCCACCATGCTTAGCAGCACCTCAGCTATAAAACTCTGAGTTGCAGATGTGCTTAACTTATTACTGCATGGGTAAGAAGAAAAGAAAGAAAGAAAATACAGTTCCCTTCTTTCATTTTATACTGTCACGTAACCTCCGTTTCTGGCTAATATTACAGTCCAGATTGGTATCATGGGCAATGAAAGCATAAAGCAGAATACTGATGCTTAGAATGCCATCATTTCTGATGCATGAAAACTTACTTTTTTTAGTTGTTAGTATGCTGTGGATCTAGGGGCTGACCGCATTCACAGTAGTAACACCACACTTAAGACAACATAAGCAAACTTGCCCTTGAGGGAAATTACTGTTGAAGAAAATGTCAGTGTATTTGTGATATTGTAATTCCACAGTCTTCACCCTCGAAAAGACATTTTCCTCAATGAGACTGTCCATATCACTATTCTTCCACTACGTGGTCAAATTACTATAACTCGTCAAAGTAAGCTAAAACATTTTCAGTGAAACTGAAAATGTTCTTCATTGACGTGGAATAAGGGTTTGAAGCTGGTTTTCCCACCTCTCAGTCAATTAGAAAATGAATTCTCTTCAGAGAGAGACAAATACACTAAATTGTATTTCTGGAGTTATAATAAAATAAAATTCCTGATTTATCTCCAGGGGCCATGCAAGAGACCTAGGGACTGTCCTAGCCTACGCACTACCCTTCTAAAAGAGGCAATTAACTCCTGCAAGCAAAGGTGAGAAAAAACCTTCTTAGTTTTCTTTTTAGAAAGAGAAACGATGAAAGTAAAATGTCACATTTTTTAGAATCTTTTTTTCAGAGTTTTTTAAGGAAGACTAGGAGATAATAAAACACAAGACATAATGCTCACAAATAGAGCATTCTTCAGGCACTATATATTTTTCAAGAAACCTATGACAAATTTCCAGTACTAGAAAAGTTCTTTTTTTCCTCTGTCATCAACTGAACGATGAGCTTTTTCTCTCCATCTATATTTTCCTTGCATCTATATTTTCCTGCATGAAAAACAGAAACAACCCCATTTTTTTTTTGCAAGAAGATGCTTTTACTGCATGCTTTACTATCTTTGCCAAGGTGTTGGGTCTGGCTTCTCCAGCTGTCCTAGAAACACTGAAGGTGACAGAATGACATTACTTAATGCAAACCTGGGAGCCAGGTCAAGGATATGATGCTTTCTGGTATAAGAGATGTATCAGGCAGCTACTAATACAACTTTTAAGATAGTCTGAGAACAGACAAGGGATACAACTCTGTTCTGATTTACACCAGTATTGCATCTTTACTTCCAAGGAGTTAGCAGTGATCTCCTCTGATATGACAAATAAGACTCATCCAACTGCATCGCTGTACAGGATATTTTTCTATTTCTAAACGCATCAGGCTCTGCTCCTCTTGTTTCTGGCCCTTGTTGCTACACTGAGGTAAGGATCCAAGAGGATGTTCTCTGGCTGACAGCTCAGCATGTTAACGTATGTGAGAGCAAGGTAATCCTTAGGCTGTCTGCTTTGCAAAATAATTGTTTTGATCCTGAGAAATGGAATGATTTGGAGTTTTCAGGCCTGTAGCTTGCACTGTGCTTTCCAGTGTGCTACATATCCCTCATACTGATACGCTACATCCAGCAGGTGGCTTGGCTTTACCAGGATTCACGTTCCGGGACCTGACACGGTGCAACTCATTCTCTGATTTTTCTATAAACTTAATTATTCTTTTCATTTTTTCATGGGCTCTGGCTACCGGTAACTTTCATGAAAAAGAACTGAAAAGTAGAAATTGAAATGCTGCAGGGAACCGGCTCCTACATCAGGACCATCTGAAGTCTCACAGACTTGAAACTTCATGGATAAACGCAGACCCTCCCGTGGCAAAGGCTTCTACTGACTGGCAAATAAAAGTATCATTTCAGCCATAAGCCACAAAGACCCTGTGACTATTGCTCTGGAGATTGTATATACCACTCTAACTGGCCAGACAAACAGGATATTGCAGTATATAATGACCTGCAGAATACATATACTTTGGCGACATCATGGCGCTTTTGAAAGGAGAAAACTTTTGAACCGGCTTTTTGAAATAAAAAGAATGTTTAGAACACAGCAGGAAACAAAGCAGAGTAAGATAGACTAGGCTGCTACGGATAACATTTGCCGGTTAATTTTTGGAAAGGGAATAACTGCCCGTTTTGAGGTAGAGAAAGGAGTGTATGACTACTTTCTAAAACAAAATCAAATGCCGATGCAGTAGGGACTAGCAACTGAATTCACACACAGCATGAGATCTTTGCAGAAGTCAGATGCTTTTTCAACATCTACACACATTCACTTATGTGAGTTCAGACCCATCCGAGATGAAACTGCGCATGTGACTTTAGTGACAAGATGGTGATTAGGAGCTTCTTTTGAGCTTTCTTTTCTCCCTAGGTTTGGCTTCAAGCCTGCAACAGCAGGTTTTCCTCTACAAGTTTTGACCTAAAACCATGTTCTCTTCCAGTTAATATTGATCTGATGAATTTTAAGAAAAGGATGAATGTTCTTAAAGCACATAGCACTCCTTTCCAAGTAAAAAGCCATGTCATATTGAAAAAACTAATCATATATGATATTTCAACAGATGATCACACATTGACAAACCTACATGTATTTTCATTTTACGTAGTCTCAGGATGGAACCTGAGCATAAGACTCGTCTTTTACCCTGTAGAGGATTTTACTGCTCATAAGAGTAGAGTGCAAGTAAATTTGTTACTCTAAATAGGGAGGATCCCTTTAAGCAGGGTGTTCATCCTCCTCATTTTGTTTTATTTGTATTAACATCGGGGTATTTCAGAGTAACACATTTCTCACTTGCACTAAGAGCCTAGGGATTACGAATTTTATTTAATCTTACACTATTTAATAAGCATTTTTTGTTTTGCTCTTTTGGAGGGTAGCTTACTCTTAAAACCAATGCGCGTTCATTTTCTGTGGGAAAAATCCAGCCATTTTTAATAAGAAATAGCGTGGCTGAAAGTTGATTTCCATTCAATCTCTGGTTATTTCCTTGGTGTACTATTTCTAAAGATATATAAAACCAAACAGACTGTCTTAACCTGTCAGCAGCCTACTGTAACAAAATATTTTATATTAATTTGCAATGAGGAGACTTTCTGTGGGCGATGATGCATAAACAAGCTTTATCTCTTAATTCATACGTAAAAACTATACCAGCCCTAGAGCTTACTGACCTCTCTACCTAATTCTGAAGTTTGCTGATCCCAAACACTGACCTCTCAAATCAATGAGAATCATTCTAGTGATTTAAAAATCTTATTTGATTTGGTCTAGCCTATCTTCCCTTTACAAGTGAAATACAGAGTTACAAAATTAATGCTATATAGTATATAGTATAAAAGCCTCTTTTAAAATAAGAATGTAGCATGTCTTGAAGCCTTCCAAGATGTTCAGTCACCCTGTGAGTTAATTTGCCACACCTGGGAATTGTGGGAATTAATCACACATAATTGTGACAGAAAAGAACCTGATAGGTCTTGAAACAAGAGAAGTTAATTCTGCTGTAAGTAAACACGTATTGGAAGAAAACTGACTATTGACTGCAGTGTCATGTGAAAAAGGTAACAAAAATTCTTAAGAGTTTTGGTGTTTTGTTAATGAAAATAAGAAATTAATTTTAACGAGCTGAGTTTTTACAGTTTTCATGAGTAAATACATAATGAAAGATACTTCAGGTACTTTTCCTAGCTATTGCCTTTGTATTATAACATTAAAATTAATTTTATTCTCTTAGCCTGAGAGACATTATTTGACCACAAAAGCATTCAACAGGAAACATTTATGCCCTAAATAATTTGGTGAGGAGAAGAATTTAGATTGCTTAGCTTACTTTAAATAATTTAGAGTGATAGTAAAGGACATTGTAATCCAAGAACAATTTGAAAAATAAAAGTTATTAGAAAGAAATCTTTACACTTAATCCTATTTTTCTTGCTTCTTGCATTAATTTTCTTAGGGGTGATGAATCAGAAAATAATTGCATTAGAAGGAAATGGCTGTGAAAAAAACTTGCAGTTTAAGCTTCTTCTAGCTTATCTGCTCTACTTTGAAAAATTGGTTTCAAATGAGTTAAAAGATTTATGAAACCCAGTAAGTTTTCCACTCAAGAAAAGCCACACCGCAATAAGACATATACTGCCTGTCTCTCTTTGAGGCCTCACAGTTTTTCCACTGATAGAAGGATCTTCTTATTGAAAACAAAGGTTTATTTAAAAGAAAAAAAACCCTCCACAATGAGACGTTAAGTTCAACAAAAATCATTATCCTTAAGTAAGCGACCTGAAATTTGAAAGTACATATATAAAAAAATATGCTGCAGGGTAATGCCCTCTGGCAGCTGACAGAGTTATATTTTGATCTGGAGAAAAACCCCTGTTTCTCTGCTGACCAGTCAGAAGGGGTGACTACAAGTTGTTATTATATGTTAATGTATATGTTTTTATGTATAACATATAACATATGTATATATGTTATATATGTTTTTATTATTGATCATGATCTTTTCAAAGTAAGTAAATAATGATCAATAGAAAATCATTAAATTTCATCATTTAGACACGAACACCCATAAAACTATCCCTTAAAACTTGCTATTTGACTTTATGTTATTAAATCTGATGGATGCATTCTTGTCTGTTACTTATGGGAGAAATTCCTTTCTGATCTCAACTCAGGTAAATTACAAATGAGTGAGGACGACAAACCTTCAAAGCATCATCTAAATCCGAGTACTCTCTGAGCTAACTCCCAGTACCGCCTTTGTGCTATTTCTGTTTGGGGCTCTGCCCCTTATTTAGGCCAATATCTGAGACTTTGAAGACCTTCAAGTCTCTGTCTTACCCCCAGAGTTCACTTCCACATTAATTTTCCCCATCCTATGACAAGTGGGAATAGCACACGGTAGGACAGAGATGTTGTGCTCCAGACCTGTAGGATGATACATTTATGTTAAACCTTATGCATCAATAGAGCTGCACTGGCAATGAGTGCTTTATTCTGCCTCAGGGGTCTAATCAGACAGACAGGACAGACAGACAGTTTGCAAAATTAAAGAACTCAGTAAAAACTTGTCTTTTTTTTTTTTGTTAAATATGAGCACAAAAATAATAAACAGTCATCATCATTACTCATATATTTGAGATATTGCAATCATTGCTTTTGGTATTATAAGAAAATCATGCTGCCTCTCATTACAGCTTGGTGGTAATAGCTGATGCTGATAAGTTTTCCCTTTCATTGTAATCACAGAATAAAATTTACTAGAATACTATCAAACAACAGAACTACACTTTTAAACATAAGTAGAATATTATTATTATTCCCTCCATCAGTAAAGAACTTAGGTGAAGCAAGAATAACTAAAGCAAGATTAACAGACAAACACATTGGGAAGTTTAGGCTGCAATCCTCTTCCTCAGTGCTTTAGAGAGACCCGTTAACACGCTTTAGGTGGGATGTGGAGTTTCACGAAAGGGCTTCTTGCTATTTGATGTCGTATTCCTGCGATACCCCCAGCAGTGCACACAGTGCACCCAGACGACTGGTGCTGCTCTGCCTTTTTCCACGTCCCACGTTCTTTTAATAGTTTGGGACAGAATAATCCTAAATTTGTCAGTCTTTTCTCACATTCTCAACCACAAGTTCACATCCTATATCAAAGAAGAGTTGACAATAAAATCCTCTCCTCTTTTTATAGCCACTATATCTGATCTTCCAGGACATATTTCATGAGCAATATGGTTCAAAAAACCCTATAATATTTTTCTGCATTTATTCTCCACTCCTTTATCGGGTCTATGATGGCAATAAGTCTTTCCTATTGCAGCCTATACTTCTTGCAGAGCATCTAGTGCTCAATAATGCCAAATATGTCATGCCACACTTTACGCTTACCTTCAGCCAACTGTGTATACCTACTTATTGTAGGATTTATAGCCTCAGGGCCTATCCACAAATCCTAATGTCCTACCTTGGAGCTTTCCTACCATCTGTCTTTGCTGTACTATAACTTATGGTCCAGAATATCTTGCTATACCATAACTCAGTTTTAGAATTTGGTCCCAGATTCCCTTGTTTCATCTTCTCTCCCTCGAACAGTTTATCCACCCTGCTCTCCTAAATCCTCAGCTGGTGTCAGCCTTTGTCCCCCTGACAGCCACCTTGAGTGGGGCTATTAACCTCCTGTAACCAATTGTTTTCATCCAGTGCGCACCTGCAGAGAAACAGCATAAAGCCAAAGTAGTCAACATCTTTTCTTTTTTTGCCTTAACTTCTCAGTGAGCTTTATTTTCAAGAGGTTTACTATAACCCCAAAGCACTTTTTTCCCCAACGTGGCATTTCGTGTTGATAATAACAGTAATAATTACAAACAGATAAAGGACTTCTTGGCTGTGAATCTGAAAGTATTTCATAAACAGGGAAGATTGGCACAGCAATTTTGAATGGTAAGTCAGATTTAACATCCCTGATTTAACGTCCCTGCTTGCCTCAGAGGCACTGAGGGAGAGAAAATTAATCTGAACGTCCAGACAAAATCAATCTTTGCTGATGCCCAGATTCACATAGACATTATCAGGCAGAAATTGGAATACACTATGTCTTCTCCTAAAAAAATATTCTTTGAAGTATTTTCCCTGTTGGGTTTGTTGTTTTTTTTTTTTAATTATAAAGGTTTTATAAAAGCTTTATGTCTGAAAAACTAGCAATTTATGACTTTCCTTCTTTTCTTCCTCAGTTGATGTTATTTGATACCTGCAAGTAATTGAATTATAGCTCTATCATGTCTGTTTTAACTTTTAAAATCTGTTTGTGTATAAAAATCAAATATGTTGTAAAGTAAATTGAAAATTTGAGCTAAGACTGAGCAGGAGAGTCACCGTGTAATCACTGTTCCCTAGAGATAGATGGCAATAGGGACATGCTGGTGGCAAGTTTGCTAACATTTTATTATCTTTGTTGGTATTTGATTCAACAATTTATTAAAATACTATTAATATATTCAGCTGTAGTTACTTTCTGAGTGTTTTTACACGGTAGCTCAAAAGGATCAGGTCGTGTCTGTAGACGCAAGGATTTATGTTTCATACTAAGAGAGGTCATCACAAGTTTTTGGAAAACTTTTTCAGTTCTGGGTATTTGCAGTTAGTGATACTTTTTCCTCTTGTAGGCTGCAATTGAAACTGGCTGCAAATATCTTATTTCACAGAGATGTAAGAATTTTCAAGAGCTGTTTCTATTGACCAAATACTGGAAAATGTCTTATCCATGAAGGACCACTATTACCTTCATTGCAAGAGAAAGAGCTTAATGATGACATATGTGTTAGCTGGATACTTCAATTAATTGAAAGAAAAATAACCGCCAGCCTTCATGGATGAAATAGTTTATGTGTTTTGCTATTAAATGAAATTAACCGAATTAAGATTATTAACTAAATGTATTTTACCTCCCTACTCTTATGCACTTTTGTTCTAGAGCTTGACATGTGTGCAATCTGTTCAGAAGGTTTTCTTTCATTTGAAGGGAAATTATGAAAAATTACCACAAGTGACATCAGTTATTGGCTGAAAAAAAACATAGCTGAAAGCAAAACTCGGAATTATAAAGCCCTTTTTCCTTCCTTTGTTTCTGAAGTAAATAATGCAATCTCTTGTTCCACTGCCCTCAGCAATTTGCTTTGCTAGTCCCATCGTGTGCCACGTGGCGTTCTTATTTTTATTGCAAAAATTCTCCGAGGTGGGTCCAAAGCTGTGTTTGGAAGAACCCTTTGCTGGCACAATACTTACGACTTGCTCTAGACTTTAATGGACAAGACCAGTTGTCATTCTTTGTTAGCGCTTCCAGTCCTGCAGGAGACATGGTGCCGGACCTTAGCACTTCAGCAGAGGGTTTGCATATCGCGTTATGCCGCAGGTACAACCATGCCTATTGGATGCTGCAGCACCCACTGCTACGGCTCCTAACTTACCTCCTTGAATAATCTCCGTCATAATGAGGAAAACACATCAGATCTTAGATAAGGCTTCTGTGTTTCACAAAGTAAACTTAACTACCTGTCATATTTCTCGACCCAGACATGATCTTTTTGTTACAGTTTTGAAGAAACAACTTCTTTTAGCATTATACTTGATATGATCTGTTTTAAGCCTAGAAATTCCTACTAGTAAGTGCATATAGACCTTCGGCTAATACAAAGTGTTCCAAATAAAATACAAACATTTCTGTTCACACTTAAAAATAAAAAGGAAATTTAAAAGCTACTTTAAGCATTCTGTTTAGAGTGAGAGACTGGATTTCTCCAGTTACGTTTTCACAGAATCACAGAATGGTTCGGGTTGGAAGGGACCTTAAAGATCATCTAGTTCCAACCCCCTGCCGTGGGCAGGGACACCTCCCACTAGACCAGGTTGATCAAAGCCCCATCCAGCCTGGCCTTGAACACTTCCAGGGATGGGGCAGCCACAACTTCCCTGGGCAACCTGTTCCAGTGTCTCACCACCCTCACAGTAAAGAATTTCTTCCTGATATCCAATCTAAATCTCCCCTCTTTCAGTTTGAGGCTGTTATCCGATGTCCTATCATTACACTCCCTGATAAAGAGTCCCTCCCCAGCCTTCCTGTAGCCCCGTCTAAGTACTGGAAGGGGCTATAAGGTCTCCTCGGAGCCTTCTCTTCTCCAGGCTGAACAACCCCAACTCCCGCAGCCTGTCCTCATAGCAGAGGTGCTCCAACCCTCTGATCATCATTTCTCAGTAACCTCTTAATTTCAGAAAAACTGAAAATAAGAATATTGTTGTCCATTTAAAATATACATTTAATCAGTAGCAGTGAGTATATTTAGGAATTAACAGATGTCTAGCAATGACATTATATGCTGGAGAGAGAACTCTACTCTGTCAGTGTGAAATAAAAAAAGCTAAGGTGAGCTCATTTAAGATATTCTAATACCTAAACCATCAATAGCATAGACAGTGCAGATAAATTAATTCTATTAACTTAGATCATATAGTACAGAATATAATCTAGTACTGATACCTCTGTAGAGGGGTGTGTGTGTATATATATGCATATCTTTAATTTTATTCAAATAACAGTTATGTTCTTCTCTGACTCCTGCTCCAACAATTTTAGATACCGTAACACAGAAAAAACACCTGAATTTGAAAACTTCTGTCGCTTCTGGGAAAATTCCTCTATGTCAGATCCCAGATCTCAATAGAGCAGCTGGATAAAACTTGGATTTCCTTATTCTTTTGTTCTCCTAAGAGCTGCTCAGGGACTGCTGATTTTTAATGACTGATCTACTTATTGAAATACGCTGAGTGCCTCCTCACCATCTCTTCAGCAAAGATATGTGTGGCGTTACGAGTGTTTATGAGCATGTCCAGCTTAACTTTTGGGGATCTCTGCAAAGCTGCCCTCAACACCAGACCCCTAAGGTCTGTCCTGACAGAGGTCTGAAAGTGTGACACCACGCAGGGGTGGAGACTGTCCCCTAAGATGTGGCTTGTCGTATGCCTGTCACACGCTTCTTGTTAGTATCGCCTTAGTGTAATGAACACAGGTAGTGATGTTCTGCTGTATGGTCTAACGATACAAGCAACAGAAGCCTGGAGGGAGAGTTTGCATTTTTTATGTAATTTGTATCTCATAAAAAGAGGCATGTTTTCAACACACAGCTCCTTCTCTAGGTCTGAAATAAAAGCAGCTGGTTTCAGAGCTAAATATGAGCTGAAACCAATTGAATCTGGTTTATTTAGATGTGCATCAGTTAGACCAGAGGTATTTGGTTTCTAGAGGGGTCGTGGCAGCATCAGGAGGTGAAGGAGTGGGAAAAGGAAAGGGTGAGATGACAAAGGTAGTTATCTCTCAGAAGGAGGAGAGAGACAAGTAGCATATAATAGCACACGTCCTGCTACGGACACAGAGAGGAACAAGGGATAATACAATGTGCAATGAAAAAGGTATTACTTTTGACTTGATAGTTTTGGTGTCCAGCAGAGTAATAAATTTTAAATTACAAGTTTGTCTTCATAAGGTGTTGTACAGATTTGCCTTGAGGATCAGGATACGACTCAGCCTGCGTTGCAATGGAATTGATTAGCTTCTCTTTTTGTCTCAAAAAGCAAGGAGGTAAACTGGGAAACTTGTATTCTTGCAGTGCTTGAATTCAGCAAGCACAGCCAGGGTGATTTACCCTGGATCATATGCGTTCACGGAGATTGTAGGACAATCCTTCCTACAAGGTCCCATGTGCAGCCGCTTATTCACCTCTAGTGCTCTCCAATAACACTCCACCTAGTAATGGTCTTAATGACATTTCTTACACATGAGAAAGAATATACCAATTCAGCACTTAAATAAGTGAAATTTAGCATGTTAAGTAAAATTTTAACATAACAGGAATACAGTGCTTGCCCATAACAAGCAGAAGCTGTGTGTTCACTTGATATCTTTAAAATAACTGTAAATAAAAATCCCTCCATAAATGTGTGTGTTCACATCAGCCACTTCATTTTTTTTTTGCTACATCCAAGGCAAGTTTGAAAGAACCGATAAACTATTGTCCTAAAATCATGCTGTTTGAGACATTTCCCATATATTTAACTGGATGCTTTATAGCCTTTCAGTCACTGCACAAAGGACAGACTCTTCACTGCTTTGCTTCTCTTCTGCCCATGTTTGTCTCATCTCAAGGATGACGGGAATTTGCAAACTGTTTTTTTTCCTCCAGTGTGTTCTCAGAGGCACAACCTGGGAGTGTCCTACACTGACCTCACATGGTCCTCTCTGCAGCCCTGGGAGGCTCCTCTCTGTATTTTACTGTGTCCGCGAACTTCCCAGTTTTTTTTCCGTTACGGAAAGTCTTCAGTAATTTTCTTTCTTTTATGCAAAAGAACCTTGAGTTGTACACGAGGATCTGGGTTTTCCCTTATTGAAATAAAATGTAAGAAACAGGTACCTTTCTGGTGTGAGCCGAGGGAGAACAACTTCACACAGCCTCATTGCTCTTTGGATAGTGAATTACATGAAACTTTTGAGTTTATATATAATTTGCTGTTTATTGGACATTTTTTATGTTCTGGAAGGAAACTGCTCATCTTGCTATTCTACACAGTGTCCCTCTGAAGTACACGATGACAGTTAAATCTTATCCCTTGTCTTCCTCACCAGTTCCTTTTAGGTATCCTTGATTCATCTCTAATTTCTACTGTGTCAGGAATCCAGCTAAGATAATTAAATAAGCAAAATGTTTTTGTCCTGTATAAAAGTAATATTATGCAACAGTTAAATTCCTAATGATTAGAAATAATGGAAAAGCATTTTTGTACAAATCATCCCTGGAATCACATTCTCCTAGTGTAGGTGTGGAGGGATTTTTTTTCTTTCCTTTAGAATTAATTGATTTTTTTTTTTTTTTAATAGCAGGGAAAATTAACCTGGTTAAATCTATCAGAGCCTTATAATAAATGGAAATTGCTGTCTCAGCCTGAAGTCAATGATCATATTAAATGCACATTGAAACTAATAGCAAGCCCAAAAATGGTGTTTAAGTAGTGCTGATGTGTAACTTCACTTAAGAAATCAGGTAGATCTCTGATGAGACTGTGGTCTCCTGTTGCCTGTAATAAAGAATGAGTTGACTTATACTCTAGCATTAACTGTGAATGTCCTTGCTGGGAAATCATTATGTTCCTATTTTAAATTTTTTTTTTCTGTTCTATGATATTGGAACCAATCACCATCCAGTACAGAGAAAGTCATGATAGCTATGCTAAAACCCTGTCTTTTCTTCTTAATGTAGCATAATTTAGGCATAAGTATTTTTTTTTTTCTGGGGAGCAAAAGGACAGAGCAGAATAGCCCTACCCCAGAAGCAGTCTGTTAGGCGAACCAGAGCAGACAGTGAGACTGTGAGGCTTGTAGTCGGAAAAAATAGTGATACATAATTCTGTAGTTTCTTTTACTTATACCATGTGGCCTTTTATGGAGCTTCTAGCAAGTTTAGGATTTTTAGCACTGTAATTTGTGCTGCAAACTCTTCTTTGTATTACTGAAGGAGATCCTCTGCAGCAACTGAACTCGTAAATGCATTTTTTAGGATAGATTTTCGGGAGTACTGTTCTCTTTAAAAAAAAAAAAAAAAAGGATTTGAGACTGTACACAGTAATAGCTGTAGACAGGAGAGAGACTGGGCAGAAATGTTGCCTAGATGTGTTCAAAGTTATTTGATCTGGAGACAGTCATTTGGGGTTCTATTTTTACTTCATTGGGAAAGGTCATGAAATCCCGAAAAACATTGCTGGAAAATGGCAGACTGCCCGTAATAATCATGCAAAGAGGACATGTCTTCCTGATTGAATGCAAGAGAAATTGTGGCACAGTAGAAGGGATGTTGAAGGACTTTAAGAGAAATCCTGAAGAAATTCCTATTAGAAACAGAGGAGTAGAAGTGTTACCTAATTCTAGGGAAAGTAGAGATACCTTTGAGAAACAAAGAGCAACCAAGACATGTCATTGTTTCTCTCTCACCTCACTTAATGATACATCTATATAAATGATATAAATAAGAGGGAAATTGTTGTAAATGAGAAGCATGGCTAGCAGGACTGAACAGGCGGGGAAACCATTCTTGTTTTGAACGAGACGCTGATTTTCTTTGGATTTTAAGTTCCTGCTGAAAAGCAGATGCTGGTTGTTAATGTACCTCTCTCACTCCAGGGGTTTGCTCACTCTAATTTAAGCTGCTCTAAGCTCATGACTTAAGTGCATATCATATATCACAAGCGGTCACTTAGATGAGTTGGCTGAATTTTAATGACGTGGGGCAAGAAGTCCCCTTTGTGAGGGTTCCTGGTGAACCAATGCGATAGCTCAGATGCCAAAGCTGTGCAAATATTTCTTAGCATCATTTCACTCATATTTTTCTTGGAAGAAAATACTTTCTCACATCTAATGTCACACGTGGCTGTAGTAGCTGCACTGAACACGGGCCCTAGCCTATTATGTTACCCCGTATATCAATCTGAAATTTGACACAAGGGAACTATGTAACCTCTGCAATATGACACACGCTGGAACCATTATCTCAGCAACTCATGATCTCTGTGGAAGGTGAATAAAATATTGATGGTCAAAAATCAAAATGCTGGTGTTGGTCTCAGTTTGGAAGGTACCTTGACAACTTTGGCACACATTTATTATAGACGTGGAAGTCCACAAGGAATTTTTAGAATATATTGGAGAGTTGGCTAGTTTTCCACCCTCAGAGGTAACATGACACCAATCAGGAAATGAAGATAAATAATCTGTCTGTTGTTAAATCCTTGGAAAACTGTAAAAGAACCAGATTTTCAAAATAAAGTCTACTTCTTCCCATCTTGAACTGAGGAATAATAATAATAATAAACAGATAGGATTTTATTAGTAGAGCAATACAAGAGATTGTATGCTCATGGGAAAAAGGAGAGCATATATATTCTGCTGCTAGTTCCAAAAGATCAGATTTAATTTTGGAATTTAAATGATCATTTGCGCTATACCATATAAGTTAACAGGCCTGAAGAAAGGAAAAAGTTTAAAAAAAAACCAAACCAAAACAAACTAAGAAGCTCCAAACGCCCAGAACTCACGCTGCTATTTCCTTCTCACTTCTTTAGCCTCATTTTACAAATCCAAGTCTCCTGGCAGAGCTGTTGAGTGCCTTTAGCTTGAGCACCTCTTGAAGGACCTCTTGAAGCACCTCCCAGGAGAGGTCCTAAGTGAGGGCGTAAGAGAGCTCAAGTGCTTTCCTTTGCTTTCCCACTGCTGAACAGAATCGTGATGAAGGTGGGCAAAAGACAGGAAAGAACCTGCCTTTGGCAGGATGGAGCCTAATGACTCCTTGAGATCTACACCGTTCCTTTTGAGCGCAGCATGCTTGGTGTTCCTCACTGAGAAAGCGCGCGGTCATGTGGTAGGTGGAATTACAGCCAAACCCTTCTGTGTATGGGGTGTGCTCTGAACTTTCACTTCACGGTGACAACCATTTCTGGAAGTATGAAATACCCTGTAATATCAGCAATGAACTGCAGGAATAGAAGACAGATCACCAACGATAAACTGGAAAACAGTGATATCACAACTTTGATGAAAACAATGGAAACGGGAAAATGTTCTTCCTAATATCGTTGTAAATGAGAACCCAGCACAGTAGGTAGAAGTCTGTGTGGGATGCACTGTATATTATCGGTGAACTTTTGTCCTGAAAGCATTTTATTGTCAGCAGTTTTACAAGATACCAGGAGTAATTCAAAACGGTTAGGAAGCTCCTTAATGACCATATTGTTCACATGTTGGGCAAAATTTGTAGTCACACAGAGACAGCTAGTGATACTGTAGATGTGCCGTTACACAGTGTTACAGCACCCTTCTGTTGTATTGTTGCCCTTTCTGTTAATAAAAAAATGCACAAGAACCAAAAAAACCGAACAACCCAAGAAGCTGGTTGTGTGGGCAGGTTTTCAGCAGTCACAGTTGTTTCTATCCCAGGCAAAGCGGCTCTGCAAGCTCAGCCTCGAGCTCTCTTTTGTCGCGATGGCAAAAGTGTCACTGCTTTTCCCAGAGCTGCTCTTGCTCCTTGAGGTCTCAAAGCTAATGCTGCGTACCATGGTGTAAGAAGGAAAGATCTGCTTATTTGCCTGCTGCTTTCTCCACTGGCAGCACAATTCCCCGTCTCCCTGGTCAGTTCCTCAGAAAGCTTGTGTCGCTTTGATCAAAAATGAATCATAGGAAAAAGGCCCGGTAATATGAGAGAAACAATTTCTGTTTGAATAAGAAACACGATCACTATAGTTCCCGAAATCTTCAGGACAGCATAAGGTTAAAAGTGGAGGACAAAGCCTCCAGCTCTGGAACAGCAGGTTTGTGTCGTCACGAGAATAATTAGTTGCCTGTGGAAAAGGGCTGCTCTTTTTCATGGGGAATACATTGTGCGGAGACAATCCAAGCCATACTCCTGGTGGACAAGGAGATGTCTGGTGAGTGTCAGCAGAAGCTGGGGATCTTCATTCACAAGCAGTTACACCACAGAAAGAGAGGCACCCCAGGCCGAGATTTAAGGGACAAATAGTGAACAAACACAAAGGGAGCCGCTTATTTTTCTCTCTCATCGCTAAACCATAGCTTAAAAGAATCTTCTTCAAAGAAATTGTCTTTAGTAAGTCATTCTTTTCCAACCCAGAGGAACAAACAAGTAGATTGTTGCTGTGGTGTTTTCTCTTCTGGCCCATGTAAATTCTACTGCATTTAAACCAGCAAAATTACATTAAATGCTCGTGGTTATCTGGATGATATAAACAGGTCTGAAAATGTAAGAGTGGATCCATACTGTTTGGACAGCTGTAAATATATGCAGATAATCTCTTCCGAGATGAAACCACGCCCCAAAATATCTTAAGTAGATTATAGGCATGTTAATTATAGACACATATGTGTGTGTATACATATGTATAAAAAACGTATATACTATTGAAATAGCATCTATATGTATACACACATATATAAGCAATAATGTTTGAACCACAAGCAACCATATGGGCCTGTTTAAGCCTTGCCTTTCGTGATTTGACATGCATCATCGACTATTCATCATGCTCGTATTTAGAGTGCATGTTTTTTAGGACACTGAATCATCCCTTATACTTTTTGTGAAAGACGTTTATTTGGGAAAATGTAATAAATAAGAAGAATATTTACAAATAACATTATTTTTTATATAAGCTTATCATTTTTTCTCAGGTCTTCCAGCACCTCTCAGAGTTCAGTAAACAAGACTGATCATGATTTAGTAAGACAGAGAGTATTTTCCCTCCAGACTTTGCTCTGAAAGAGAACCAAACTAAAATATTATCTTTACAGGGCATTTCTGCATTCTGGCAAGAGATGGCAGATTATAAAGATGTTGATGAGTTCCTGTAGGAAGTTATCAATGTAGAGCTGTCTCTATATAAAAAATAATTCTTGTCATCCAGAGAAAGTGTGAAACTGTATTGATCGCTGATGATATTACGAACTGCAAATGAAAAGGTAAAATAAAATGTGCTTGTACAGAATTAAAAAAAACATTTATATTTTTCCCCTGTAACAACAAATCCTGCTACTACAGTTTTCATCTGGCAGTGATATCAGATAAATGTTTTAATAGTAATTACTCGGCTTGGGGTATATAAAGATTTTAGGCTGGGTTATATGGAGGAAAAAAGCCGTTTCAATTCCTAATTTCAAAACAATATTGTTTCTCATGCTCCTTTTCTTTCCTTCCTCCGTTGCCTAACCCCGCACTGACTCGGCACAGCACTTCATATGTGAGATAAAGAGTACTGTAAGGCATACTGGGCTCCTGTAATTCCCACTGAAACACCATTAAGTAAAGAAAAGCTGTCAGGTATAAAACCTGCTGATCCTTAGGGATGACTTGGAGGACATTTTGCCTTTAATAGCTTCATCCCTTGCCAGGCTATAATTCACTTACATTTTTGTCAACAGCCTCATCAGTGTATGACTATGACTTTCATGAAAATTACTGTACTATAAAACTTTCTTTACTGTGTGATCTAAATTGGTTGATACACAGGAGCAGAAAGGCAACAGAACGGTGATACCATATTATTTTGCCCTCTGCTCTCAATAACTCTGTCGGCTAGGAAATAAAATGACAGGCAGCACCTCTGAAAATGATTTTTACATGCCTTTTAAAAGACAGTGAGCCAAAGGGCAATTGACCTTAACCAGCAGAAATCTACAAAGATATCTTAGAAAGGCACCTGAACTGAAATGTGTTGTTTGGGCTGGGGTCGGGAGCCAGTGTTGCCTTTGCTCGTGTGAGCAGGAGGGTTGACATGCCAGGGACTGCTTTGAAAAATAAGGTTTTACAGGCTCTGAGCACTGGGTAAGCACTTACAGCCTGGCATTTACCAATATGACAACCATAACTGCAACACAGGAAGAACCAGGTATTTTTGGCTGCGTATATTAGGCGTACATCTGGGTCACGTAGTAAAACACAAAGGATGACTGAAGACATTTTGAGGACGGCTTTGGCCTTACCCTGAAGGCAATGCCATTTTGGTGAAGGAAACCCATGGGAGCAAGTCTGAGGCTGCCACGCACAAGTTGTGCAAGAGATGTGGAAAGGAAAGCTGCCTTGCCCCGGTACAGAAAGCTCAGCTGTCATTGACTGAGCCAGTGTGTGGTCACATTGGGACCAGCTGGTTATGAAGGAATTTAATTGGCTTCGGCAAAATTTGGGAAAAGACAGATGTTGCAGGGCTGGCTGTGTTCCTGCAACGTGATTGTCATAGTGTAATTTCCCGCTGGTGTGTTTCGCATCCTCGCAAGCCCAATTAACCAACTAAGCTTTGCTTGCAGCAAGCAGAACTAGGAATGCACTGGTTTTCCCTGGAGCAGCTGCTTTCTTGTTTACTGCATGCAAGAAAAAATAAAAAGTTGTCTTTTTCAGTTAATTGAACCAGAGCACCAGCACTTTATACTAGCAAGGCTGTGAAAAGAAGCTATTTCGTGTATTCACAATGTCTTACATTTCCAGTGTACTCTAACGTTTTCCTTTCAAAATGACACACTCAGGATTTTTCATCTCTTTTGCTGGGCAGCCCATAGCTTTGTGTCTGACTCAATCCCTGCCAAATCATTTCTGAAACACACTGTTTCTTTAGCTGTACAACTCTATGATCACTCTTTGCAGGACCTTAGACCTCTCATCTAGATGATTCTGCTTACTCTTCTTCCCTGGATTCCCCTATTCCACTTACATCTACCAAAATTGGCTGTACTACAGGCAACTCCACATACGCAGCATCCTTTCAATTCTTTAAAGAGTTCAAGGAAGGCACCAAAGGTGCTCTGCCCTGAGCAAGCAGGTCTGTGTACTCTTCCACGTGGAAGTGTTCAACACCGCACCTTTGAAGAACAAGTCTGACTGGAAGATTTAGATTCTTCCTTTTATTGTCAGAGAAACAGTCTCCTAGTTTTCTCCTACCTTTCTCTAAGACAAGCTGTGCAGTTGGATTTCTTGCCAATGGCAGTCTGAAGAAAGGTGATTGTTCTCATTTGTATCCGCTACCTCTATTTAGTCCAACCATCAGCATTTCTTTTCTGCGTAAGCCTTGTGCATTGCCAAAGATACGGCAAAGACACTTCTCATGCAGGTGACTGGAGTGTTTCAGAGTATGCTGTCCATTAACACAGGATCCATGTGAAGATCAGCATTTGAAGACTGATCATCAACACAGTCAACATCAAGATTTTCCACGGGAGCTCTGCATTTGAACAGCACCAACTTCTTCATCTGCAGAATCCAGACATCTCAAGGGAGCAGAATGGTTCCTGGTCTTTGCAGCAGTCCCAGAGCAAGGCTCCGCTGTGAAGCAGAAGAAACACTCACAAAAAGTGCACACGTATAAAAATGAATATTGTAAGGGAGAGTTGCTAATTCTCCATAAAACTCACATAACCAGCAAAGAAAACATTTTATTTTTGATGATCCATCTCTACCTATCAAGCTTCAGACAGAAAGTTTGTTACATATTAACTTACAAAAAGTGGTCTATTATGATAAGCAATGAGAGCTGGAGGCTTACAAATAGGAAAGGGGACTTCATTCTAACATGAGATCTGACATTGGTACTGTCTAGAGACATGAATCGTTAGCATTGCCAGGTGTTCTCAGACATCCCCGAAGAAGCAGGAGTATAGCCATATACGTCCTTCCATGTAGGTTAATAGGTTCAGGGGAGAAAACAATTACTTTTGCAATGCATAAAGGACTCTTCTATGTGCATTAAAGACATTGCACAGGTTTTATCCTGGTACAGATCTGTAGGATTTATAGATATTGAGGGACCTTGAATCATTTTCTTTCACCTAGTTAACACCAAACAGGTTGCATTTAACAAACGTATATCTCCAGCAGAGACATTTAATCTTGATACAAAGACATGAAACAATTACAAACTTGCTATTTCCCTTAGGATTTCCCTATAACGATTAATCATCTTCATTGTTGGAAAAATGTCATGCCAGAAATGTCTGGCATTAATTTCTGTCCATATGTTCTTATTATGACTCTACTGTATTAAATATCTCTTTAATACATAATTTATTGCTGTGAAGACACTTGCAAGCAGTAATCAAGCCACCTCTCAAGCACATATAAATGCACACAATAGAGAAACACAAAAGACAGCTCAAAGAAAGACACAAAATGAACAACTAGACCACACTGCTTCAATGGGTTTATTTTTACCTACTTAAGCAAGCAGACAAAACAAACCACTTGCAGCCTGGTAACTTACATATAGCTTGAACACTATTGAAAACAAGCAGAGGCAAAACCAAAATAAATCACTCCTCTGCCTTAACAGAGCCTACTTAATACTCTAATCCCTCTCTCAACCCTCTCCCATCCTTTCCTTGTTTTTCTTTTTTTTCCTTTTTTTTTCTTTTGAATATGTATTCCAGGCTTTTATTTAAAAATGATTTTGAGCTTAAATATATTCAGCTGCAATCAGTTAGTACCCAGCTGGGATACTACAGAGCCTAAATGCTGATTTAACTCATTAGGCACCTGCTCAGAGTCTGGCAAAGAGAGGTCATTCCCCCAGGAGAAGGGCTGTGTTGCTGAGAGCTACTAACCCCATGTGTATCCTCTCATAGAATAGAGTTGGAAGGGACCTTTGAAGGTCATCTAGTCCAACCCCCCTGCAATGAGCAGGGACATCTTCAACTAGATCAGGTTGCTCAGAGCCCCGTCCAACCTGACCTCGAATGTTTCCAGGGATGGAGCATCTACCATGTTCTGGGCAACCTGTTCCAGTGTTTCACCCCCCTCAGTGTAAAAAATTTCTTGCTTATATCTAGTCTAAATCTTCCCTCTTTTTGGTTTAAAACCATTACCCATTGTCTTATCGCTACAGGCCCTATTAAAATGTATGTCCCCATCTTTCTTATAAGACCCCTTTAAGTACTGAAAGGCCTCAACGAGATCTCCCTAGAGCCTTCTCTTCTCCAGGCTGAACAACCCCAACTCTCTCAGCCTTTCCGCATAGGAGAGGTGCTCCATCCCTCTGATCATTTTTTTGGCCCTCCTCTGGACTCGCTCCAACAGGTCCATTTCTTTCCTGTACTGGGGACCCCAGAGCTGGACACAGTACTCCAGGTGAGGCCTCACCAGAGCAGAGTAGAGGGGCAGAATGACCTCCCTTGACCTGCTGGCCACAAGTGGTGTAGGAATAAAACTGCTTTCTCACCTCACAGCTTGATCTGGTGCTGATCAGCGGTGCTGTGGGATTACGGCAGGGTAAATTCATTGGGTCTTTGCAACACCTTGGAGCTCAGAACTCATTTCTGGTGTGAAACCAGTTCCTTTGGTAATGTGGGATCGTTGCCACTTTTACAGTCATGGAAGGCAGGACAGAATTTGGACTTCCTATGCGAACCTTAAAAATCTCCAGTTACAGGATGAAAATTTAAAGCACTTACTATACTGTGTTATGTTATGGTGTCTGATTGATGTTTTTTTTTTTTGGTCCTTTGTCTGTCCCCTTTCTCTGCTGCAGGTTGAGGGACTTGTACTGTGTTTTCAGGAGAGGCTGCCTCTCCGGCTGTGTGGAATCATGTTCTATGTTAAACAGGAGATACTCATGAAAGGAAACACCCAAAGGTTACTGAGAAGCTTCAGCACAACCTCGGATGCAGCTTCATTGGTATTAGAATTAGCACAATGACTAAGTAAAATATGCTAAGTAACTGTGTAATTGAATGCCCTAGATTTTCCACCAGATTAACAGCTAGGGTGAGCGAAGTAGACATGTATTCCCAAAGATGGTGAAATCAGTATTTGTAAAAGTTTCTCCTAGACTTTACCTTCACAGAATAGCAAACATTTCACTAGAACGCACTCCAAAACAAGGGGAAAAAAAAGCTTTTTCTTGTCTTACAAACTGATATATAACACTTGGTCGAGAAGATCAGAGGAAAAAGTTCTCCATCACCCCTTGTGGCACAAAACCCTCACAGCTAACAGAAAAGACAATGAGCATGGATGTTGATAATTAGAAGCCTGAGCAAGTACAGCAGGAGATAATAAGCCAACCTGCTACATGTGGATTGTGTTTAATATTAATGGCCTCTGTGAGTCTGCACATGCACCAGTGGATGATGCTGGAACAAAGCACTTCACATACCCTTAGCAAGGGTAAAGCTTTAGGAACCTGCATCAAAAGACCCTGTTGTTAGAGTGTATAGCTCAGAAGTAGCACAAAACTTTGTTATTCAGCTTTTGTGTATGTGCTGTTTTCTTTGAGGTTGTCACATTTTTTTTTTTTTCTGTAGTCCTAACAGCCTTTTGATCTTTCTTGCTGCCCTTGGAGGCAGCAGGCAGCCAGACTTGGGTAGAAGATGACCGTAGCAAGGACTAGGACTGATATGCGCCTTCCAGTAACCTCCTGGTCTGGACGCTGCCTGCTCTCTCACACCTGAAATAGATCTTGGGGCCTTCTCTTAAAGTTAAACTCCACAGAAAGACTAGCACAAGGTTTGTTTAATTAACAATTGCATGTAAAAACAATTTGTTGGTAGGGTTGTTTTATTTTACTTGACTGAGGTATCTTCCAGTTAATTCGTGCTATCATTTAGAGGCACTTAGAAGCTTTACTTCAGGATTTACTACTGGAGAAACAACCATTGTTTATCTGCAAACTGTCAGGACTTATCAGTCAGAAAAATACTTGCCCTGTCTCTGGTGTTCTAGCTCTTGAATTGGCTTTGGTGTCAGACAAGTTAGTGGCTATGTACCAACCTGAGTGCAATAAGGAATTCCACGGTGTCTGTTGTGATTACTTTGTAGTTTTCTTTATTTTCTTGTTCATTTTCTTCCCAAATTTTCTCTCTAGAAGCTGTAAAAAGAGGTTTCAGTGATTTCTGTGCAAAATTTCCATCTTAATGGTGCTTCAGGTCATCTTCTTTGGTGGGGATAGGAGGTAAAAAACACAATCTTACGAATTAAAAGTTCAGTCCAGCGTTTCTTAACTGCCCCTACATGGTCTTCTTACCGTTAGAGCTATCAGAACATAAAGGTTATTTTTGTGATGAAAATATTCTAAATCTGTTAAAAAATGCACACTAATGATAGGGGTGTTGAAATAAATACAGGTCAGTGTAATTAGGAAATACTTAGAAAGACTGGTGATTAATTTTTGTAGTGAACCTCTTTATTCTTACTATGAAGGATAATACGTTTTTACAAAATAGATTTTGAGAAATTATTATTAATATATACGTTTTTATTGAGTCAACTTTGCCAAGGGTCTTTCTTTGTAATCTTACCTGCGTTCAATGCTCACCTCTCAGCATCAACCCGCTGATGCAAATAAATCTCTTCTCTAACACTGTTATTGGAGTAAAGCTCTGCAGAAGCAGTTTCAGCAGATGGAGCTAGTGTGCTTCCAATCTCTGACAGCCCTGCCTAGCCTGAAAAAAGATGAGCGCAGAAGTATCTAGGACTGTGGTTAGGGATATGTCAGGGTCAGTGGTGAAGATTTTCTTTCGGCTTAGTGGAAAAGTAGCAAACATAAGTGGGAATTAAGTATCCTTTACCAAGCACTGGTGGATAAGAGGAGTGCAGCTCTGTGATTCAGATACCGGTGATGTACTATAACATGGAAAAAAACCCTGAGAAGCATATTAGATATTGCAGTTTTCTCTAAAGTTTTTATGATATCTTGCTATTTTGCGTTACTACTCTCACACAGTAATTCACTGTGATCATAAAATGACATTGTTTAGGTCTTATGGAACATGTTGGTCACACTGGACTACAGTAAGCAAGGAGATACCTCTGTGGAGCTGTGGACCAGCTCTGTGGAGCTGCAGCCCAGAAATTCAAGCCTGCCCTACCTGAAGAATATACTTCAATTGACAAGGCCCTTCAGTGACAAAGGGCTTGTATAGCCATTGACATTTACTGAGATTTTAAGTGGGAAGATACTAGCAGCGCCTAGGTCAAAAGTTTGTGAGAAAAGGGCTGGTTCTTGGACATAATACACAGGGCCCATTTTGAAGTATGTCGGGCTATATGACTGCCCCTGCTGCTGCTTCCTGTGCAGAAGAAAATGAGCCATACTGAGGAGTGTATGTGAGGATGACAAAGAGACCTTGTACCTACACCAGCAGACCTGTCCTTACCATGCAATCGCACTGGGTTCGGTTCTCAGGTTCGGTGGTTGTCATTCAGTGCACTAACAAATGCTGAAGGTGGGAGTTTCTCAAAACACCCTGCTTCAGTACAGTGCTGGAGGCTAACAGCAGGTAAAAGAAAATGCTCAGAGCTGTCAGCCAGTTCTTATAGAATCATAGAATTGCTGAGATTGGAAGGGACCTTTAAGATCATCAAGTCCAACCATTAACCTACCCTGACAAAAACCACTTCTAAACCATGTCCCCTAAGTACCACATCTGCCCTTTTTTTAAACACCTCCAGGGATGGTGAATCCACCACCTCCCTGGGAAGCCTACTCCAATGTTTAATAACCCTTTCAGTGAAAAAATGTTTCCTAATATCCAATCTAAACTTCCCCTGACATAACTTGAACCTGTTTCCTCTTGTCCTATCACTTGTCACCAGGGAGAAGAAGTCAGCCCCCATCTCTCTACACCCTCCTTTCAGGTAGTTGTAGAGGGTGATAAGGTCTCCCCTCAGCCTCCTCTTCTCCAGGCTAAACAGCCCCAGTTGCCTCAGTCATTCCTCATAAGGTTTGTCCTCCAGACCCCTCACCAGCTTTGTAGCCCTTCTCTGGACACACTCCAACACCTCGATGTCCTTCTTGTAGTGAGGGGCCCAAAACTGAATGCAGTACTCGAGGTGGGGCCTCACCAGGTCCTGCCCTGGGTAGACCACCCAAGTGACTTGGGATTCAATTTGCACATCCATATGTGCAGGCAGGGAAGGAAGGCAAGAAAGAAGAATGATTCAGGATTTTTTTGTTTGTGACATTAACTTTCTAATAGCAAAACCTGTAGATGCCGGTGGCAGCGAATGGCTGTGCTCAGTCCTCATGAGGGGCAAGGATTCAGCCTGTTCATGCTCCTGACAACTTTATTTCAGTGCTCTGAAAAGTGGGGAGTTATGTGCCATTTCAGAAGTTTATATGCGGTACTGGTGCTATCAGGTTGTACCTTCTCTGCAGTTCTTCAGTTCTTACATTGTGATTTAGTGTAACACATTATAAGAGCGGTGTGCGAAAGTTTCAAAGCCATCATTGGTCATTGTTACAGCAGCATAACACTGACAAGCAACTGATGGAAAGAGAGGTTTTATTGCTATACTGTTCTCTCCTTCTTGCCCATTTAGGTCTTCAGCTTCTCTACTTTAGTGACTCTATATGCTACAGAATTCTTGAACAAAGCTTCAGTGAGTATAAAGTAAGACATTACTTTGTTATCTGCATGTCTGATACTGAAAGGACTATTTTACTTTATAGCAAATTGCCTACTACAGCAACAAACTAAGCCATAATTTTGCATATGCATATATAAAAGTTTTGAATTCACATTGTCTTGATCTCATGATCTAATTTGGATTTAGTTGACTCTTGTGCAAACTGTCACCTATTGTTAGTATTTCAAGACTTTGTTCCATTAAGTCTGTAAGATCTTGCCAATCCTGAACCCTTATAGGGGGTTATTGCTCTCAGATACCAGGAATACAGTATAAAAACATAGGGAAAAGAATTCAGCATATATTAGAATATCCTCTGGGTTTTCATACAGCTGATAGTAGTTACATGTAGCGTACATCCATCACTAATTATACTTGGAATGTAATTTCCTCTAAAGGAGTGAACAAAATGTTGGTTAATTTTCCTTGTTACAATGAATCAGCTGAATAATGACAATAAATCCTGACTGGAAACCCAGAGATCTGGGATTTGTCCTGTCTCTGATAGAATTTAGAATTTCTGAATGACTAGTGCTTGTGTCACTTGTGGTCTCCGTCTCTAGAACACTACTTGTGCTCATCTGTTTTTGTAAATACCTTGAAATCAATGGATGAAAAGTATCGTATGAAAGTTGGGTTTGATATTGTGGCATTATTTGCAAAATAACTTGTCTACAGGTTCCTTTTCTGCCATGAATGACTTGCCTATGTGGAAAGCTGGCCCACAATAAATCACGGTGTGAATTTACAGTGTGTGATTTACTCTGCGCCGGCTCCAGGTGAGGGCATTCTCAGCATAACTGTCCATCTCACCTAGCTGCAGGTGTCCCCAGGCTTCTGCACTGCTGGTGGAGAGTCTCCTGCGAAGGGAGATTCAGAGCATGTGAGTTAGACATGAGCTGTGATGTCCATTCTAGAGAAACCTCTCTCTCTCCCTCCCCCTTTCCACCCAGTGACTATAAAGTGAGTCTAGGGAGATCAGCTTCCACTTTGGGTGATGTGATACTTTCCCTCTCTCCTCCTTTGCCTCTTACCACCGTCTGTGAGACAAATTCTTCCACATCTAGTTTGGAATTAACTGTACATATTCAGAGAGATATAGTCATGGGACCCAGACTCCCTCTACAACCAGCAGAAAAAAAAGATAAGTTCATTTAGATATTGATTCAGAGCGGGAGACTGACATAAGTATAGCAGAGATGCCTCTGCTTCTCTTTCTCTCATTCCCTATTAGAAGTGGTAGCAGATTATTCTCCCAAGCGCAAAGTTAACCTTTGTGATGAGCAGATAAGGAAGTGGGCATGAAGGAACTCATAATTCACACCCTCCCTAATTCACAGCACTCACTAACTTCTCCATATTGCCAAGCCAAAGTGATACATAGCTTAATAAAAAAGCTGTCTGTATAGAAACTCCCAGAAAGTGAATCAGGGTCCCAGGGGCAAAGACTCCACATCTGCTCCTGGGAGTTGCTAGTACTCCAGGTATTGCCAGTAGAATGCTTAAATAAGCAACATACAGTATTATTTTCCCAGTAGTAATACCTAATGAAAATGGCAGTACTTTTGGTTCTTTACTACTGTGAAACTAGGTAATGTGCACTTACAACTGATACGATATCATCTTGCTGATGCCACGGTTTTAAACCCGTGTGACCCACCAACACTGCATTATGCAGAAAAATAACTTTAAAGGAAAAGGGGTCATATAGCGTGGCCAACAACGGCACATGAGAGGCAGAGCTGTGCAAGGGCTAGCGTGGGAATTGCAGACTTTGCTAATAAATGCTTTCTGTCAGGTTCTTGGCAGGAAATGGATAGAAAAGCTGTAAATCTATTGCAAAGGCAGGTAGAGATGCTGTCTTTCTGAACACCAGATAAGGTCTGACTACCTACAGAAGAGACCTCGGCTGGCAAAGAAATCTCACCCTCTTGACAGTGTTGGTAAAGCATTCATCAAGGACTGGAGTACAGAAGGGAAAGAGCTCCTATATTGCATCACCTAGGGTCAAAGAATGCATCAATTAATGATTATTGAACACTATTTAGAACATTGTGCAATAACATTTTCCTTTGAATTATCCCTGCACACAAGTTCATGAACAATCACACTGATAAATAGTTCTGTAAAATAACAGGAAAGAGATTCCCAGTAACTGGAAAAGTCTTTCTAAAATAAGTCTGTTGGAGGGGAAAAAAAAAGAGGGAGTGAGATGTTTAGTTGTTGAAATCATTTTGGTTCTTCCTTAATGAGAAACTTACTCTTAATGTCTTTTGGTGCTCTAAGAGTTGTGAATGGCAAAGAGTGATTGTTACAATGTGAAAGGATCCTCTTCTGTCCTGTCTATTCTAGGATCTAGCATAGTAGGAATTTGGTGTTAATTAGCTATGTTAATCTAAACAATTATTAATAATGGAAATGAGAAATCAGTCGGTAGCAAGAAAAATCCCTTCGGCCAAATCTGAATTCTATGGAGTGTTTCTTTTGAAGTTAGCTGAAAACTTTTCTGCAGTAATTTTTAAATCTTTTCTCCCTCAGTGTGCAGGCTTTCTTTTTTTTTTTTTCCTTTGCATACACTTGATTTCTTATCGTTCTCTCCTTATCTTCACTGATGTGAAAACAGGCAGGAGAAATGCTTTTTAACTTTTTTCTTTTGTATGTTACACAACAACTATGTGTGGAACAGATGGAAAGTGTGCTATGCAATACATTTCATCTTGTTTCTTTCATCTGGATGACTATTCATGGGGTGCACGTCATCTTTAAAACTCAGGAGTTTTCTAAATGTCATAGGAGTTTGAGTCTTGTTTGCTTTTTTTCTGGGATTAATTTTCAATTGCATACTATTTTGTCTGGAGTTTTATTTGGATTATCACACATACACACACAAAGGTTTTTCTTAGTTCAAGGCTTACAAAAATGCAGCTCACAAGATCTGTGACCCCATAAGCCTTCGTATGTGATCAAAAATGACTTTTTTATTTTTGTCCACCCTTAATGGAATCAAATCATAGACTTACAGAAAGCTTGGGGTTGGAAGGGACGTCTGGAGGCCATCTGGTCCAACCCTCTCGCTCAAGCACAGTCACCTGAGCAGGCTGTCCAGGGCTATGTCCAGACAACTTTTGAATCTCTCCAAGGGTGTAAACTCTACAACCACCCTGGGCAACCTGTGCCAGCGTCATTCACCCTCACAGTGAAAAAGCCTTTCCTGATGTTCAGAGGGAACCTCCTGGTTTTTCATTTGTGCCCATTGTCTCATGTCCTGTCACCAGGCACCACTGAAAAGAGACTGGCTCCATCCTCTTTGCACCCTTCCTTCAGGTATTTATTATACATTGATAAGATCCCCTTTTCACCTTCTCTTTGCTAAGCTGAACAGTGTTTTTTCTGAAGTACATGTTTGAAAGTAAGGCAATGTGGATGCTGTTAAATAAGCCAGAGCCAAGGAAAAGTTTTTGACCATTACACTGTGGTCACACCCACTGTTTAGCTGTTAACATGGTTCATGACTTTCTCATGGCTTACTAGATCCTCCAGACAATGCCTGGGCAAGACTTCAGACACCTTGCACCAACGACTGTTCCCAAAAGGCAGGAAGGATGAGACTACACCAGGTTTGGCTCTTGCCCCTCTCTGCAGTCCCCCAGGTCTGTTTCAGAAGGCTTTGTACCCTCAGACATCCCTCATGCCCTTCTCTAGGGCTATTGAACATACCTTCAGCCTCATATTGTGAAAATGCCTCTTTACTTGTAGGGACCTATGTAATGTACAGAAACTCAACATCCCTCCCCCTCTGGCCAGTTTTACAGGACAGGGATGGAGACTTATAGGACTGCCCAGTTAGGCAGGGAGTGCAGAAAATAAAAAGCCTCTTACGTAGAAATTCAGGGCCATCCTCTCTGCCGTATATTTTGGGAGGCCAACCTTACAAAAATTTCACACGGGCTAGAAGGCATCAGCAATAATGTTGAAAAGCGTGTTCAACGGTAGACAAGAAAGCATGTTAAACTTTCCATAGCGCAGAAGAGTGTACTGGTGACAGGAATGCTGTTTTCATCTGTGGAGTGACAGAAAAAGTCTCAGAGGCCCTTGTTGCTCTTTAGAGTCTCAAAGACGGCGTTGATTAAAAAAATAAGTATTCTGAGTGCCACGCTATTGATGAAAACAACACATGGAAAGCTCATCTCTCACTTGTGTCACAACAGATGGTGCCTCCTTTATGATGTGGAGAGAAGGGAGTGTTGCAGCACTTACGAACAAAAAAAAGTTGTAGAGTCTGGAGATGAAGACACTGTTTTATTCATTCGCAAACTCTTATTGCACACCTCCTTTAAGTGGACCGTGCCATAAACATTGATGTTAAATGCATGAAAGTCTCCATACCCAAAAGTCTAGTCCTCTGTGGAAGACCATGAGGCTGAATTTAGAGCTGATGTGTATTCACAGCCATTCAGTGGTGGTTAGAAACACAGACCTAAAGCACATTTAGGTTTGTGTGTTTTGTTTTGTTTTGTTTTGTTTTGTGGGAGGACATAGATGTATTTCTGCTCAAGAGGAATAAGGCTAACGATATCTGTGAGGTACTGGCTGGGACTGCATGAGCCGTTTCAGCTTTTTTCGTATCTTAGTGAAGTGAATCAAAAGCTGTGCAGTGGCAGAAATTCCCATCTGCCCTAACTGACTCTATGAAATCTTTGAAGGGAAATCTCAAAGAATTGCAGAAACATCAGAAGCATAGTGACATCGCCAGGTTGCAGCAAAGGAGGAGCTAGTAGAGAAAAAGCTTGCTCCTTCAGGATGTGAGAACCAGCCGTGGTCTTTATTCAAGTCCTTGGAGATCCCAGAGCACTTCCAGGAGCACTTCTTGGATCTACATGCAAGCATTTGTTCCTTTCTCCTGTGGCCCAAGAAATGCTCCAGAAGATGTGCAGGAACGTCTCTTTGACCTGAAGTGGACTGTGAAAACAAAGATAATGTAATACAAATGATATGTAGCTGTTTTCTACAAAAGCTTAAATGATGAGTTTTCCTAGTGATGAGCTGGCTTCAAGATTACGCTTTCTCTTCAAAACACACCCGGATGCGAGCAAATATTCTTCAATACACATATTAATAAATCTACTTTGTGATCATGGCAGACCAATGACCACTTTAGACCAATCCTCTTCATTACATCGTTTTAAACTCATTTCACCACTAATAATCAGTGATAAAAATCTGCTGCTTAAGTCCCAGTCAACCATATATTGAATAATTACACCGAATTCCCCTTATAGAAAATTTGTGTTTGTATCATATTACATCTATGAAATTTTCTAAAGTCTCGTATTGCAGGTGGGGTATTTTTCTATGACTTGGAGCCTGATCCTCTCCTGAATAAATTTGCGGGAAGAATACCTGAAATAGGTGCTTCCAGGGTAACAGTCAGATTTTATATATGACCAATGATTCTGGATCGTTCCTCTTTTTTGAGCGTCCCAGATAAAAAAAAAAAAATAAATGGATCTGATTAAAAGAGAGCGAGCAATCATCAAGAATTCACCTCATCTTCCTCTGGAACCTATTTCTCACAGCAGTGATTCTACAACTGATTAGATACTCTAAGGACAAAGTAATGCCTACCGAAACAGGAAAAACCTGTCAGAATTTCCCTAACAACATCCTGGAGGTAAGCCCCGTGATTTTCAGCATGCAGAGTTACTGGGTCTCCAGAAAGACTCTGTAGATTTTATTAATGGCAAAAGTTAATGACTGCTACAAAGAACACCACTTCTAAACATAAATGAATGCAGCTGGTCCTACAAAGCTATAGTATATGTTATTCAACACTACTGGCACTTTAATGATTAATTATCTCCATGTACAAGCAGAAAAATTGTACTGAGAACTTCTTGTTTCGTAATAGGATCTGATATCGATTAACTGAATAATCTCTGACCTTATTAGATTGTATTAGAAAACTTTATTTCAGCCCTCTTCCCACTTTGACTACTAACGCTGATATGGAGTGCATAACTTTCTGAAATAACCTATTTCACATCTGGAGTGCTGTCTACAGAGCATTTTTCCCCAGCTCCTGCCAGTGTCTCTCCTCCATCTGCATGTGGAGAAGAGGCCTTTGCTTGAGAAAAAATTTCCCTTTATTTTTCTGAGATAATACATTAAGGAAGAAACTTGTCCTTTCTCTTCCAGCATTCAGTCCTGCTCTGTGTTTATGTGTCTTTTCCCTCTTCTGTCAATGGGGACCGACAGTTTTCTGGCTAGCTTCTTATCTGGAGTTCAAGGAGCTTTTTAGCTTGCCTGACGCAGTTTCAGTTGGCTTGGTTGGGATATATCCATCTTTCTTTCACCTTTCAGAACTGCTGGCTTCACGGTTTATTTCCTTTAGCCAGCAGAGCTGTTGTGGTGGACTGCTGTCCATGCCTTCTGCTGTTTTTCTGTTGTTGCGGTTGTTTTCAGTTTAGTAGTACAGTTTGGGGGTGGGGGATTGTATGGTATCTCTTTGCCTTTCTAAAAATGTCTTTCCACCTTGCTGTTTCATTTTGCTTTACGGTTAGGGAAGATATAAACCGGATAGATAGTTCTGAATTTTGCAGATTCTGCAAACTTCAGGTTCCTTAATAGCACAGAAAATTCACTGTCTGTAAACGCAGCCTCTGGAAGGTTGTGCCAGGCAAGCTGAAGTGTGCAGGTCGGGGAGAGCAGGTACCATTTCATGTCTAAGACATCTTTTTGCCTGTCATCCCAATAATCATGATGAAACACAAGTTTTTTGTATATATATACATAGAGAAAAATGTACGTGTGTATGCATGTAGATATTGTATTTGCATACTATGTCCATACATACATATGTACTTCTAGTTTACTCAGGTATTTTGCCCACTGAATCAAGACTAGATCCCTTTGCCAGTTTGAGAGGCAGACAGCTAGATGGTTCTGGGTTAAGGATTCAAGAATTCACCACTTATGTTTGTTCTGTAAAGAGCATAATGAAACTTGGTTGTGCCTCCAACCTGCAAAGTACTAAAAGCAGCAACATCTCTGAGTCAAATATATCCAGTAGTCCTTCATGAAAAATAAATTAACAATGGAACAAGTCCAAGTTGTGATGTTAGTTTTGGCTCTAGGGAATGGCTTTACAGGAGTTTATAACAAGTATATATATATATATGTATCTGAAGAGTGAGTCCTCAATGTATTTCTTTAGGTATAATGACCCTAAGGGGTTGCTTTAAAAGACAGTTTATTTTTTATTTTCAGTTTGTTCTTTTCTTTTGTGTTTTGTTGTTGTTGCTTGGTTTTTTTTTCTTTTTCTTTCAGAAATGACATCTCTTCTTTCTTCTCTTGTCATCCTAAAACGATGATGGTTTTTGAAGCCTGATTTTTTTTTCTCAAAAGTGGGAAGAGCGAGCAGGTAGCACTTAAAACTGCAGTATGCCGTACCTGTTGTTTTGTGTGAATGTGGCTGCAGGGCCAAGAGCATCTCTGGACTGAAGACACAACTAATTAAAGTACACAGCAAGTTCCAGCTCCCCTGCCTTAGAGTTATGTACCTTTAGAGTAAACAGCGTATTTGCTAAACACCACCTGTTACTGCTTTAATGGAGTTTGTGACGTACTGAAGAAAAAGCTAGAGGGTAAGTAGAATGAACTAGCACCTGTCTGGTCCTTGGATATCATGAGTTTACATACTTTTGGAGAATAACAGGGAATAACATCCCTGCAGGATTTTGCCTGAGTTCCTGTTGTGCTGGCAAATTAAAGGAGCTGAGCTCCAGGTTTCTCAGGGCTACTCCTGTTTCACACAGTCCTTGTTGGGAAATTTGCAACTACCTTATTTGCCTCAGCTTTGGTCCAAACAAACCTTGAGAGGCAGTGGAATAAAGTCAAAGGTCCGTCTGAGCAAAGGGGTAATTCATGATCTAATGTCAAATATTCACGTCTGTCACTGAATCAAGCGTCTCACAAGGCGAAGGCGGGCTGTCCTACTTGAACATTTACTCTTTCTGAAGCAAATAGAAAAAAATCAGTAATTAAATGAAAAAAAAAAAAAGAAGAAAAAAAAAAAATCCCCAAACCAAACAAAAACCCCAACCAAAGATACCTAGAAAAATCAAGTTTAAATATATATACTGCGTTCAGTTTTGGGCCCCTCACTACAAGAAGGACATTGAGGTGTTGGAGCATGTCCAGAGAAGGGCTACAAAGCTGGTGAGGGGTCTGGAGGACAAACCTTATGAGGAATGACTGAGGCAACTGGGGCTGTTTAGCCTGGAGAAGAGGAGGCTGAGGGGAGACCTTATCACCCTCTACAACTACCTGAAAGGAGGCTGTAGAGAGATGGGGGCTGACCTCTTCTCCCTGGTGACAAGTGATAGGACAAGAGGAAACAGGTTCAAGTTATGTCAGGGGAAGTTTAGATTGGATATTAGGAAACATTTTTTCACTGAAAGGGTTATTAAACATTGGAGTAGGCTTCCCAGGGAGGTGGTGGATTCACCATCCCTGGAGGTGTTTAAAAAAAGGGCAGATGTGGTACTTAGGGACACGGTTTAGAAGTGGTTTTTGTCAGGGTAGGTTAATGGTTGGACTTGATGATCTTAAAGGTCCCTTCCAATCTCAGCAATTCTATGATTCTATGATTCTATATTGAACAGCTGCGCTGTTTTTCATGTTTCTATAAAATATCAGGGTGCTGTCTCTGTGGGGCCAGGTAAATGCTCATATGTGGAGCTAGAGAGGGGACAGACTGGTGCCACTTTGCTCCGGCCAGTTGTGTGACCCAGGGAGATTGTGCCCAAGGAGAGATGCAGAGGAAAGAGCGGGGCCGGTTGCCTTAGATCCTCTTCACCACTTCTCAAGAGAGTCCTCTAAGACGAAGTGAGTCTTCCCTTTCAGAGCCTGGTAACTCCACGGCCGGAGATGGTAATGCTCAACATTAAGGACTAAAACTTTCAGCACAGTCAATGCAAAAATGTTATCTGACGTGTCAAGCTTCTCTCAAAACGACGCAGATCTGAAACACTTAGAAGTGCTTTATTTTGTATTTATTTAATAAATACTAAGAAGAAACATTGTTATTAACTTATGATATTCTACATATCCATTTTTTCAGCCCTCTAATTTACAGCTTCAGCCACCTCGACTCTACTTAATTTTCTATAGTTGCAGAAACAAAGTAACAAGGTAGCCGAAAACAAACCAACACACAGCTTTAAAGTAAAGGCTCTAAAATACTTTAAAACTGATCTTTTTAAAAAATTTTTCTTATTGAGCAGGATGACAAATCCTTGCTTGGTAACTGCTACTTTTTAGCTCTCAGATTTCTCTTTTAAATCTCACTAAGTATTATCAGATCCTTGAAAGATTCAGTATCTCACTTCTCACTCTTTTCTGTGATTAAGGAGATTACCAGCTCCTTCACAAGTCAAAACCAAGTTCTTCTCTTTCACGGTAATTAATACCTGACTAATTTTTTTCTCTCATCTCTTTTCTTTGCTAATCTCAAAATGGGTATTTTGGCATTTACGTAATCTCTATATGGAGGCTCATATAGAGACTTTTAAGAGTCTGTATAGAGACATTCAAATGCTTTGACAATTAAAGTAAGATATAGGAATCTGAAGAATATTAATCACATTTGAATATTGGGTGTTGAAACTCTTAAGAGGTGATGTAAACAGACAGCTTGCTCTGGCTGAAACCAGGACAGGGCCATCTACAGCTGCAGCGTGGTGATGAGGTGCTCTCCCGTGTTACATCCCGTGGTCTCTGAGGTGCTCAGGTCACAGGATCCTTAAACCCTACAATTTTCCTTTGGAAAATCTAGATGTTCGCTGCCTTTTTCTCAGTTTAGATCTCAATAATGGCATCAGTAAGCCCTCTACAATGATCGGTGTCACCTACTAACCCCCATCCCATTCTCTCCCAGGATTTTGAATCTCAAGCATTCAGAAGCCATAAACCAGGCTAATAATGTATGACAGTAATTAAAAAAAAAAAAAGAAAAAAAAAGAGTGTTTAAAATACTAAGTTTGGAAGCACTCTTTGTTTCCTTTTAGTGTTGATATATTTAGAATTCATGTTTTATCCCCAGAATGAAGAAGCTTTTCTTTTTCATATTTAATGTAAACTGAGATTACAAGTAATACCATGATTCTGATATCTGAGAGGAGTACCTGCGGTGAGACTCGCTGAAGAGCTGGATATATTGGAGTTAATGTGATATGAGTAAAGCAGAAGAAATGGTTATGCAGCTTACTGAATACTATTTTTGTTGGAAGGGGCTGCTGTTATTTTGGTGCTTGCCTTAAATGAGGTAGAAAGGTTGGAATAAAGTAGCAGGGTAAAAGCAGGTAATAGAAATAAATTAAGTTATTTAATGTTTTATACATCTGCATTAGAGTTTCCTGTAGTGCTTATTACTATAATGCCTAAGCGTTCCCTAAGTAATTTAGATCTGCTCTGTGGGGGCGTTAATGCACTTCAGTAGAATCACCTACTCTTCTTTTCCCAGTAGAGAACCGATGTTCGGGATCTTCTCTCTCCATTTTTCTTCCTTGCTAGGTCTTCCTCATGCTGTTTATAGTGGGAAAAATTTCTTAGAGATTATAATTTTGCATGCATTCTGATGGTGGTCAGATAATTCACAGAATCATAGAATGGTTCGTGTTGGAAGGGACCTTAAAGACCATCTAGTTCCAAACCCCTGCCATGGGCAGGGACACCTCCCACTAGACCAGGCTGCTCAAAGCCCCGTCCAGCCTGGTCTTGAACACTTCCAGGGATGGGGCATTGACAACTTCCCTGGGCAACATGTGCCCGTGCCTCACCACCCTCACAGTAAAGAATTTCTTCCTAATATCTAATCTAAACCTACTCTCTTTCAGCTTAAAACCATTACCCCGTGTCCTATCACTATGCTCTCTGATAAAGAGTCCCTCCCCATCTTTCCTGTAGCCCCCTTTAGGTACTGGAAGGCTGTTATAAGATCTCCCCAGACCCTTATTTTCTCCAGGCTGAACAACCCCAACTCTCCCAGCTGAAAGCTAATCACATGACTACCCTTTCTAATTAGGAATGTGTTCTCTTTCTGGCCATCACGTGCTTCATCCTTTGGGAACTGTCTAGCTGCAGCACGACCAGGGCTGGCCAGAGATGTATTCGCTTGGGGTCCCAGGTGACTTCTTAGAACTTACGTTCTTGAAAAAGTAACAAAACCACCCTGGAACTCAGAGAAATGGAGCACAAGCATCATGTGTTTTCAGTCACAACTCTGCTAAGAAGGCAGCACTCAGCAGAAGTCTCTCAAATCTCTGGAGCCATGACTTTCTGTAAAACTGTGTGGAATAATGCAAGATAAGGCTTAAGCTGCCAGACCTACACCAACCAGTTATTTCACTTGCTTTAATACAAACTGTGCGTATGGGGTACAAGGACTTTGCATCAGAACTGTGCTATTTTAGTACTTAGAAAGGCTGCAAAAGGAGGCTCAGCCTCCTCCTGCCTAATTGCCATTGAAGTGCAATACTTTTGAAAATCTCATGAGGCATCTGCCTGCCTCTCCTAATCCCTAATTATTTATGTGTATCCACTTACTAAAAGGCTATGGTTTCTCAGTAGTGCATTTTTCTGCTCATTCCAATATGGCAGTCTTTAGTCCGGTATGTCAACATAACCGTCCAGGAATGACATTTGCTGTAGTTAGTACTGGTCCTAAACAGTAATGGTGTTTGCAAGAGTATTGCTTGGAAGACGTGCATTTCTTTCTTCAGTATTTTCACATGATAAATATTACTTGGTTTTACCTGTATTGCACTATATCTGTCTATAGTACCCTCACCAAAACTCTCTTTTTCAATAAGGTGTATGAGAAACTGCCAACGGCTTTGTGGTAATATATATTTTCCCATTTACAAGATAATGGGAAGATGTGTAAAACGTAGATGGATTTGATTGCACTCATTTCCTTCTGCCTTTTATGTCAACTTTCTTCTTAGATCAAAAGTTCTCAGCCTTTGACAAACTGGGACCTTAAGGTGAAACCATAGGAGCTGTGATCCATGTTCCTCACAACCATAATGAAACTGAAGGGATTTCTAGCTTTTTGAAATTTGCTTTTGGCTTGCTGAGACATGACCCTATGACTTGCTCTGAATTAGGAGCAACTCCGAGCAAGTGATACGTGTATACATGTATTCATAGAGCTTCTAATGCAATGGATGTTCATCTCTGAACAGCAGAGATAGTTGTCTTTGGAAAATGTGTTCATGTAAAGAATACACAATACTGTTATTGTGTATATATTGTGTATATAGAATATATTGTGTATTACCTGCTAGAGTATCTTCCTACACAGTCTTTCTTTCCATTTTTCTATTACAACGGCATTGTATTTGAGAGGGTTTTTTTTTATTCTTATTGAATCCAACAGAAATGCTGAAGCCAAAGGCAGTGACGGGCTTTTGTGAGCTGTTAAACCATTATTCTGACTCTTTCCTTAGGTCATTTATTCTTGACACTTTTGCCTTCTCTTCGAGATGTGTAGTGCGATACTCATTTACTGAAAAACATTACCTGGACGATTCTTAAAAATAATTGTTGAGGGGGTGGTATAAGAACTTGACTTACCTGGAGAGACTTTAATACAGCTCAGGACCATTTCAGAAGAAAGGTAATTGTAATTTCTAGACCTGACAGACATCATCAGCTTCATCTCTCTAGGTTTTGTTTTAAGGAGGCTAATTACTGACAAATCTACAAGAAGGACATGCCTGTAATACCCAAACCATCTTCTGCTACTGATCTGGAACAAAACACCTGAAAATTCAGGATGATACTTAGTGCTCTGAATGATGTGGGTTCCAGTCTAGTCCTGCTGCTAGACCTGAAATTTAAGATCTTCAGCTCAATCCAGAGCTGTCAGAACTTTAGTGTTGGTTTGGTTTCTTTTAGCTCAGAAGCTGGTAGTGGAAGATGAAACAGTGGAAAACCACCCTGTTTGAATAGGATCTGTGCAGCTCCAGTAGTTACCTTCATGAGCTCTTCTGAAATCTGCTTTTCTGCTCTGCAAACAGTACACGAGAATACTAGATATCTTTTAAAAGTTGCCTTATAGTAAGATTCTGTATTTCTGGGACATGTGCTGGCTGATATCTGCACCGGAAATCTTTGTATATGGAAAGCAGAAAACACCACTGGAGTTGCTGGAGAATAAAACTTGTCAGCAGTATTTAGTTTTTGCAAGAAGACACTAGCGATAAACTACGGGTATTTGTTGCTGTGCTAAGCAACACAGTAAGTCTGAGTAGCTCAATTTCAGTCCACTAGAGGTCTGTGAAATCATTTCCCAGGAATGTTTTTAATCTTGTTTTGAAGCAACCTTGCTGAGTCTGATACAGTTAAAATAAAATAAACTTTTGATCCAGTTCCTATTGTTCTCAGACAAAAGACCACAGCCACGCAGAGATCTATTTAATAGACATGGCTTTGTAGCAGGGCTGACTAGAAAACAGCTCTAGCTGATTCTTTATTCTTCGATCAGCACAGGGAATTGCTCTAACTACTGATTGTCTAATGTTTTAAGTAAAAAAATTGGCTTTCCTTTCAGACAGTCATTTTTTCTAATAGGAAGAGAGTGCCATGTGGCGCGGAGAGTTCATTAGCGTGAAATACCCACCCCGTCGTGGTTCTTCATAGTGCTAAATTTACTTAAGTGGAAAAGGAGCCAAGATCCATAGCCTCACATGGCTAATGAGGCCTTCCAGAGCACTGGAAGGACACAGGTGGTTATCTATTAGCATCTAGCTCAGGCTGTTTGATTTGCTTTCAAATCACTTGTTAAGCCACAAAGCTTAAGGTTCCAAATATATCTGGGGTAATAGTTTTATTATTTTTATATTTTTGTGCCATACTAACTCATTTCCTTTAATTTCTATCCTAATTACAGTTAGATTAGAGTTTGTTTTATCCTTAATTTTATACTGCATATGTAGTCAGTTCAACTCGGCACATAAAACCAGCTGAAATAATGTTCTAAAAGGCATTAGTAAATTTGTGATTTTCATAATAAAGGCAGTGCCTGGTGTTAGCATTCAAGAGTAGGAGCACAGCATTACAAATCATAAGATAATTGTGGCTATTCAGAAAGATTCAGGTAGGCTCCGTACATCCTAATCTTTAATCCCAGTTGCTTCAGTTCAAAGAGAGTGATTGTTGAGAGCATAAGCTGTAGTAAAAATGATGGTATTCAAAATCGCCTGAATTAATTTGAATGTATTATTTTCACCTCTGCTCAGGATTCAACATGTCACTTGGTTTCAGTTAAATTCTTTGTATTTGGTTCACATTCAGTATGTGGTTCATTTGTGCCTCACTAAAGAGTGCTACCGCACAATGATTTTTATGTGCCTTGAAATATAATTAATGTAAAGCTGAATATCATTGATAAATGGGGGCTACTTATCAGTATTCAGCATATAGGCAAATATGAAAGGGAATAATGTAATTTGTCTGAAGCAATTAGTTGTCTAAATTAGAGATAAAGGATTAAGGATGAGACGTTTAAAAAACCAAACAGAATAAACATACTGAATGTTCGTAAGTACAAACAAGACACTTTCAAGTTGGTAGTGCCTTGTAAAATGATGGATGCCTTTGTATTTTCTATGGACAAACACAGAGTGCACAGCATTAAGTGATGCCTAGGTGTGATATGCGTAATCACCTTGGAAAGCAGTAGACAGGAAAGGCGCGATGCATTAGAGCCTTGAAACGTGCTCATTGTGGCACGTTTCCACTAAAATGAGTGGAGACCACTGGCATAATAAAGCGATGGAGAGCAAAACCTTTCACTTGAAGAAACAGAAAAAAGTTAGGATGTTAAACAGCTTACAACAGTGTTATTTTTGTTGTCTGAACTACATTGTACTTCCTGTTAGGCTGGAGTGTACTTCAGCTGCCAGGAGTCTGAGACACTGGGCTTTTTGGAGGACTACAGGATAAAATCTGACCACTGACTAATGCTGTGCTCTGTCTTTTTGCCTGGATGCAAGTAACGGCAAACATCAAATGGGGCAGCAAACTAGGCCAGGTATCTTTGGGCAATAATGGCATTTAAACTATATATATTTAAAACGCAAATTCCCTTTTCCTTCTCTCCCATGTTTCCAAAGGCGATCCGACACAGACGTAACATCACCTGCATATTGATCCACCAGTGCCTTGGAAGCCCAGCTTAACATCACTTACACCATAAACTGGAAAGTTAATTTTTTGTGGCTCTTTTTCCTCAAGGAGCAGGAGAGGAGAAACTCCCAAGAGAGCCTGGGTGTTCAGAGGTTTGTCAGAAAACTCGCATCCTATTTAGTGGGTGTTCCACAAGAGACAGAGAAGACAACAAGCTTTGTGGGGGATGTTCAGATGCCTAGGGGTTATCTTCCAAAAAGAAACTTCAAGGGTACCAACAGAGTACCAAAACCCCTCTTTCTGTGCTTTTAAGGTATATCAAGAGTTTCAGTATTTGGGTAACAGAACAAACACAGCCTTTCTGTGAATAAAAGATACTGATCTGTTACCGAGCTTGAGAAGCAAGTACAAGGGAACGACCCTGCTCCAAGGGGCAGAATCAATTACAAAACAAGGACCTTCATTAAAGAAGAAATCCAACACATTTTCCTTATTTCTGTGAAACACGGGATGGTGTAGCCATCATCACTACTATCACGAACAGGCTGTGGTATGGTAATGAAAGTACCTTTGAAATCATTATTTATGTATAATTTTTACAACAAAACATAGAAGGTATTGGGATGACTTTTCTAAATTTATTTTATGGGCAATTTCACAGCCTTTCTCTCCTGTTGAGAATTTGATAATTGATATTGATTGTCTCTAAAGTGAGTGCAGGAATGTGTGTAATGGTATTGCTATGGTCTATTTGCTTTACATGCGTTGTAGCTGAGAAAATAAATAAGAGTCCCCATGTTAACAATTATGTCACAGAGAAGATCACTTTTGCATGTCTGGATCATGGGAATATATTACTAAGCGGAGACGAGGCCTCAGTCTACTCCCACTTGAGTGTCTGCTTTCAGACTCAGAGTGCAAGACCTCAGGTGGAGCTATGCTAATCTGTGATTCTGAAAGGTGGAAAACCAGACTGTAACGCCCTGGCACTGTCTTTAGAGGAAATCTTGACCCCCTTTTGTAACAGGAAATAAACACACTGTATTTAGTGCAGACCTACTGTATTGTGTGCTATCAGTGTGTTTTGGCTGACTGCTATGGCTACCAACCCACTGAAATGGAAGAGAATCTGAGTGAAGGGTTATTTTCTTCTATCCTGCAAAGTACAGGATGTGAAGGTCAGCAAAAGGTTAGGGATAACTTCATGCCACTCTTCACTTGTGCAGTGCGGAGATTTAATGCCAATGAGCAGAAAGAGAGAGCAGATACACCTGCATCCAGCAGCACACTATGGCTCGTATGTGGAAGTTACAGTGGTTTTTAGCTGAGTGCTGGTTTTGTGGGAATGCAGGCAGATCAGAGTCCTGAATTCACACTGCCCGTGTGTCATAAGTAGATGGGACTTGCCACCGGAGCAGGAACATGTTCCTATCATATTTCATACGAAATTTCAGCATATTAGCTACAGCTAATCTGTTTTGTGTAAGTTATGCTGCTTGCTCCTGATTGTATTAGAGGGTGGAAAACTGAGAATAAAAGACTTTGAAGATTTTTTCCAATGTTTTCTCAGATGGTGTTATTAGCATCTCTGCTAAATTTGGTTATTTTGTTTAAGTTTTAGAGGACTGAAAGCATTTCTGGAAGGAGGTATGCAGCATCGTGAGAGTCCAATACTCTCCGACCAGGTTCGTTCAGATATTCCATACATGGAGGGTGTAATGCTTAATATCAAATTTACTTATCTGAAGATATTGGATGTTGCACAGGATTTCTGATTTAGTAGAGTGATACAAATATAGTGAAAACATAATAGAAATGTAAGTTACACATAGCAAAATATAGTAATTGTGATACACAGTTAAATCACAATACGAATGTGATTCCCATTACTGGTCTCTATACTACGCTCGACACTAGGCATCCCCAGTCACCAGGAAGGAATATGTGGATTGACGCCAGCTCAAGCCCATTGGTCTCTTCAAACTACTTTTGCTAGTTGTCTAGTTTTTATGTTGGGCTGAGCCACTTACTCACTCCCCTGTCCCCATGCTGGTCTGGCTAACTCAGGGAGACATTCACCCTCTTTTAATAACTCAGGGAGAAACATTTACAACACCACTTGATCCACTCAACTGCTGACAGCTGTTTACCTAAAACAAAGGCCACCCTCCTGTCCCCGTTGTGTTGAGATTAAGTCAGCTTCTTTGCAGCAGCTCTGGTCAGTCACAGCCTGCGTATTCCCTGAATCATCACCCTTGCCCCTTTCCTCTGAGCCTTCTTCCATTGTAGGGCTTTATTGGTCAGTCACAATTATGTGATTTTTTGCGTCTTCATCCAAATTCTAAAATTACATGATGCATTTAAAAAAGCGTACCAGGTACCAAAGTGTACCAAAGACAGTAGTGCAATTCTCCAGATTCTTTAAAGTACCCTTGGCTTTTCTATACCTGCCTCTTTTTTGAGGATGAACACGGGTAGTGTTCTAATTGAGTGTCTGAACAAATTTCTGTTTATATTGATACAGGGTTCCCAGTAGTCTACCTCTAGTTGTGTCCTCGAAGAAACACCTCTTTAACAAAGGCGTGTAGCAGCTCACTACTGTAATGATCCCTCAAGAGGAATTTAATTTTTAATTAAGTGAAGCAATGTGTTTACTCTTGGTATATAGCTGATTAATCAGGGCTTTGTTAGCTGTGTAGAGGAAAGAGGCTAAATTAAATACACCTTTAATGAGATGATAGGGAATTGACCTTTGCTGTCATCTGGAGGGCAATATATAAACACAACCACTGAGGGGATTGTTCCGAGAGGTTAGATAATATCTGTTAAAAGGCATCTTAAGTAGTGGCAGATTGGTGGTAGGAAACCTAACCCACATGACTGAATGAGTTTCATGGAAATTGTTGAAGCTACCTCTAGATTATTAATGACCAGATCTGATAAAGAATCTAGTGTAGCACAGTTCAGAAATATTAAATGATCTTCGGGTCCCCTGATGTTAAAATCCTTTGTAAAATATATAGTTTATAAAAAAATGACTGTTATTTTCCTGAATATCTTAGTCAGGAATTTAGGCAACGAAAGAAGGTGACTTAGTAGAAATAGCACTATGAGATTTCTAGTAAAATTTCACTGCAGTGAAGTCGGTAACAAAACTACCAATTATTTCTGCAGAACAGAAATTTCATACAAGATCTTCCTACTCCATCCCTACTGCAGTATGAACTTTATGTCAGTGCTTAATTTGGACAGGTAACAACCGTTGTTTTGTCAGTAAAGCCCTTTTATTGGGATAAATAGATCTGAGCATACATGTCCTGGCAAGTAAAAGGCTTGGGAACGAATTGACTCTATCAGTGTGCTTGTTACTCAAAGCCAGGATGTATCTTGGCACATCATTCCTGTAGCAGCAACAAAATTATAGCCCAACATTAGTTTTTTACCCTCTTTATCCCTGAAAAAAGTACTTTGTGGCTATTATGTATTACACTTTAATGAGGGATCATGATTTATGATATGAGGTTACATTGCTAAAACCACTTAAAAAGGATTCAGCTGCTAGGAAATAGAAAAATAGGAACTTTATTCATTGAGAGAAAATTGTTTCTGTGTTTTTCTTTCTTGAAGAAAGTATTGCATAAAAGCAATATTAATAAATTCTTCCTCTACCATGCAATCAGTAGAAAGAATATTACTTCAGCCTTTACATTATCTTTTCTCTCCTCTGGCCATTTTGATTAAATGGGTATGTGGTCTCTGTTCTCGGGACACCAAGGGGAATTAACTTCAGTGATGACTTTTTCAGGTGACTTTGCCCTCATTTATGCCTTAGGCACCACTCCAGGGATACAACTGGAAGGTAATTATCTAGACACTAGGGAAGGGAAGTTAATGAATTGGAAAGCAGTATTGAAATGCAGCCTTTACTAACTAACATACACATTTACCGGCTCTATGAAATAATGTCCTTGGAAAGGCCACTGAAATAACGGCAGAGTTTCAAAGGGAAGACCTTTAGATATTTCCTCAGGTCTTTTATATATGCAATTGCATATTGACCTACAGATATGGACTCATGAAATCACACAAAGTGATATTCCAGAGCACCCTTTCAACATGCCTTGTGGCGCTGAACTGATTTTAAGATGGATCCCCTTTAGTTTATGAAAGAGTTTATGTGTTTGATAACTGGTGATTGGCCTGGACCGGATCAATCTCCTGTTGCTTTGACCCTCTATGATGCCTTGAGGGTGATCACTAAGCCTTTCAGGTTCCTGTATCTTTCAAGCAAATTGCTCATGACTTTTTCGCAATCTTTTATTTTCTTCCTGAGGAAACAGAATAAAGTATCTTTCGAAGCTGCAACAGATACTTAGAGGGAGAGCAGGAGAATAAGAGATGGCTTTCTGCCTGATGCCCACAGCTAAGTTGCTCTCCTCTTTTTTCTGCTAGGAAATGCATCTGGCATACTGGATAGAGGTGGAGGTGAATGCTTCATACTTTGCATACATGATGTATGAAGAAGTCATGATACTCCTTAGGAATACCAAAAGGTGCAAATCCTGCAGCTGTGCAGCTGCAGAAGCTGATCCTGCACAAATAAACCTCTGTAACCCTGTCTCACCATCCCCAATATGCAGGGGAGGGGATGATGTTTCTCTGTTTCTTCCTCTTCCCAGCTCTACATGCACAGAGGCTGTGCCAGAATGCACTCAACTAGTGAAGCCTCTCTGGTCTGTGTCTATGGTCAGAAATGAGCGTCTTGTTCTTTCCTGCTGGAAGAAGAGGAGGACCTAATTCCTAAGTAAGATATCTCCCTTTCCCTGTTGGAGGAAGCTGCTGTGAACTTTGCTTTCTTTGGTACTGACACATAGCCATGTGTGTTCTCTCACCAGTTTGGCCTTGTAAGTCTCTGATTTGTGAGCTGGGTGTCTTGAGATGCCAGGGCCAGGCTGTTTGCCAAGTTCCATTTGAGGTTTCTTTCCCATGTGGCTAATTACGGCAGGTGTGTTCATCTTCCATCTGGCATGAGGTTTGAATTGCACTGTTGCAACTTCAGGAGATTCCAACATAGGTGGTGAGATAAAAGGCTCTGCTGTGAGGGCCCAGAGCTGTTTGTCTGTTCGGGACCTACTTGTTCACATGAAGGTGTTATCACACCTGGAGTCTTTGTGCTTAACCCTAGAGAGGTGGTTTTTTATGTCCATGACCACTTCGATGCATGAGTTTTACCCCAGTGCTTCTGACTTAGTCTGCATTGGTCTGGGATCATAAGGTCTGTCTTCTGTATGGGAGAAGACATAATCTTCCCTTCCACTCAGTAAAAAAGATGGCTGTATTGTTGATTTGTCTTAGATGGTAGCTCTGGGAATGTAAGCCTCTGGAAAAAGAGAAGCTTTTTTGTGTGCTTTATTTCTTCCTCTCTCATCCTCAACAAGCACAGGTACAATTTGATCTAAAGAAAAGCCACACCGTGAGCGATTACATATTTTTGAGCCATTATTACTATATTGCAATGGGTGCATCTCATGGACAAGCCGCATTTCTGAGTTTGCTTTAGTGACTGCATCCTGCCAACAGATTGGTTCATATTCTGGGAGTTGTTCTTCCACTTTAGTTCCTTCTGTTCACAGATTTTCATAAATAACAATTTAGGATGTGATTTATTGCTCCTAAGTATTGTCTCTACAATATCAATAAAATAAATACACATTAAGCATAATGATAATTGGCTGATGTTCCTCAGGGTTCACTCCCTGGCCTTCTGTTCTGTGCAGTTCACACAATCCATATCTGTGGATGATGATGACGAACAATCAGGGTTGTAGAAGAAATGTATTTTGCTTACCATCAACATTTTTCAGCCTCTATTAGTGGCAGCGTTTTGCTGAACTGAAAAAATGAATGTCCATAAACCACCTGCGCTTTAGGGGTGGTTGGATTTAGCATTTGAAAGAGTTAGCTGAGTAACTACTCTCAAGAACTTAAAGTACTCTGCCTTTGGTTGACACATTTTATAGTAAAAACGCTGTCTGTCATTCCCACAGAAGAGGGTGAGTCCTTATTTCTCTTTTTGTTTCTAAGACAAAGCGTAGAAAGAAATGAAACAAGAAGCTCTTCCTATGCTTTTCAGTCAATGTTTATAGTAAAATGCATTGTTTCACGTGTTTCTTATTATCAGGAACTAATAACAGAAATTCTAATTAGTGTTATGGATGGTTTATATATTCCGCTCTTTTAAACAAATCTATATTTTACACATTTCTAATTAAAATGTGATAATACTATGAGAAGTTACTCCTAAAGTGGCTGGGAGGGGACAATCACAATTACTGTTTTTATTTTATTTCCTGGCCTCTTAATGAATTCTGTATAAACCATATCAGGAAAAATTAATTTTTAAAATATCCAACTATGCAAATTTAATCAGATATGGAAGCCAGCAGGGGAACATTTTACAATTTTCAACATATTATCTGTAGTAACTTTTTTTAAGGAGGTTTTGTGAATAAATGCATTGACGGTGCATGAGGCAGAAAATAATCCACATCTCTCTTACATTTGTGTGGTATTTTTATTTTACCTGTTGTGATTAAAAGGGGGTAAAACCTTATTTTTTTCACACGGATTCATAGAGGTTGGAAGTGCGGTTCACAAAGGCACAAAAACGTGCTTTACAACAAACGAATTCATGTGTTTGGCAGGCTGTACCCCTGTGTGCTTGTTCTAGTATAGCTGTTTGCCTTTTTTGCAACGAGTGACAACGTTGGCTCATGTTCCTCTTGTAATCCATTATAAACTACGTATCTTTTCTGCAGAACTGCTGCCTAGGCAGTCATTCCTGATCCTGTGTCATGCGATTGATCGTTCTTGGCTCTATATGTGCGCTCTTCCCTGCTTGAACTATATCACTTTTTCCAGTTTGTTTCCCTATTTGTCAAGACGGTATTGAATTCTTTTGCTGCCCTCCAACATAGCAGTGGTGTATTCCAGGGTGATATCACCTGCTGATTTTGTGAGAATAATCTCACTTCTACCATTCAGGTCTTTAATAAATAGATTAACTAATACCAACATATTAATTAAGACCAAATAAAGAACCCTGCAAAACCACACTTAATACTTTTTTCCATTCTGATCATGAACCAGTGATACCCACTGTCTGCTAACATTTTCCAGCCAGTTTTGCAATCTATGATAGTTTGTCTGTAAGAGTTTCCTCTGGACCAGGCTTCACTAGCCTGTTTGTAAGAATGTCATGTGAGAAAGTGTCAAAATCTTATTAGTTTTGGGGAAGAGAGGAGATTGGCTACTGGGAAAAAGGTTCTGAGAAAACTTACCAGGTTACTGGGAAAACTGATTTGACGTGTTTTATCTTTGTCAAGCCCATCTGCTGTCTTCTTCCTCTCATTGTCCTCTTCAGGACTCCTTCAGCTGGTTTGTCTGTCCATTCCTGGGCTGAGGTTATGCTAGTTGATGGTTCCTTGGTTCCCGCCCCTCCCTACTACTACTTCCCTCCACCCCCCCCCCCCCAAGAAAAAAACAAACAAACATGGAAATGCATCTACACTTAGAGCAAAAAGAAGACTAGACATTCCATATGTTGCATTTCTATTGCTCTGTGAAGCCTGGAGCCTTTACTATTACTAGGCTGTGTTAGTAATTTAAGATAATTTCCAGATATAAAACATGAGGCAAAATAGCTGTGAAATGATGAGCTCTCCTGTGAAATTGTTTCGTTTCACACTCAGGAAGGCATTCCTCTTATCACGACAAGAGGGCAGCACTGCTGAGCTGAAATATTGTTTTAGGGTTGATAAGGTTCAGCCTTATCCTATTAATCCATTTCCAGTTATCTTGTAGATAGAAGGTATTACACAGCAGCCTCAAAGATGGATGGAAAGCAATATTATTGCCACACACTTGCCAAGAAAAAACTGCAAAAGGCTTTGAATATGTAAAGGACTGTAGAAATGCTAAGGGTTATCGCTGTAATCTAAGCACAGGAGCTGTGTAAAGTGATAGTGTTCGAGGGGCTAATAAGGTACAGTCTTTCATGATTGCTGAGAGTCTAGCACCTAACTTTCATCTTCTTTGAGAGATGATTTCAGGGTCAGGACTTGTATCGGGACCTTCAGGATCAGCATTATTTCCACAAAAACTTGGATATTCTTACAGCATCACTTTCCAATCTCAGGAACTTTTTAGACAATGTCAAAGACGACATTTGCAATGCTGATATATAGTAACCACTTCGGGAATATTTTATGAAGATACCAAGATTTTATTAAGACCAGGACCATCCATTTCCTTTGAAATGTGAAACATTTGCAATTGTCATCATATAAATGTGTCCTATTCATCCATTGTTTATGCTGTAAAACAACAGATTGTGGGCTTTGCTTTTCCCCCAGAAAACTCCCACAAATACAAACTTTCTGTTTGCCACCCTGACTGTGTTCTTAGCCTCTTTTCCAAAGGAAAGTTGCTTACAGAACGGTGCTATCAGTTTGCCTCTGCATCCTTTAGTCTGGTGGACAGCTTAACCCCTTTGGAAAGAAGGCTGGAGGGCTTGGGGGGTTCATGTCTCGCATCCTAAATCTTCACCTTGAACATCTGTCCCCCTGCTGGGTACCAGCAGGTGCTGGGTGACGTTGCAGGAGGGAGGAGGTGGCTGGCAGGCTGGCAGGACACCTGCAGCCCTGGGCTACGTGCGCTTTTGGCTAGCCAAGGAGCGAGACAGGTAGGGGACGCGGGTGGGAGCTGAGAAGAGCAGTGGTGCAAAGCTGAGGTCCGTCTCCCTGTGGATGGTAAAGCTATAGGTTTGGCTACCTTTTCTACACACAGGACTAATTGTTGGAAGAGTATTTTATCATCTTTATTAATCACACAGAATTATGTTAGAGGATTAAACTGTTGGGTTTGCCCTGTCAGATGTTTAATCTGCTAGTTATTCATACATATGCATTAAAACAGAGATCTCTGTGATGTTACAAGTTTTTCTTAAGAGAAAAAGCACCATTTTTGGTTTTTTTGAAGAAAAGAATAATTTCAGTGTTGCTTTTTTTTTTTACCCTCTTACCCACTTTTGGTCCCAGCTGTTTATTAACCTAAAGGAATATAGAGATTAAATTCTCCATATTACTGATGCGCAGTTTCTGGTGTGTCTAGAGGCAACATTTGAGTGACGTAATTGAACTTAGTGCTGAGACTGTTTTAATTACATTACTTTTAATTATATACAGTACATTTTAATTGCATAGACTGAGACAGAGGGGCTCCCATCTATTAAGATCCTCTGCAATGCATTTGCATAATGGGACCCTATTCCTGTGTGCAGTGTTACACTTCTTGATGGCTTCATTACTGGTGGAAGGTCAAATTTTTTTAAAAATTTCATTTACATTTGGGTTTTTAGCAAGCACATTTGAGAGCCACCTGACAGCCTTCATTCCCCTGCACTGAAAACATGCATTTTAAACCAAATATTAAAATTAGAGGAAAAATTAAAGAAGCTTCTTTTTTGTGTGCCTGTTGTGGCACAGTTCCTGTGCCAGACAGGGCTTCCAAGGACTCAACTGGGAACCGATTTAAGAGTTCTAATAACATAGGGCAGCACTCATGTCTAATAGGTGAATAATGCCCTACCTCTCTGTTCACCACAGAAGCTGCATGGCGATGGTCAAACGTGTGTTGGCAAGGGATGTATATTTACTAGTAAATACAGGTTTCCCAAAGGGGGCTTTTGTCTCTGCCACCCCTCTTAGAACACATTTTTACGTCCTTGCTGGGGCCCAGGCCACATGTGCCTTCCTTAGTGCAATGTGGTTGCTTCCCTTCAGTCCCTGAAAAGGTCTCAATCCGCGGCCATGTCCTGTCCCATCATCTCCCTTGGCACTCAAACGATGCAGGGTAATTAATTTCCCCTCGCAGGAGCATTATGATGAGCCCCTGGTGCAGGGTGGCGATTCTCCCATTAACCCTGAGGCTACTGGTGACCCCAAATACCGGGCTTGAAATCACGGGTCTGAACCACGGAAGAGGTGTTGTTTCGTTAGCCATATTGTGACATTATTTGGTTACAGTGACCTTGTCCCTTCACATTTTGTGGTGCGCTTTGGATATAGATAGTGCCTGTAATTTTTGAAAATGTAACAGGATCAGAGTCTGCTGTCCGAAACATTCACAGCCGTCGTTTACTTCTACTGTCTTTAAGTGTTTCCTAAACACTAGTCACTCTGATACTACATCAATTCATTCAGCCTAACCTCAATGTCTTTTTCTCTCACAGAGCATTATTTCTTTACTTGAAATGTGTTTCTTATGGGATTTTGGCGATTTTTTTTCCCTTCTCATTTCTACTGAAAGACTTTCATTCTCCAGTGAGACAGTTACAATAGTAAATAAAACCAGGAACAAATTATAATTTGTTTGGGAATAGAAATCCCTAAATTAAATGAAAGTCTAACTCTGGGAGGTTATTTTTGGAGGCCTTAAATTAGCATTAGAATTTGGACCATAAGTACACATCCAAGTATACCTGAGCGATCCAGTAATTTATGTTTGGTCTTTGAAAAGGAATGCAGCACGTGACGAGGTTGGGGCACAAGCAGATGGACTAATGCATCTAATCTGATTAACTACACCGTACATCATGCTCTTTTCTATTTTCTGCTTTCAAGTGGACGTTTCCCCCTCCCTGTTCAGAGGATTGCTTCCTCCATTTATCTTCTGCACAACTGGGTAAGACAGTAGTCACACAGGTAAACTGGCTTGTGTAGGGGGAAGGAAGCAAAATTGTCAGTATAGGCATAGTGATATGCAGCTGGAGACAGTGATGATTAACCTTGAATCAGAAATAGATAGGGTAGTTTAGCCTGTAAATTCTCAGAATACTAAACTGCTTTCATTAGCACATCAGATTATGAGAGCTGGTCAGATATTTTCTAGTGCATTTTATTGACAGTAAACGATTCATGGAAAAAATCAATTCTTTGTCTCTTGAAAATCTTGATTTTGGTACTTCCTAATATTTAAGAATTAATTAAATGATTAATACATTCAGTATTTATTTTAATTAATTCAATATTTAATAAGAAAACACACGCTGGTCTGGTCCAATCGAAGCAAAATGAATCTTTTCACTGAAGCGAAATAAAATATTTAAATTTAAATTGGTTTAAGAAAATATTCATAGGCAATTTTCTTTACTTCATTGCTGACTTAGTTGTAGTTTGGGTCCCTTTCTCCCTTATCATCCACACTCCTTGAAGCACAATATTCTGCATTATGCAATGTGTTTTTTGCTCGGACCAACTTATGCATTGTGAATCATAAGAATCACATTACTATCGATGCATTTCAGGAGAGACAATTTCAACATATAGCCTGGCCCAGATGGAAAACATAGAATAGAATAGAATAGAATAGAATAGAATAGAATAGAAATTGTCAGGGTTAGAAGGGACCTTAAAGATCATCTAGTTCCAACTCCCCTGCCCTGGGCAGGGACACCTCCCACTACATCAGGTTGCTCAGAGCCCCATCCAGCCTGGCCTTAAAAACTTCCAGGGATGGGGCTTCCACCACCTCTCTGGGCAACCTCTTCCAGTGTCTCACCACCCTCATGGTGAAGGACTTCTTCCTAATGTCCAGTCTGAATCGACCCATCTCTAGTTTTAATCCATTCCCTCTAGTCCTACCATTACCCGAGATCCTAAAAAGTCCCTCACCAGCTTTCTTGTAGACCCCCTTAAGATACTGGTAGGCCACTATGAGGTCTCCTCAAAGCCTTCTTTTCTCCAGACTGGCCTTGTAGGACACCCATTCAAAGGTGTCCTCATATTGGAAACACAGATAATGCTTTCCTTGTTTAGAAAACTTGCTTGTAGGAATCCTGAATCGAATTTGATTTTGGAACTTCCACCCTGTAAAATGTATTTGTATTCCAAAATGTTTTCATAATTTCGGACAGTCAAGCTGTTGATGTGACACAACTTTCTTTGCAATAGAGTGAGTCATAAATCATCAGAATATGTCATAAAAATTTAGTGTTTATTAGTTATTCCTTAGTTATTCACCCCCAGGAGTGAACAGTTCCAACATTGTTATTAGGGCTTTTTTAATCTTTTTGCTGTGATCATCATTTAATACTACTAACACTAAATTTCATCTTCCATTTTCATCACTCAGCCATTCAATAACATGCGTTAATTTTGAACGACCTGAATATATTAGTGTGGTGGGTTGGCCCACCACACTCCACCATGCACAGCATGACCCCACGCTCCCACTTCACATTCCTTAAGGATATTTATTTCACACGTGCATTTAGCTGGAAAAAGTGTACTTTCGTAGCCTGTACACCATTAAATCTCATGCATTCTGCATCAGAAAATTGTGCCAGATCACCTGACAAAATTTAGTGCAATTATCAAAGACAATAGAGATTTTTATAAAATTAAACCTTTAGACTGTCTTGTGAATTTAAACGTAGTAGTTGGATCTGTAGAGATATAAGTGCATGTAATACATAAATTACAAGAAATTGCTCTATAACGTCCTTTATGCATGCTGTCCTCAAATGCAGTGTTGCAGCTCTGTCACAAATCCCATGGGATGCTTTTTTCCTCAGTATCTTTGAGTGTACTTCACAAATGATATGAAGTCTAAAGGAATCTTTCCCCATTAACGGGTCCTGATCACTAATTAAGAGCAAGATTTCGTTCAGGTTGTGGAAAGTAGATGACACAACATGAAAAATGTGTGCCAAAAATCTCACACAGGAGAAAGAATACATAGGGACAAAGTAAAAAATTGCATGGAGGATGAGGTGAGATGGATGGACTGAGAGCCACAGGGCACAGAAAAAAATGAAAAATCAGAAATAGAGTGAGTCAGGGGCAAGAAGAATGAAATAATTTTATTAAAGGGGAAAGACTCCTTGTCTTTATCTGAGGAGATTTAAACTCAGACTGGAGCATGAAAAAAATCAGGTTTTTTAGGTGAGGTCCATCGTTTCAGAAGGCTGGAGAACTGGACCTTCCCGCCTTCAAGAGGTGCCACAAGCCCCGACTACACATTGGTCCCTCCCGCCAACCAAAACTAGTGGGCCGGAGCAGGTGATGTTACCTTATTTTCTTTATATTTGAATTGCTTCCACAATTATACTATTGGCTAGAGTGAAGACAAAACTGTTCATGCATTTATTGTCCTCAAGAGGGAGAAGGACTTTGAAACAACTGTTTATACCAGCACAAGGGCTAATCAAGGCTAATGCTCCACGCTGCTTGCCTCTTGCTGAATACCTATTGCCATAACATTTCCACCAAATTATATCTACATATTCCTGTGTTGGGGTTTGGAAATCAATTCTAACTTGATTTCAGGGTGTCAGTCATGGGTTGTACTGTGGCAGTATTTAATCTGCTGCTTTCCTCAGGATGATTTGCTGTCTCAGAAATAAAGTTGGAAAGATTTTGTTTTCACCTTGACTTCTGTTTTGTTTTCTTCTTCCAGATATATTTCACTCTTGCCTGTATTACAGCCTGAACAGAAAGTAAGCACATGAGTTAGCTTATTTTGCAGCACCGTGAATTTGATTTTTCCTTTGTTGTTTTGCATTTGCTTATACCATTTATAAGACTGATAGCTCTGATCACTGAAGTGCTCTGAGCTCTGAGCAGACAATCAAATCTGCAACTTTCATTTTACAATCTCAATTAGAACTCGATATTACCAATCAATTAAAGAATAAATAGAGATGTGCTGACTCATTTGGAAAATTAATGGTGTTGGCAGTGAAGGAGAGTGGACAGAACAGGTGTTTGATGTCTGCCCTTGAGTAACTAAACCACTAAAGCTGGGACTGGGTTCGAGACCAGGTATAATGTCTGAAACAAAAATATTTTCTGGTACACTGGCTCACATCAGTCATATTCCACCACTCACTCGGCTTGAAGCCACAGTGCCATAACAATATTTTTCCAGGTGGAGAATGTCTGAGTTGATTATTTTGGAAAACAACTTGCCTAAGGATATTTTCTCGTTGCCTGCATACAAGGAGAAACATTACGTATGATTTATGTCATAAAAAAAGGTACTTGCTCAGGCACAAATGGATATAAAAAAGGGAACCATTCTCTTCAGCAGTATTTTTCCCTTTTTCAAATATCAAAATAGTGACGTGTTTCTGACAGAAGGCCAAACTCTCAGGCCATGCTTTGATTAGTCCTATTGGAAATCAACTCAGTAAAGTCTGACAAGACCTAGGGAGGAAATGACTGTTTTTCTCATGAAACATAAGAAATTAAAAAAACAATAACAAAAAAACGCCAACTCCAACAAAACAAATAAACACCTCCCCCCCAACAGTTATGAACTGGGATAAGAGAGCCTTTTTCATATATTTCTCCAAAAGAAGTAGAAACCAGAAACATTTCCCTGTGCTCCCAAAGAGCCTGAAGGTGAAGACAGTCCTCAGATCACAGGAGACCTGAAATAAAGTTCCAGATCCAGCAATTATTTTGGTTATTTATACAAAGTGAAATATCTGCGGGTACCTCCTATATCGGTAGAGTAGCAAGGACTGATTATGCGGATACACTAGGGAGCAGTATCCTAGAGATGCACTGAGGGGGCGATATTCTCCCTCCAAAATACACGGGTGCTCCTGGGCAGTGACACTAAATTCCTGCAAACTGCATGATGGATTGAGTCACCAGCTCTGCTCTAAAGGGAACGAGGACAAAGAAATCCTCACGTATCCCTTGCTGAAGCACCGCTGCACTGTCCTGCTATATCTGGAGTCCTTCGCACAAGCTGAAGTGATGACAAGATTTGCCTTTTAGCACGTCCTGGTGGCTGGCGCACAGGGAAAAGACAGAGGAGTGGAAACAGGAGCAGATAAAGTGCATAGATGCACTTTAAAGAATGCAGGGTTTATTTACCACACGTACACAGAATGAAACAATGGAGGTAGCCTTGGAAAGAAAACAGTCTGCGAGGTGCCAGCAAAGGACACCAAAGACCGTAACAAATACAGTACAGTTGTACCTGCTCGTACTTTGTCCCTCTGATATCCCAGTGCTTTACAAATAACTTATGACCCAGTACAATCATACTTTTTAATAGAAGGATGGTTACGTCTCCTAGCAGCTAATGCTAAAGATGTTGAGAAACATCAGTTGCTTGATTTTATTTTATTGTGTTGACTTTTCTAAAGTGAACAATACTGGCATTTATTATCAAATCTTTCCAGAGGGATCACAAACCCATGTATCCTAACTAGAAGATACGGTTTTTAATCCCTCCTAAACCTTGTGTGTGGTGCAGGCATATAGAGGATCCCTTCCCCAAAAGAAATAGATAATTTTTTTTTCTAAAAATTCCAGCTTAAACCCAGAACCATCCATTAGGAAATGGCAATACATTGCCCTTTCATGTTGCTTTCCATAGGTTATATAATGGGCCCCATCCTTGGTGAACCAGCAAAGTACATCATTATCATTGCTCCAGCTATGATGTCTCATGAGAAATGGAGTCTGATTGAGAGGTCTGATCAATACAAGAAAAGAGGAAATGCGAGGGTTTAAGCATTATCTGTGATGAAATACTGCAGCAGCATTTTCCACTACAAATCTTGGCGGTATGGATTACTATTCTAGCCATTGAAAAACATATTTTCCTCAGCAAAACCACATTTTCCTGTCAAATTCTAGTTTCAAACAAATAAATATCATCAGCTGTAGCTGCAAGTCATCGCTGTTTGGCAGGACTCCTTGCTGATTGCCTGATGCTCTGCATATCTGTATTACTCTCATTCCAAAAAAGAGCTAAACGTTTCACTTGGGCAGAGACTTCCAACAAAAAAGGTTAATCAAATGTAGGGGAACAGATTGCGGGAAAACAGAATGAATGCATCAGCCACACATGACTAAATTCTGCTTTAGAGTTTGCTAGGACTACTGACAGCAGTGTCCCCATTCTTAGGCAGCTGTAACTCAGCAGACACTGGCTGTTAGTACTTCATTGCCACAGATGCTTGTATAAAAACCTCATTAAATTTAGGGTGTTTAAGGTAACTTTTTGGTGTATCAAAAGGCCTCCTAATGGGTTTCAAAGGGATTCTGAGTTTATTGTATTTTGAAAAAAGACACCCCAGAAATGGAAGTGTTATGAACATGTCATCTGAAAGTTATGGGACTTTCTTGCTCATAAAATAAAGAAAACTTCTTTCCACATACCGAATTTAAAACAAGACATCCGTCTGCAGTGCCTTGAGTCTAGTCTGTGAATAAAAGGAAAATAATTTCCCTCAGTGCATATATTTAATAAACCAAACTGTATAAACAGAATTGCTAATGGAGATCTCAGAGGGGTTGCGGATGCCCCATCCCTGGAAGTGTTCAAGACCAGGCTGGATGGGGCTTTGAGCAGCCTGGTCTAGTGGGAGGTGTCCCTGCCCAGGGCAGGGGGGTTGGAACTAGATGACCTTAGGGTCGCTTCTAACCTGAACCATTCTGTGATTCTGTGATCCCCAGGCCTGCAGAAATCACAAGCAATGAGCTGAACATAGAACCCAGTTTGAAAATGACTTTTTTCCTTGAAAAAATGTTAGGTGAAGAACACCGGCATCATTCACCATCAGTCAGCCGTTCTAAACACCATGGGGATTAGGGGAGTTGCCTCCCAAGCTCCTGCCTGTGCGGCTTCCCGGGCAGCCTGCAGGTGGACATCAGGGACATCACTCACACAGCTTTGCTCAGCTTATATAACGTTGGGGTTTTATTCAAGCTCATCAAATTCACTTTTGCCTATTGTTAGCATTGTAGAAATAAACTAGGTGCTCCCTCAGGATACTGTGCACACTGAGTTACTAAAAATCCATAATATATTTACATATGCAAGCCCCAAAAAGCATTTTGTTTGTGTGTTTTGTTCTGTTTTTCTTTTCAAGTGCCAACACTGTGCAATCCAGCTTGTAGGAGTGTATGTTATAGCTCTCCCATGTCTCCTTTTTTCCTGTCAGGTGGGTTAATTTATTTTCTTCGCCAAACGCAAACATCATCTAACTTACCAGGCAAAAACTACTGCGACTCAGGACTGCAAACGGTGCTTAAACCAGACCTGCCCCACAAAGAGCATGGATGCCGTCTGATGTGGAAACAGGCCGTGGAGCTTCTGACACCCTCTCTTCACGTCAGATCCTATTTACTCTTTTTCTGTTACGGTGCTGTGATCACAACCAGTCGCTCTTCAGCTCCACCGGGAAGGAAGACATGGTGCTGCCCATGGAGAGCAGCGGGGGAGCCGACGGCAGCTCTGCTCACACTGTGGCTGCGTTTACCCTGTCACATTAACCCAGGGGAAGGGGGGATGCTGGTTTTTAGTTGTTTTTTTTGTTTGTGTGTTTGTTTGTTTGTTTTTAAATGATTTATTAGTATTGATGTTTTTGTAATATATAAATCTGCTTTTAGTTGGCCTTTATCTCTGAAAGGATGCAAGGATAAGGGACAAACGTGATTAGCTGTCACAGTATAAGGCCTGTCCTCAGTGAGTTTAAGGAACTGCTGGTTTTCCACATGTCCATGGGCATTTGTTTGCAGAAAGAGCCCTCTGCCTGTTTATGAAACAGTGTTGCCCGATCCTTTGGTGAGAAGAGAAACACCGGTGGTGCTGATCCTCCCGTCCCTCTCTGAAGGCCCCTACTGAGCCCTGTACCAGCAGATGCTTAGATGCATACAGCTAGTGACACAATTATTGTAAGGCTGTAATGCATTAACGGGAATGGTACCAGGCTCTAAAGAGCAGCAGACAGCCATTGCTAGCTCCGCTCTCTAAGCCATATGCCAAAACTCTACAACTGGATTTTTTACAGATGTCCAACCCTTATTCTGTGAGCAAGAAGAGGTACAATGATTATGCTACAAGGACAATAAGAAGGTTAAAATGCAGTTACAGTCCTAAAGGGATTTGAAAAAACACATCTTAAAGACTGGATACACATTTATAATCACTTCTGCCTTTGCTTGTGTTATAAAATATTTTAAAGAGGAGCTGAGATATTATTCTGTTTTAATACGGGACTGACAATAACAACCTATTCTTTGCCCTTTTTTCTTCATCTTGGCTAAAATTTCTTAGGATGGAGCAGTGAAGATATTGCATGTGTTAACTTAAAGCAAGGATTTAAAAACAGAAAGCCTATAATGGAAAAGTTTTTGCCAGCATCTTCTGTCTCACTCTGAAGGCAGTTGAGGGTGCTGCTCAAAGGGGGAAGACGCTTCTTAGGCTGCATGAGCAGGTTCTTAATATACTAACATGGGTTTCTGCAATTTTCATGCCATTATATCCGTGTCTTGCAACATCAAATTCACCCAGAACTAGATGTTGCACAGCAACAAGGGAATAAAATCCAGGGCTCTTTAAAGCAGCTGAAGTAGCTAAGGGATTCCTGAATATCTTTAAGCAGATTCCTCACTGTCATTTTGCATTTGACAGGGCTTTGAATATTATGGGTAAGCAAGTCATCTTAGGGGTGCTTCTTGTATTTGTATACAGAAGCAGGTAACAGTCTGTCGCTTCGTATAGCATCTAAAAGTAAAAGGTACGTCATTGACCCTGATGCAGGTATATCTTTTTTATTTATAGAGAAGTTTATTCAAATCCCACTGTTTTCACCATGTCTTTGTCACTATTCTTAAATTGATCATAAGCCTAAGCCCCGGATTTAAGCAATGAAAACAGATGAGGAAGCAATCCTTTTTTAACATCTTAGAATTAAGAAATTCTAAAATTGTAGACAAATTAGAAAAATTAGAATACTATAGAAAGGAAAGGAGTCTCACTCTAAGCTTTGAATAACAAGCGTATGTGAGAAATTATCATAATAGCATGGCTGCAGACAGTTCAGAAAGCTCTGAATGTGGTCAAATGAGGAAAATTGTTCGTAGATACAATTTTTGAGATTTATGTTTAATTAATTTTCTTTCATTTTTAAATGAAAGAAAAATGTCCTTTCATTTCTTAAGTGTGAATTCACAGATTTTTTTTCATTCACATTTGTCAAACACATACCCTGGTTACATAATGTTGGTTTCTCATTTCTGATTACATCTCTCGTGATGATCTTGATATTATTTCATCAAACTCCTATGTCACTTTTTTTTCTGATTATGAAGTGGAAGACATTTTTTACAAAAGAAACATGTTTTTTTTTCTGCTCTACTGTAGACAATTTTTAAAAACATTTTGTTCTTCTCAATCTGAGCTGCTGTTAAAGAGGTCTATCAATAAAGCAGTTTCTCAGTGATTCCTGTTGGCTTGTTGTTGCAGATGGTCTGCGCTCTGGTAGTATTTTCAATCTGGTTTCATCTATTCAAACACTGTGAAAGGCCAAAATGAAATTGTTACAGTCCAGCTTTTCTACTCCTAAAGCTCAAACATGCTATCAATTCTTTTACAGTTAGGTATCTATCACAATTATCCAAATGATGTAATATACTCAAAGAGACCATCAGTCAATCGCTTACGCAAGTGAACGAAGAAAAGTTTCCAAATGCCCGAGGCAGGAGGCCCCTCAGGGACTGGAGGCAGAAGGTGCTACTCCTGCACCTTTCATCCTCTATTTCAACCTCTCTTTTTTTTTTTTTTTTTTCTGCCATTTCACCCTCTCCCAGGGAAAAGCTGCACTCCTTTCTTCCAGCTTTTTGTGGATTCCCTTTAATGGAGGGAACTATCGTTCCAGCCTGACAAAGATGTAGTTTGTTATCAACACCATAAAGGTATGCAATAAAGGAATGCTATTAATTCCCTGATTTCATTTAACCAGGAGAGATGAACATTACGTGGTGCCATTTATCATTACTTGTAAAATCAGTGTCCCTTGGTTCCACTCCATACAGCTGGAGGTAGTTTCACTTGCACTCTGTCTGTATTATTCTGGACTCCCAAACAAGGTATTTTGGCACGCTTTGAAGCACTGTTGAAGGAAATTTAGTATTGCTTGGCTGTTTTTTTCTCCTGCCTTTTAAAAAGAAAAAAAAACAAAACAACTAAACCATAAGAATCATTTACAATACGTACAATTCCTAGCAATACAGTAACAACCAGAAATAATTATCAGAGAAAAAAATCACTTTAGAAAAACTGGGGCATATGGTTTGAAGCTCTGCATTCCATAGTGTTTCCAATAATGTTTATATTTCCATAGAAATTGTCTTAATAAATTTTTCTCCCATCCCTCGATACGCATACCTATCGTAAACTCCTAGGGCTGCTACAGTGCTCTACTTAGGCTGTTTCTCAGCATTTTAGTGATCTCTGGAGAAAGAGGATCCACATGTGCTGGCTGATCAGATGATGGTTATGAGCCCTCAGTGCAGTACAGCTGTGAGAAAGGCAAATGTTATCCTAGAACGTATCAGCTGAGATACCTCAGCAGAAATAGGGGAAACATTAAAGTACCCTTCACTGGTGCAACCCTCATTTACTGCAGTAGATTTTAGTTGCTTACAGTCAGTAAAGGACAGAGTGATCTTTTAGAAAACTATGAGTTGATCCTGATTATGTACGGAAGAAAATAAACAGAGCTATCCCTTAGCCCATCAAAAACAAAACCAGAAAGGGATTACTCCCTTTAAATAATGGGGAGAAATAAACACCAGGGAGGGAACAAGAACTATTTGATATGTCAGACTTTTCTGTATTAGACAACATGTTTTAAACTGATGGAAATATGTAAATTTAAAGTGGGCTGGGGCCCAGTCCTTCAAAATCAGATATTGGCTCTGTCAGAAACTGATCCAGTTCGTTCTAAGATACATTTTTGCTTTTCTGTCTATTCCTATGAGCTGTCAAGGGCTTCCAGCTTTTTCTAAGTGAAGTAATATTTGTTGACAGCACCTAAACATGCTCTTTTTTTTTTTTTTCCCTTCTGCAAATGAGCTAACACCATTCTGCATGGCATTAGGCAGATTTGTCCCACAGTGATTACTGAACTGTTCCACTACTGACCTTCTCCTGCTTGACCTTTTCCAGCTCTGGTGCCTGATGTTTCCCTTTTCATCAGTTGCTTAACTACCTTATAGCTCTCCTCTTAAACCTCAAATTAACCAGTCTTTTCCAATATGGGTTTATATCAGATCAGATATACTCAAATCCCCTATCCAGTTAATGTAATGGGACTATAAAGAAACCCAGACAAAAGACATTTATTGTTTTACCTGTGCCTAGAGATTTTGTTGTGGTGTGAAAGCAGCGTGTCAGGTCAGTGCTGCGAGGGATAACAGGGCAAGGAACTACCTCTGAGGTGAAGCATGATGGTTTGACACCAGCTCAGACATGGAGATGGAATCTGATAACCCAGGACGGATTTTGTAGTCTACTTCACGCCGAAAAGACAGATACAAGCCATAAAAATCTTTTGGCAATGCATGAAATAATCTGGAGGTTCAGGTAGGTTTCAAAATTGTTTCTATATGTAAATTATATCAAAGGGACAGAATTATCACTACTCAGAGTTGTTTTGGTTTTTTTTTCCCCTATAGTATTTGTAATCTGGCTCAAACATTTATCATGAGAACCTAATGAATAGTTGGTATCATTTCAGGGACAGGAGAAGAACCCTGTTAAAGGAAGGAATTTTCTGCTCCCAAGAAGATATAGAGATGCATTCAATTTCTATTCTTTAATTATGCCCACTATTTGCAGTTACAGGGGTCATAATCATTAGCAGGCTGGTTATTTACTGCTGAGCAGATCCCTAAATGAGGAAATTAAACACCAGGAGCATCCTTATGTTTCACTATGATTGATCATTTTACCTCTATGATATCGTGGGCTGGTAAATCACCCAGTGTTCTGACCTTTTTGCTGGAATATAGTACATTTTGCTCTTACTCAGAAAAATGGCTCTTTTAATAGTATTCACAACGGTAGCCGGTATTCACAGTGTAACACAAAAGAAGTATAAAGAATGGAAGAGTGGAAAGTTCATAAACCTGCTTGCGTGCATTTCATTTGATCTATGCTGAGATCTAAATAAGGGGAAGTTTAGAAGGAGGATTTACCCGTTTTCACAGACAATAAGATAAAAGATAGTTGTGAATAAAGATCCCATTTGAGAACAGACTTTAACTACAGTATGTCGTTTTCAGCTGACAGCAGTTTAATATTTGACAATGAAGTTCAGATCTATATCCCTGCTCTAATATGCCCCTGAGCAAAATGCTTCCAAGAAGAATACTGTGGCCTAAATAAAAAAAGTGAGTACAAACCAAGGACCAAAGCAAGTAAAACAATAAAGAAAAACCAAAAGCAGAAACCAACCACATGCAAGGAAAGGATGAAAGGAATAATAAATAATTTCTGTGGATACCAAAATTAAGAAATCAAATTAATATAAATAATCTACTATTGTAATTTAATTTCTGTGTATTCAAGAAAACAATAAGTGTATCTGTTCACTTTGACATGCAAGATTAACTGCTATTGCTTGGCTTTTTAGTAATTACAGTTCTCCTTCCCTAGTCTTCCTGGTGCAGTGTTGAAATAAGAGCGTTCTTTCAAAGCTGAAAAAACCATACCTATCGTGAAACTTCAACTTAACAATCATAATTTTGTCTAAAATATTTTTCTCTCCTCCACACCACTCATAACATTACCAGTCTATTATTTCACTTTGTTCACTTATGCAATCGATTGGACAATCTAATGCCATCCATTTCTCTCCTACCTATGTGGTCTGTCAGTCAATAGTCTGTCTTGTTTGCTAGGGTTTTTCACAGAACTGCAGGACTGAGGAGAATGTTTAAAACTAAGAAAATGCCACAAAAGCACAATAATAATAAATAACAGTACCAGAAAAATAGGCAGGAGTATTCAAAAATTTCAAAAATACAGCCCTTCAAAACACTTCAGACTCATTTTCTAAAACTGACTGTATTTTAGTTTGTTATCCTCCCCTTTAAAATGTAGTATATCTGTATTCAGTTTCTCTATTGAGTGTTAAATTCTGAATATAACATCCATCAGCATAACTAAGTGGCTAGATACTTTTTCTTTTTTTAAAGGTTATTCATATCTGTAAGAGAAAAGAGGCCTGTAAACACCTTGTACTTTATTCTCACAAGCCTAAGCTATTATTCTTATGTCAGATAAAGAGAAGTCGTGACTTGGAGTGATTTTACACAGCCTGGAGAAAGACAGAATAAATGGGGTTGTGTTTGGTGAGGTTGCAGTGATGGCTAATGCTGTGTGACAGAAACAGGTAAGATTCTTAGACAAATTATCCCTACTTAAATTATGTATTAGTACTTAAATTATTTAAATACACTAGTTAACAGTCCCTGATTAGCAACATTTACGTAGCAGATATCCCATTTTGCAACAAAAACAAATGAATCCATTGATTTACCCAGTGCAACCTATGTAGCCACCTCCTTTTAGACATTTCACAGCTAAGGGGAAGGAAAAGTCATCCTAGAATCACAGAGTCGGTCATTTAGCCTGACTTGTTAGAGGCTTTGATTCTGAATCATTCCCCCGTCTGTAAACACATGCCAAAAAAAGGTGCAGGGACAGTGCAGGTGGCAGAACACGCTCTGGCTGCGGGGTTTCGTTTGCGCTGCGAATCACGTAGTGGGATCCGAATATAGCATAGGGGTATGCATATATGCGAATCACACAGTGGAATCCGTATATAGCCTAGGAGTAAACAACAGCAGCAGTGACGGTGCAGCAGCATTGGCTTTAGCATGTGCAAAAACATGACCGAGGCACAAATTGCACAGACCTCAGAAGCGCACGCTGGTCGCTGCAGTGAGCTAGAGCTATCGTTGCTGCTACTATTGCTTGTGCTACCTGAATTTAACTGTTTCATTATTTCTACCGACACAATGTAGTAACCACAGCTTCATCCAGGCACCTAGCTATAACCTAGGTGTAAGGCATACTTGAGGAAATAAGCATATTAAAGTTTTCAAGGAAACACATCATCAGGAATGAAACTGTTACGGGCAACACGTTCATGTTACCCACAGGGTCTTGAAGTGATCCACGTCTATTGCGTTTTTCCATGAAATACTTGCGATTCTATAAAAATCGACTCAAAGCAAACGATTGTGAGAAAGTTTATCACGTGAAGATTCTTCTTCTAATAACACCCCCCCATCACCTTCTCATTCCAGCAGCCTTTTAGATGTTTTCTTGTGTAAGCACCATGGTACACAGACACCCCCCACACACACCGCCAGTGAGTTCTTGGCATGAAAGGTATCAATTCTTGATGCTCCTCTCTGCTTACTGGCAAGGCTGCCGTAGGGACTGCCGTGACACTGAGCACGGGTCTTTGGCTCATTATCTAGTATGAGGTACAGCTTTCACCTACTCCCAAACCCCACTGGTATTTTAAAGAAAACAGGGCCATGAGCCATCCAGCTCCTTCTCTTCAGTGGTGAACCCAAAAGAGCTCTCCTTCCCCAGGGGGCTCGTGAGCAGCTGAGGTGTGAGCAGTGAGCTTCTGCTCCTAAGCCTTCATACCACAGGAATATTACACCTAATAAGTATCAGCAATAACTACTGGTAACTTGCTCCACATATTTTTTAGAGCAGAATTTCCTGCACTCAGACCACTGACAGGTTATTTTTTTTCTTTTTTTTTTTTTTTTCCTTCCCCTTCACAATGGAAATTAAGTCAATTTCTATAGCTAATTAAGTGCAGCAGCCTCTTCCACTTCTAGTTTGTCCTGCTGAGAGACCCACCACTCTGGAGGGCACTTGCTAAGCATATACCGCCTCTTTGAAAGCATAGGCTCTAGCCTCTTCCAGGCACACTGCTAGTATGGTGTTGTGCTTGTGCTGTCACAGTGTTCGCCATGGTAAAAGCAAAATAATAAAAAAAACATAGGGAAAGAAAAATAAATGGGAAAAGAAGAAATTTTAAGACTTTTAATGCAAACCATTTGAAATTCTCAAGCTTCCTAAATGCTTTTTTCTTTCATATCAAAAGGAAGGAAAAAATAAGGAAGTACTTGGTGTTTGTTCCATTCCGGATTACTTCTGATGAGGATAGACCTGACTGAATGAAGTGCAGTTCTCTGTCCAGAGAAGTCTTCCAGTGTTCACTTTCCAGCCCTCTTCCCACTGCACTTCTGAAGATGGGCATGACCCCCTGAATGGAAGATACTCAGCCAGGTTGCCCAGGATCAGCATCACCACAGGCCTATGAGACCTCATGGGAGGCTTGCCCCTTTTGTCCCCACCCAGCAAATTTGAGGTGTTTTTTGCTCTTGAGGAACACAATCACTGCCTCTTGGTTCCACTGACAAAAGATCAGGTGCTATTTCAACAAAGTGGCAATTGATTTAAAATGAAACATTCACATCTCTGTGGAGCCTGGAAGACCTCCATGTGTTCCTTTATTGTCCAAGCTAGCACTTTACTTTTGTCAAATGCAGATGTTTTACTTCAGCCTTTGCAAATCCTTGCTGGATGTTTCAGTTTACAAGCTCAAACTTTCTTCTGCACGTACAGTTCTCTTTGCAGCATCAGAGACTCAGACAACCCTATGGGAAAAAAAAAAAAAATTACATGGGGAAAAATACTACCAGACTATTTTATAGTACATATGTGCTAAATATTTTCTGGAAACTTCAAAATGAAAAACAACTACTTTGTGACGACAAAGCAATTATAATGAGGAGTCAACATGAATGCTTTGCAACAGTGCATCCTGTACCGTTGATAAAGTGTTTTGTTTTCCATTTGAATGCAAAACTCCCCACTCTGCACATAAAATGCATAATTTCACCCCTGACTGACACATACAGTTTCCATGACTGCGTATGTCTAATGCGCACGTTTCTAATTTGCATAAACTCATGTAGTTCCTGAGTGAGGCAACATCATTGCTTGCATTCTTCCTGCAGAGCTGTCAACAATCCTGTTCTGAAAAATAAGTCTTTCCTCACGAATAAACTTTCTTGTTCATAAACACCATGAAAAAGAACTCAAGAACTCTGAAATGGTCTCTTCAGATGCCTTATTTCAAAAGTAAATTAAAATCCCATGATAGTCCAACTCTTTTGCTTTACTGCTGCCGAGAGTACAACATAAGTGTGTTTTATTGACCTTTCTTTCCCCGCCCCCCCCCCCCCCCCCCCCCCCCAAAAGGTAGTTCATTTTTCATGCTAGTCTGAAAAAGAGAAAAACAAACAAGTAGCAAGTAGTCAGCAAGGATACACAAACCTCAACTAAACGTAAGTCAAGTTTTTTCTCCCCAAAGTCACGATACATGAAATAAATTTTAAAAAAGTCACTTTGTAGCCTTGTGAGGCAAGTCAGTGTTCTGACCTCTACCCTTTTCTATCTTATTGTTTATCACGGGGTCCCATTATTTCACCTATGCAGCACGAGGTAGGATGTGCAAATGTATCCAAAGGTCTTTAAAAATACCACTATATTTTTGTTGTATCTAGGCACTCGAGAATTCATTAAAAAATTATTAAATCTAAAGTAGCAAAGTGCATATTGCAAAAATAAACCCTTCAGAGAACATAATATAAAATAATCTATCTCCAGATACCACCTGAAATGAGAATTAAGAGTTTGTGCCAAAATAATTTTGTTTGCTTTCAGTTTCAAAGTTTAAGACTTGTCAGTGTACTTTCATTCCACACTTAACCTTAGGCATTAAAGAATTCCTTCAAGAAACTCCACCCTAATTTCTGGCAACCTGTAAACATACACTGGAATCTGTCTGATATTCCTCTGCAAAGCCAACAAGATGGCTAATTGCTGGAAACAAATGCGTCATCGCTATATAGTGAAAAGTCTTTTTGGACTAGAAAGAAACCGTTATCTACTACAGTGTTATAGGTTTCTAATTCCTTTCTCTCTTTGCGTTCTTTAAAGCTCTTGGCCACAATGCCTGAATAACTGTTAATGAAGGGGATTTACAACATGCATTTACACATGACCTGTAATTCATGTTGATAACTTCTTAATTTTTTATTCCCCCTCCCATAAACTCAGAGCTGTTCTTTTATCCAGGACCCATCAGATTGTGAGAATGATGGACTTCATCAGGCCTTCCAAAACCCCATCAGGCTCTCAGCTGAGATTCTAGAGTATTATTTGAGCTCTCTGAACTCTGTAAGCAACAGTGGTAAAATAATTATCAACAGCTGAGCTATATTAGTATATCTCTGCTCATTCAGCATTTAAATCACATTCTCAGGAAGAGATGGCTAAACAGATTCTTTATCCAAATGGATTAAGGAAACATCCCATCATTCCTAGTCTACTCCAAAGTGAGCCCATAATCACACACATCACTTTCTAATTTCCATTCCTAGAAGAAATGCTGAGACTCACCAGGTTCCTCAGTAGCACACGTCAGCTAGAGGGCCCTCACAGCCCTTGCTTCCTTAAAAGTAATCTTAAAGATGTCTGCTCTCTCTCCTCTTCCCAAATTCTCCATGAATGGCCTACTCTCTGTTACATCAAAACTGACTGCTGTTTTGTCAGCTGTTCATTTTAATTCTTCCACTTTCCCCCCATTTGGCAGGCTGCTCCTGGAAATTCTATTCCAGATGCTACTTCCTTAGAATGGTGAAATGAATATGCTTTGCCTCTTGTATTGTAGAAACAGAAATCAGTTAGGAGCTCTTTTAAGAAAAGTTATGTACAGAGAACATCATCTATCCCTATGCACCCTACAAGTTGTCACATATTAAACAACTATCCAGCTAATGTTTTTCTAATTTAGCTGTGAACTTGTACCTTTTTAGCATGCATTGCATTATTCTGAAAAAAGACTAAGCCACTCCGTTGTCATCAAGAGGCAGGTGATGTTATTACACTATCAGCATCCATAATCACTTCAAAGAATCACCTGTGACAACTTTTAAACTGCATTTACTTTCTCTTTCCTACCTATAGTGCTCTTTCAGAGATTACTGGTAACTATCCTCTGTCTCCTGCAGACAGTCTGGGAAATTTGAGAGCAGCAAGCCTTCTTTTTCTATGATCGTTCTCAGCAGACCACTATAAGGGCAAATCAATTGCTGTGCGTCAACAAATGTCTTAGAGATTTCCATTTACACAACACAGAACAAATTTGGAAGCAGATTTTTCTGTTTTGAGTAGATAAACATGGAGAAAATAGCAACTGATACTAGAGTTAACCAAAACAAATAAGAATGAACAGAACTTCAGAAACAAAGCTGGAAGTTTTAGTTATGTTCAACATGTGCTTTGGATGCCTGAGGATTTGATGCAATGATCTGCTCACATACTCCTGGAACTGACTCTTATAAATGTTTTGTGATCGGATATTCTCTCATGAAATTGAGTCTTGAATGTTTCTAAATGCTCTCACAGCAGTGCCTAAAGCCAAGATTGTAGAATTCAGACTTGGTCCTGTAATTCTGCTAAATCACAACTCTGCACATAATATAGAAGTAAATTGAAAGCAAGAAACTGGCTGAATTTGTTCATAAAGCAGAGCATTATTTTTCAACTGAAGCTTTTATTTGAGCATTGCATAAGTTAACATCGACTTTTAAGTATTGTAACTAGGGTGTCTGAAACATATATGCAAATTCTTGACCAACCGGTAACAAAGCTAATACTGCAGTGAAAAGCTATAGCTAGATAAATATGCCATAATTTATGGTAACTTTGTCTTATATCACACTGCTTTATGATCTATCTGCAGATTTAGCTAATCTGTAACAACCAGCAAGACTCCAGCTTTGTTTTGGACAAACTATTAAAAAAAGTACTATTGTACTGCATAATGCATGTGTTGCATCACAGAAACGCTTTGTTGAATCATCTTGGTCTCGGCAAGTACAAATCAGAAATAAAGCTTAGTAACAGCTCATAGAGGTCGTTTGGGATTTACACAACGGAGAAAAAAAATCATTTTCTGTCCCAAACTGATACAACAAAAAGAACTTCCACCGTGTTCATAGACAAAACATTGTGCAGACCTCATAATCCACATGCCTTGGTTATTTCACATAGTAGAAGAGGCCCAGGACTTTAAAAGACTCAAAAAACTAGAAAATTTCACACCAAGGAATTACCACTAAATAACCCCCCCCCTTTAAAAGATTATCCCCAAAACTCTATATTTCAGATGGTATAGGTACTCTGAAGTCACTATAGCAAGGAAAATTCACGCATCTGCGGCAAAACTGGCCTTAAAAAGATCTTGTTAACTGCCTATAGGAGTATAAAAACACTTTAGAGAGACAGTAAAGGTGGCTGAGCAGCCCAGATATTTATGTTAAACAAGTCCAGGCACATTTACCAGAACTATAACAACAGCAACATAGCAAAGTATAATTCTAAAATAACTTTCCAGTGTTACTCTTCTCATGGCACTCAGGTTAGCAGTTAATCAGTAGCAATTTCACACCAGTCAAGCAAAGAAAAGCCCCCAAATCAACCCAGCTAGAGCAGGTAATGTCTGAGAAACCAGCTGGCTGCATCTGCTGAGGGATTTATAGCCTACAGCCCTGTGTGTGGTTCAGTGGGAATCGTTAGCAGCAGAAGCAATGAAGCATTTGCCAAAGGCACAGGATCGCACAGGTGTACAAGTTCTTCCACCTGGATTAATGGCAAAACTCTGCCACATGGGAACACTTCATCCCACAGGAAAAAATGTTAATAGCCTTAATAATTTGAAATGGATATCATTCCTGCCGTGCCTTCCCTCTACAGCTATGGCAGAGCGAGCTGCTCAAAGAGAAAGTTCCTTTGGTTTAAGCTTTGGTTTTCAAATTTAAAAGAAATTGAAAAACCCGTGCATGTGTGTTCAGAAACTCTTTGGGGTACCAGCATCCTGAGGTTTCGCTCGCCTCATTTCATTGCTGAAACACATTTTCAATCAAGAAAGCTAGGAAATGCCCACACTTGTTTGGTAGTGTAAAAAAACCCAAACCCCTACTCCCTGCGTAATGTAAAAACCAGAAGTAAACTTCACTGAAACACTTTAAGTGGAATCTGATGTGATTATTAAAGTATTGTATTAGTTTAATTTCTCTTTACCTTGGCAGGTCTGCGACACACCTTTCTTTATTTATGGGGAGAATCCTTAAACAGAAACCAACACTTTGTAAACCAAATTTCTGCAAGGCTTCCTGAAAAAGAAACCCCAACAGTCATGAAACCCCAGCTCTTCCTATATAAGTGATAATGGATATTAATAAAACTAAAATAAAAAAAAGAAATCCTACACACACACACAAATCCCCAAGCTCTTATCTGTTGCTATTTTGTTCTATTTTAAACTATTTTGTTTACCTATTTTGTTAATAGAGCTTTTCTGTAGTAAAATGCTGCAGTTTCCTCTGGATGCATGCATTTGAAAACAAATTATGTGTTTGCGTTTTCCATGTACTGTCAGTTCTTAAAGGGAAAATAGCTTAACTATGGACACAGAAGCAGAAAAGCCTCTCTGTATGGGTTTGTGAGATCATCCGAGAGTGCTCTGATCCGAAGCACAGAGCTCCATTACGACTTCAGCGTGGGCACTGGCCCCGTAATGGTCACATGTATTTAGTTATTAATTCAGAGGTCTCTGGGACACTTGAGGCATTTTTTCCCCTCTTCCATCCCTTGAATACACGTGGCTTCCTTCAGCTTTGAAGGGAATTCCCCAATCGGAGGAGAACATCAACTAGTTTGCAAAACTACTATTGCTCCTCCAACGACTGTTCTACTCGCTGTGTTTTATCTTTGCCTTACCTCTACAGTTCCTAAGTGGTCTGACAGCTGTCAAGTCTTCTTTCTTTGTGGGGTCAATGCCAGCATTATCAATCATCTTCACTGACTGACGGCTGCTAAGCAATTGCGTGGACAGGTAAACTAAATCTTTGAAGTGAAAGAGAGAAAACTTTTCATTCCCTAAAAGTTTTCCTAAGGAGAGGCAGAAAGGTTTTCGATTCCAACAGGACTTGGATTAGAAAATAATAAAATAGCACACATTTCTTGCTCATCTGGGGCTTTAGTCAAAGCTTGTTGAAGTCAAAGGAAAGATAATCTTTCTGCTGAGAATTTTTTAAAAGAGAGAATGGTGTCCAGAATACCATATCATCACTTTTATAAATCTATACGAATACCCCTTTCCTTCTTCTCCCTCTATTCTGATGGATAAATCATCATAAAAATCTTGAGGCCATTGAAGAGAATAGTTATCTGCAATGAAAGACAGGGTTTTACTTAGCTGAAACCTGATGACTTTAAAACCCAACAATAACAGGGTTTTAATGGGAGATGAAAGGAGAAAGAGAAAGTAGAGAAGATAAAACATTGTGAGAGTGAAATGACTGCAGCTTCCTTAAAAATGGTTGCTTTTGATCCTTGCTCGGTTCAGTAGCAACACGAAGCATAGAAATAAGAATTTCTGGGACTAGTGACTACATAATAAAACATTAAAATGGTGATCAGTTTGGTTTCTTCTCTCTTAAACAGAGATGAGCCCAAAGGCAAAGAACTCTTATACATCAGCTTTCCCAAGGGTATTTTTTTCTCACCTGCTCTAATAGGAGTTAATTCCCCAAAATTCTTTACCACTTTTTAAAGGCATAATTTCCAGGCATTAAAACCTCAAACAGTCTGAGCATATTATGACAGAAAAAGTTCAGAATGTTGAAGACAATTAATATATTGAAGTCTTTTCTCCTATCACCAGTCCAACTCAGGAATTGTAGGGGAGAGTATATATATATATACTATTATTTTGTAAATAGCCAAAGGTTTAAATGTTACATTTGAGACTAGGCCAGCTCAGCTCAGTTATATAGGTAAAAATCAGTCCTGCCTCTCTCCATGCTGTCTCTAGTGATACCTTTCATTAGCAGCCTTTATTTTCCTTTATAAGATCGTCTTCAGTTTCAGTTCTATTCAAGACTTTAGTATGTCACAGAAATTTACATAAGCCTCAATTACATCCAGAGAACATTAAATTATAGAGAGAAAATATGGGTATACAGTTTCTAATGGAACAGGGAGAAGAAATATACAGCAGAGAAATTGCTTGAAGTCACTCAGCTGTAGTCACTGAAAATGTCCCCATGGGTCCAGGATGGAGCGACCAAACACATTTCTTGTAGCCACTCTCAAGTTACTGACAGCATGTTGGATCTTGGAGAGGTGATTTCTTTCGTGGACTTAGAGAGGTGGGGGAGCTAGGGGCTCACTGATGAATGACAGCCTGGTGTCTCCCCCAATTCAAAAGGCAAAGTCCTAATTCCCTGGTGCACCAGCTGCCTCACTGCCACCCTGCTGTGGTCAGAAAGGATCTCGGCTCTCCTGTATGCATGCCAGGTACAGGTGTCAGAGCATTCTGGGAGATGTGGGTCAGGAGCACCGGTCTGTCCTACAAGCGAGATGCCACCAGTCAGCTCTTCAGCCCTATCTTGTAGCTGTGGGAGACGGTGGCTGCAGGGCCAGTTCAGTTCAGGCTGCTTTGGGAAAACAAAGGGAGCAGCTTGTCCCCATTCTTTCTGGAGATATTCCCTGGGCAATGTAATTTGCTTCAGCAAGAAACACGTAGCCCATCTTCCTGACATGAAGCACAGTTTGCGATAACACTTCACTGTTTGTTTTATTGTCTTAGTGAAGCACAACTGCTGATTCCTCATTTACGCTTGGGAAACATATGATAGCTTAATGAGAGACTTAAAGTATCTTGAGATAGTGTGAAAAGGAAACATACATGACTTTTTGGAGATATTTAGGCTTTGCAAAACAACCCATAACACACCCCTTCACAAAAAGAAAAAACCCTCTGTTTTCTTCTTTGTCTCTATATAAACATTACACAATCACACACATGTTATTAAAAATTTAGCCTTTATAAAATACCGATAAATAGCTGCAATCCAGGTTTCAAGTGCTGATCTTTAAGATCCCAAAGCTTTGGGTAACTCTGGCAACTATGAAGGATTGGTAACTCAGGGTTGTCCAAAATAATTACCGGTACACATGAAAGTTTTTTGACTGTTAGTGTTGGGGCTTGTAATGAAGGAGCGTGAAGAAATGTTGAAGGTGGCTGTAGGACAGAGGAAGGGTCAAAAGGCAGAGAAAATTAAGCTAATTTCTTAAACTACGTACAAGTGATGCCACATGGATCAACACTGGTTTGCCTTTCTTGTATTCTTCTGTAGCAAGTCATGAAAGATGGTAAGTATCTGTGAAACAGTAGTTATGTTAGTTCTTCTTCATTCTTAGGGCTTCCAGGGTGTTCCCCTCTTTCTCCCTTCTACCCACAATTCATACTTCGACTTTCCTCTGTCTTCCAAGGTTAGTTTCCTGTCCTCAAGTTACAGACAGAGGTGGACTCTTAAAAAGATACTTAAGAGAATAGTCAAAACTGCCACAGAGGTGAGAAGTCTCAAAAGGAGTAAGACTGGTTCTACTTTACATTGATAAGAGTGGTATACCCAGGACACGGTAAAGCGGGAGAGAATCTAGCTAGAATTTCCGCACTTAATGTAAGTGCAGAGTTATTTCTTGCACAAGGGATACTTTAGCTATAGCAGGATGCAATTACCATGCAAACTCATCGAAGCAGTTTTCTAGGCTTCTCAGGCAACTTTTTCCCAGTGTGTCATTTATTGATGTTTCCTATTAAAATGCACCCATACAACGTTTGCAGCATCCATCCTCCTTTTGCGAGACACTTTGTTTTGGATTTTGAAGATTGGGGATTCAAGTATGAAAGCATGTAATAACTGACTGCATTCACAGGCTTTTCAAAACCCTTGGATTTTCTTCACAAAATTCACCATGGTAACAGAGATAGAGCAAAAAAAGCAACCTTTCCGCCAAAAAGGCACAGCGTTAAAGTTCTGCTTCTTGAGCTTTCATTCCCCATCAACTTCATACCAGGCTCTTCTGTTGGTGAATTAAATAAGCAAATATTAGTTAGCTGTCAGATACAATTCACTGTGCTTTGGCTTGCTTGGAATGTTGTTTTTAACTATGTTTATTCTTTTGTGGTTTTAAGGAAAAAAACCTGGAACTATAAATAGCTGTTATATAGGACTGTGTATTTTGTATACCAGTTGATGTAAACAGCAACCAAAAAGGAGACTTTCTTGTTTCACAAGTGCTGCCGAGAAAGAAAAGCCCTGAGGTTTTGAAGTGGGTCAGTTCATCATTACAGGACTCTGTGTGTGTTCACTTGGTTTGTTGTGTTGACTTTCAGGAGACTGAAAACAGCAGCAAAGCTACAAATGCGTAATGCTGTTTATAGAAACTCTCAAAAAGGAAAGCGGAGAGTGGCTTTTCCTGACTAGGGAACAAAGCTCAGTGGCCTGTCTCCTTTCTCTTGTGAAAACCCTCAGCCCCTACCGGTTGCCTCATACCCATGGGAACATAAAATTTCTAACCAGGCCAGTTCTCTTGGCCTAGAGTCCTAATCCTCCACTTCATCTTTTTTCTAATACAAAGCACACCTTGAGATTGCTTAATGACAACTAGTGTCCCTGGAGGCACCTGCTCTGAGTCCCCATCTGAACAAAAGAAAGTCTCAACTCTTCATGAGTTTTGTCTCCTGTTGCTAACAGCACACTAAAGAAGAGTCTTTAAGTTTGATCGTGTCTATGGAGGGTTTCCTGTCAATAACCCATAACATATGTTTCATTGCCACTATAATGCTACCACTATTACCATTCATAACTCAGCAACGCACAGTGAAAAAGGCATATTTCACTGAGATGAAAAAGAGCCTTAAAGGTTTAAGCTGCTTTCTCTCAATGCATAAAATAGCTATTTTGAAAGCCGACATGCCAGAAGCACTTATGTGCCCTATCACCTTAAAATAGTCTTTTTCTTATCTGCTTTGCATTGCCCTTCAGGAAAGGGCATATTATTTGAAAAAAAAAAAAAAAGAATGAAAACTTCTTGAGGAAATACACTCTAAAAGCATGCTTTGTACTTACACCATGAAAATGGCACTAATTTTAACCGATAACTTTGATCTACAAGAGTGAGCGATAAGGAGAAGGAAAGAGTTACAGCTCTATAATAAAGTGCCATTTTGTCACTTGACCCCATGAAACAGATGGATAGAGGAAAGGCTGACAGAGGAGGACTAGAAGACAATCTTTCTTCCCGGTACCACGTGAAGTAAAAACACTGTGCTCTGAATTACTAAAATGAGCTGGATTCATCTGCATTAGCTTTTTCTAGGACAAGGTATTTCAGATGCATAAAACCATCTAGAGGTTGCACGTTCTCCATATTATCCCTGCTCTTTGTCCCAGGAAAAGAAGCTGACAGCACTTTCTTAGCCTGTCCTCCACACAAGAAATGTAAGAAGTCAAAGACACACCTTCAAAAAGGCATAAAACATAACCTCAGAGCAGGCAAAAACATCTTTACCACAGATTAGGGGACATCCAGGCTCTATTGCCCTTTTTGGAACCCCTACAGCTTCCCACCCAGGAGCCTGCAAACACTTCTGCTTGATTCCTGTTTAGATACTCAGCTGGCGGTCATGCTCCTCAGCTCCTCCCTGCTGTTTCCTAGAAAGCAATTATAACTATATCTCAAGCTTTTAAAGCACCCATGGACTCTGCCATGAAGATTTGCTGCATGTGTGGAGGTAGAGCATTGCATTGCATAGCTGTTCTTGGCTCATGGGACTTTCTGATCTCTGGAAAAATATCTGTGAAAGTCTAGACTTCCTTCTCCGCAGGTGACACCTCCTCTTGCAGCACTCTACAGTGGTCACAAGGCTCCTGTTAAGCCAGGAATGAGAGCAGACTTTCTGTTCTGGTGCAGCTCTGCAGCATGGAGGCGCAGTGAAGGTGGATCTGGCCCCACAGATCTGTGAATGGCTGAAGCACCAAGAACTTAACTGCTGAAGCTCCATGAAATTCGAGATAAAAATGACTAGGAAACCTTTCCCCAACTGTAACAACAAACCTTTCCCCAAAATTTGCTTTTCTCCTTTAAAATCCATGGGGCTGCATCTAGTAACTGAATTTTAATTTCAGTTTTACCTTCTCAGCTGGGTTCGGTTTCAGGAGCAGCAGCAAATGCTAATGTCCACTCGAACACAAGTGTATCAGTGTCAGGATTTGTCCTTTCTGTAAAGTACATACTGCTCCAGATCTGTCCTCCTGTAAGTCACGGGGGGACCCTGTAATGTCCCTGATAGCCTGAACCCAGGATGAACTAACAGTTTAATAAATACAGTCCTTAAGACAAGGTCTATTATTATATCCACATAAATGTAAATATGCATATACATATGTGGAGAAAACTACAGATTTGCTTCCTTTTAATTAAAATAACTTCTAGCATGTTTAAACATGCACACTTTTCAGAAGCATGAAGAAAAGAGACAGGAATATTTTACAGAGGCTTAGCTGGCTGGGTATGTTTCTTTGGCTTCTAAGGAAGCCTTTCCTCCGGTGGCTTTTCCTCCCTGGAGACTTCTCTGTGTCTTTGAGAAACTGCTTGCTCTTTCTCTGAAAGTCTGTAGGTTATAAGTGAAATATGGCTCTTTTATGTCATTCAGGCATCAGAAGGACAGAGTTTTCTCAGCTACTAACTGCAAGGGTCAAAACTTACTGCAGAAGTTTCTTGTTTTCCATTGTTTGGGCTGATGGTGTTTTCTATGCCTTAGGGAAGAAAGAACAGAGAAACTAAGAACTAGGAAGATGCTTCCTTGTGGAAGATTTTCCTATCTAAAACTGACTCAGACCAATTTCTCTGCTGAATCCAGAGGAGATCAGAGTACTGTTTCAGTTTACCTCAATATATTTTGATAATTAATAACATCCATGAGAGGGATTAATGAAATACACAGAATGCTATTGTGTATTCTAGTTTAAGAGTAAAAAAAACATGCAAATAAAGGAATTTCAAGGAAAATAAATAGTAGTTCTAATTTTTTGATTGTAGAATTCCCTGACCTGTGAGTTGTTAGTAGCTAGAAAGCTTTATCGTATGAAACATGACTACACTTTTGCTTTACAGCCTTTCTTGAGTGCATGTAATTGGCTGTTATCAGACTTCTAGATATGCATTTTTCATTTGACTGTGGTCATTATCAGATATGGGAAATAAGACAAAATTTGAGCTGTGTACAGTCCCTAACATACTCCAATAGTAAGAAAAGTTTAAATATTTTAGCCATCAAAACATACTGCTTTCACTCAAAAAAGAAAAAAGCATAAAGACTGTAAGCTCTTCCTCATTATTTTTTTTGTCATTTAATCCTATAAAATGATTCTAACAAGTTGCCTGTGTTAGATCCTAATGAATAAAGCGTATATATTACACAGGGTCTGTTTCTGTGTGCAGATTTTCAATTTGTTCACTGTACCTTGTCTAGACTGTATGTTAAGAATAGAAATTTGCTTCCACCTACCCTTGGTATAAATGTATTTTAGTGGATTTGTGCCATTATGGGCTTAAAAAGAATTTTGGTCAATCCGAGGATGGACTGTCGTTACCTTTTTCTTGCTTATTCCATGTCTTTGTCCTATTCCTACACCACTCCTCCCCCTCAAATTTCTGCATATCAAGAACATCTTAAAGAAAGGCCAAGTTATTAGAAAAAAGAGTCTGCTCCTACTAAACATTTTGCAAGTAACATCCTGATAGTGAGGACATTCTAAGCTCCATTTAAATTGGAAACATACGGAAAGTATAAGTAATTAGATAATTAAGAATCCTATAATGTCAAGAGATGAGATGATGGTTAATAAACTGGTGTCTTTTGTCCTTTTTTCCTTTCCAATTTCAATCTGAAGGCAGATTGCAATGGATCAAAACAGATTACGCTGAACACCTCCCCGTTTCAGAGAGCAGAATTCAGAGCTTTGATGTAGGTTTCAGCTGGCAAGGTAATAAGGTCACAGGAGCAGTAAAAGTTTTGGACTTTGAAAAACAATTGGCTTGCCACAAAACAATAAAATTAACTGAAATGTTGATTTGGGTAGGCTTGCTCTGTAAGCTCAGATCTAGCCACGAAGGTCCTAGCAATGTGAGAAGTTGTTTACTATTTTTATTATTTAAAATTTGTAATGATAAGTAGTATCTTGTCTATTGTAATCAATGTTTTCTTCAAAATAGAATTGATTTTCAGTCAGGCAGATGAAGGGAGGTCATTTTGTGCTGTCTCAAATCCTGCCTAACTCATTATTACTTACACACTGGTCTCCAGAAGAGATTTTTAATTTTTCGATACAGTTTTGCATGGTCATCTGGCAGCAAATTCTTCTTACTAAGCAATTTTAAGAGAATGCAGGTGGGAGCAATCAGAACAGTTTTTCAGAAATAGGGCTGATAATTCATCCTCTCCAATGCAATACTCACCTACACATTACTGAACCCATCAAGTGCTACAAGGAGAGTAAACAGGGCAGAAAAAGTAAAATCTCAATGAAAGATACAGATCAATAGGAGGTTCACACAGCCTTTAAGAATTTTTCAATCATAAATCTGTTTGAAGATGGTGATCTGATAATTTAACTAAAAATAAAACGGCCCCTCTCCATATTCTTGTTTCGTTATTCACCAAATACTACAGTTTCCATCTCCATGAACCACTCAATGCAGTACCTTAAACTTACACATGAATAATCCTTTGGCTTAGGTTTCTTTTGCACTTTATATGGCTCACAAACACTTTTTGAATCTCAAAACTGATGAAGATTTTCACCACAGTTGTGTATTCTAAAAAGGAATGAATTAAAAATAATTGCAAAATTTTTCCCTGCTTGCCTTTTAGCTGTTCTAGAATTTTTCCTTTAAAACACTTTATTGGTGATTTTGCTTGAACCACGTGATAGGCTGACAAATGCAGGTGAAAAAATGCAATAAGATCACTTAATAAATGTTCCTATAACTAAGATGAGAATTTCTTTAAATGTCCTTTTTGCAGGAAATGCATATTTAATTTTTTTTTCCCTATATTTATATTAATGTCAGCAAGAACTATTGAATTATTCTGGGAAGCTTTCTCAAATCTAAGAAGAAATTTTTGGGCACAGCCCAGTCAATGCTGCTAGTCACCACATTCACATTTTCAATTCCGCTTTGTATTGACCTAGAGCCAAATCTGAAAGCTGAGCTCCCAGATCTCCTTCCAGACCTTAAGGGAGTGCTGCCTCTACACTGAGTATTCCGTTTTGGGTCACTCTCCCAATCTCTGTTGCCTTTATCTTTATTTTATGTTTTAAGAAGGCTGTTGTTTCTTCCAAAGCACCATTTTTATTTGATGAAAGACTCTTGTTTCACTTAGCCCCAGAGGGCGTGACCCGTCAAATCAGAATATAAATGCCTGGCTCCTGGCATTGTTGCAGTCACTGGAGGCATATTCCCTCGTCATTACAATAAAGGCAAAATTATACATTTGTGATTTTCTGCCATAACTCTTATTTTGTTGGTTCTCAGGGAAACCCATCATGCCCAACTTGCTATTCTTTGAGAATGGCAAGGAAAAATAATCTGCTGATATTCTGTTCCTTGGGCAGTGCCAGAGTCTAAAACGACGCCACTGCCTTTTTGCACAGTTTAACAGAAATTTATACCATGCATAATCCGATACACTAAAAAGACATGGCAATGATGGCACCAGTTTGAGTAGCTATAGCAGGTTAAATTTGAAAGGGACATGTCCATACCCAACAGTGAAGTGCTTCAGGAACCTGAACAAAAAAATCACATTTATTTATGTGTTTACATTTATACATTTTATTTTAGCTTTTGTATAAGAGGATGTCCCTCTATCGTGTGTGTGTGCATACTCATCTCAAGTTTACTGAGAACAGCTAACCAGATGTTAGTCTTCTATAGTTTAAGATTGCAGTTTAAAAAAACATCATTAACTGCTCACACAACAAAAGCACATCTATCCACAGGTCACTCCCTAGCTCTGTATGTAAAGAAACATCATTAATATTTTGCTCTTCAAATACAATTTCAGAGAAGGTGCTGAACTTTCTCCAACACAGTGGATGGAATTGTGGATAAACAGTGCTCACAGCTTATCACAAACTCTCTCCCATACAGTAGTAGATACGTCTAAAAAATTCTGGGAGCTGTAAAAGCATAAAAGGAAAGTTATATAGACTCAGAAACTAAAATTATCATTACTTATAATGCTCTAAAATAATTTGAAATATTAAGTTTCTGATTGCATTTGGTAGTTTTCATTTAGCAGTTTCTTTTCTAGTTTTCTTTCCCTGGGAATCTTCCTATAGAAACAAATGCTTTGCAGGATCTGGCTTTACTTTTGAAGAATATTTTATGTCAATAATACACTCATTTTGAATCTCCTGAGTCAATTGTCTCATACGCTCCAGTACAACATTCATGGGAGCATTTGCCCATGTGTGTATATAATTGGAATTCTTCTGTACTGCCGAAACCTAAAATCCAACTGACAGCTCTAAACCACACCTTGGATGGGATGCTGAATATAATTTTCTGACCTGCCTTGTTCAGAATCAATCTGTTCATAATTTCACAGTGTAAGCAAATCAGCATGAAGAGAAAAAAAACAAACATGCTGGAAGTATCAGTACTAAAACTTTTAAAAATCATATATATGATCGCTTACTATGGCACACATGAAAATAAAGTGTCAAATGGATGTGACATGGAGCTCCCATTGTACTTAATGGAATTTTTAAGGACAAGGGGTGAACACCAGTTCATGGCTCTATTTTGACTCACTTTTTTCCAGACTTACTGTATACAACATTCCACGAGGTTTCAGTAATAAAAGAATAAAAGTCAAAGCTGATTCTAAGGACATAGCTGAACCAATAACCAGAATTAATTGCATAAATGAAACTCATTAATTTATTATTTCATGTGCAGGCAATGCATGTGGCGTTCCATCAAGGTTAATCAATTTATCTATCTGAAGATACCACAAGGGAATGGTGAATACCAGATGCTGGTGTTGAAGTCTGTTTATTATTGGTGAGTCGATAGAAGTCAGGGGATTTGTAAACGATTTAGACCTCATCTTTGTGATAAACCAACAGCATTACTGGCATGTGTATACACACCCTATCTTTGCAATTTTAGTATTCTCGGAAAATTGTTAAATATAATCATCAGAAATAATTGATTAATAACGTAAATTACAGAACTGTAGCACTGCTCATTATTAAGCTTGCCTGACCCTGTCTATTATAACTCTTTGTTTTCAGTTGCTATTCCTTTTCGGAAACTTTAAATATGTGCGCTGAAATTTTTCGTGCGGGGTGTTTCCTTCAGAGTGCTTCATTGGTATTTGTTGAGGTTGTTGTCCCGATTGAAAGCTTACGCAGAAATGCTTTCTTCACAGGTGAGAAGTAAGGTGGAAAAGATAGTTATGTTTAGCCATGTTACAAATAAAACTGACGGATTTTGATTTGAAGAGTCTGGGCTTCCCATTTTTGGGTACAGGGTTTTGGAGCTTGGATAGGGCTTGATCTGGGAGGAGGGTTGGAGCCAGTTTGTCTTCTGCTGTCCTGGAAATATCTGTCCAAATCTGGGCACTAGGACTCCTCCCATGGCCGGTAACTGTGCCAGGGGACATTCTCAAGTACTGGAATGTAATCCTTTAAACGCGGAACGGAATGGTCTGTATCATGATTTTGGCTTGTGTCAACTAGCAAAGGGCAGGGACCATGTCCAAGGCATCCATGGACCATGTCCATGTCCCGCTGCCCTGTTTTGGGGGCTAATGCAGTTTAATGGCTTGAACACAGCTGCTTCCGTTCCAGTATGGCCTCTGCACCGCAATATTCTTCACCAAGTTTAAAATATTTCTAGCCATTATAAATTACAGTCTATGAATGCTTGTACGGTTTAACAGCTAAATAGCTAAAAAAAATTGGATTTCACTAAGAAAGCTCAAGCTATTTGAACTTCCTATAGTGGGCAAGGTTTCGGCATGTGACTGGGTCGCACACCTGCCATCTCACAGAGCAATTAGACGTGGCCAGGGCTACAGGGGCAAAACTAGATTTGGGTGTGACACCTATTAACAGGGAGTTTATCTCTGCCATGATCTCAATAATCCCCCTGGATAACACAGACATTGCTGAAAATGGGAGGCAATCTTACTGAAATGACAAGGTGGCAAGAGCTCGATTTCCAACACTGTCGAGGGGTGCATTAGACAAGTATTGCAAGTCAAGCATCTGGAAAACAGAGTGCACATGCAAAGCCTTTAGCTGAAGTGACTTGCCCAGCAACTATGATTCCCTTAGGCAGGATTCTGTCACCCTGACCATGAAGCTGTACTATTTTTCTCCTGCCCTTCTATTTTTTTAATTTTTTTTTTTCCCATTTCCCATTGAAAGTCTGCAGGAAAGGAAGCAGACATCAATCTCTTCCACTGCACGTTGACTATTTTCCAGAGAGCTGCTTGTCACTCTGTGAGGCAGGGTGAAGACTGGCGTGACACATAGACATTTACTGGAATATAAAAGTTAAATTCCCCAAGGCTATGCACCTCTTGCCTGTAACACAACATCTTAAAATGTGACCTGTCTTAAAACGTATTTAAAAATTATGCGTACCGAAAGAAGATCACACCTGAAATAAAAACTTCCCCTATTGGACCACCTGTAACTCTCAACCTTTGATGCTATGCCCCACACGGCTTAGTTCTTCATCTTTAGATATTCTTTAGATTTACAAGAGTTAAATGTAAGAAAACAGTTTGAGTATCAGCATCAGTATGAGAAATAAAGGGAATACTTTCTGGTCCTACGTAAGTAAATATGGTATGACATTTGGGTTAGTTTTAGTCACTGTTAGGAAAGGAGCCAGCACTGTAATATGGAGTTTTTTGAACTTTACCTAAATCTTCATGTTTTCTCCATTGTTTTCCTCTGTACACAGAGAACTGAGTGTTGCTTTTCAAGAGTTTGGCACTTCTATACTAACCGAATAAGCAAATGGTCAAACAGATTTTTGGAGGGAGAGTATGAAACTGCTTAATTGCATCTTGCTGGACACACACATGCTAAAACAAGTGATTCTTACCAGGAATATATATATATTTAAAGAAAATAACGTTTTATTACAGAAATTTCAAGCAAAACCTGTGATACTCAGATGTAAGTTGTGGTTACTCCATTTTCCCATCTTCCTCTTCCAAAATACATTTTTTTTTTTTTTAAACTGTCCCAATTCTCCGTCTGTGACGTGGAGCTGCAGCTGAAAGGGGGTGGAAATCTTAGGCCCCAGTTCAGCCAAAAGTTTCGTGCTTATTTACATTAAGTAAGTTACTCTCTGCATGAGCAGTTTGCTTATCAGAGTCTTTGCAGGCAAAGAGTCACTGTGAGAATCTGTGTTTACTGGATGGCACCAGGGTGAACAGCATCTTTAATGTTTACGTACTGCATAAAAAACAGGCAGAGGCCAAATGGTCTAATTTGGGTGCCTGAGAGTCTGAAACTCAGTGTCAGTCTGTAGGGCCTGTTCTGTTTGTATAGAATAAATCGTGTTTATGTTCGCTCTGGAAACTTATGTGTTTCCACATAACAGTATTCCTCCTAACACTAACATGAAGATCGTGCTGTGTTTGGCATGGTTGAAACAGATAGCATAAATTAGTTTGCTATTGGGCATCCTGGGTGCTTTCTGAGTCTTTGGATTAAATATGTTCTTTTCTTCAGAACACATGAATGAATTAACATTGCTTACTGAAGACTTCCTCTGCTTCAAAGATTAGTCTCATGTTTAAGAATTCTTATATACAATCTTATTCAGTTCTCAAGCATAGCTGTGTTTTTATGTAGAGGCTTTGACATTTCTAAAATGCAAATCTCCCAATTTACTGGAAATAAAATTAGTGGGGGGTTAATGTACTAGAGATATTTTAAAAATGTTCGAGGTATTATGAAACTAAAGGTCTTTTCACAGAGTTAAGGTAAAGGGCTTTTAAGAGAGATAAAAAAATATTCTAAATCAGAAAAGCCAAATCAGGGTGTAATGTGATATCAAAACCCACTGGGTAGACATCTAATGAGAGTTTGCAAGCAGATACTAGGGAGTGATCATGTCTTTGGAAACCAGCGAGTAACCAGGATAAACTGATGGTAAATGACAATGTATACCCTTTATCCAACTCAGGTTTAAACAGAACTGGTGCAGAGGACTGCAGAGATTGCTAAACCGTGCTAACTCTGCTGCCTTCAGCTGTGTGGATACGCCCCTGTATGTGAGAAAGGGGCAAGCTGTCAATCCACATGACTCTTGTTGGATCTGGAAAGTCCACTCCTCACTGATCATCTTATACTACTTTTCTTTTTCTTGCTTGATTTGATATTGCGAGCAACTGTTGCAATAACTGAGAGAGCAGCAGCCAAGCAGTCCTTAGGTGACTTGATGGAGTCCCTGGTATCGGGTATGTTAAGATCAAAAAGCTCAGACTTTTGACCAACTACAAGAAATGTTTACAAAACTCGAGCAACGTACATTGGTGGCTGTTCACTGAAAGTCTCCTACATCTGAACAGACAGGTAATTTGTGGGTTGAATTTGAAAATTATTTGTACTATATATTATATTATATTATATTATATTATATTATATTATATTATATTATATTATATTATATTATATTATATTATATTATATTATATTATATTATATTATAGCAAAACTTTGGGGCGGTGTGTACACATCTCTCTGTTAAAGTCGAACCGGGAATTCCTAGACTTCTATTGCGCATCCTGCAGAAGTATCGTTAAGACTGATGGGCAGTATCTTTGAAAGTTATTTATCACTGAGGGTAACCTAAATAATTTGCTGCTGCATTAAGTAACTTCAGCCTTTGCAGCACAGACTGAGCTTGCTAGCGGCGTGCAGCGCCCCTTTGCAGCACTGCTTTCAATTATCTCATTGTGACACCCCAGCAGTCCTAGGCCTGCAGATGCAGCACTTAGGATGTGCTTCGCCACCCTGACCATGCTACAGCCATATGCGCGTACTCCTGTGGAAGCTCCAGGACTGTGTGTGCGGCACTTTTGTAGTGTTGTAGAGGCAATTTGGTTTTGGCCCCTTGGCAGTCTTTCTGTAGAAAGGGGATTCTTCTGCCAGTAATGACATCTCTTGAGTAAGAGACCGAATGATCTCACATCTGGGATAATAAGACCTACAGACCACAGAGCAGTGTTTGGAGTGCAAGTATTTTTTTTCTGTGGCCCAGATATGTGCCTAATTTGGCAGATTTCTTTAAAAATTTCAGTACCTGGCTACATCATGACCATGGAACAATTCTGAGGGCTTGCGGCACTGTGTTGCAGGCACGATTTTTCAAGTGTTGCAACAAGATGTCCTGAGGTCTGACAGCATGGATTCTTATTTCCATCTGAGGATGAAAGGAAAAACTAAAAATTTTATCAGCATTAAATATAAATTAGCTGGTGTTGTTTTGTCCAGCCCCTAGCTCATTTAAAGATATATATTTTTATGTCAGTCTAGAGAAATAGTTGCCATAAATTTCATTAATGAGTACCTGTCTTGAGCCATGTAGAGAATGATTACTTGCCAGCCAGGTCCACCGCTTCCTCCCCTGACTGTGGATTATCATCTTCCTCGTGCATTGTTCCTACTTTAAGGTCTCCTCACCAGGCTGTCCAGCTGGTTGGCAAAGGTGCTTTTGTCCCACTCAGCTGGGAGAACCCAACGCAACCAATGTCTCCAACATCTCTCCCTTTCAGACCTCAATCCTTAGAGGTCGCAAAAAACAAATCCCCGTTGCCAACACCAACTGCACAGCCAGGTATTGACCCAAGGGATCTCATTCTGTACTACGAATATTCTTGAATGCTGTTGTACTTACCTTTTGCTAATATGAAAAAACTGTAAGTGTTCTGAAAGCAAGACCCGTGCCCCAAGAGACTTACTCAACAGCCATGGCTTTTTCTGAAGCAATTGATGTCCTTTTTTAAATTTTGTTTTCTGATTTCTGAAACTCGAGAGTGTGTCTGGGCCTTATTTGGAAGCTCTCTTAAGCCTTGAGGGCTAAACACTTTCAAGATATTTTCAACAATGAAAACTGTAACACACAGCATTTGTATCATGGATATCTTGAGGCAGAAGACAGGGAATCCTCAGTCAAAAGCCTGTCAACCATTTTTTGATTTACAGCACACTGCATGGCTATACCATCAGTGGTGAGCATAAGATTTGTCTTTTCCCCAAATGCATGGCTGTTAGGGGGTGAGCTGTCTCCTTGAGGTGAAGGTTTTGGCGGTTTTGCAGTGCAACAGATGTCCAGACTGAGGATACTTCCATTGTTGTCAGGTATTCTGCAAGTTTTAAAGTCTTTGTCAGATGGAGTGATGGGGAAGAGTGATGTCATCATTTCACTTCTTAGTTTGTCTCATTAATTATTAGTTTTGTTTTTGGAATTCTTGACAATCTGCAAAACAGAGAACATTTAATCTTGCTGTTGGTTTCTTTTACTTTGTGCAGTTTTTAACAATTTCTTGGCTTGGCCAAGGACCACCATAGAGATTTCCAGATTGTATCACACCCATGTGGTAGATAGGCCAGGGGCTACTGAGGTCAGACTATGTGCATTCAATTTAAAGCACCAGTGGGCCAGCTAATATGTTTATAGATATATTACAACTACATTTTTAACTGGCAATCTCATCAAAAGACCAAAAATTGAAGGACAACAAATATACCCTGTCCTCTAGAGCATTTTTCCCCACCAAAGTGAAGTACTCACCTATATGGAGGATACAGAGGAAGCTTGTGCTATTCTGACTGATGCTGATAATGAGAAGAGACATATATTTCCTCTGTGAAAATAATCTGGATCTTGCAAAGAATGTGGGCTATTTGTAGTATATTGCATTTTTTATTTGGGGTAAAACCAAAACAAGTATGGTTATTTTAACTGAGAGAAGCAGGGCGAGGAGGAGAGTTAAATTATAATTGGTTTTAAATTATAACAATCTGCTCAGAAACATAGGAAAATAAATCATGGTTTCCTGTTCTAGCTTTGTCTTTTGACATGAGCAGGAAAAAAGGGACATGAACTGGAAATAACTCCACCACCAAAGAACAATCAATTTCTGTCTGAGAACTGAGATGACCATCTGGTTTTACATAACACGGGACAAAGGCATAAAATTTATGGAAGCACAAAGGGTGAAAACAGATCACAGAAAAAAGAAATACAACACTAGAATACATCCAGACAACATGGAAAAAGACAAGATCATCTGGCTGTATCTAAAATTTACTAAAAATTGAAGAAGCTGCTTAAGATTCAAAAAGCTCTCTTTCTTTTATGAGAGAAAATATTTTCCACAAAGATCTAGACTTTTTTGAAACTTATTGAAAAGTTAACTTTTCTGCAAGAAAAAAAATCATTTCCTCCATTTTGTTACCGTGCTACCTAAAAATAGTGTCATAAAAATAGTGTGAGATAAATAAGGTGTTAATGATTTTATACATAAAAAGGCAGAATATGTCTATATAAGCCATTTAGAGCAGCAATTTTAAATTTTATATTTGTTTTGTGTAACTATAAAAACAAGACAATGTGTTTCAGGTTAGACATCTTTTGCTAGCAATGGAAGAACTGTTACTCTTCAAAATAAGTGCTTCTTTCAGCTTCCTCAAATTACTCTATAAGCTAAAATGTACATGATAGGCGCAGAATTGCTTCCTCTAAAATCCTAAGATTATTCTATATTTATAAAAAGGATTGTGCAAGAAAAGTGGATGTTGATAGAAAAATAGCACAAAATGCAATAAAAGATTTGAGGGGAAACTGTCTCCGGCAGTACAGATACAGGCTCTAATTGCTGGAGGCTGAGAAAATAGGAACTGTTGTATTTCAACAGATAAAGACAACAGAGATGAGTAAAACAAAATATTCTCTTCTCATCTAATTTTTTTTCATTTCAGAACATGTGGCAGCCGCAATTTATCTTACATGAAATAATTGGCAGCCGGTGACATAGCCATGCTCACAGATGGCACTTCGGTGTTATGCATATTACTGCTTATGCGTGAGAATCGGGAAGACTGGATGAAGGACTGGCAGGATGCGAGGGTATTACCCAGTTTGCAGCAGAAAAGGGATTATTCTCACCTTCAGTTCCCTTTCTTTCCTATGGTTGGTTAGGGAAAGGATGGTAAATACGAGGTATGGGAGAGGGCAAGGCAAGGCTGTTCACTAAAGGTCACAGAGAAGACTTAAAAACAGTAGCTAAGGGAGTTTCCTACTGCCTTATCTCCCCTCGTATTTCCATTTCTAGGTATTAGCGTTATCCCTTGAGGAAATGTACAGTTGGCTGAACATCTCTTTTGTTTCTGCTGAAGAAATTTTTTAGCTGACAGAGGCTGACACAGACCTCTCTTTTTTCATTTATTTTTTTTTTATTTATTTTTATTTCTTACATACTTTTCTGTCATCGTTTTGATACCACCCTAAAAATAAAGGATTGTGAGTAAGGAGAATTCTACCCCACAATGTGCAGTATATGTATGCAATGTAAATGTGGTACTTGTCTGTACGTATCCTTTTTTGCATTTTATTGATATTGAAGGTGAGAACAACTTCTAACTCTCTTAAAGAGAATGCACTTGCTGGAGAAAGAGCGCTGCCACCATTCTCCCTACGCTGTGCCTGTCTTCTCCTCGTGACCTAAGTGTTATTAATAATTTTTATCATATAAGGGTATATTCTGTCTCTTTTGCTTTATGGCTCCATTTCTTATTCTCACTTAGGATGGATGTATCTGTTCCTGCCTCCACAGACTCTAATCTCTCAGGCTCTTAGCTGCAGCCATGGGAACATAACAGAGGGCTTGGATGAGGAGCTCAGCTAGCCGACATGTCAGTATGAGCTATTCATGTTTCACCAAGGCAACCTGGAAGCAGGGAGAAGCAGGAAGTAGCTTTCCGGAAGATTTATACTCAGCTGAAGGAGCACGTTTCTGTTGGGAAGGCCCACCTGGGGTCACGCACCTGTGACTGTTAAACATCAGAGAAGAGAGATTTCCCCTGCCGTTCCCTGGCTTAATCTGTTTTTATCATTTTTATTACCAAAGGCATCCATCTTACTTTCCAAACACTCTATAAAAACAAGAGACAAGCAATCAGGGAAGTTTTAGATGCCTTGTAAACAGAAGGTATGTGGCTTTTGTAGTCTGTGGTTTATGCTGTGTGTTTTTGACTTAAAGAAAGAAGCAGATTTTGGAATTACAGTTTCCATTTTTTTGGACCTACCTAACTTGTAGTTGTTACTATTTTTCTCCCTCAGGTTTTTTTTCCCCCCTTTATCATAGATGACTTAAAAAATTCATAAGCAACTGTTATTGACATTCTAGTTTTGTACGTTTTTTTTTACAAATAGTGATGAGAATCTCCACGCAGGTAAGTCCCCATCTTGTCTCGCTGGATTCCTGGTGGAAAAGAAAAGCTAAGGTTTGATAGACTGAGGGCTTTAAAAGCTAAATCTTTGCCTAGGTGTCGATGAGGATGCAGTGCAGCAAACATAAGGGACAGGGAGATGAAGTGGTTATGGTCAGCTGTAAGCTCAGTGGGGAAGTAGAGGATGAGGCTCGTGTTAGAAAGCCCAGCGAGACAGAAGTTGGAGAGCCCTAGGCAGGAGAAGAAAGTGGCCTCGGAAAGAACCTTTAACAGATTAAACAGCAAAAGCATGTTAAACTTTGGAAATGTTATGAGGGAGGAAGCACTCAGGCTAAGTTAGAGTTGGGGTTGTGGATTCAGAGACTGGATGGGTTTTATATCAGAGTACGACTAGCTGGTGGTTGCAATGGGAGGTGGCCCTGCCTATGGCAGGGGGGTTGGAACTAGATGATCTTTAAGGTCCTTTCCAAACCAAACCATTCTATGATTCTCTGGTTCTATGACTCTGGGATCAGTGGGAATGCAAAATCTGGAGCAGAGTGGATGCCAGTCCCCTGGCACACAGAGTCCAGAACACTTATACCAAGAAACTGGTTGAATTTTTAAATTTTATCTTTACAGAGTTCACATAATAAGATTCCTTAACTCTGAGCAATAAGTCAGGTAGCGCAAGGAAAACTGTGTTTCTATGCTCCAAGCGGTAAAGTGTGTAAAATACCAAAATTAAATAGAAAGCTTGAAACTACCTTGAAACTCAGCATAGTTTTACTTTCTGTTCCTGCTAAGCACAGCCAAAATCTGGAGTGTCACAGTGCCCTACTGTGTGCAGGACCAATGGCATGCTGCATCAAAATATGAGTGTGGCCAAATGAACCAGAAGCTCCACGGTTCAGGAAGAAAATGCTCTCACGAATTCTGCATCTAACCAAATTTTGCAACAGATCATCCCTTGCTGATTCTGAAGTCACCTCTAGTCTCAGTTAAATGGTCTAGTTCTCGACTTGAAGTGTGATAGCACAGGATATAATAATGGTGGAAGAGCTATCATGGGAAACAGATCAGTAAAAGGGCTTTTCCAGATGAAAAGTGATGTTCCACTTGTGACTCACCTAAAAATATAAGTTTACTGGGTTAGTCTCACTATTTAAATGCTGTTTAAACACAGATAGATAGGAAAGGGTCAAACTGTGACTTAGATCCTAGCTTTTTGATCTGCTCTTGGCATCCTTTTTTTTATTGGCATAATATACTGTGGTTTGTCACACTGGGCCTCCAAGCGATCTCCTTCAAGGATTTTTAATAAATAGGAAATGGGAATGAAGGGTGATACTCGGGCAGAAACAAATATGCAGAGAATAACACCTGTGGCCTGCTGGAAGAGAAGCTGGAGCACAACAGTCCAAATGAGAGCGTGACTGCAAAGCTCTTGGAACTGCCAGGTCTGGAGCATGGACTGTCTTTCTGGTTATTGTGAGGAGAAGATATAAAGCCTCACTGAAAAGTCTGAGTGACAAGCAGGAGAAACCCTGGAGAATTTGTGCACTCTACCTGACTGGCAGAAGCTTGGTCTTTGCTTCATTGCTGTGCTGCCATACAGAGAGACCTAGACAGATTGGAGATTTGGGCAGAGAGGAACCTTATGAAATTCAACAAGGGTGAGTGTAGGGTGCTGCACCTGGGGAGGAATAACCCCCTGTACCAGTACAGGTTGGGGGCTGACCTGCTGCAGAGCAGCTCTGTGGAAAGAGACCTGGGAGTCCTGATGGACAACAGGATGACCATGAGCCAGCAATGTGCCCTTGTGGCCAAGAAGGCCAATGGCATCCTGGGGTGCATCAAGAAGAGTGTGGCAAGCAGGTCGAGGGAGGTCATCCTCCCCCTCTACTCTGCCTTGGTGAGGCCGCACCTGGAGTGCTGTGTCCAGTTCTGGGCTCCCCGGTTCAAGAAGGACAGGGAACTGCTGGGGAGGGTGCAGCAAAGGGCTGCAAAGATGATTAGGGGACTGGGACACCTCTCTTATGAGGAAAGGGTGAGGGATTTGGGTCATTTTAATCTGAGAAGAGAAGGCTGAGGGGGGATCTTATCAATGCTTATAAATACTTAAAGGGTGGGTGTCAGGAGGATGGGGCCAGGCTCTTTTCAGTGGTGCCCGGGGACAGGACAAGAGGCAATGTGCACAAACTTGAGCATAGGAAGTTCCACCTAAACATGAGGAGGAACTTCTTTACTTTGAGGGTGGCAGAGCCCTGGCACAGGCTGCCCAGAAAGGTGTGGAGTCTCCGTCTCTGGAGACATTCAAAACCCGCCTGGCCGCATTCCTGTGCAACCTGCTGTAGGTGACCCTGTTCTGGCGGGGGGGTTGGACTGGATGATCTCCAGAGGTCCCTTCCAACCCTATGATTCTATGATTCAGTTTTATGCCCAACCTCATCTTGGTTTGGTTTTCTCTTCCATTTTTACTAAGGAAACTACAACCTTTGGGGTCTTCTGACTGTATCTATGTTGATAGTGAAGTGCAGGAAAAAGGGAGTTTTTGGAGAGTGGAAAGAGGCAGTATGCCAAAGTGTGTGAGATGAATGCTTTGATTCTCACTGTTGTTGCGTAGGCCGTATTATATCCTTAAAGGAAAAACCCCAGATACATCTACTGGTGACCTAAAGGGTTTGACTTTCAGCTTGTTGTGGCCCATACGAGATCTATTCAGTTGCATGAAGGTGAATTTGGGATTACATTAAAATGCTGTGTTAGAGTGTGACCTTTTTCTCTGGGAGATTCTCTGGAGTCTGCCCTGTGCCTACATTCACGTATGAACTTGTGGGTAAGGAACGCGGATGAAAGGCAACTGTGGGCTGGAGCACAGGATCAGATCCCACTTGGCTAACGGAGAGTGCGCAGGGACCACCACTTGGCTGGCTCTGATCTCATGAGGCAGCAGTTTTCTGCGGGCTGTCTGCTTTTGAGGACAGTCTAGTTTGCTTTAAAAGCATCGAAGGAGGTAAAGAAGTTATCTCCTGTAGCCTTCCTTTCCCAATTTCTCCCTGACAATTTAACTTAAATAGATCTAGCAGCTTCGAGGCAAGAATTATTCCATGTGCTGAGTGAAGCTGACAAAAATTAATATGATGGACTATAGACAGATGCCCCCAAGAAAGTGGATGTAACTTTTCAGGATGACTGTGGACTGTCAAGGGTACAAACACCTCTCACGTTTTTGGTATTTCTCTGACTGTCAGTAACAAAATGAAGATACTCATTATTGAGGCATACAGTTGCTGGCTCCCAAATAAAAGTGTAAAAGGTCTCGACAACACACTTTTGCTGCCAAGCTGGTTCATTCGCATAATAGACTCATATTTTGCTCAGAGGCCTAAAGGAAACTAGAAGAGAGCAGTCCCTTTGCAATAATACATTTTTGCTATAAAATGCAGATAAGTATAGCTCCCTATTAAAATTTAATGCTATGCATTATATAGCTTTCCCCCCGCCCGCCCCCCCCCGCCCCACCCGCTTATGTTGTAATTGCACTCATTGTGCTTTGAAACTACTTTATATTGGTATAACAGAATTAATGTGAATGTAAGATCTAATGTCATCTCTCAGCATCATTAGATAGTTACACATGCTTCTGTAGACACGTACTCAGCTCGCTGCTGCTTCTCCGTCGGGGATGCATTACGGAGGTTTTGCAGCTGTGCAGGATGAGGCCGTTGGCAGCCTGTGCCAAGTTGGGCAACATTAGGGGAAAGTCGGAGTCCTCTTAACGACTTATTTCTTTGTCCCTTCACTCCTGTTAAATCTACCCCTTTCGTTGCCACGTTTTTTTCAGCAACTCGTGGCAAGTGAATTAACAGTTTTGGGTTACTTGTGAAGGTTATCCCTGTTTTATAGAGGAAGACCGGAGCTCAAATGATCTCATGAAGGTCACAGTATGAATCAATAGGAAAAAATAATGGGTTTATTTCTGTCTGAGCTTCCCCCTTTCCTTAAGGGAAAAGTTCCTGTGAACCTTTTCTTTTCATAGTGTTATGATTGTGGAATATGTGTGTTATTCAGCTGTGTTGGCCTGAAAGGTCGATTAAAAAGCTTGTTGCAAAAACCACCTTTCAGGGTAAAAACCAGGCTTGAGAGAGCACTTCAGCACAGATCAGAAGTCAGGTGAACACACGCCACTCTCCTTATAATCAGCATTTCAAAACATCCAGTCGGAGGAGTTTCTGCCTACGGTTTCCACGGTTTTCTTTCACTAGCCAGCTGCAGAAAGAGGTATGACCTTTTTTTGCCCCCATATCATCTCTGGGCAAAAATAACTTGGTCTTCCTTCATGGTGCCTCTCCGTATTTGGATACTCTGGAAAGAAGTAATATGACTGCTCTCTAACTTTCTGTCGAAATTGTAAAGGGCTGGCAGGAGGAAGGTTGATCTAACTTTTACCTCTGTCCTCTCTCCCTTTCTTCAGCATCGCCTCTAGTTACAAACCATGAAACAACATTGACATTTTCACTTTACAGACTTCTGATTTTTTTTCATGCAAGGTTGATTTTTTTTTTTTTTTGGTGTGTCTTTCTAAGTAACCTGCTTTGGAATTTGTGAACATCTAACTCTATGTTAAATGCATTTATAACTAAATAAGAGAAACACTTGAAGTAGAAAAAATGAATTGTAAAAGGCCAAAACACAGGCTATTATCGCTTTGCTATGGTGAATTAAATTGTAACTATTTTACCAGTAAAAATTGACTATAACCTAAACAATTACTTTTATTTTTTTGAAATGTGTGTCACTTGCCTGAAAACCATTTGCAACAGTTTCCAACCATTATATCTGGTTTATTTCTTTTAAAAATGTTGCTATTGATTGATATTTTTATTAAAAATCTAGCAAAAAAGGAACAGCAGGAGAGAAAAGTAATCAATTTTATAATTAAAACTCCATTTTTTCCCCCTGTAAAAGTCACTCATAGTTTGCAGAATCCCTAAAATGTCTAGAAGAAAATATATGAATTAAAGATGATAATGTTTAGTTTATTGAAGATTATTTACTTAATTGATTTCAGTCCTGTTACCTTAGAAAACTGGCAGCAAGACAGCTAAGGACTGCTTTTATTGATCAATATACCTCAAGCAGACAGCAAGGGGCAGGAGCTTTACTTATTCAAGTTAAACTATAGGATTTGAATTTAGCAACGTAACCAATAAAATAAAATATTTGGTCTGGGCCAACTGATATGTTATTGTACTTTGATGGGTGTCAACCTGAAATGTTTAGTACTTCTAGAAACAATATTTCCTTACAGTATTTGACTATTACTTCCTACTTTTAACCCTAAAAGCCTCAGTTTTGAAAAGAAAAAGAAACACTTGATTATGAAATGACCGGTTAGGAAATGAAAAGTTAAAATACTCTGAAAAACAATATAGGTAGTATGCTTTCACTTTATCCTTTCTTATTTTTATCTTTTTTTTTTAAAAAAATATTTATTCTGCACTTCTTAGTTTATTCAGTGGAACCTGATTTTCCAAACAATTTTAGAAACTATATTTTAGGGCAAATTTACAAGTTTGCCAAAATTGATATTCTGTGTGGAAATCTGCTCTTCCCTCTCCTTTGCTTTTCAGCCACACGTGCGGTTACAGTACAACCCTTTTTCACGTGTTTAGGAACCAACCAGGTCAAAATGGACAAACAGAAATTGGAAGGTGTAAAGCGGTGACAGCAGGAAACTTGCCACGGGGCTCTTGCCATGTGTCCCTCAGGAAAGATAACTGTGTTTCAAGCCAAGGTACTTCTGAGGGGAAAAGAAGAAATAAAAAACTACAAGGGAAGTGATTTTCTTTCAGGAGAGGGGAATTTGGTTTTTAAACAAGCATCTGGGATTACATAATAATAAATGTAAATGCTTCAGATCTCAGAAGTGATGCTGCGTTGTTTGGGTTATAGTACCAGAATACAGCAGTAGTTGAAAGTACCACTGCAGCTCGGAGAAATGCCCTGAGGAACGCTCTCAGTAGTGGTTTGGCCTAAAAAAAAGTGAATTTAGTCATCTCCAGTTACAAGGGTAGTTTACTGAGAACAGTACACTCAGGCTGCCACAGTGCTTTGAGGCTATGGTTGGTGATACCCTTCTTTGCAATTCTTCTTAAGCAGACAACGTTTGTGCTGATTTCAGTGAGAGTTTGTCTAGCTTTTGGGCTCCTGGATCAAATAATTTTCCAAGAACTCAAACAAGCCATTTCCACTGAAGTTTGTTTCAGCAGAATGATATTCAAGCTTCCGCACGCACACCCAGGCATATACTCATACCCACCCTGCCCCTTGCTGTGCTAATATTATATTACCAAATGCTGAGTGTTTTACTACTCTAATTCTACTCCATGCTGGTTTGATGGCAAAAGTCCTTTGACTAAACAAATAAAATAAGTAATATATTATGTTGCCACCTTAAAGTAGCAGGAAAAAGAGATGAAGTACCACATAATAGTTTTTTTTATCTTTTTTTTTTTTTTTATCTCTGCTTCTGCAGAGAAAAATTGGAAAATTCATCTGCTTCTGGGCAGATTGTTGTCTCTGCTTTACTACTTTTATATTGTCTAAAAACGAAGGAGTTATGTCCCAAATTCCATGAGGGAGGCAAGGATTGCTTGAGGCTTGAGATGTCTCTTGTAGAGATCTCACTAGGTCCTAGCATGGTACCAGATGAAAGGATGAGTGACTCGGGGGTCAGTTCCACAAGGTGAAGGAAGTTTCAACAGCTCAGAATTTAAAGCAGTTGCACATTCCTGCAGTTTTCCTTCAGTGGATACAGTCAGTAACTGAAATCAGAGTTGAAGAAATGGAACTGTCAAAAAAAAAAACCAACAAAACCAAACAATAAAAACCAACCAAACCCAAAACAACTCCATGTAAATGTACCAGTTCTGTCCCTAAGAAGGTATTATATCATTATCACAATAATTTAAGATAAAGAATTGGCATATCAATACCGTTTTCTGCTATGTGACCAGTAATAGCATATTTTGAATTTTAACGTAACAACCCTAAAAAGTTAGCACCAAATTATGGTTGCTCTTGGACTTTTTTCCCCCCTTTTAGCCATTTATTTCTCTTCTGTGATTGTCTGCGTACGTACCCTCCACACGTGCCTAGTGATGAAGGGGGTCTCTCCCTTCACAGATGCATCTGCTTGAGAGCAACTGAACCAAACAAACGCTCATCTTCTCCTCCAGGGTTGCATCTGTGTTATCAGCTCTGTGGATTTATTCTCTGTGGAGAGTCTGTGGCTGAGCGATGTCTCCATGAAGAAGCAGTACCAGAAGTCATGTCGTACGCTACTGTATATACGTCCCACACCAGAAAGGTCTTGAGAAATCTTCATAGTGTGGGTTCGACACCTTCTATGGCAGACAAACACTTTGCTGCTTCATAAGTAGGGGAAGATGGCATTTATTTGAGGGAATCTAGCTGAATTTTACACAAGATTAATCTTCATATCTTTTTTCTGTGAATTTCATCAGTATGCAGGGTGAAAGCTGGAGTCTGCGACCTATTGTATAACAACCCAGCCCCATATTTGCCTGAATTAGGATGTGGTAAGAGACGCTGCACCTGATTATTCAGTCCCCTTGCAGTTAGTGATTTTCTGTAACACCACCCAGGGGTATCTAACTGCTGCATCTTTGTCTACTGATAGATAAAATTCCATTCAAGTCACACACACTCAGTCACAGGAGATTAGCAGAAATCAAAGCTATGAAAAACACAGAATATAGTAAATCTCTGATCTGTTTGAGACACTCTTGGGAAAAAATGGCTCAGAAAGACCCGTTGAGCATAATGCCTACCGATGTGAGCAGTATGACCTTTCATTGAACAGTGGTATTAAATTACATATGTGCGGTGCCACACTGCTATGTCCATTAACGCTCGTTAGTAAATTCAATGACCGGTGATGCACAGCTATCTGTATTCTTGCTTCTCTTTTTTGCTATTCTAAAGACTTTAAAGCTTGGGGGAATTCATGTGTTTGTCCTAAACCACAACATTTTTCCATCTGTGTTGTGCAACGCACAGACAACTTCCCTAACGTGGTATCATGTTAATGTGTGTCCATGGTGTGTCCTTCAGTTGTGGCCCCACTCCTACTATGTGCCTTATCTGCTTTGGGATCATAGATCCAGGGTACTAAACAATTACAGTCTCCATAGACAAAGGAGACTTGATATATACTAAGCTGCAGATTGCACTTCCTGACTTCATTGATTTTTTTATGAAGATTTGACACCTAATGAAATGTTAGGGGTTGGGCTTTAGTAGCATTTTTTTTTTTGCTGTTCAATTTTCTTTTTTTTATTTGCATAATGAATATTAATCTTCTAACTTAATTGGTTTTATTGATTTTTTTTTTTATTTATTTAAAACATTTGTATGAGTAAATAGCAGGTATTTTAAATGCTTTGCCTGTGAATGGAGGTTGTGATAAAGAAGGCACATAGTGAAAAACTGCTTAATAACAGGAAAAGAACTCAAGTCCGACAAATTTATGTTTATGGAAAAATAAAATCTGAGCAATGGTTGAGCATTTCAGCAAGGTGGGATACAAGCAGGCAGTCGGAAAAGATTGAGTCACTTGTTTAAAGACAGGCAGGATGGAGTTCTTGCTTTTCTCTAGTCTGACACTTTCTTGAATATGCTCACTTAACCGCCATCAACATGAATTCAAATATTAGTATTTGGGTTTTTCCTGTGAGGCTGATGTCCACCCAGTTCTGGTCCTCTTATCATCCAGTTCAGAGACCCATGGGGATACAACTCTGGTCTCTCCTTTCCCATGAGCCCGGAGTCCCAGTGTTAACTGGGAGACAGATGATGCTCAGTGGGATTGTATCCCAGAATGAATCTCCAGAACGAGCAGGAAGGAAACATTCCTGGACTACCCCTGCAGAAGTACACCTGGTGAAACTTTCTTTGAAAACTGAGGGAACAAGAAGGGTTTTGTGCAATTTTTTTAATGGATGATTTAACATAATTTAATTCAGAGTAGGCTATTTAAATTCTTTTATTGTCCTTTTATTTCTCTCTAAGCCATTACTTAACGCTTTAAAATGTTCTTCTGTTAGTAAAATTATATACTACATTAATCTGCTCTAAAAATACGGGAGTTCATTATATTGGAATTATATAGTTGGGGTAATTAAAAATTTTTAATTTCATAGACCGTGTTCACGGAAGGTGGTTCAGGAAAACAAGAAATGGTGCAGTGACTTCAGATAACATCTTCCATTAACAAGCATGCAAAACTGCCTTGAAAAGGTGCATTTCTGACGTAGCCCCCTGGAAGGTTAGCGCAAGGTTAGCTTAATGGGCAGAAGCAAGAGGGCATCGGACACAGGGCAGCCAGAATTACTGCTCCTCACAGGAAGAGCCATAAGCAGAGCCATTTCCTACAGAAAATAACAGCCCTATGCTCAGAACCTCCAAAGTAAGCTAGGCAGAGCTCTGTCAAATGTAGACAGTGGGGATCTGGCCAATACCAGCCTTCAGAAATACAAGGAGCGAGGAGACAATGCTACAGGCACAAATTCATAATGAGGGAGTCCCCACCGCCCCGAACTGTGTCTCCACACAAACCGTGTCTCCACACAAGCTGCCAGTTTTCACCTGAAGTGAGAATCTTCAAAACCCACACAACTGGGTTTGAGAATAAAATCATTTGCATCCAAGTAGCAGGGAAACTTCCAAATCTAAAAATTGTATCATTATTCTTTCTAAACACAAAGAAACGTACTGCCAATGAAAAGCCATCATATTTTCTATGGTGTATTTTCTCATATTTCCTTTAAGAAATGCTTCGATGGAAAGTATCAAGGAGTACCTAAGAAATCTTTTCAATAATCTTCATTTTTATTCTGAAACCGATAGTAGGATTGTTTACTCAAAAGATTTTTGCAACAAAGTCCACCTCAGAAAGCAGATACTGCAAAAGGCGTGTGACACTTCGTATTGAAAACATCTGTGTTTACTTCTGTGTGCTATCGATTGCTGTGTGCTACTTTCCTCACCCCTGATGCAGTTCACTTAGCTTTCTCCCAGCAACTGTCCCTCTGACCTTGCAGGCCACGTGTGCTCTGCTCCTGCTCATCTGTCCGCAGGGAACCCACAGCACTTACATCTGCTAAACTCTGGGGAACTTCTGGCCATGTGTCCAGCAGCAGAAGTCCTTGGAAAAGTTTTTGCAAAATTTCAAAATGGTCTCTCAGTTGGGACAACAGGCAAAAATAAAACAACTTTCATGAATAAAACTCAAATCAGATCCAGGCTGAGTTTATTAAAATGTTTTTGCTTCACTTTCATAATTATGGAACGCCTTATTTTGGTATGATCTTTCAGTTCGTATTATAAATCACTTTCCTGAAATAAATTCATTGGGATTAAAACTAAACCACACGAGGTTTTCTTTTAAATAATGCCAAAATGATGTTTTTTGAGATTTCAGTAATGTTTTCTCCACATTCTTTGAACTTGAACCCAATCCTTCATAACTTAGCAGGGGTATACAACTGGAATGCACAGACCATAAAATCACGTTAATAAACTCATCAAACTCCATCTGAAAACCAGTTAGGTTTCCTATTTCTTTTGCAAGGTGCTCTGGAACCTCTGGCAAAGGTTATTGGGATGTTTTCTGTTTCCAAGCTAAAAAATATATTTATAACCCCATATATCCATCTGCTTCAGTCTGCAAAACTATTCTGACCAAAAGTCTTTCAAAGAAAAAGTACCACTGCCTGTATGTAGGAATCTAAACTTAGATTCCTGTTCCTAAAAAATCTTGCCTGGAGTCTGAGCCCATTCTTGTGGAATATAATGGAAGTTTTTCCAGTGATTTATCTGGAGAATGCATCTAAATACAAGATTCTAACTAACGTTACAAAACAGATTTAATATCTATTTCTCTTCTCTCAAACAGAAGTCACACCACAGTAAGTATAAAGCTCATTCCTTTCTGTCAACCAGCTGTGACCGCAGGTGTCCCTGCCTGAGCAGAGGGATTGGAGCAGATGACCTCCAGAAGTCCCTTCCAACCTCAACCCTTCTGTGATTCTAGATAAAGAAGGTTTCATGAAATAGTTGCCGAGTAGTCCCCTGTCCAAACCTGAAAACCAGTGAATAACTAATCAAGAATTAATTCCTGTGTCAACTGAGTCTGGTCTGAAAGCTGAGAGAGTTTCTTCTCCAGAGCAGTTTTACTTTGTTTACTTTTACTTCATTTTTTCACTTTATTTGTATTGACTGATTTATTTGTATTTGTATTGACTGATTCTAAGTTCCCATTAATGCTGACCAAAGAGGTTTTAGCGTGTCCATCCTTGGACATATTCAGAACTTGACTGGATATGACCCTGAGGTGTATGACAAAATTTTGAAGAAGTTGGAACTAACTTTGAGGATGCTTTGAGCAGGGAGCTGGACCCACAGGGATTCCTTCCACCTTGAATTTCTCCATCTTCTCTCTCTTTTTTTTTTTCCTTTTCTTTTCCTTTCAGTTTTATACTGAAAGTTAAGCTGAAATAAAAATGTGACATTTTTACGTCCATTTATCTCTCAATCATTGACAAAAAAGACTTTGATATTTGTCTTCTCAGCAAACCCAATCCTTTTACAATGCTACCAACTTAAAAAAGACACCTATATGTCTTAATTAAGGTCTCACACAAGAAACTTTCTGGTTTTCTGCTCTTTATTCCATAACAGAAACAATTAATGAATAATCAATGTAACTTCTGATTGTAACTGATTATTATTAATTCAGAGGTGAGGATATCCATAATCACTGATCAATTTCCACTTTTTTGGTATGTCCTTTTTATTAAAAATCCTTTTAAATGCAAATAATATGGAAAATGTGCTATTTTGTGGTACGGTATATCAAAGCCACCTGTGTTAATTACTGGTCCAGGTTCTTTTCAGAAACTGGTTGGTTCTAAAAAACAAATGATAGAATAATTAGAAACTGATGACAGTGTTTTTCCTTTACAGGAAAGTACACACCAACCTGGCTCAAAATGGTATGAAAGAGCTGTGGGAATTTTCCACTTTCATTTAGGTGAATAAATTTTAGATTAGCCAGGGATTCTTGGAGTGTGTCAGTTCTGCTCTCTTCCTGTCTTTCCCTTATGTCAGGATAGGAACTAGGAAGACAGCACATTCCTCAGCTGGTGTAATCAGCTGAGAATTGACTTTGTACGTAGGAAATGGTAATCAGACAAAGAAATTGGTTGGAAAGGCATAAAAAAACCCTCTCATTCCTTGCTTGTTCTTTATTTAGGAGGATGTAGTTTTAAGTCATCAAATAAAGTAGAGTTTAATAATTAAATGCACCCATTTTTTGCCATTCAGTCACTGAGGTGTGAACATATTTCCAGGCAGTCAGTTTATGTCCAAAAATATGACCGTTGCAACAAAATATACAATATCCACACTGAGTCACTTTTACGCTTGGTTCTTCACCACAAAATTGTGAGGAAGGTTTCTGACTGAAACGTTAATTAAAATGCTTTTTTTAACCACTCTGAAAGATAACCCTGAATAAATTAGAGGATACAGTGATTTGAAAAAGACAATAAAACTCCATTTGTGCACCTGTGTGTGCCTGGGAGTGGAAAGGGTCAAACCAATTTGAAATGTGTAGAGCATGAAGTTCTAAATTATACAAGCTTCACAATGCATAACAGCTATGTAGTCTGAGTGCATACACCTGCTGAAAGCAGGTGGGAAAGAGATAAAAATGTTGCTTCACTTTTTTCCTTGCAGAGTTGTCAAAGTTTTTAAAATCCTCCTAGTCTTTTGAGCTATTTCAGAGTTAACAACTGTAGTCTAGAGAAATGGAAGAGGAACTCTAATACCCTGGAGAAGCAAAAAGGATCCTTTTCATATAAAACTCAGCTTATTATATCAGCAGTTTCTGGATATATATATTTTTTTTTTGACAAGTTTTAATAATTTTCTCATTTTTCTACCCGAAGAAGAGTTAGTTTCTTTGAGAGGCGGATGGTCAGCTGCCTAGCAAAACTTATTTTCTTTTTACTTCCATTTCAGTTACACCCAGAATTTATGAACTCAAATTTAATGAAATTACCTTTCATATGAACTATGCTGCTATTTTTCCTGTCCCCACTCTCCACACCAAGCTGTGGTGGTGCGTGTGTTGTTATTTACAAACACTCGTATTGCAGGGCTGCCTGGGGAAACAGACCCCCGAGGTCAGAATAAGAAAGAAGGGGTATAACGTATTCTTCTGTTTCTCAATGTAAGTATTCAGGGCCAAAATAAATCTTCCTCCTTTAACTATGTACAATTCAAACACATGTCTTATTTCTAAATGTATTTCTAAGGACAAATGTGGTGTTTTAAAAGGCTCATAATTAGGAGAATATAGGACTGTGGACCTTCGTTTTCCCATGGTCCAGTGCAGTGTGGGAAGAAACCATGGGGCTTCTTCCCTTTGCTGCAGCTATGTTTTCCCCTTCTGCAACCTAGCTCTATGTGGCACTTCTTTGGGCTCCAAGTACCTTCAGTTCTAGGATGTGTGAAATCTTTAGAATAATGTCACCATCACAGATGGGCACCACTCTTGCTGTCCTCCAGGCTGGCTGACTACCAGGCATGGATATCTGGCCGTGCACTATACACGTTCACCACTTGTTCACCTATGTGGTCACCTTCAGAAATGGCAACTCTAAATGGAGTCCACAGCAGGGTCGAAGGGCGCTTTCTTAAGATACAAGGGCTTGCCAACAGGACAGGAGGTTTTTCGTGCGTTTTTGCTGGCCTTTCATAAGGAAGGACTCTGCAACTGCTGGAAAACATCTTGTTTTCTGCTGGCACCGATGTGGGGCCTTCAGGAGGCAAAAAGCCCCAGCTTCTGGAGGTACTTTCATAGGTGTTTGTTGCTTGGATGTGAAATCATACTGGAGAAATCAAAGCAGACGGCATTGCCTAGTGACAAAATTGCCCACTCATCAGAGTCCTTTAGATACCATGAAGTAAATTTCAGTAAGGAGTGACTTTGGTGAGAAATAGCTGAGATACCAAGAACTGAACATTTCTTTCTTTGATATAAAAGAAATGTGTCTCTTGCCTGCTGAAGATAGAAATTTGTTAGGCTGCCATTGGTAAACACTCTCTAAGGATTTTCTAACAGGTGAAATAAAGAAACAGAAGTCTTTCATAATATTTGACCTCTGTAAAATGTGACTCCTACAAATAACACTCAGATTCTTTGTTTTCTGCTAAAATACCATCTTAACTTTTTACTTTATAGTTAAACCTGCCTTATGCTTTTGTCATATTCATTTTGTAGATAGAACTGTGCTTGCATTTGAAGGGGTAACAGACATTATATGTTTCCTAAACCACCACTTTCATAAGAAAAATTCCCTGAAGGCGAGAGAGGAAGCAACAGGCAGAAGCCATCAGGAGGAACAGTAAAACTTTTGTGGCTTTTCAAGACTTTTGGGCTTAGGAATTCTGCAGTCTCTGGATGACATGGTTTCAAACAGGGAAAATATTTGCCATATATTTAGTACAAATGTAATAAACTTCATGATTAAACAATGCATTATTATGGCTTATTAATATGTTTAAGCTATTCATCAATTATGTAATGTTTCAGTGTTTTGTAAGTATACATTTTTTAGACTATGACCTACTGTATCTTCTCTACATCACTGTTAAGATAAGAATTTCAGACCAGACTTCCTGATGAAATCAAAGATCCATTTAGGTAAGCGTCCTGTCACTGGCAGTAACCATTTGCAGATGCCTAGCAAAAAACCGACAAGAACAGGACAACTATACAGTGACACTCTCCCTGATGTGCCATTCCAGCTTTCAGCAATCTACAGTTTAGGGACTTCCAGAGCCAGAGACCGCATTTGCATCAGTGTACATATTAGTCTCTAGTGGACCTTTCTTCCGTGAATTTGTTTTAAAATTTACTTTCTGAGCCTATTTATAATCTTGCCTCTGCAACACCTTGTGGCAATGAGTTACTTGATTTAATTACACCCTGTATAATAATTTCACTGGGTGTCCTTAGTTCGTCCATCATGACAAACTATAAAAAGTTATAGAAATTTACTGTGCTATCCATCCTTTTAATCTCCTTTCCAAGCTGAAGAGTCCTAATTTAGTTTTTCCTGATACATAAGATACTGCATACCTCTGGTCATCCTTGTAGCCTCTCTCAATCCATTTTTTAATTCTGTGCAATTTTGCAGATGAAATAAGAAAAGCTGGAAGAACTGAGGTTGTAAATAAACAACGTTTCAGCTGTGACTTAAAAGTGGAAGGAATTGCCCTCAATTCTTGCCCAAATACATTTTACATCTAATTTCCTTGGTGGATTACTATTAAGAATTGACCTGATATTTTTAAATCCTCCCATAAAGACTCCATATTCTGTTACCTGCATAGTAATTGTCAATTTATAGTATATCATGGTGTACATATAGTTCTTTTACTCCAGGCATTTTTCCTTGCATCTAACCATTTCAAGTCTGCCATTTTTGCCATTTTGCTTTTTTCCCCTATTTATACAGTGTCCTGAGAGCATTCCACAATACTTCTCAAAAGTTTCATTTCTTCACTACCGTAATTATTTTTGTGTTGCCTACAAACTTTGTGGCCTTTGTATTCAGTCCCTTTTTCAAAAATGTGATTTGTTAATCACAACACATGTCCTAACACAAATCTCTTCTGATACTCTCCAGCACCGAGAATGTCAGTTTTTCGTTCTTAACCTTATTGACAGAGTCATCACCAAAGCTGGCTGATGTGATACAAATCTTATTCCTACTTTTTCGTGTTTGTTTTGTTCAGTGGCTAAATAATTGCAAAATAAGCTATCCTTGCAGAATATGTTTTAAATGATAGTAAAATTTCCAGGGAACAAATGAACACAATTACTTTTTAATAAGTTCTGAATTAGTCTGTCTTGTTGAAGATAAACATCTGATTTGATCAGTCGTAAAGTAAGTCTGAATTCAGTTTTAAAATATATCTGCTTTGTTTTGAATCTATGCCTGACAAGCACGAAATATATGTTATTGTTCTCTTTAACTAGACAGAAATCATTACTTGAATGTATAGCATGTAATTTTGTGCAGGAAGCTGAGTTATATTTTGAGATTAATGAGGGAGAGAAGAAGTTGACAGTTTTAGGTCCTAATGTCTTGAGTTTATAAGATATTATGACATGCTTAATTTGGAGAATGAAGAAATTTTTAATGTATGTATGCGTGCACATTTTATCTCTTGGAAAGGACAAATATTCCTTGCCCACCTTCAACATGTTTATTGTGCCTGTTCTTGCAGCTTCAAATAAACACTCCATCATAGCCCTACAGAGCCTGATCAGGGACTCAGGTATCAATCCTTTTGAAAATCCTTCTTCTAAATCCAGCCTAACATTTATTTTGTGCAAGTAGGCTGATCAGGCGTCTTATCTCTAGAAGACTTAAATGTATCTGATCAATATTGTCTTCATAAAACCCTTGCTATAAAGAAAGATCTTTTTGTTCCTCTTGCAAGTTTTCTTAATTAAAAAATATCCCTTTTGTTGTTCTCCTTACGTTGAATTTTCCAATTTTCTAGCCCTTTCTTAAACCACAAAGAGTTCAAGTGTAGCTGAAACTTCTCTTTTCACAAAGATTATTTCACTGGTCTTACTCCTGTTTGCATTCACTTACCTGCACACTGTTTACAGCAGCATAGCATTTTTACTCATTGAGCGTGATTCTCACATACTGGATCCTTAATACTCTGACCAGGTTGTTTAAGTGCACTCATCACGCCATACTATCAGTTGACGTTCATCACATGACAACAATGAGAGGTGGCATAACACCACGCTTATCATCCCAAACTGAGTGGAGATCAACTGTTAATATTGGAAGAACGAAAAGAAACTTTTTCATCTTTCGTGGCAACACTAAACATCTTTGGGTAACTTGAGTTTGCGAGAAAACCTCCTGGTGCTAAAAGATTTCTGTTTTTTTTTAATAAGTTTTTCAAGTTGCTTTCAGAAAATATTGTTGAATAAAACCAGCTACTGAATCTACTGAATGTGATAAATGTCTTCAGTCCTTATTTTTATTTCTTGGTGTGTATTTTCACTTGATTCACATTTAAATTTCTTCTACGTTCCCTTACATTGTTTTTAGTAAGTTTAATTGTCGATACAATTTGTTATCTATTGTTACAGTTTCTTTAAATGGCTTTGTCTGGCAAATGTTGATATATTCTGTACTGATGGGAAACATTCATAACAGTTAATGTAGGTTATGAAAATAAGTTATGGTACCAAGAAAGACATTTTTATTATCTTAGATAAACATTTTTGGATTATCATTAGTACAGGGAGATTTGCTACTTACTGAACTGAAGTTTAGGGGTTTTCTTAAGTTATTTCCTCTCCTTTCTTCCTCCCTTCTTGTCTTTTTTAAGTTTTCAGTGCTTGGCATAACCTGCAATATATTTAGTTGTACAAAATTAATTCATTTCCTCACCTCAGCGAGAGCTGGAAATATACACTGACCAACTCTAATTATGAAATGTCATTCATTAATTAGCACAATGTTTACAAATCTCTTATTATCACTCTGCAATCCTCATTTTTCTTGCGTTTTATGATGAAATCACACCCACAATGCTCAACTGGGTGGTAATTCCAATTTAGGAGGAAGAGGTGTATTGATTAAAAATACTCATGAGGGAACTGGAGATGCTTTGGACAATGACACAGTCCTGATTTCAGGGATAAATGTGTCATCCAGTGCAGTAAAAACACTACCAATGGAGAATGTATCAGCACCATTGTCCTGTTTCACTTCTATTAGCTGGCACCATATTGCATCTATCATCGAAACCAATAACAAACTAATTATTTCAGAAATAAAACATGTAAACATTCTCACAATCTGTGTTCTGGCATTACCCCAACTGCTAGAGGAAATATGTACCAGTAGAATTATAGGAATTATTAGAGATACACAATTTTGCAGTTCTATTTCAAATCCTAACATTGATTACTGTTTTCACCCCGGGCAGAATAAGCCCTGAAAAAATTACTTTGAAATATTATTATTTTGAAAACATTTTTTTTTTAAAATTACTTTGAAATAATTTGAAATAAAAAGAAAGCTATTAATCTATTTCTGTTTTCCATTTTAAAACAACTATGACAAAAATGGCCAAAAAACAAAACTCCTTTTCATGCATGGACACTGGTTTCATTTGTTCAGTCTGATCAGGATCAATGTTCCGTGACCACAAACACTGGATAATCAAAGAATCACTGGCACTAACAATCTGTGTAAAACGATGCATAATGTATTACTGTGAAATGCCAATTTCTATATTTAGCCTTATTTTCTATTCACGTTTTATCCTGTCAACAGACTCTTGTTTTTGCATATTTGTTCATTTTAAAGTACTCAAAATATCCCTTAATTACATTGTACCCAAGTCTGTTCTCTCTGAACTTACTGGGCAAAAAAAATCAAAGCTGGGACTGACTTATTGGACAAGAGGACATGGAACAAAAAGTTACTTCTCCAAGGAGTCTGTCAAAATATATCCCTACCATATCCACAGACACACTATGAACACACCTACCTTTGCCGTTGTCTTGACAGAATCTTGTTCCCAGGAAGCACTAAGGGCTAGCAAAAGAAATTCAGTATAGCAGCGACCCTGCATCCTCTCATCTAGTTCTTTAAATCTCATCATTTAGAGAATGATTGTGATCTAGGCTTGTACCATATTCTTTAAAGATCTCCCACTGTATCATCTTCCTTACATTGGAAATGTTTGGGCTAAAAAAAAAAGTAACAAAAATGGCTTTTTCTTTAGAGAAAATAATGGTAGCTCTGCATCTGTGGAGCATGTATAAGCACAGGTGTAATCATTAATTTTTTTGTGTGCATGCACTTGATAAGAGTTGAATGTGATGTGAATTCTCCCCTATTAACTAATCAGGGCTTTTCACTTGTCCTGGCTTTAGACATAGACTTCTGTTACATGGCAGGGAAAGCAATTCTGTAATTGCGTTTGTTCTGGTTCTGCAGAAAAATCATACACTTTTGCTATGCTATGGTTGCTATGGCAATGTTGACTTGAGGTTTTATGTCTTCTGGTACAATTACTGACACCACATGCATACACATGTCTATCAGGGATTTTTCCCCTGTATTTGGCAGCCTGGCCAGGAGATTCACCTCAAGAAATCCCGCGATCACTTTCCATAGTAAAAATACAGTGATTTTGCCATTGCTGAGAGCTGTTCAAGTGCAGGCATAAGAGTGAAATTTGCTTGACAGGCACTTTTGGAGGGACTTTGTCACGCACCAGATGGCATCTGTTCTCACCAAACAGTGTAGAACAGCCTTTACTGAGAAGAGAAGGCTCCGGGGAGACCTTATAGCGGCCTTCCAGTACCTGAAGGGGGCCGATAAGAAAGCTGGGGAGGGGCTGTTTGCAAGGGCCTGTAGCGATAAGACGAGGGGCGATGGTTTTAAACTAGAGCAGGACAGGTTTAGATTAGACATTAGGAAGAAGTTCTTTACAGTGAGGGTGGGGAGACACTGGAATAGGTTCCCCAGAGAGGTGGTGGAGGCCCCATCCCTGGAGACATTCCAGGCCAGGCTTGATGAGGCTCTGAGCAATCTGATCTAGTTAGAGATGTCCCTGCTTACTGCATGCAGGGTGGTGGGACTAGATGACCTTTAAGGGTCCCTTCCAACCCAACACATTCTATGATTCTATGATTTTACTTCTTGCCACCTGCCCCTACCCCACAATTCTTAAGCTAAGCTCTCCTGTTGGATTCAATCATGAAGCTGAATTCATTAGCTTATGCAGATTTCCCCATGCATGGACTTCTACACCACTCTGGCATGTGAGACGACTTGTGAAAAGGAAAGCTCTGAAATGCGGACACATTTTAGGCACTCTTCACGCTGTCACCATGACTTTTGCCACATACTGGAAGTATCTTTAAAATAAGTTACTGCCTGCAGCTGCCTGCCTTCCCTGCTGCAGCTGGATGGCTCATTCACAGACTAGACAAGGCTGCAGTAAAGGTAGGAGAAAAAGGTATAAAAAGAAGCATTTGTTGCAAAGCAAGAATGCATCTTATTCTAGTTCTATCAAAAGATTCTGGAAACCGAGGGAAAAATCTATTGCCTTGAGCTGAATATACATCACTGGGTTTTATGGCCCCTGTGTTATTTCCTGCCCAGTTGTGTCTAATTAATGACAAAAGAATGTGTTTTATGATTACGGTGATGCAAAGGTTCTCTGGTTTGCTCAGAGTGGTAATAAAGCTGTGTCGGCTGAGAATGGAGAAAATGGATCAAATGACAAACGATCTCATTCAATATTACCTGAATTTGAATGATTTTGAATTAAACATTGGCAGTTAACGTATTTTAGAAGAGGAATGCCTATTGTGCACAACCTGCAATATTTATTGTTGTTGGATCTGATCCTGGTTACCGTCAGAGCAGTAAAAGGTACTGATGATATTAAATGGGGCAGCTGAGCATCTTTTTGTAGAGTTGGGACCCTATGCAGTAGGTTTGGGAGGGAACAGAAGCCGAGACTACGGCAGGGGAGAGAAAGGTTCTGCTAGACTGCTGCACTAACGGGTTCTGCTGCAGACACCTCAGAGCCTGTAATTACCTCTTGTCAGCTGTAACAGGCCAGAGGGGACCTAAATTTGTGAGTGAAACTTAAGGGCTGTGTCCAAACACTTCTCTTACTAAGCTCCTGGAGGCAACTTCAAAGCAAAATTCCTTGTCTGACACAGCAAAGTCAGCCTCCCTAGAGTACCAACTCCAGGCAGGTCAGTACTGATGCTTTCTTTTTTCTTGCTTAGCTCATCTTCAGCTCCCTCCGGGGTGTACCATTACACAGCCTGAACAATGTCGTCCTCACCGGTTGAGTCAGCACCAGCCATCACTGAAGGCAGATCTCACACCGCTGCTCTGGCACCGCTTCCCAGCACATCTGTGCTACCAGATGAGGTCTGCTTCTTCCTTGACCGGGGTGAAATGATACAGGTTGCAGTCCAGTAGTTTCTATTCCAGATGACCCTAGATAAACTAGAAAGATCCTAATCCTGGACCACATAGATCTGAGGTCAGAGGCCTAACTCCCAGCCTGCAGAAAGTGGGGCAGCTCTCTGCTTTTTTGCCATTTGTCCTAGGTGAAAACTTCGCTACCCCTAATGACATGAGTATGTTTTAACCTAGTTGAGAGAGACTATTTCAGTTAAATACTATCTTATTCCTTGCTCTGCTTAAGATCACAAAAAAAAAAAAATGGTTATACTCTATGTTTCTTGAAATAAATAATAATCCACAGTCTACTGGAATTTTCAGTGACTAGAATCTGGGATAAGATAATGGCATTCCTCTTCCAAAATAAATATAAAGAACATCTTTATGTTTATTTATACCTAAGGTGAATTGAGGGATTTGATTAAATTACTCATCTTCTCAAGCAGTGGCATGAAGATAAGACAAATTATAAGACATGACATCTGATTGTCCCTGAGCAAATGACACCAGAGTAATAAACTCCACAATCTGGACTTCAGCTGAGATTGTGGTGTTGTAAAATATAAAAAATTAACAGTAGTAACACAATTTTAGTTATTCATTCTGTACTGGCAGCTTCGGAGCCTGATGCCAAATTAGAAGCCATTGTACAGCCATATATAATTCATAAAAATTTCCTTAGCACAAAAAACCCTCAGTGCTTAAGTGTATGGCAAATAATCGTACATATTTACAATGCGCCATGCAGTAATGAAGTGATCATGCTTTGTATCTTAGTGCTCAGAATAATCATTCAGATCAGGAGTTCATTACCTGAGCCACTTCACAGACTCGCAGTCAGAAGTCTTTGACAGGAATTTAAAATTAACTCAGTGGGAATAGCAGCAACAAGGGCTGGAAGGAGAGAAATTAAGATGTTAAGGGCTGTTGATAATACTGACTAATCAGGAGTGCAGTTTGATGATATTATCCTGTTTACTAACCATATAAATAAAGATATTTGGAGTGTTAGCAATTTTAGACGACAACTTGCTGATTTGTGTTTTCTGTTGTACCTACCATATAATATTATTCCTTTAACTTTACATTGTTACAGCAATATTACCAATGCCAATTCTAGCCATTTCAAGATAAAACAGCCTTTCCCCCTGATATTCTTAAATTGAATAAAACATTGTGAAACTATGAATAAACATAGGAGTCCTTTCTACCTGTCTTAAACCAAAATGCACTACATTTGAAAGATTTTCCCCAGCTCTGTGAACTTTTTGCTCTTCCCTGAAGACAGATTATTTAGCAATATAAAAGCAACAGCAGTGGGAGCTTTAGCGGAAATGGCTTTCCTAATGATTAACGCTGCTATCAGTAAAAGAGCTGAGCCTTATCTTAAGGCTTGCCCTGCATTATACTAAACACAGTTATCAATCTACTAATGACCAAACTGATTTTTTTATAATTACTCGTTATCCAATATGTTGAGGTAACATGTTCTCCTGGTCAGGAGAACACCAGGTTCCAATTAAACCTCCCAAACAACCCTGTATCCTGGAATTGCCTATGGCTGCTGTGCCTTTGGAAATCTCCAGAACTGTCCATGTTTGCTGGAACTGTCTGAATTGAAATATTTTCCCTCAGACAGTGTGCTCCAAGCACTTCAGTAGACTAATGAATTCATTTACCAGGATTTCTGTAACAGTGTCAGCCCTGCACGACTCAGCTACTTTGCAGAGCAAAGAGAGGTTCCCAGGGGTGCCCTTAGTGCCCACCGTCTGCTCTGTGCATGGAGCAAAAGTGTACCAAGGCTGGTGGCTCAGCAAGTGCTCCAGCCCCCCTTGTTGGGGAGAGTATGAGCTCTTGTACCAAGCCTTGCAGCCCGGAGGGCTCAGGCCAGGCTGACCATGCTCTGGTGTGATGCACACAGTGATGCCAGGCTTAGCTGTTCCTAAGCACCAGGACGATGCTTGGGTACCCCAGCTATGACCAGGCAGCAGCGCAGATGGAGGACACACAGGTGAGAAATTAACAAACACGTTAAGGTCTTTATTTCCTCTGTTTCATTACTGATGGAGAGACAAGCTAATTTTTCATCCGATAGCTCATCCTGGTTTGTTTGTTACAAAGTTCATAGTTCATTTCTGACTGTCTGCTTTTGGAGATGGAGTTCTGTCCAGTGCAAGGTGGGTCTCTACACTGAGCCAAGAACCTGCTTCCCAGCACCCATGGCCGCTTGTCACCCTTTAAGCTCCAGCCCGCAGTAGTGACAGGTTTGAAACAGGCACTTAGATCCCAGCTGAGGGCGAGACTTCAGATGAGGTCTATTAAGCTGAGACTCATTGCTAACTATTATCATACCTTTAAGTTTTCCTGTATCGGAGACAAACATTGATCAGATAGCTCATGTATCAGACTGTACCCCAGTTACATCAGAAGAAACAAAGGCACTGGACTTTGGCCAAAAAATTTCAACTTCAGTGGCTGCAGTTACACAGCCTGAGTGCATGCTGAGATGCTATCCATCCACAGCTGCTTCTGGTGGCAGAGTGTCTTAAAGTGCTTGTTAACTTTAAAAATCAGACTAAAATTATGTAGCTACTTTATCATGGTTTTAGATGCTTGCCTTTGGTTTAGGATGTCGTATTAGCCTTTTCAAAGGGGGAATGAGAAAAACTCCACTTTTCCTACTGCATACAAAATACTCAGTTAATTAATAATAGAAATGGCTGTGAAGTAGAAGAAAGCCTCCTAGGCTAAAGTCCTGAAAGATTAGTGATGTAGTGTTAGCCATTTGTTCACGGCAAAGATTAGAGTACAAAGTTGGCTGAGCAATCAGTGATGCTGCTCTTGAAATGTATGGCAGAACTTTGCTCTTCTCTGCTGGAAAGTACACTTATCCCCAGACAACTGCAATTAGAGTTTGCAAAAACATACGGCTCACTTGGCATTCTATGGTTCTTTGTTTGGAGCCACAGCTGTGGTTCTAAGAAACAAATCCCACAACATCAGGCGAGTCCAGAGTTTCCATGTATGGCTTCCCCCAGAGGCAGTTCTCTCGTTAAATATTCAAGCATAGAGAGTTCATCTTCTATCACGAATATGAGGATTAACAATTATAATAACAGGAAGGAAGCTGCGGTGATGGCTTTTCCCTTATCATTTTTTTGCCAAGGCCTGTATCTCAGCCTCCAGTGGAGGCTGCACTACCTGCTTTTCTTTTCCAGTTCTTAGCATCACTATTATGTGGTCCATTTAAGGGCTTTGCTGCTTTTCTGTACGAGAGGTGTTATGAGAATGACTGAAATCCTGCAACTGTGAGGTCTTTTGTTCTGTTGCAAAATGGATTAAGATCCATCTGCAGGCCTGTAAGCCTGAGTATTAGCTGACACAGCTGTATAGATGTGTGGTTAGTACTACCTACCTGTGATTATAGTCCCGCTCCTCATCTTCTAGGCATGAGAGCAGGAAAAATCATTCCATTCATATCCTCATCAGAGAGAGAGAGTGGAACTCACATCATTCTTTCCCCCTTTTGGTCTTTGAAGTAGTTGTATGACTCATCTGCCTTTTAGTCTTTCAGATGCCACAGAGGACACAAAACCACACTTTGTTGGAGAGAGTCACAAATATCATGGCAATTTCATACAAAGATAGTGGTTTTAGAAGAACCTATGAGAGTAGTAAAATCTTTTTAACAGGTGCACCATCATTAGAAAAATAAGAAAAAGCAGAAGGCAGGTGTTTTATTAATGATATGGCTTTGAATGTCTCCTTTGTAAAAATAATAGCATGTATAAGATACATTCCCACCCCCAGGAGGACATTACGCAATTGTTCTCCTGCAGCAAGATGGCTTTCATAATCTCAAATGCTCTCTATATATGCACTTACGTTTTACAGTAGTTCAAGAGCATTGCTTGTATTGATTGATTTAGTCCTTGCTTTGGTGATGGCAAGGAGTCATATATTTGTTTAGACCTGGCACATTAACCTTAGTGCTTTGTGTCTGGGCCTCTAAAGCAGAGGCATTATTCCTCCGGCCATAGGCTTTGATCAGTGACTGAACTTCAGAATGGCTTTCAGCACTGGTAGGAAATAAATATAGAACTTAATCCTTCCATTTCCTCTATATTCTCCTGCAGAATCAGGGCTCCAGTGGGGTAAAAGAAACCCCTACACTCATCATGCTCTTTTCATGGGAGAATTGAAGTAATTAGACTGAAATATTCCCAAAGAGCCAGATTTTTCAGTTTGTTTGATACTTTGTTCACTGAAAGTCTTACTGATGTCAACGGAGCTGTTTAAATAACTTGCTACTTAACGTGAACAAAAAGTAGTAATGTCTGACTCATAAAGAACATGATTTAGATATCTCATTAATGTCAAAAAAGTATATAAATGGTAACTTTTTGGTGGGGTGCATGGAGAGGGGCGTAGTACAGCTGGCACTTTTGGATGCCACCATTCATTATATGTGAACTACTTCCTGGCAATCATTCCTACAAACCTTATTAGGGATTGTCTTTTTCACATTTTAGTCACAAAAGACTGCAGAAATGGAAAACAATCAATAAATTCCACATACTTCAATTAGGAATGATCTGAATGGTGTGGCTATGCAGGGCTGGGCACATGGACAATTTGTCCGCGCAAACCCAAAGCAAACAGCCTAATGCCACTGTAAACATGTATTTGGAAGGATGAGGAATATCCAGACTACATTAAAAAGTGGCCTTTGGAAAAGTGAGAAAATGTCCTGATTCGTGGTGTTAATGTTGTTATTGATACTATAGCGTTTAGAGATTGTGTTGAGCACTAAATTTGTAAAATCAGACCTAGCACAGGTTAGCTCACTTGTATTACTTACAGTCTTGGCATAATGAGAAAGGAAAAACATTTACAGGGATGATAAATCAGTTATCACGGGTAGGTGTGACAATATACAGTCCCAGATTAATGTTGGCATAAAAGCCTAGTTCAGTCGCAGCTCTTATTAGTTCTTCATTTCTTTCAAAGATCTGTCTCCCGACTGCTAGAGGCAGCTGGTTCTGGTGGAATGTTTTCTGTGCAGGCTGTGGCAGTTGCACATTCCCAGGTCCAGCCGGTACCAAGGCATAGCGCTTGTTCCTGATGGCGTCAAGTGGCCAAGAGCTCCACCGAGGCAGAAGGCTGTGCCTGTGCCAGCACCCACACAAGCACGCACAGTGCTCACGGATGTGATGGACACGGTGGTCCTCTCCTGTCCCTCCCGCCTGGCTGCGGTCTGTGCATGCTCCTCCAACCCACCGCCACTCCAGCCTCCCCTCCTGCTCCCCATGCACATGGAGAGCCCACCCACTCTCTGCAGTGAGAAACGGGATTCAACAGGAAGATCAAACAGGAGGTTCAGTCAGGCAAGTGTGCTGACTCATATACCCTTGGCTGGCCACTTTCCTCCCTTTTCTGCTCTCTTTCCCTGTGCTTGTTCCTCCTTGATTCACGCTGATCCCTCCCTTTCACCACCTTTGGTCCTTTCCCTAAACCTCTCATTGCACATTTCCACAATACCATTAAAACATTGCAAAATGAATTTTAAGTAGTCACAAAATTCTCTTCCACCTACACCCCATAATAAGCCCCCTAAGTCTTTAGGCAATCGCCTCTTCAGTTTGCACAGCTGTCTGGAGAGAGTTTCTTTGGTTGGCTCAGCTTGCCTGTGACTGATGGGACTTTGGGCGAAGATCAGATCATCTATAGACTTCTGCCCAAAGGCTCTTGATGATTTTCTCCCACTGTGCTGACTGAAGTCTTTTACACTGAAGAGCCAAACTCTGCTCTTTTGTCACATATGCTCAATATATAATGCTGTTTGTTCACACTAAGATATGAGTTTGCCATTGACTTTAGTCAGAGCTGACTCTAAAAGCTCTGTTTTATATATCTGCTTGTGGTAATTGGCAATTTTAATGTCAGCACCTGCCTGCACTTACCACAGAATTATTTTACACTGGGAGCCGCAGCAATCAAACTAATGAAAAGGACAAATGGATTTTTTATCTTTCATTGTTGAACTTTCCAGGAAATTAAGATATTACCATGAAAAATTAAGATGTTAGAAACTAATGGGAATAGTTTTGTTTAAAAAAGAAATCATTTAATCTCAGAAAAAATCAATCAGGCAGCTTTTAATTCAGAAATTTAAAACAAAAAAACCCTGAAGTTCTCTTTTCTTATTCCTCATTTTCAAACACTAAGCATCAGATGATCAGTTCACTTATTTTAATACACCTAAATTTTTAAATCTAACCAATCGTTAAACTTACAAATGAGTAACCTGGACTGGAGTCCTGCAAAATTATTAGGCTTACACTCTTCGGAGGACTAACTGGAAAAGGAGGTAGTAGGGATTGGGCAGGCAGTAAAATAAGGGTGTCAACAGAGTAAAGTAGCAAGCATTAAAAAGAGGTGGGAGTGAATGTCTTGAGTCGGCTGCCCCTGCACCATGCATTTGGCCAGGCTCTGGGCACAGGCTGGGGACACGACAAAAGACCCAAACCACCACTGGCACCCCCTAGTCCTTACCTGTGCAGTCGTGTACCTGAGTTGGCAAGCAGCGAGTAGGAGCTGAGAGCCAACTGGCTATCAGCTGAAAGTGGTAGGTGCCTGCCTGAGTTCTTCTTCCTTAGGACCCATTTGGACAAAGCCAAAGGAGTTGATTCCCTCCAGCCTGGGGTTGGAGGCGAGATCACACAGTTCAGAAACTGTGTAAGATTCTTAGTTTCAGCCCCCAGCTCTGCACAGCTTCCTTCCATTCCTCCAGTTAAATACTGGAGGGCACCCAGGCTTGCCCAGGAGGCTGTTTCTTCTTGGTGCCACAGCCCTTGCTGTAGATTTCAAGCCCTGAGCTGAGAAAAAACATCTCATGTTTAGGAATGTGCAGTGTGCTCAGTGAGTCCCAGGCGGGAGGGTGATTTAAAAAGTTTCTCCTCGTTACAGCTTGCTGGTGGAGACCTGCTTGGCACCTTATCAGCCATGTAATGTAGACATAGTCTCGGCTACACTGACATAAAGAATGAATATCAATGAAAATAAAATCACTGTGGAAAAAATGCATCCCATATACCCATCTACAACTGTAATTTTGAGGACTGTTTCCCTCCTATGCATGTACAGTCTTACTTTTATTATTTTCAAACTCTCTGGAAAAACTAGAAAGGAAAAATACACATCCTTGGAAAAAATGAATGAAAAAAATAAATCATACATTCCTATACTACATAAAGAGCATGTGAATTTGAAGTGAGGCAATTCTTTGAGCTCTGCAAACCTAAAACGGTTAGTTAGGTTCATCCATGTGTGAATTTAGTGAAGTTTTGAGATAATGTAAGCCTTTGTGAAACTCACAGATCATCTGAGGTCACATTTTCATCAGAGTCAACTTAGCAATGTTACCCCTGAACTAATAAACATAAGAAACTTAGACTGAATTTATATACTAAATTGTACACAGAATACTGTGAAAACTGGTGCAACATTACCTAGCTCTCTGCAGCAAAACAGGAATGATTTAAGCCTCAAATTTTGTAAGGAGTGTAGTATAGAATTTGAAAACATAAAGCTGTGAAATTTTTTTTTGGTTGGGGTAATGATCATTATTGAGCAAGCGGAATTGAATACTGGGAATGGGAAGTTCTAATTAACTGCTGTCAAGCAGTTCGTCCTGTTAAAATGTCTATGGCTGGTCAGTTGTTCAGTGAGGGCAAGTTTTGCAATGTAATTGGAAAGATATTAAATATCCTGAACTTCTCTTTAAGAACCTCAGCACTTTGCAAGATTGGCTTTTCCATTTTTGGACTTTTTGCATTAAAAGGAACCAGCATATAGTAAAAGGCAAAGGAAACATGGCAGAGAAAACAAAACAACCTATAAACAACAGAAATATTTGATATATATTGATGAAAAACTGCATTTAGCAACAAAAAGCACTTTTTAAAAAATCCTCTCAGACGATGATAGGTGTGTTTTACAAAGCATGGAAATGGCATCTATCATGGAACATCACATAAACATACAGCTGATGCACCATGGTCACCTATTGCTTTGTTTTAGCATCCAGCATGGCTCTGAAAAGAAGATGTGACACTGAAGAAGAGCAAATCACAAAAGTTTAAATACAGGCCTGGATGTGAAGTACTTTCACTCTAAATCCTCCAGGATCTTTAATCCCTTCATCTGCTCCCTCACCTGAAAATTAAAAACAACAGAAAAAGCCTTTTCTCCCTTCTGGTACGTTTTAAGGAATCAATATCTTCTCACAAAGCACTTGAACATGTAAGATACTCAAATATTAAAGTGATAAGAAAAGTGTAGGAATTTATGTTGACTGAAACAGGACTGAGCTTGGTAGACAAATCCACTGTGTATGTTAGAAAATTTTCTGCAACGCAGATGAGAATCACTGTTGGTGATCTACCAATGTATTTATTTTCACATTAGTGTGTATGTTGATAATATATAGCACAAAAAGCACGTTCTTCTCTTCAAAGAAACTGAAACTTGTTTTATTCAGAATCGTTTTCAGATTTAAGTGAGTTTTTATTCTTTTTTTTTCTTAAATCTTACTCCTAGTTTTCTTGTGTTTAGCATGTATACTACAATATCTTAGTCTTTTTTTGTCTGTTAAAAGTAGGTCTTTATTGGTTAGACCTTTACAGTTTTGCTGAGGCTTATGCATTACTTTTCTAACCACAAAGTAAGACAACTTTCCTCAATATTACACCAAATATGTTGTCCAACAACCACAAGAGAATATCCACAGTTCAACAGACATATGTTTGTCATACGAAGACTATAAAAGACATTGGCCAGGGTCATTTAAGACTGTAGCTTCATAGATATGCTAATAAATATGGGGTGATCTTTGCTGTGACCCATGCAGTTTTAATCATTTAAGGCAAGTAATTAATTCATGAGTCACAAGTCCAGCAAGATTTAATACTGTGGAAAAGGACTAATAATCATGCCATATAATGAATAAACCAAACACTAAGAGGCAGAGAAAACAACTCCCATGGTAAAATCACATAAGGTAATGGAAAAGCATGCAAGGGAATTTAGTGACAGGCCTTTAATATTTTAATGTAATGTAATGTAATACAAGAATGAGAAATATCTAAGAATGCTGCTGAAGAGGTCCCTGGAGCAGGACAGAGCTTATTCTACTGCCCTTATTTTTCTAGTAGGGTCTAGGGAAACAAGTTGGGGAAAATTATGCCCAAGAGTAAAAGGAGAGGCTAAAAAGAGACTCTGGAAAATATGATTTCTATTGCTGCAAAAAGGGTATCCTCTGAGTTCTGGTCCTTACAGAGGAAGTGGATCAAGAGCTGACTGGTATAAAAGGGGAACCCCCCACGACCAAAGACAACTTGCAGATGCCTGTGATCTTTCAGAAATGGGTAAAAGGCTTGAATATGGTAAGCTAACTACCATAAGGAGGCAGAGACAATACTCCCATGTAATTCCTTTGTGAGGAAAGGAAAGAAGGAGAAAACAAAAAGCACACATGGGTCACTGGTCCCAAGAGGGGTCAAGAGACCTGCAGAGACAATTTGAAAAGAAAGGGTATGTGGACCTTACAGTTTCTAAGGTACCGACACTGTAGAAGAAGCAACATAGAAACACAGAATCATAGAATCTTCATGGTAGTCTGACAGGGCAGTAACACTTGTGGCAGCTGGGAAGCTGTAGAAGTGTGGAGCTCCCAGGACGGCAGCAACAAGTAGACCAAATAATGTGTCCCCTGCGCTTCTGTCCAGCCTTCTTCCTTTTGGGGATTACTTGAGACAGAGCTAGTTGGTATGTCTTAAGTAGAAAAAAACATTTCCTCATGGAACATGCAGTCTCCCGCTGTGCTTGCAAGTCTCCTAGAAACAGCTTTATCACAATCAGCTTGATAAATTAGGTACATTTGAAAATTTAGAAAAACTACACCAAAAACATAGGTCTTCCATCCCTTGAAGGACCTCCTTGGTTTACATGTGCATCAAAGAACCTTTGGTGCTACTTATAAGAGAACACTTTTAAGGTGAAAAAAGGTGCATTGTCTTGCCTGTATCTACATCCTTAACATACATGCAAGGCAGTTTATGACAAGGCTCATTCTTTGACACCAGTAGGATGCTTTAATGAAGACTACTTGTTATTTACTCTTTGATGCAGGTTATATTTTAAATAAATGTCATGAGATGACCTCAACTGGTCCTAAACTCCCAGGAGATTTCATGGGTAATGGATGTGAAAGCATTTATTATCAAAAGTATAAATTCACCTGCTCAAGAAGTTTGCATTTATTTCAGTATAAAATAAATTTAAAATATAACACAGTTGCTACACTGCAATGAATTACATTTTCTACACATAACGTGGTAAGATTAGTTCTCCCATAACTGGTATCACATTGAGATTCTGTTTTAAATATTTACCTGTGACCAAAAAGGTTTCTAAAAAGATTTCTAATCAGACTAAAGCTTTTTGTGTTCATTCTTAGCCCTGCAATGATTTGATTTTTCAAGAAGAAAAAAAAAAGGTGAAACAGCCTCTGGCCATTCTTGAACTCTGGTTGTTTGTTTTTTTTTTTTCTTCTTGTCTCTAATTTTCTTTTACTTTTCACATTTACAAGGCATTTGTTCTCAACAATGGAAGACAGTATTAAAACAGCCTAGCTTTTAGTTAACTACTGTATGTTATTACACCTGACAGTCTCAAACTGTGTGCACATTGTGTTTAGAAACACAGAAACCATGAATGGCAGAAGAATATCTCTGTGGTTAAGGCATTGAACTGGAAGAGAGAAGGCACTGAAATAAGAACTCTGCATGTCTGCATGTTTTTTCCCCCGTTCTCAGATGAGAACTGTGTTCCTACCACTTCCATGTACCTTTAAATCTTTGTTCTGAAACATAACCAGAACTCAAGCTTAAGAATTCAGGTCTTATTCTAAGAGGGATCTATGGCACATTGCTGCAGGTTTCAGTCTGTAGAAAAATTGCCACTCTTCATCACATCCTCTCCGCCTCTTAAATCTGCTAAGCAGAGTTGCTAAAGCCCCTGTCTGTTATAATTTGGTTCAGCAGGAAGACTTTGCTTCTGAAGGTGATGGATGAGTGATTCATCATCCTTGTTGCTACAGGTTCTGAAGTTAAGTATATCAGAATAAGTGGTGTGCCAGTGCAGCCTTCCTCCTCTCTGAAAATATTCTGTGCCTAGCACTGATGATCTAGTAATCTTCTGCTTTTTTGCTTTCTTTTTCCTCTACATAAAGATGTTTTTGGAGTGGCAGTGGATCTTATTTACCATGAGACTAGAAAGTACAGAAATACAGAATATTGCAGGATGAGAACGACACTTGAAATCTAAGATTTCATTCTTACCCCTACATTTTATCCTGGAAGCAAAGTTTATACTTAAACACTTTTTTAAAAAAATCAAAGGATTATTGGTATCTTTATTGGTTTAATATTCTGTAGATTCTAGAGCTGCTTTTCATTCAGTCTGTGCTCACTTGTTCCTGTGGCTGACGTTTATACAAACAGTTTGCAGCAGCTGGCAGTACTCCCTTCAAACTTGTGCTTGTGTCATTAAATGTTTCTCTTTCTCTTCTTTGTAAAATGTAAAGATCTCCTCCTCTGTCCTTCACCAAGATAATCTCATACAATTTAATGAGAGCCCTATTTATTAGACTACTTAGTCATAACTATCATGACTTTACCACTACACAGTGACTGTTCTTAACGGTATTTTGCAAGGTAGAAGATGAGAAGAATGATAGTCTAGACAATTAAAGACATGCATTCTTCCTAAAACACAATGCATTAATGAAGCATTAGCTTCATAGTTAATGCTCTCAATTCAATTTTTTTTTTTCTGAAATTAATTACGTGATATGCATTGATAATAATTGGAGTCTTCTTCCTGTGGTGGTCCTTCACCACATCATTTCATAGGTAAAATTATCAAAACCTTAGTGTCGGAGAGAGTCAGCAAATACTGCTAGGGATACCATCCATTTTTTGGCCTCCCACTTGGTATTTTGCTATCAAGTCTCTTAGCCACTGTGTGAGAAGGATGAGTGAGAAATAATCTAAATTATTCTTCTTGTGCCTTTAGGATATCAGTCTTCTGTTCCTTTAATACAGCCTTTGTAATGGAGTGTCCATTATGTACCTTGAGGGGCCTTCCCCAACGGCACCACTTGATCCGGCACAGCATAATGTAGCTTTTTCCTTGATGCTGCCATAATTTCTAAGGATCCAGTTCCTCCTGCACAGGTACAGCAGGAATCATCCACTCTCTTCACTGAGCCACATCACTCCACTTGGACTTCTTTTCTCATTTTCCCTGTTTTCCCACTCCAGTTCTGAGCCCAACGCTGACTCTAACGACATGCATTCCTCCAGAGGATGCTAAATGCTGCTAATCACAAAATCTACGCAGTTCTGACCTCCTCTGAGCTCTCACTAGAGCCTCTTGAGAATTTTGCCATAATAGCGGAAGATAAATATGAAAGCAAGGGCAGAAATATATCAGTTTAGGTAAGATGTAATTACAAAGAATTTTTGGATGGAACACAGACTTTCTGGTCAGAATAAAAAGACCCGGTTCCTAATCATCAGACAGATTTTTTCCTAATGCCTCAAACTGTTGCAATAATGTAACTTGGCTTCTCCCCCAGCTCCAGGTTTTCAACAGCACCTCATATTCTTAGCCCTTCTTTTTGTCTTTGCCCATCTCTAATTTAATCCAAATGTAGTTCTTCTTTGCTTTAGAACAATTTCATTGATGTATCTACTGCAGATTGTCTCTGAAGGCAAATCTGTGACCCTTTTTGGGGCGCCAGTGCCTCTTCAGGGTCCAGCTGAACCCTTCACTACTCTCTTTCCCCACTCTATTCCCAAAACTTGTGCTCACTGTTAATGACTCTTTCCTCCATGCCTCAAAGTTCCTTTACATTCATTTATCTGATAGCATAATTCCTTCTTCCAAATTTTGTACACTTTGGGGAAACAACCTCAGTTAAGTTCTAGACTATACTATGGAAAATGAACAATCCCATTTCCCCTGCTCCTGGGATTTATCAAGTGTGTTTATTCTGGAAAAGAGTGAGGTTAAGAAATGGTTTTGAGGCTGCATACAGCCATTTTTGGGCAGAAGCTTATTTACCTTTTTTTTTTTTGTTAAGATTATGCATTTTTACAACAGCATAAGAGGTGCTTTATGAAAATCAGAGTAACACAAAGTCACGTGTCTTGTACAAAGGCAATTTTCCTTTATAAAAAAACATGTAATTTCAACGTCAAACAACTTGTCATGATATTTCTAAATACTAACTCTTTACCTAAATTTACATTTTAATTTTAATTCTATATGCATTGTCTGTAGTGTATGCCAGTAAGTTTCTGGCAGTTAAGGGCCCTAATTTTTTATGCTTTGTTAGTGAGCAAAAGATGGAGCTATATTTTAAAATCAATATTAAATCTTTTATACATTATATTTCCCTCAAGTATTTCTTCTTTTACAACTTTTTTTCTTTTAAAAAATGTTAACAGCCTTCAATGTTGAGGGACATCTATAACAATATTTGTAATCATTTTTCATTGTGAGTTTCATTCTGTATATTTTATGAAATATAAACTTTCTTTTCATGATGAAAGAGCCAGGGTTATTATTTTATAAGGCATGCAAGATGTTACTGAAAGGATGTTCTGATATTTTTAACAGAAGAAAGGTTCCTTCTGCTCTGGATTACTATGCAAAGGGAATCATCATGCTGAAATATCACACCTCTGAGGTTACAAGCATGCCATAAAAAAAGAAGCGCCGTGGAATATTGAGCATAATAACTACTGGCAATACTAAAAATAAACAAACAAACCCCCAAACAAATAAGTAAATAAATGAAATAACCCCTAAGCCTACCAAAAGGAGCTCTTGTACATTAAATCTAGCAGAAAATGTTACATTTTTTAATGTTTGGGGGTTTTGGGGGTTTTGTTTTTTGTTTTTTTCAGTACTGCAAGAGGCTTGGGAAGTGGCTACCTCTGATTGTTCTCTTCTTCTGGCTTCCTTTCTGCTTTTCTTTTATTTAGGGTTCAAGTGCTAAATCTCTTTCATTCCTATTACCAAAAGAAACGAGTATCACTTGCTTAGCTGTTCTTCACTTTGTTCAGAATACAGGACTGCAAGCCATACCCCTTGCCCACTTCCCCATATCCAGCCCTTCTTCATCCAGCCCATGACCTCTGTCTGACTCTGTTGGCTACTGCTTTTCCTTCTTTGCACAACAGCCTTTTGACTCTGTACCTCACGTTGACTCTCTCATCTCCCCTTGCATTTCTCCACTCTACGTTCTACTTTGTTCAAATAGGAAAGGTAGAAAACACTTTCATTTTCTTTTTTTTGTTCTTAGCATTTGCTTTCTTCCAGGTCATATATGATGGTTAGAGCCCTCTTTCTTACCTCACTCATACTTACCTGATCTTTGTTTTCTTATAAACCTTGCTGACATTTCAATCTCCAGCCCAAAGAAAACCAAACAACCTTATTATTATCTCATCTTATATATATATATGTACGCATAACTAAACGTGGGACTATGCTAATATTTGGAATCATAGCTAAATATATGTTGCAATTTGAACTTAAGCCCAGATTAGTGTTCATGTCTGCTTTGTGTCCATCATATGCAGATATAAATCCATTGAAGGTACAGTTTTTTAGGTAAATCTCTTAGCAACCCCGACAGAAACTTTATGACACATGGCAAAGACCCAAATAAGACCCCACTTAAGGTAGACCAATTGGGGTCGTGCTGTCAGTAACCATGATTAGTCTCTTGTGAAACCTCCACAAACACTGTTTGGATGGATTTCTAAAGAATTTTAAAATTACAGGTAGTATTTTGTCAATCTTGAACAGAAGAGCCCCTGAGTCAGTCTGCAGAACTTCTGTATACAACAGCAGGTCAGGCGACAGAAGCCCCTCCAGACTTTATCCAGAAGTGCCTCCAGCATAGCTCCAGAGGGAAAATCAAAAGCACGTGGCCAGGGCAGAGTGGAACATCCACAGCTCCAGTGACTTATGGGCCAGGGACTTCTTCAGTGAGACATAATGTCTTCATGTTTAACAGTCCTCAGTGGACTTTTCCTCCCTGAACATGCTCTGTTATTTTTGAACCTGGGTACATTTACGATACAAAATGTCCCGCAGAGATTTCACAGCTAGGCATCACACTGGATGAAGAAATATGTCCTTGCTCTGCTTCAGGCCTGCCTCTTGCTGGTTTATTTGATGTCCATTAATTTGTGTATTGGAAGAGACAGTGAGTGGGTCCCTCCTCACCTTCTTAGTCTTTCATGATTGTGTGAACCTCTGCTGTATTACCCTCAAGTTGTGTTTTTTCAGCCTGAAGTATTCCGGTCACGTTCTTAATAAATTCAGTGGCTTCTTACACGAAAGTCATTCCATACCTTTAGACATACCTCTTTTTTTCTCTGCACTTTTACAATTCTGCTATGTCCTCAGGGAAACAAAACTTTATTCAAGAAATAGGGCATCATGGATTTATATAGAGGTATAGTATTTTTTGTGGGTTTTTTAGTTTTCCAATAATTCCTAAAATTCCATTTTATATTTTTTTAGTGTCTATTGAGGAGTGAAATGATGTCTTCTCTGTCTGTTATATCTCAAGGTCTTATTTCTTACCAATGCAAAATTAAGTTTTTCTCCCTGTTGAACTTTACATCCCTTTTCATGGAATTTCACCTGCCAATTTATCATCTCTTTGCTACTGGCACTCATCTTTTCCGCTCTGAAGGTATCAGTATCATTAGAAAACTTTTCCATCTAACTTTTACAAACTCTGTGCAATGTAAATATTGACTAAACCCTGATTTTGGTTTTGAATCTAGTCAGAGGAAACATGCCTTTAAAAGGTATAACTCAAAAAACTCTGAAATAAGTAATAAATAAGTCCATACATACTGTTCTTCTAAAACTGCACTGAATTGCAATGTGGAATAAAATCATGCACACAGATTAATGTTTGAGAATTTGTTTCAACAATGCCTCAAGATTATTTTTTTTTCTTCTTGCTACCGGTCCAAGAAAATGCCACAGAAGGAAAAAAAAAATCTAGAGGGGTCCATCAGTGTCTGTGAGTAAATAACAGTTCTGTACTATTCGAAAAGCTCAGTGGGTAATGAGAGATTAAAATCTATTTTCAAATTAAATCCAGCTCACCTAAAAGAAACGCAGCTGGAATTCCCGTAGGCACTCAGTGTCTTGGGATTCAAAGATTTTATGTCATGTATCTGTCTAGATTTAGAGCTAGATACTGATTATTGTATGAACTGTCAATGGAGAACACAGAAAGTGACCAAGGATAAGTATAGTCATCATCTAATTATTTTCACACAGGTACGTGGCTTGTGATGATGAGAATGACTACACTGGTGGCGTTCATCAGTAAGTGAAGTCACTTCTGAATTAGAACAGACCTTGCAACTCTCCAGAATTAAGATAGAAATGCTTTTGCAAGCATCAGTGAAAAATTAGAATAATTGATATAAGGCTTGCTGTAGCTTTTGCAGAAGTTTTCTTATTGACCACAGTGATGTAGGACGTCATGAACACTTAATAAACGTATTTTTTGGATAGCTTTTTTGAGTAAAACTGTTGAAAATTGCTATTGGCAGTCAATGTGAATATAACTGATAAATGTGGCTGAAAAAGAAATGGCAAAAATGTGCCATAACATTATCGTTACTCATTATGTAAATCACTCAATAGCAGTTTCAAATCATTATTCAGTTCACAGTGAATTCATTGCCTACATTGTTATTTTTGAGACTACTTTAGAGCACTGTTAAGAATGTTCAGAAACATGAATGATTTGAACTTTGGAAGTGTGTTCTTGTTTGTGACTACTGATACAATACTGAAAGAGACATCAGTCTGTACGGTTTAACAGAGGGCAGAAAATAAGAGTGAATATTTGGCCTGTTCATATACTATATGATACAACAAGATAGACTATAGCTGAACTGTTATTTTCTCTTGAAGATTGTACAAAATGATTCAGCTCTCCTTATCTATGAAAGAATTATAGAATTACAGGTGATATTTCCTTTGACATTCTTGAATACAAAGCAAGACTGAAGCATTTCTCCACAAGATAATTATCTCTATATTCTGTCATTAAAAAAATATGAAATTGTCTTCTTTTTCATTAGCAGTTTAGTACCTCAGTGAAGTCTACCTAGCTGCTATATTACATGTTTGACTCCTTTTAATTTATTTTTTTTAAGATCTTAAAATTAGGACCATTGGAACGTATAGGTAGTGGTGTTCATTAAAAATAAGTTCACTGTATGATAAAGTATAATAAACAATTGATTACAAATTCTCTGATCATGTGGCAGTCTAAAAATATATCCTACCCAAAGCAATAAAGTTTAATATATTTAATTCCATGAAATACTCTTTATTAGAAAAAACTTCACACCTTTATTTCAGAAAGCTAAATTACATTAACCCAATTCACTCAGTTTTTCTGAAAAGTGTTTACTTCTGTAAGTCTACTAACCATTGTTGATGGGCTGACACTTGACAAAAGACGGAGCATAATCTAATTTCAGGAGAAATATTGTACTTCGGTGTATTTGGTAGAGAGTGTTTACTATGCAGGAATTCTGTATCAAAAAAGTAGTACCTTTCTTAGCATTCTCATTCTATCCCTTTAAAAAAAAACCAAAAAAAACAGCACCAAAACCTTGTGGAATTTCTTTGTCTATTTGCATTTAAGTTCAGCAGTAGAAGAATATTTTCCTGAGTAAACAAGCTTAGAAGAATTTCAGAAACCTGATAAATATTGATTCTGCTAAGGTGAAGTTTCAAATAAATTCCAATTCTAACTGTGGAGAGCTTCATGAATTGTTTTAGGAAAAAAAAAGTATGAGATTTATTGAAGTCATCATTATCATTAAAATATTTTGAAGCTTATGATAACTGAAAGCAGAAAAACTGTTTGCCTGAGAGAAAAACACAATTGATGTCAAGAAAAATAACATGCATTTCTCTAGAATGTTCCTTTAAAAAAAGATTTATCCCTTACTTTTTCACAGTCATTATTTCCCCTAATGGGGAAAAAGAAGCGGAGGAATATGCTACCTCCTTCTAAAAAGTACCTGTATTTGAGATCATTCATTCATCAATCTCTGGAGAAGTCTGTTCAAATACGGTAAGTGAATTTTTTTTTTTTTAGAAGACTTGTTCCTTCCCAGCTTGTGTGATGTACAGGCTTTTAGAGACAGCTTTTAGGCTAATAATATTGATTTCACTCCATCGATTGAACCTGCCTAAATGATATGTTCTCCACCCTGTTATAAACACATCATTTTGGAGGCGAAATCATAGTCAAATTTTAATAAAGAGTTGCCTGACACAGAAAGAACCGAGCTTAAATTTGAAACTTTTTCCTTACATGTTGAGCTGCCTAAAGCTGCTGTCTCCCTTAATTCTTCACCCAGGACTCACAAGTAGCTTTTATCTGATACACATAAGCACACTAGACTATTTCCTTATATGGATATTTTTTCTTCTGTACATAGGCAAATTGATTTCTCAGTATTGTATTGCCAAAATTTACTTTGAGGTCACAGTGAGCGAGCTCAGATTCACTGTGGTCCAATGGAAATTAAAAAAAAAGAAAATCTATTTATTATTTCAGGAAGTGTGCTTTCAGAAAGCTATGGCAGCTGGTAGTTGAATGTGATTATGAAGCTAGTTTGTGGTCTCGGGAAGCTGGATAAATAACATATGAGGGTGTTACAGTTGGGCTGAGTCTTTTTACCCCAGATGTTTTCATGTGTCTTGTCTCCAACAGTGACCAGATATGGATATCTAAGAAAGGAGTTCAAGAAACACTGCAGGTACAGACTGATCTCTTCTCTAATACACCTCTACAGGAAGTTTTACAACTTCCTGTGCTGCTGCATCCAGCCTGTTTTGTGTTTAATATTCCCTGATGGGTCAATCCTCCAGCAGTTTACTGATTTTAACACACAACACCCTACAGCAGGGAGTTTCGTGGTTTAATGTAAATTGTGAGTAAAGATTATATCACTTTTAGGTCTGGAGCTTGCTCATTTCACTGGGCGGCACGTGACAGTTGTACCATAAGAAAGAGTCATCCAGCCCCCATTCTCCATCCTTTCCATTGGCCCCTTCCCAAGCTGAGGAGACCTAGACTACTTATCTTCATCCTAAAGGGGAGATGGGAAGATGTTTTATATATTTTATCATCCTTCAGTAGCTTTATGCTGCTGCTGCTAGACTGATAATAAACTTCAAGACTGCTTACCTAAAGCTGGCATGACTTTACTGCAAAGTCAAACCAGAGACTCCAGTGGAAAGCTTCTCCAGCAAAACAAACTTCCCCTACCTCATGATCATCTGCTACAATGGAGCTCTTGATATTGCTCTCCAAAGCACGTCAAGGTTAAAGTCTTATTTTTAAAAGCGAGCATTTATTCACGGGAGTTCAGCCTTCATTTTCTAGATGCATTAAGCCTGAAAAATTTGCACCAACAAAATGAACTTCGAGCACAACATGTTCTGCTTCCAGAAACCTACGCTGTACGTAAAGTCATATGATTAGTACCTGATTTAAAGCTCAATTCCAGTTAAAATCTTCAGGCCACAATTGCACCTTCAAGGTCACTGTGCCAGGAGTTGCAAATACCAATGGTAATGGTTGGTGTATGCATAAAGTTGCAGGAATTCATATATTTTTAGTCTTTTTTATGCATTGGCACTGAAGAGATGACTGCAATCTCCATAGTAGAAACACAGAACTGAGCCTAAATATTCTTAATTCATATAAACAAATCTCTCTTTTTTATTCTCTGTGTTCTAATATTAATTAATAGAAATCTGTCATGGATTGATTTTGAAAGGGCATTGTAACTGCAATTTTAGAAGCCTTTAGAAAGCAGTTAGACCTACGAAACTTTGAAATCACAGAGAAACCAGCAGAGTAAATATATAAATTTCCTTTCTCTGTGTGCCTCTGAAAGCTATTTTGATTTTTTTTTAAGAAAAATATGCTTTGGAATTGAGGGCAAATCCTTCAACAGGAGCAAAATTTTCCCTAGGGTTAAACTGAAGAGAATACTGGGGTGTGAATGCTGGGCAGTCAGTTGTGTGCCCTTCATGGAGATACAAGACGTCTCCTTGATTACTTTATTGGGTTAACGTTTTGCAGATAGAACAAGCTACCTGCAGAAGTGAGGGACTCTCGCATTGCAGGGGCTCCAGGGTAAATAAAACCTTGGTGACCTTCGGAAAGACACTATTAGCCATAAAGATTAACAACAGCTTGAAACATTGTCAAGTCTATGGGAGTAAAAAGTTTTTTGAAACAGATCATAACTTTCTGAAGAACAGAATCCTGTTCAGCAACCGAAGTGTATTTGAAGCCCAACAAAAGCAGACAAATTATCTTCACAGGTTCCTGCTGCTCAAGGCTTTCTCAAGAGTTATTACATATCACAGGCCCTTAAGTCACACTTTGCTACTCCTCTGTTGAACATCCGTAACCTGAAGTTGACTAAAACATACCTTGGATAAAGCATGTTTTCTAGGAAGATGTTCCAGGAAAGCATCTAAACTTGTTTTGTTCCACTGGTTAGAAAATGGAAGAAGTTTCAGCAGTGGTGGAAAGGAAGGGTGCACAGCTCTTCTGCTGCAGCTATGCTTTTAATGCAGGGTTAGATGCTGTACCTCACTGTGCTAACACAAAGGAAGGAGTGAAAAAGACTTTCTGGTAAATCCGTGCCTGGTTAATCACTGTCATTGCTAAATCCGTGCCTGGTTAATCACTGTCATTGCTAAGAAGATCCTTAATTTCCAGTTTGATTTTGTCTGGCTTCATATGCTAGCCATATGTCTTTCTCCGCAATATTAAATGCCCAGTAACACTCAATGTGTTATTCGAGATAGTTAAACCTTTTTTTTTCTTTCTATTTTTTTTAAAAGCTGGCTAAACAGACAGAATATTTTACTGTTTATTTTTTTCTGTAGTCTTCCTAATTGTTTTTGTTCTTTTTTTTTTGGTGAAACTACCCTAAAAACTGATTTTTTACAGCTGTGAAAATCCAAACTAAGTACAGCATTATAGCATGACTTCACAACGTTATGTATGAAAGTTAATATCCGATTTATATTTACTGCTCCCCTTGTACATGCCAGGATAACCTCAGAGGCAGCACTGCTCTAGAAATAACTCACAACTTCCTTGTCTGGTTCAGTATGTTTCCTGCACTTTTTTCACAATGCTTAGGTTTTCCATGACTCAAGACTCTTTCTGTAGGTGTAGTCAACATAACCATTCCCCCAAGAAATATTAGTGCCTGAAGAGCCAGGGTGCTGATTTTGCACAGCCGCATCCTTGAAAACATAGTTTCCAGTCCTTGTTTTCTGATATGTAACCCATTTAATTGACTGAACCAACCTAGTCTTTCATCTTGCTCTGGAATGATTGCTGTTGCTCATTAAGCTTGTAGTAGTACTAGATGTAGCACTGACCCACAGAAATATTTTCTTTTGATTAAGTTTTCTTACTGACAATCAATTTGGAACTTTCAGTTAGCTGTTTATTAACCTCTTCTATATTTATTGGCACTGGGCTAATGATAAGGTTTCATCAGACTACCCCACTGCACTAAATCATGTATTGTGCAAAATTTCAGAAGGGTTATCTGCACGAAGCTATCCATATTGGCCAAACTTTAACTTCCTCAAGGGACATCAGCATGGTTTGATGCAGATACTTGCATAATAGTCTTGTCTTTAACCATATTCTCATCTGTTCTAAGAAGAGTATCATCATCTGCCATATTTCGGTTCCCTCAGCCTCACTTTCCCATACTTCACCTGAGGATAGATGCAAACAGTTTCTTGCACCTTTCTTCCAGCAGATCTGTTTTTCTTCCTCTCCGTGAAACGGTTTAAAAATGACTAACAACTCATTCTAAACATCTCCCTAGTACTTTTAACAGTAAGTGCAGGTGTGCTTCGCCAGAATTCACATTACATGTCACCTATATGCCTACCCAAACACAAAACCACCAAATACTTCTGGTTTATCAGCCATTACTAGAAATTCACAAAATTCTGCTAACTGCAATGAGACAAACTGTGACATGTTTTTGGTTGAGACTTGGCTTCAAAGTCTTGTGAAGTAAATATACTCTTTCCATTCACCAATAATCACTGCTTGTCAGACTCTAAGGTAAAACATCCAGACTGCAGATGCCATCAGTTAAATGGGAGAATTATTCCTGATCTCTAATGTTCCTAGTGTTTAGACTTAAGAAATATTTCAACTGGAGACTTGTCAGAACAAAATAAATTCAAGAATGTGCCTGGAAACGTCTGTCTTTGTTCCCAGGCACTGAGGATTCAGTGTTCCTAAGTGCTGTAAACACTGCATGAGCAGCGTCCCATTAGGTTGTTAACAAAAATGAGACTTCTCTCACGAGGCCACCCCCAGAGAACAACATTTTGAATAAATAAATGTGTACCGAGGCAAAACTTTCATATTCTTTGTCATCTATAATCTATCCTGCCCAGGATGGTGAGACAAATAGCAGCTTATGTCATTTGATGACACATTTATAAAGCACACTCAATTTGCAAAGTTAGAATTTGGAAATTATGACATTTATCGCAGGTGCTGTAGTAGCAACTTTTCTTGGGTTTTGGGAGACAGATTTTGTTCAGTTTCAGCTTTCTGAAAAATTGATTGCTGGGAACAAATCTGTCTTTCTTTAGTATCTCATCCTGCTTCCAATGAAGTTAAGATTTGTCATTGCTCAATAGCAGAAAGAACAGTGGCGATCTTACATTTAAAGAGTCAAAACCTACTTAGAGGAAAGGTTGAGGGAAATATTTTCCATTTGTTAAAAAGAATACTCTAACCATGTCCAAAATATCAAGAAACAGGAAAAGATGCCAGGAGAAACCTTCTGCAAATTATAAATGCTCTTCAATTTTCCATATACCCCCACTTTTATTAAGCTTTTAAAGTTGCAAGTAACATAAGAATGAACTTACTCCTGTCTCTTGCTTTCTGGGAATACAGTAGGTATTTCAGTATGTGCAAAAACCGAAGACATCAAACAAAAGAACCTCAGAAAGAGTGAAAAAGAAATAACTGAAACCTAAACCAGAGTTGGACTGACTCAGATGTTCACAAGATTTCTCTAAGATGTTAAGTACGCAATTCACTAAATATACATTTTCTTAAAATCTCTCAGAACCTAAGCAACATCAATATGAGTATTGATTTTTTATGCTAACATTAACAAAGCAAGCAAGGTATATCCAATATTGAATACAGAGAAAAAGTCAATACTACAATTTCAGAGAAATCATCCCAAAAATGGATGGTTGTGTGATATTTAGAAGAACAAAAGGAATATTTAAACATCTCCAAAGGGTTCTAAATGCAGCGAAATAATAAAAAAAAAGAGACTGGGTAAATGACTCTCATTCTCAGAAATGCAGCAGTTGTAGAGTGCAATTAGCAACAGCTGGATCACCACCGTTGAGGTGCACACGAAAAGAGTGAAGGAAGTTTGGCCCTTGCAATGATACGAGAAGGAGGTGCCTCTTTCTGATGGCCCATAAAATTTTTGACCTGGAGCTCAATAAAAACAAATACTTGCTGTACAGGAAGCAGGGTAATTTAGCAGAGAATTTGTATGTCTGGACAAATCTCTTTATTTAGCACAAAGAACAATACCAAAAGAAAAACACAACATGTTTCGCGATTCCTTCCCCGCACCCCCACCAAGAAGATAGTGACCTGAAAACCTCTGTTGAATGGAACTCCAGAACTGCAGGAACCATAATTTTCAGCTATTTTTAAATAAATAAAAAAACCCACAGAAACATGATCTGTATGCCAAACAGAAGGGATTTAAATTATGATCTGGATAAGATGTTGTGAACATACCAACCAAAACAGAGTTTTATCTCCGAGGTAAATGGACTGAAACAGATGGAAGAGAGCAAAGAGAACTTTCCTAGAGGCACAATGTTTCTGTCACCAGCTGTTACTGGGAGATAATATGCAATGACAAGTGATGTATAGGAGGAAATCCAAACGCCTATAGTCTTTTTCCATGGTTTACAAGAGCAGCAGATTCTCTTACACCTTTATCGTGTTTAAAGTAAGGACTCAGATTTACAGTGGCCACTCACATGGCAATTCTTTCACAACTGTATCAGACAAAAACCAAACTGGAAATAAATGTGTCTCAAGTCAGCTTAACTATAGTTTGTCAAAGTTTTATAGGTAATTAATACATTATAGAAACATGAGTAAGACATATTCCTCTTTTGCTCTTCCAGTTTTTGGTCTTTTCTTCGTAATTTGAATATTGTAATACAAAAGTATGGTAATTACAGCAATTTGTGGTAGTTTGTATACATGTATTAAAATGAGATTTTTTTGATGTCTGAATAATATTGCAGTAACAAATATTTAAAAAGCAGACTACAGTAAGATTTTGGTACGTCTGCTTTAAGTGATAAAGACAATTCAAAGTGCTTATTAATTCACCATGCTGTGAAATCTGGGAGTGCTGTGGCTTCCTGATGTTTAAGTTCTTTAAAGAGTTAAATCGAGAACAAAATTTCTTGAGCTTCTTGAGAAGTGTATGTTCTAAAGCTCTCTGTCAGTGCTAAGTTCACAAAATGCATTTAAACAGCAGAAAGCTACAAACTCAGATCCATACTTTTCAGGAGTATCTAAGAGTTATGACTATGCCTGGCTGAAAATCCAAATATCGATCTAATTATTCAAGCACCTGAATATTTCTAATGTGTGGTCCACGGTGATGAAAGAAAAGACTTCCCACATCTGGAAATTCCTACCACAAGGAAAATGAATTTCTAAACCTCTTCTTATGTTGGGGATGAAAGTATTTCTTAGGCTCTCCCTTCTTTTATTTACAAGAGAAGTAAACTCCTTAGAGGGGCTAGGACTCCCAAATCCACAAAGAGAAAGGTATGTGCTTAGGACTCTTTCTACATCATAAAAAACCATCTCATTCAAGCTCTAAGAAACCTTTCCTAAAGTGGCACTGACCAGGTTCAGACCCATCTGAGGCTTTTCAGTGGGGCAGCTTTTATTTTAATACTTATTGAAAGAGACAGTTATTAATTTCCTAACCAGACATATAAAAAGACAAAAAGAGGGAGAGATGGACGTAAAAATGAAATAAAAGTGCCTTGACATCCGTCTGCATTTCGGCTGGGTTTCTTAGGAAGCCAACAGGTGCCGCTTACTTCTGAGTTTTACCTGTTTGCTTTTGGTTATATTAGTGTAGGCCAATAGAAGGCCATTTAAAATGACTAGAAATGCTTGAGCAAGATTATATCATGAGCTGGGCACATGGAGTTCATGCAGTGTAGGAGATTGCTTGACTGACAGCTTGACTGGGGCAGGCAAGAGCGCAGTCCCTGCCTCTCTGTCCACCCAAAGGGGGATGCTCATGTCACGACTTTCTACCTCTCCTAAATTTATCCAGGATGTAACTGGGGAATACCCAGTGAAAAAAATTATGTACCTGGGATTTTTGCAAGCAGGCATGTTGTGGTCCTTCATCTCAGGCAGGCGTTTGGCTCAAATACACGCATTACGAAAAGTAAGGGTAGAGGTGGCAAATGGGATTGTTTCCTTATTTCGTTGTGCTTTCATGTTTCACTGAACATGGGCACTGCATGGTTTCACTAATAGCAGTTAAGCACTATATTAATTATGAAACAGCTGCTCATTATGCTAATGAGGAAAGTAGTCATGACTTCTTTTTTTAAATCAACTGTAATTTTCTTCTGTTGGTACAAAAGCCGTTGGTAAGGAGCAGTGAAGAGACCTGAGCTGACAGATTCCCAGCAAACTGACCATGGGTTCAAGCCTAAGGAAGCATCTAAGGCCAGTGCAAATGCTATGGCAGTTTCCTTTTTACATGGTTTTCTTTAATTTGAAGAAGCGCTTTACTTTAGTTATAAGTCATTAGAAAAGCTCTCAGCAATCCCCTTGCATAAACTGTGGGACGAATGGAGAAGGACCACATTACAGTTGTGGTCCTTGGGATCCTTGGGATCAGACAAATCCATGTTTAACATCTTTACCTTATTGGGAAGAGAGACTTTGCAACTCATGTGCCAGTTGCACAGGTTTCCTTGGCTGTGGAAAGTGAAATGCTGACCATATACCTGGTATGAGCGTTACATCCTATTCTTCTCTTATTGCTTTTTAATCCTGTGCTGGAGATTGGTGAAAGTTCAGGGCGTTTTAAGAAGTTGACCTATTTATGTAAAGCCTGGAAAGGCAGGAATTGGTTCCAGGCAATTTTCAAATACATACATTAGTTTCTTTGTATAACAAACATTTATTGAACATCAAAAATATGTCAAGCGGCACTTGGGATACTATGAATGAATTTTAAACAAAACTAGTCTGTGTATTTCTAGTGCCGACTTGCTCACTGTGCGCCTGAGACCTGTGAGTGTTCTGTTTTCTCTTTATTGTTTCATTCTTGAGAAAAAAATTAAAATCTGGTTGTCAGTCAGCATCATTTAGAAATTTAAACTACCACAACAAAATATGAGCATATGTCAGCTGCAGTTTGAGCAATAGAAGAGGATCCATTGCACACAACCAATGAAGCTATCTTGGCTGCACGTGACAACATGGTACCACTCACTTGTTCCACCCTTGAAAATCCTCAGTGCACAGAACTAAAAATTATTTTGTCATCTGTAACCGGTTCTTTTCTAAAGATTCCAACGTACAAACCAGAGCCCACACAAACGAAAAAAAAAAAGTTAACTCAGCTTTATTGTGAAGCCTTGCTACAGAGGAAAAAAGCAGTGAATAGAGCTTTATTGCGAAGCCTTGCTAAGCAGTTCCCAATGTCCCAAAAGTTACTTAAGAGAGTCTTACCAACCCCATAGATGGTAGTAGTGCCGCTGAGCAGCAGGGTGATGAGGAGCCCCATCGGTACAACAGAGGGAGGCAGGCACAGCTCTTGCTAAGCTCTTCCCGAATGTCCCAAAAGTTACTTAAGAGAGTCTTACCAACCCATAGACTGTAGTAGTACTGTTGAGCAGCAGGATAATGAGGAGCTACATCGGTACGGCAGAGGAAGGCAAGGCACAGCGTGTTCAGGGTGTTCCCTGTATCTTCAAAGTGCACTCATGTCTCTCTCCCTCTCCGGTCTGAGACAGCCCCCTTATATCCTGCACCGGATTGAGTGGAAAAGTGCAGGCTAGAGTCGCTGCATGCATGGCCAGCACATGTGGCGAGCATCACCAGACTCATGGGCCAGCTTTGCTAACAGGGGCTGTCTGATACGCGACTACATTGTTGTGCTCCCTTCTCCTTATCTTCTTCTTCGAAGGCCAGGTTCTCATGGATACGCACATAATTTTTGCAGCAGCACTACTGAGGTCCTTTTTCTTGGCACGTATACTGGCTTTGGTTCAACTAATAATTTTCCGTCGTGTCTCACTCAGACCATCCACTATTATCCCTAACACATCATCCCAGTACCCAACTTAACGCAAATATTATTTCTGAAGTTATAGCTATTAAAAATATAATACGATACGAAGCACTCAAAATTGCAATATCCATAAATCACATAACACTTAGGGGAATCACAGCTTTTTCTGCGTATCTATGCTGTGTCTAAATGGCAAATAGATGACTTGTTCCACTGGATTGCATCCAGGACTCTGACAGAACAAAGGAAAGCTGCGAGCAGTTTTTTTTTTGGTTGGGATTTTTAATTATTTAGTCTGTTTTGAAGGATCACAGTGTTTTCTAAGAGCTGTAACTCGAAGAAATTGCTCTAATATGCTATCTAGGTTCATAGACACAGGAAATTCTGATTTTCCACATGAATAAAGTGACAGTAAAATTCCAGAATTAAGCTTCCTATAAATAAAAAAACCTCTGTTTCCTTTATGTCTGCATTTATTCTACATGCAGAATGCCATATTTATCCAGCTAATATCACAACTTTTCTTTTAGAATTAGCTATTCATCTCACATTCTGGCTCTTATAAATGTTCGATAAATCTGTGGTGAGTTTGCATAAGTATTCTTTTCAAATGAATTGAGCCCTTGACTGAGATATTTTAATTGCTATAATTTGAATAACTAATTCCAAGTTCTGAAAATGGGTTGAAGGTAGTATGTGATTAACTGCTTTTAATGAAGCCATTACCTGATTAAATAACATTTCATGCTTGGAACTGATTATCTCTAAATGCAAATCAAATTGATTTGAATTGTCAATTTTTCTCCTGGATATGTAGTATATTCTGCAACTACTGTCATGCAACATACTTTTTTATTTTTATTCTGCTGGCAATTCTGTAAGTTTATGTGTCCAACATGAACTCAGAAAAGTTCTGCTCCAAATAAGTAGAGTCTCTGTTCACATGCAAAATTTTCTCTGCTCAAAAAATTTACCCATAAAGGAAATTAAACTTAATTTTAATGAAATGGGAGTTAGTCACCTTGCTAAGAGTTATTTACATTGCTTCACACAAAATACACCAAAGTGCAACAAAGATCCCAGTGGTGGGATACATAACTATTGATGAAGGAAGCTTATGATGTTGTGGCATTCATTTGTTTAAACAACTGCTGGTTTGTTTTCATAATTTCTAGACTATTTTTTATTTCTAATGTAAAGAATGTTGATATAAAACTGATGGAGCTGTGCACAGAACACTGACAATTTTGGAACTAGAGGGGTCTTTACCCAGTATAATGTAAAAAATTAATCATAGAATCATAGAATGGTTTGGGTTGGAAGGGATCTTAAAGTTCACCTAGTTCCAACCCCCTGCCATGGGAAGGGACACCTCCCACTAGAGCAGGTTGCTCAAAGCCCCATCCAGCCTGGCCTTGAAGGAGGTTAATTTTATGTTATCTGTTGTTACTATGTATACTGCAATATCTCTCACTCAGATCACCCTGCTGTCACGTCAAGCTTTCTACAACCAGTTATGGAAGGACAGATCTTTCTCAAAAGAATCCTTAAATAAAATGGGCAAGACAAAAAAGCCTAGGAAAAAGAAAGGAAAATTGTGTTAGTGGGAGGAGGGATGGGAACGGTTGCTTGTTTTTGCAAGCTGCTTAAGGGTGTTGAGCAGCAGCTATCATGGTAAAATTTTAAAGCCACTAAATGACTGAAATCTAGGTTTTCCTTCATTTTATACTTGTGTCTCTCGTTTCCAGTTTTGGTGTCTCACTGGTCACCATGAGGATTAACTTGGCATTGCTTTCTCTTGCTTTATTCCCCTGAGTTTTCTGCTCCATACTGATGGTGCCGCCACTGGCTTTACTCCTGCCTGCTGTCATTCTCTTCCTGGGAGGGAAATGGGGGCTACAGAGCTCAGGCACCATCCCAGAATATTTGTTATCTCTTGCTTGGTAGGTCCCGGTAAGATCCATTTTCTAAACCACAGCAAGGAAGACCTCATACAAACAATTTTTTCCAGGTATGTTTCCTCTCTGCTCAGAGAACCAGCAGTTGTAAGAAAAACCTCTGTTATGGAGTGTGGTCCCTTCCCTTCCCTTCCCGTCCCTTCCCTTCCCTTCCCTTCCCTTCCCTTCCCTTCCCTTCCCTTCCCTTCCCTTCCCTTCCCTTCCCTTCCCTTCCCTTCCCTTCCCTTCCCTTCCCTTCCCTTCCCTTCCCTTCCCTTCCCTTCCCTTCCCTTCCCTTCCCTTCCCTGGGAACTTATCATTTCTCATCTGATATGTTTAGGCTAATCCAGTTCAAAAAATAATTTTTCTTACTCTGATTTGCCCTAATAACTTTTGCTCCTTAAAAGTCATTCGAAGAGAATAATCTATGATCTTAAATATATCACGCAATTTTAGATTAAGAATTTTTTTTAAAAAAAAAAGCTTTTAATTTAAAAATAAACAAGCTGAATTTGAAATCTAAGCAAGCAGAACGGTAATATATATATATATTAGAGTAAGGCTAGAAAGTGCAAAAACGTACTAAGGTCCTTTACGCTTCGCTGTTCGTGGACATCTGGATTTGGGGGTTCCTTACAATCTCTTTTGCTCTCTTTGTACAGCCCTTTCATACCCACAGCCACCCACAATTGTGCATGCCCAAACACACACACACACACACACACACACAAATATACAGTCTACTGCCTATGTAACTTTCTGTTTTCTGTTAGTGTGGGAAAGAATATTTTCAATAACTGGAGACATATATCCAGGTTTCCCCAACAGACCGAGTCGTTCCTGACTCCAGGATGTCAAACGTCACTCAGCATGTTTGGGACTCCTGACCAACTAAGGAAAAAGCATTCCAACATGAAAAGTGCCCTCGCATTTAGGATCAATTCTGCCTTTAGAAGGCCAAAGTTGTGTATGTGTCTATCAATTTGGCATTTATCATTAAATATTAATGTGAGTGAGTGAAAAAGCAAAGCCCCTAAGAATAAAAATAACAGTTGGAGTCACTTGTTTACTGGGCAGTTTGGCACAGAAATTTCTAAATGTTGCTCATTCCTGACAGCTCTAAACAAAACAAGAACAAGTATTCGCCATTTTACTTATTCTATTAATCTAATCCACTTCTGAAGGTGAAGGATGGATTAGTACGAAAAAAAAATTGAGAGTACAAAATGCGTGCAATCTGGAGAAGGGTTGCAGAATAGAACTGCATTCTAAAAAATTTTATTAAGGGAACAGAGTAATTTTACACTAAGAAGTGGTTAAAAAAGAGTATGCATGCAGTGCAAAAACTGTCCCACATACTGAGAAGGAGCTTTTATTAGACATTTTAAACATGACATATTCCTAAGGGAGGAACATTCACTGGAAATACTGAACAGCCGATGTAACAGGAACACCAGGGAAGTAACAATGAAAATATCCTGTGTGATTTGGTTGGGTTTAGTCTATCTATAGACCCCTCCCATTTCCAATTACCAGAAACACTGGAAAGATTGCACGTTTGTCAGCATGAAATGCTTTATCCTTCATAAGAAGGCCGAAATCATTCAAAAGAGAACACCTCCCTGAGAGAGCTGGGGATGTCTGGCAACAGCTTCTTTCTGGAAGCCCGGTATTTTGATTCTCACCATCTACAACGGTGATTAGCTTAACTTTTATTTTATATCCATGTTTTTCTCAATATCCACCAAGAATAAAAGCAGAAAGAGAGAAGGAAAATCAGTTTTGAAAAGGAGACCACAGGTTTGTGAACACAAAGAATAAAAAACCATCCACAGAAGCAAAATTAATCCTAGCAATATTAATGACAAAAAGCAGTATACAGTTTTTATCTCCATTGTGCAAAGGGAATATCAGTTCTAGCACTGTTGAAACCATTTATCACGTCAGAGTAGTTTCATTACAGGGGAAGAAAATCATCATAACATTATGTGGGTTTTGCAAATGAACAACCTGCGGAGCTGCTGTGACAACCATAGTGCTCAGGGACACTGCTAACTTTTCTACATCAACCTCACAGTAACCATGAAAGATTGCTACAGGGTAAGATATTCAGGAATAAAGATAATTATACTGGAGAGACCTGTGCTGTCCGTAAAATAAGATGGGCAAGCCTATCTCAGGGAGTGAGCTGCACAGATATTCTATAACATACTCAATATGAATTGCATGAGATGAAGTGGAAATCAAACCATATCTCCTGATCATTACATTGATGAAAAAGATTTAATGTCTTCTCCTAGAACAATTTCCAGTTATGCAGATAAACTTCTGCATCATACTTCCCTAAATAAAGTGTAAATACATGAGAAATAAATCAATTACCTTTTACTTTCATATACTTGTCATCTCACATTCAACCTAGAGTAGGGGTGTCACTTTCACTAGGATGATCAAAAGTTTTGCCGAAATGAAAGAGGAAAAAAAAATGCTCCTGTAATAATTTACAAAAGACAGTTATGCTGTATGGTCTGCAGATTATGCAAATGTCTTAGATGAACGTGCTGGGTATGAGATATACGAAGATTTCTCGGGTAATGGTTTTACCACCTACCGTTGCCACAAGACAGCAAAATGAGTAAGTGAAGGTTCAGTATGCCAAGATATCCATTGAGTAAAATGATTCAGAATAAGTGATGTTAAATGTGTTTTGGTATCCCTTTATACATTTCCTTGACGAATTCATATCTTTGTGTTCTTGCTTGCTGTACAGTCAGACATCCCAGAACTGTAAAAGCTTTTTAATACGGGATCTCCTTTTGCGACCATTACTGTGTTCTGGCAATAATGGAGCCATTTCAGATTAAAGTATTATCCAACGAGTATAGGACTTGAAGGGCTTGGGCAATGCCTCCAGGTTCATTCTGAAAGCTAGCCGGTGAGCTTCTTCCGAAGTTAGTAAATTCTGATAATATATATATATCTTTCCTGCATAATAAGAACTCCCCAAACTGGCTAAGATTAGCCGGTGGCACAGGGCACAGTGCAAGTTTTGAAAGAGAAAGTGTTCTAGAGGCTTTCACAGAGAACACACTGAAAAAAGGCAATATGAGCCTTGCTATAAGCCTGAGTGAATATTTTCTTATCTACCACATTTGATTTCAGTTAGACTCTGTAGTTTCTGGATTTGCAAGCTGCTTGTTGCTTGCAAGGCGTTAACATAAGTTAATCCTTCTCATGTGGAGCAAGTAGTCAGTATAACACATAAATGGCTAATAAATGCAAGAGCAGGACAAGATGAATGTGTTTGTTTAGATAAGCACTGTATCAATCACTAATTCATGAAAAGCACCAAAACGGTTAATATTTGTCCAAAGAAAATTTTATGTGCATAAAATAACTTGGCTCTCTAAAACCAGACTTCTCGGGGAGCATATTTATTTTAGCACTAAAAATACATTAAATAATAGAGAGGTGATTCACAGAAGGCAGGCTGGTTGGGAGCTGAATCACCTGACTGCACGTGTGTGATGTTGGTTTTTCCAGATGTGTGCAGTGGAGTAAAGAGCCATGATCATATCTTTTGATGCGAAAACAGGGGTGATTGGAAAGTGACAGATATTGTACCTGTTTGCCTCATCTGTCCCCTAGGGCCACCACTGAATTTCTCTTTTAGTGGCATTCTAGAAAATCCATCATTTTATAATAGCACTGCTCCCACAGTAGATACCCTGCAATTGAAGTGTTATTAATATATAAATACTTTCACAACATAAACCTTTATAGCACTGCACACTGGGTCTTTAAACACCCTTCACTGACAATGCAAGCATTCTCCGAGTCTCACATGCACGGTTATCACATTATACAACAATATTACTTACAACAAAACAAGAAGTTAAAATCATACTGTTGAATTTTCAGGAAGTTCACATGAAATATGTACATCTTTTCTACCTTTTCCCCTTTTCCTAAGCCCCAACCTTTTTTGAACCTAAACTCACAGTTTTGAAAGTGTTCTTCATCTTATCCCATTTTTCAGGTAATTGCGAGGCAGGGATGTTAACAGTTGGAGTGACTCTCCGTGGCTTGAAGGAAAAAGACTTCAGCAGTGTTAAACATGAAATTGTATTTTTGGAACCTATATGCTTTCTGGGTCATAAACGTCAATTAAATTTGCTTCTTTCAGCATGAAGGGGGTACAATGCTCTGATTTTTTTAAAATCTGGTGAACGGTGCTATAGTTTAATGACTACAGTAAAAAATGGAAGGTACTCCCTGTTCTGCTCTATGGCAAATTCCGGGACCTAGGGTAGCTATTTAAACTCTGTAAACTCTGCGACCTAGGATAACTATTTAAACTCTGAGGTTTTTTCCTTCTTTTTTCCCCCCTTTAATTATTATATTAAAATACAAAATACATATCTGTGAGTTTATTTATGAGCTCCTAAACTCCAGAGAGGAGTAAGTAAGTGGTAAATCTTATGGTCCTTTTCATACTGGAGAACCAATTAGGTGATCTAATAATTTTTTCTAGCCTTCAGATCTATGAATATATGTATAATTTTATACTTTACAGAGATAGCAACATTTAATTCATTAAGGTTAGTGGGCCCAAGTAAGAACCTCAGTATAGACAGTGAGAAAGAAATACAATCCAGGATCTTAGTCAATTTAAACTGGTGTTGACTAATTCAGGACACTGGTCTCAGGGACACTGGTGCCAGGTAACCTGGAAGTCTCTCTCTGGGTGTATTTGTGAAATAGAGTGGATATAATCAAAGAAGTAACTCAGCACTTATAGTGGGAGAACTGAGAGGGAAATATGTCTTTCTATACAAACAGGAACACACATAGGTGAATAATTCACAACAAATCATTTATTTATTTTTCGTATTTTATCTCTTTTTCTGGGCAAGATTTGTCTGTATACAGGTCGTTATTTTCTCAGATGTATTCATTATTCACTGTATTATTTCTCTGAACAATTTTTGCCCTGAAGATTGTCTGTTAAAAGTTTATTGCAAGCATTCATTATTCAAAATTTGTGCTGTTCATCTTGGAAATGTGTCACCTAGTATATTTTTGTTTGTTTGCTTGCTGAATGGTTGAGCATAATTCTTAGATTTCCAGTGTGAACCGTGAATTGGAAACTTGCTTTCCACACTTACTATTAAATATCATTTATAAGTTGTTGTGTTGATAAATAAACTTAATTCTTATAAGATCCATGAAGATCGCAAAAAAATGGGTGCAGCTATTTCATGTTCCTTAAAATATTGGATGTATTCTTATCGGATATTTTTAGGAGCTGGCATTTGCAAAACCCATTATAATTTTTTTTCTTTAGTTTCATCTTGAAGTCGCAATTGAAATGCAAAGAGCTCTAGTGAAAGTCAGTCATCTGTCAGATGTTCTCCACAACAGTTGAGACAAAAGGAGAGACTAGAATAATGGTGTATTCTTCATGTAACTAGAATATTGCTAAAGCACTTTCACCATTTATTTGATATAATTTATCACTTAAGCTACATATCTGTGAAGACATTCTATTTACACTATGACAAAGTCTGTGTTCATCAAGTTTATTTATGGAGATGTTTGCCCAATTCTAATGTTAATTTGTTGACATCAGTTGGAAAATTGTCAGCAATACAGGAAATTATATTCATTACCCATTCGACTTGGTGTTTTGTCTCTGCCGGCCAACACAAGAATTTTCTGAAGGTGAAGAGAGCCTGCATTAGCAAACCCATGATAAACAATCCTTTAAACTCTATCTCCTCGTACTCCCTAATAGTAGGCCAAAGCCTGATTTTCCTTCCTTACATGAAATTGAGATTAATACAAGCTCTGACTGAAGCTTCTGAAAGCAATTATGAAATTTTCAACAACTGGCAGAGGAAGAGACCTAAGTCTTCATGGAAGACAAGTAAGTCGAGGAGAAGCATCGCAGCAATTTATGCTGGTAGAGTTTAATAGACACCAGAATTAAATGTTTTGCTTTAATTTTGTCTCATGATATTCTTCCAAAATGTTTTCTTATGAACAGCTTGATTTCCATGATTTCTCTCTGATGTATCTATCAACATTTTAACAACGCCCTTTTGTTATTCACATAAGTGTGTCCCAACCTCAAGTCAACCAAGTAATTCCAAGTCATTTTCTGAAGTCATACTCCTTGACTGCACATGCCAGGTTGTTCCCTCAGCATTTAGTCTGTGACAGTTCTTCCTCAATGCTCCTTGATTTCAACAGGGTGTCAGGAAAAGCATTGGGTTGGTGGCCTCTTTCCTCTCAGTTCTGAGTACTCCAGATTTTTATTCCCAATTTACATAATGATCACTAGGTGCGGGACTGGGCTTTCTGGTAAATATGAAAAATGGAATTAGTTTTGTGATCATGTGCAATTAACCTACATCATTGTGTGATCTTTGAAGGTCAAATCATTAAAATTGGGATAGCTGTATCTTCTATGGCATGCTATTTTTATTAACGTGCAGCAGTACTGGATATAGTCATTGATTTCTTGCATAATCTAAAGTTCTTTTGTGCAAATGATGTATAAAATGGCTAATAGCTTTGACTATGTCTGTGTGTGTGGCAAGAGCTTCTTGCAAAGATCTGTTTAATCCTTCCTTTAAGATGATTAAAAATACAGCTGAATCTTTATATGCTGAGTCATTGTAAACCTAAGGAGGGAATTCTCTGAGGAAGAATCTGCCATTAGCCATATTTGTGAATCAGCACAAAAAGGCTTTGTCTGTTACTATGATTATCACCCTCAGTAGCAAAACAGAATGAGGGAAAATTCCTGGTTGAGTGAAAAATCAGTCACCATTTCTCTCTGGCATGTTTTTTTTAAAAAATGTTTTGAAAGAGTTTGGGAGAATCTGGCTTTATGTTCAAAGTCACTGAAGTTCCTGGTGAATGTGTATATACCCATCAGTACACATCTGAGTCATCTCATTGCAAGCAGTTGCATAAATTATGTGCATAGATGTTTCCCAGGTATGTCTAACTGTAGTTCTATAACAGGAGGAAATCAGTCGCACAGTAACAGTAACACTCGTCCTGGAGCAATGCATCAGCTTCAAAAAGCGAGCTCAACAAAAACCCCATTTCTCTGAGTCATCTGAGTTGTGAACACAGGCTGTCCGAAGAACTAGAAAGAACTGAAAAATTGGTCATCATATAAAAAATATGTTGAAGAAAAGATTTTTATCCTAAATCCTTTAAATTCTGTATGAAATCTATATATTCAATGTAATTATATTACAGAAGTATGCAAATTCTAATTAAACTTGTCAAATGGAATTCATTCAGGAGAAAAACCATATCGTTATAAGTGGTTTTTCAGACTGTATCCAGGAAACCACTTTATGCAAAGACTGATGTACCTATCTAGAAAAACTGAAAAAATGAAGGAATTTGACACACAGAGAAAACAGAAGGAACAAATTGACTTTCAGCTGAGATTTGAAGAAATCTTATTCTATACAAACTTTCTGCCTCATTGTGACATCGTAATCTTTCTCCCATCTGCACTGTCCCTCTGATCTCAGTGTTTTCCTTTCAAGCTGGACCGCCCTGTGGCTTGGGCCTGATCCAGGGGCTGGTGAAGTCTCTGTGAACTGCAGCCAGTCCCAGTTACCTGCTCCTGCTGGAAGGAGAAGCCATTGGGTTCGACACTGCTAGGAGCCCCTGGGCATCCCCAATCCTGCTCGCGTTGGGCTGGGCAAGGCCATTATGTCTCACCGAATTAATTACATAAGGGGTTAGCTCAGTGCTTGATGCTTTGTATAGAAAGGGAGTGTTCTGCCCTTCCCATTGACTTTATTTGGGATTAGGATTGCTCTACGGGGTTGAAAATACTTCTCCATGCACTGTATTGTGCAATTCTTTTGTGTATTCTTTTGTCTAAGGAGAAAGGAAAGTGCCTTCAACATTGTAAGGTCCAGGGCCAAAAGCGTTATTACTATTTTCATAAACAGCAATGACAAGCTTCCAATGAAACAGGTTATATCTTGTGGATAATAAATACACAAAATTGTTTTAACATCCTAAGTTTTCTCACCAGCTTGTCTGAGCTGCCATAGGCTTTTAGCGGATGGCAACCTCTTTGATAACACTCTGTATTCAGATCTTTTTTCCTCTTTACTCCTCGCCTTTCAAGCTCTTCAGCTCTTTTTCTCTCTGCTGCCCAGTCTCCTACGTCTCATTTGCCGTGATTCTTCACATCCCTTATGCAGTTTCCGCCCCCACCATCACTCTATTGTTAGGCTGTAGTTGCTGGGTCTTCCTTTCCTGCCGGTCGCCTCTGTGAAGTCTTTCCCTTTCAACTATCACTTTCAGCGCTCTCTCCTTCACCAGGAGCTATTTTTTTCCCCTCCGGTGTCTCTTTTGCTCTTAGCGAAGTCAGTTCTTTCATCTCTCTTATCCGATCAGCTCCCCACTTGGAAGACCCACCTCAGTTCTCACTCCTGCAAAGCCTTTTGAAGGAATGAGCTCAAAAAACCCAATCTGCTGTGCTCTGTTATTATGCCCATCTCTCCCCCCCCAAAAAATGACTCCTCTCCTTCTCCCTGTACACTGATTTTATCCAGAGAACATTTGTCTCTCCTTTCACTGACTGACTTAGCTGATGCCCACCTTTCACAACCCCAGCTGTCCCACCTACCAGCTTCAGGGGCACACAACCATGGTCTCACTGGCATAATGGTTGGACTCGATGATCTCAAAGGTCCTTTCCAACCATGAAGATTCTATGATTCTATGATAAACTGCTTAGACGTTTATGAAAAGGTGCTAGTAACTACCAATGACCCCTGTAGCTTGCTAAACAGCAGGAGATAATTTTTCTTTAATTTGTGTCAAATGTTTTCATAATACAGAATAAAACAGAGCAACAAGTAAAACCACGTTGAGATCACACCAGAAAACGGATGCTTATTTTAAGCCTTGCTTCTGAGGCACAGGTATTGTTTGCTTCGAACTAACTCAGCGTGAAGAGGCATTTTATGTGTCTCTGGAGAATTCATACAACATGTTCCCTTAAACTCCTCTGAAACAGCTCAGGTCTGAAATAAAATCTGTGATGACTCTTAATCAGAAATAGCCTAAGAAGTTTTGCAGCAGAAAAAGTGACATTATATCCTAGTTTAGTAAGTGTTTACAGCTCTGCTTTTCAAGAAGACTTTTTTTGTGGGTTTATGTGCTTACAATATTTCTGTGGAATACATATTATATTTAGTTTATTTATCTAAATATCAGTGTCTCTATCAGCCACAACTAAAAATCAACAGCTACTTTCTAATTTCTTAATTATATACTATTATATATAGTTTCAGGAATGAACAATGTCCTGCGAGTGCAAATGGAAAATCCAAAGTAATGATAGTCATGCTTCAAAGCTATCCAGAAGTTTCAAAGATCATCCAAATTACTTTGATCTGGAAACTATGTTATAAATCTCACTGCTAAAGATCTTTCCCCTATTCTTCCACAGAACAGGACCGAAAATGTGAGTCTCTTAAGCAGATCTCTACTGCTTTTCTTAATGAAGGAAAATGATATGTGGACACCTGGGGTGTATTTATCTTCTTTTAAGTGCACAAACCCTTAAAAAATCTTTGCACTGGGATTACAGCTGTCAAGAGTAAGAAAATTCTGTTGCATATGTGAACGAGAGATTTTGACTTTTGGGCTTTATTCCAAGTTGAATTGAAAATGAGAAATTTGAAACACTTCAGTTAGAAAGGATTTTTTGAGTTAATAGACAGAACTGTTTCATTTCAACAGCACTGTTTTCTTATTCTTTCACCTTTTAATTTTATATATTAAATGGTACAAAAATATTTAAACTTGTAAGAGAAAATTTTTCAAAATTATATTACGTTGTGAAAATGTAGCTCTAGAGTATCCTGCTAATGCCAGAAATTTATTTTTGTTTAAAAATATATTTTAGCAAAATATAAATGTTTGCAAAGTATTTTGCTTCCCCAGAAAACGCCTTCTAAAAGGGAATTTGTTAGTCTTATTTTTCCTTTTTTTTCACTCTGAAACTTTCTCCATATTTGAAAAGGTACTTAAATATGCCTCTGGACTAGTCACAAAAGGGAATTTAACATTAAAAACAGCAGGGTCAGTCTAACTTCATTTTATTCCTTGCTAAGATCAAACTAATGTAATTCAGGAGTCTGTATATAATAAAATATATGACAGGGCTAAATACTAACGGCTACCCCATGGTAGGAATTCTTGGACAAAAGCACCAGTGTTGCTCAAGATGTGCTTGCAAGCAAAGGGCTTTGTATTCAGAGGTAATTCAGGTGCAGAATTATAGCAGCTACAAGAGTAGAGTGCCCATATGTATTATATTGAAAAAAAAAGTAAATTAATAAATAAAATTTGAAAGATTTGAAAAGTGCAAGTGAGATTGAAGTATTTTTCTCTCTCCAGAAGTACAATTTTGCTTTCATTTTCTCAGACAAAAGCTATTAATGCTAAGTTTCTTTTATTGTGCTAATTATATCCATATTCAGAACACACTCCTTTGTAGGGAACTTGTCCTGCTAAATAAAAATCAATGTTTCATTTGGTCATAAGCAGAACTGAATGTGCAGAACAACCCCTTTTCAAAGTAAAACCAACTTAAATTCCCAAAGTATATTATGGCGTAGTTAAATATTTGATAGAAAATGAAGCAACTGGGTGTCAGCTTGTTTCAGTGTATTGGGTGGGAGATACCTACATTTCTTTCCATTAAAACTGAATGTGTTTAGGTTGTGAGTCAAACATTTTTTAGTTAAAACTATGAATGAATGAATGATGAAGCTTTTTTGAGTACAAATCATAACTAGATGACTCAAGTCACACAACATTGATTTAAAAATTTTGGAGACTTTTTTGTTTTTAAATGATGTTGTTTAAAAGTATTAAGAATTTATCCTACTTTTTAATAAAGAAAACACTAATTTTAGGACATACACTGCCACTTTTGAATAATTTTCTCTCCAAAACATTACTTTTCCACTTCTATAGAAAGCAAAAATTACATTATTGGCTTTTTGCATTCCTGTTAGCAGCCAGTTAATTTTTTTTTTCCTAAATTACTTACATATTTGTATATCGACTTATTATTAAAAAAATATTTTTAATAAACTTTCATAAGTTCCAAGTTCTGAGAAGGTATTGATGAGTGAATCAGGCAAGAGTGATTAAGTCATGCTGTTTTCCTTTCTACAAGCTGTTGCCGTTAATTGTATCCATATGATTTCTTAATTCAATATTCAAGCAAATATGTGGCTAATGGCAAAAAGGAGTGGGAATGGTCGAATTGTGTATCACACCCATACATAATTACAGGAAGCCTTGCTGAGGAGTTGGGGAAGTCTTTGATGGAGATGATGGGAAGAATTGCTTGGAACATAACATATATCCATTGACACCGTTGAAGTGAGGTTTTACTTGCTGTGTGATAAATTTATTTTACAGAGCTGCCTGGATCCTGAAACCAGGGTGTGAGGGCCCAGGTGGGGAGGACTGGAGGTGGCTGGGCAGGTGCTCTGAGGGCACTGTCCTGAGAGGAAGGCTCAGGGCAAGGGGAAGAACAGGGAACGGTGCAAGGGGGAAGGCAGAAGGAATGGTAGAAGAGGTGGGACAAAGGCCATATCCTCCACTACAGCCATCAGGGACAAGTCCTGGCGCCTCACTTAGATGAGCTCTGCCAAGGAGCTGAGGGAACTGCAAAGGCGGAGAGCAAGGAGATCTTTTCTCTTGACTATAGCCTCCTAAACCCCACCAGTTCCTCCTTCAGCACTCACTTTTACTCACACTTTACTTTTCTTTAGTTCATTTTCCCACCATGTCAGAGGTGTGCTCTAGGCTCTGGACAAGCCCACCAGGTAATGACCAAAACTGAAGGAGCTGTGCCATGTGAGCCTGCTCAAAACGCTAACCCTGTCCCTCCCATGTACCACTCACTACTTAAAAAAACCCTCAGTCAACCACTTGTATTTCACCATATGGGTGGACAATTCAAGACAGACACAGAGGCAAACTGTTGCTTTTGCTGCTCAGAGGCTACAATCACTGTAATAAACAGCGCCAGTTTATTTGTGAATGGTGTGGTTTGATGTCCTTGCCCTTTGGCTAACCTATAGCCTTTCAAAATAGCTTCATAACTACATAACATCTCAAATTTAACACACTAGTATATAAGCAATTTCTATATGCATTATAGAAACTGCAGTATGAACTGCCAATACCTGGCACTAAAGACTATCAATTCATGATGGGTTTTGTTTTCTTTCCATTGCTTCATAGGCTCTCAGCAGTGTCTGAATGCTGTGAGCGTCACAGGGACGGAAGTCAACGGCAGGAATTCCAGGGAAGGTGTCAACTGAGGATTGATTCCCGGGTCATCAAGAACAACCCCTCTTATTCCAAGCATCTGAAAGAAATGGCCTGTGGAGCTGGACAGAGACCAAATCCCATTTTTTTCCAGGCTGGGATCAATGCCTAACTTAGCTGCATGCTTTCAGGAACAGCAGAAAATGATGAGTAGAGTGCTTGCAAGCATTGTGAGAAACAGTACCTCTTATTGACCAACTGTATTAGAAATGATGAGAAAATCATTGGAGCTCTGTTACAATTTACGGATTCCCATGGTGGAAGGAGGGAGTGTAAGTCCTGTATCTCCTGTAACATGGATTTGTGAGGTAGACATGGCCTTACCTCAAAAAATGAAGTGTGTTATTAGAGATAACAATATGGGGAGTTTTAGGTCTCATAAACATTCCAAGCCTTTGATCAAAGCCACATATTGGGATGTGCTAGTTCTCTGTACAGTATACTGTGGCTGACTTGGAGGAGAAGCTCCCCCAAACACCACAATTTTCACATCAGCCACAAACGGTGGTTGTAGTCTCACATAAATTTGCAGTTTGTAGCTGTTTGTAAAAATGCCTGCCTTGGAGCGGCGTGTTTGTGCTAGCAGGTCTGAGGGTAACTTTGCACCTCTCGGAAAAAAGTTAAACAGCAATAAAAGCTTGCTCAGATGAGGAAACACAGCAGTGAGGTATCCTCACAAAACAAAGTGCAATGAGAAATCTGAGAAAGAATATTAATAATAAAAAAGCAGGTATAATTCGTGCTTTTTTTTCCACAGTCTGGCACAGAACCTTACTCAGAGGAAAAACCTTCTATCACCAGTGAAACTAAACACTGGTAATTTCTGTGATATGGAAATACCTTTCTGTGCATCTGAGACAGTTTTTGGTGTCTTTGGGTTTATTCGCAATTCTTTCTTTCTCTGTCATGCTAGTCTCTTGAACACAAAAATAAGTGTGCTTAGCACAACTTGCGTAATGACTTTTAGCTGAGTTGTTTTATGACTGCAGCCATTCAGGGTTTTTTTTTCCCCCTTGCCTCAACTTTTCTATGTATAATGAGTAGCTTTTCTGTGTAGCACCATGTAAACAGGTTGTAAAAAGGCTCTGAATTTACACAAGTATTATGTTATCTATATTGCATGGTTTTATTTGTCCATACTTCAATATCTGAAATATCACAGTGGGTGTTATATTCTGAAGCATCCAGTTGCTCACCAAAGTCATTCTTAGATGGTTTTTGCAATAACTGTTCCGTATGTTTAATGTCATCATTGATTGTAAAGGTGACCCAAAACACACCACTGTTGCAGGTTTCCCTATTAAAATACATTTAAAATTAAGTAATTTCATGCTACTGAGTGGCATTCTGTTGGTTTCAGAAGAAAAAGCTTCAAAAGACGTGTCTCATCTCTGCCAAGAACAGGGTGAAGGGAAAAAGATGATTCCTGCACAGCACGTGACTCAAAATAAGGTGATACAGCCTACCAGGAAAGAGTTAACCCAGACACTGAGTAAAGAAAGAGCTGCAAATGAGCCTGAGTTTAATGAACAGAGCAAAAATGAAGGTGTTCTTTTCTCACAGACAGAATGGAAAAAAGAATCCACAGGATTTTTTCACAGGACAGGAAAATAAACTCTGAGAAATTAAAGTTATTTGATGGGCTAGGGCGTCCTGGAAAAGCCTGAGAAGAGATAGTATCTTTATGTAGATGAAAGGAGACTATGTTACACAGAGTTATTTCCGACATTTCTGGGAAAGATATTTTGTAGGAGGGAGGGTTGGACATGTCCTGCTGAATGAAAAATGCAAATTGAACATCGGTGCAGCGCATGCAATGGCGTGAAAACATTGGGGGAGGAACTTCTGTATTTCAGTCTGAATGGGGAAATCTCAGGGGCAGACATCAGGAGAGGGGTACAGCAGCAACGAGCAGAAAAACGTGCTTTATCCAATCACTGAGTGGAGGCATCTTTTGCTTACCTGATGTCCTTACCAGGGACTGTGGATTCAGCCCTCCCAGTATTCCTCATGCCTTGCTGGGGTCTGTGGCCATTCATTTCGCCAGGGGACTGACACCTTCAGCAATCTCCCCCTGGCTGATGCGCAAGGGCTGCTCCTGAGGCTGTGCAAAGAGGGAAGGCCTTAGTCCCACTTCTTCATCCACTTGGCTGTCTGCACTGGTGCTGTGTGCTCTCAGTGGCAAGAGATCAGTCTATCTGCAAGGAAAATCTGGAGACGATGCTATCTTCCAAAGCAGAGAAAAGGGCCTTGAGATGTGACAATATTGCTGTACTAATGGGAAAAGCGGTAGCCACTGTCAAAAAGAAGTCATGCCTTGTTAGCTTAACTAATACCAAATTAAGCATGGTTATTCTAATTTTTGTGGGAAAGGCAGTACCCAGTGAGAAAAAGGGAGGCAGACCCTGGAGCAGTACTCTTGCAATGATGATCTCAGAAGACAGAATTTTGACAAAAAAGAATTGCAATCCAACTTTTTCCTTTCAGGTCTTAACATCAAATCTGAATGTCTCAACTGTGAGACAGGCTTTGAGAATGCATTCTTAGTCTCCTACTATTTGCCTCTACGTGCATCTCCCACATGCAGCTCATGAAGATGTGACTTCAGAATCAGGATCCATGCAAAACCCTTGAAAACATTAATAACATTTCAATAAACAAAATTTCACTTACAATGCTAAGAAGACATTTTTCATGTATTTGTGCTTGTGCACTTGAGAGATATCACAGAACCACAGAATGGTTCGGGTTGGAAGGGACCCCAGAGATCATCTAGTTCCAATCCCCCTGCCCTTGGAGGGACACCTGCCACTAGACCAGGCTGCTCAAAGCCCCATCCAGCCTGGCCTTGAACACTTCCAGGGATGGGACATCCACAACTTCCCTGGGCAACCTGTTCCAGTGCCTCACCACCCTCACAGTAAAGAATTTCCTCCTGACCTTTGCATGGCAAAATATGTAAGTCAAATCTGCTGGTATCTTGTGAATTGTGAATGTGTATTGCAATGTATTGTGTTCAATAGACTATTCAAGATGTTCATTTGCATAAAAAATATTTCAAGTGCTTTCCAGTTAAGTTAGGTCTTTAGCTTTTCTGTATGTTATAGTAACCATAACTTTGAAAACTTGGTCACAACTGCAGTTTAATTAAAGCTGGATGGCCCTGATTGTCCCTTTTATCTCCACAGAGTTTGTTGCTTCCCAGGCCAAGTTACTGTAAAGCTGCAGTAAATATGGTGCCTGCCTGAGCCTGGCTGCTTGCACATGGTTTTAAAAATCAGCACCGGAGCTTCTGTCTTCTTGTGCTGCAGCAATAAGAGCAACCTGATGTTAATAGCTCTGAAAAACATGGAGTTTCGAGTATTACCCTGTGGATTATGGTATCACCTTGCCTCCAACCTTCAAATCATTGAAGTAAATGTGCACTAACTATAAAAAGTCTGTGAACAAAATGTGCAGGAATTACAGAATGAATCAGAATATCAAGGAGCAGACCGTCTTTAACATAGAGTGCTATCTAGTGCACAAAGCAAACTGAAGAATAACGTATTCCTTCTTTAATGTATTTTAATTGGAATTCTCTCAGGTTTTACTGGTTAGGAGATGTACATCATCCAGAGGTGTGTAACTTTTCCATTGCCTGTGTCCTCTGCACTGACTGTAAAATAGAGTCAATATTTCACAGTGATTTAAGGGTTTACTTGGTGACAAACAGGGTGACTTTCAGAAGGCCCTGGTGTCTAAGTCCCATGATCTCTTTTGATAGTCTGATTGCACATTCATAGAATACACTACTTTAAAGTCATCTATCTGTCCGTAACTATCCCACACCCTCAGCTTCTTTCTAAGGTACAACACACTGTGCATTTGATTGCAATTCTTACCTCTTTAATGAAAATAAACAGACTTCACTTAACTGCCATCTGCCTTAAGCAAACTTCACGTCTGCTCTCAGTTATACTGACATTATCTTTGATTTGGAAGCTAGCAAATCTGTCACCTCTCCCCACATCCAAACTAATGTCAGAAACATCCTCGGAAAGAAAAAATCGTGTGTGTGTGTGTGCATGCGCGCACATGTGTCCCTGTGGCCGTGTCCTTTACTTGGTGAAGAAAGATGTTTTTCAGACCATTACCAATAGAGAGATTTATGTCTTTCTCCTTGGCACAAGATCTTGAAGGGGCACAAGACCCCTGAAGGAAGCATCTGTATTTGCACTGGACACAGAGCAATGGATATTTTTCTATCAGGTCAGTTGCTTGCCAGAGCATGGCAAAAAGCATCCTTCTGCTATCACTTTGCTGTGGCCATAGAGAGAGGAGGAAATTTGTTGGCTGGTGTCTAGCTTACCATTCTCATGTGTCTTATGCACCTTAAAATATTTTGCTAATCTCAATGTGTCGAATGATACTTTGACAACGATATTTCTATGTTACCTGTCGAGGAGACAAGACTCCTAAAGGCTTTTGGTACCTACTGCCAAATTCCCTCTGTGGAGTTTGAGAATACACGGAGAGATAACATGATACAGCATTCATATTAACCTCTCCTTAAAGCTAGTTGTTTCCTGATAAAAAGCATTGCCTTACAAGAGACCTACTGTTCAGAAAACTCATCCATACTATGCATTCAAATAAAGCATGAGGTTTAAATATGAGACTTTTTAAAATTATAATCGTGCCCTTGCTGCTCGGCTTGTATTTTGATATATTTCTTGGAGCTCAGACTCAGGGAAAGGAATTTGCAATGTCTTGTCTAAATGGTTCCTGGGATCCTCACCAGCATTATCGTTCTGCACATTAGAAGCTGGCTGAAATTTGGAATTCTAAACAGTTTTGACAAAATCAGTTTTTAGGAAATTGTTGAGAATAAATTTTCACACTTCCCTGCTTCTTTAAGCAGATCTATAGATTATTTTTTTTTATAGAATCATAGATTCGTAGAAACATAGAATCATCTAGAACCATCCCATCATTGGAAGGGACCTTTAAGATCATCAAGTCCAACCATCAACCCAACATTGCCAAACCCAACATTAACCTGTGTCCCTCGCTGCCACTTGTACACAGCTTTTAAACACCTCCAGGGATGGTGATTCCACCACTTCCCTGGGCAGCCTGTTCCAGTGCTTAATTTCAACCCTTTCGGTGAAGAAATTTTTACTAATATCCGGTCTAAACCTCCCCTGGTGCAACTTGAGGATGTTTCCTCTTGTCCCATCGCCTGTTACTTGGGAGAAGAGACCGACCCCCACCTGGCTACACCCTCCTTTCAGGTGGCTGTAGAGAGCGATAAGGTCTCCCCTCAGCCTCCTTTTCTCCAGGATGAACACCCCCAGCTCCCTCAGCCGCTCCTCATCAGACTTGTGCTCCAGACCCCTCACCAGCTTCGTTGCCCTTCTCTGGACCCTCTCCGGCACCTCAATGTCTTTCTTGTAGTGAGGGGCCCAAAACTGAACACAGTATAGCAAGATACACTACGGATATCTTGGGGAGGGGTTATTTTTTTAGGTAAAACTCTCAACGGTGATTAACATTCAAAACAGTGTTAGTTTCACAAAAAAAATATTTAGCTTTATATATTCAGCAGTAATCTACAGAGCTCTACTAGGACAAATTTTCATAGTAGGTCATTTTTGGACAAAACCACAAAACAATATTGTGTGTTTTATCTAATGAATATTTCATGCTAAATGCATAAATGGTACTAGAAGTAGGAACCAAAAATTAATACCTTCTTTCCAGTGAGTGCCCTCACTGTGGGGTCACCGGATCTTGTTCTTGCAAGCACTTCTTGATCCCATAAATCCTGAACTATTTCCAACACAGTGTCAGAATTTCAGCAGGAACGTGTAGGTCAGGGTATTGCCCCAGGCTGCTGGAAATATGGATCTGTCACTGAGAGGAAATTGAACATGGGTAAGTGCTATAAAAAGGGATGGGAAGAAGCATTGTCATGTTCTCTTTCTGCTATATGATTTAAAAGAAATAATAATTCATACGTGCACCTCTGAGTGGTTTTGTCCTTCTGTCTGTCTTGAAGAGAGCAGTCAGGGCTGCAATGCTGAAGCAAATTTCCTAAACCCCAAAGGGTGTTGAAAATAGTGCCTGGCACCAAACTCAAGGTTTGAGCTTACAGCTGTGAGATCTTTCACCATTAGGATCAGTTGCAATTTGCATCTTCCCAGGGCAAGTGTCTTTTTGTTTTATCCCACTCAAAGCCTTTTGAGACTAATCTAAATCTCTTCACTGATTGCAGTGAACTTTTGATCCTTGTTCTGTAGGTTGTACCTATAAACATGACGCTTAAGGATCTTGGTTAAGTATATAGTTATTGCTCTCTCCAGATCACAGTGGATTATATATGATGTTGCCTCTGGAGCACAGTATCTGTTCATTTTAAGATTGTGACTTCCGTTAAAAGTTCTGTCTGTGTTATAACCACGCTAGTATTTATTCACAACAAGAATAATATGTCGATTGACTGACTGGTTGTTATTATCAAGCCCAGGATTCCATGGGGGATGTTATAACCATTGATTGTTGCCTCAGGATTCTCATAATCTGACATGATTTTACTATTTATTTCACTGTTTCTGTGTTCCGAGTGTCCAGCTGAAAAGTGCACTGTCCTGAAAGCTGGATTGCAGTACTCCGCCTGTAACTCTTAAAAAAAAGAAAAAAATCTTAGAATTGGATCCATAAAACCCAATGACTTTTACTTTCACGGTTTCAAAACAGCAGCTTTAGCTGTATCAATCTGAGAGAGAAATGAGAAAGAAATGAGTGGCCAGAGCATACTTTTCCCTGTCTTACTCTCTCCTTCTACTCTGTTCTGTAGTAAAGGATTTGCCATGTAAAGATTTTCACTTGGGAAATAAATTGTTTTATAATTTTGAATATAGGGATTCAGTCTATGGAAAATATATGTACATTATACTTTTGTTTGGTGCGTATTAAATCCTTTCTCTTAATTTTCTTTGTGCTGGAAATCTAACCTAATGTTAAAGAAAAGATTGGCAGTCTACAAAGTATGAGGGCTTTATGCCAACATTTCTTGCACTCTTTCGGTCTTCAGGTGTTTTAGTTACTCTTCAGTTTATTACCTGCTGCTTTGCCTCGTGCAAATTCTTTGCCTGAAACCCACGTTTTTTCTTTGCTTGTATCTCTCTGTATTCTGTTCTGTTCTCTTTTGCTCTTTTTTTCCCCCCACTGTTTAAAAAAAAAACTGCCTGCAAGCTACTTTCACCCATTCTTCCATGCCAAGAGATTAAACACACCTACTAATACAGACTTGATGTCTTCACTTCTTGTAGTCTTGATTGCTTCATTTTATGCCACATTGCAGGAAAGAAGAATTGGTCTACTTGTGCTAAGGACTTTAATCTTTACTATCTAGCCCTGGAGTGGTGCTCATCTCTCCGAACAGTTTTGCAGCTTTTTCTCATTAAAACATTGTTGTACTGTGCTGTCAGTACTACTCCTCAACAGTCCCTGACAGTTCTTTCTGTAGGGAAAATGGGATGAGATTCGTTAATTTTCTGGAAAATATTATGCACCTCTGAATGTTGGTATCCCTTTTTAGACGTGGCCTCAAGATGAAGGTCAGGAAGAAAGCTTAGCTCTTGTTTTGAGCTTGCCACACTAAAGCTGTAGTAAAGCAAATAACAATTACCTGAGAAAACATCCCAGATACTTGGTATCTGAAAAAATCTGTAGTAGTCTGGGAAGTGGCTGAGTGGAGACCCACAGGGAAGCCCACAGCTCCCAGAACTGTAGATACAAGAGTACTGCCTGAAAGAGGGTAGTTATTTTACTTGTTTTGTCTAGATTAGTCTTGTAGTAGTGGAACAGCCTAAAAAATAATGCTTTTATGTGTATAGTGTCCCTTCTTCCAACCCAACATATTCTATGATTCTACGATTCTATGATTCTATGACTCTGCACACAAAAAGCACGCTATACCATTCAGTGGCTAATCACTATAACCTATGCAGAATTATAGGTGCAGAACTGCAGGAGGAGAATTCACTTAGTACCACCCTGCGAAACCTTTGTCAGGTTTTTAATAATCACTCCTGCACAAATTATAAGGTGTAACATTTCCTTGACAGATTTTATCTTATCTTTCTCCATGTTAGTAGCAGTGCGTACATTAATATTAATACGGAACTGGACTGTTTCTACAGCAAGTGATATTAGAGATGCTAATCGTGGCTATTTGTCTAGAGGTTATGGTAGATAATCAGAAAAATGCTGATGAAGCATCTTCTGATGTTACTGAAACTTTTGTTCAGTAGATTTTATTACTCCCATTCACAGAAGCTACGAAATAAATTATTTTCATGGTTTTAAGAGGGTAATGATGCTGGATGTTAATTGATGCTTATTGTAGGAACTTGTAAAATGTCTTCTTGATAAAGTGACCAAAGGGAGGGAGTGAATACTGTTTTGTGAAGTTCTGATCAAACATATCATTGATTCTTCTCACAGCAATTTTTATGAACTACAAATTAACAGTATGAAAAGTTCAGCAAATATATCTTTGGGAATAATAAAGAGGCACTATTCTACATTGCCGTTAATGATTTGATGAGAAAAATATATCTTCTTAACAGCCATATTTGGGCACAGTACTTCAAAAGAACAGAAGCTGGGGGAAGGGAAATGCATCATAGGCACCAGTCAACATTTTTAATAAGACATTTTATCTTATCTTCTAAAGTAAAAAGATGAAGTCAATTTTGTCAACATATTATTTGGAAAAATCCTGAGGTGTTCAGAAGAGCAGCTCTCATACCATTTTCTCTGCAGCTCCCAGGATCTGGGATGGAAACCTGGGTTAGTATCTCTTCCATTCAGCATATATTATTATTATTTTCTGGTTTTGAATTTTTATTTTTTTTTTCCAAAGGAGTATATCCCCTATTTATGGTAATTAGGTATCTCATTAAGATCATGATTTCCACAGAACATCCTCTTTTTTTTTTTTTCTTATTTAAAAAGATATGAAGGTAGCATTGGAAAAGCAAAATATCAGAGATATTAATTTGAGTTGGTTAATTGCCTGATGATTTGACAACAGGCCATTTCTCACTAGCCTCCCAAAGGGAATCTCTCATCGTGTACACAATTAAAAATTTTTTGATTTCTTTTTTTGGATAGAGATTAATAATTATTCAACTTCCATACTGTTTTGCTGGCCAAGAAAATGAGCAGCGGAAAATACAAGAACATCCTGTGGTAAAGAGATACCCTTGTTATACATGTGTATGTATTTATATATCGCATATGATTTTTTAAATTTATTTTTCCTTTAGATAAGAGGAACAAGAGAGAGAATTAAAAGCAAAGACATGGTGCCTTGGAGACAGACTCTCCCCTAGTTGTCTCACCTTAACCACGGCGCAGCAAACAGTTTGAGAGCCATTCAGGCATCCTGACTCTGACTCAGATGGTGACAAAGATGTGAATTTCCTTTTTCTTCAAGCTCATACAAGGATCAAACTCCATCTTCTATGATGTAGTCGTTCTTTCTTCCAGGAAGGAAGACTCTTTGATTGACATTCAAAAGAAAGCAGAGTAAGATGGATGTAACTGGAATTCTTTTTTTAACATTTTGGATTTAGTACTAAAATTGATAAAGAAAGAAAACCTTCTTCTTTCAACATCTTTCAAGGAAAAACTACAATGACAGGATTTAGAAAACCTTTGCCTAGTCACTATAATTCAGAAAATTGACATTCATGAAGAATAAGCAAAGCATGTTCCCAAAACCTGCCCTGCTGTTGGCTGACTCCTGGCTGCCTAGAGTTTAAACAAATGTAAGCTGAAAATAAAGTTGTGCCTTCTTGGTGGCAAAAAGCTATATTTACACTCGTGTGGCTAGTCCTTGCTTCATGACGTGAACTCAGGGCTCCAGTTACTGCAAGCCTTGATGTATTAATGGTAAACTGATGGCAGGAATATGAGACTCCTGCTGCCTCCTGCTGCAGTCTCAGGGAAATATCATGTATGCTAAAAGCTGGAAGGCTCCTTTTTGTTCTACTTTGAATTACTGTATAATAAAAAGGTGGAATTTTTATGAACAATTTGGCATTAAATCAAACATCCTTACAGTGAAGGTCATGTTTAAGTTCTACGACTTTCACTGAAGAAGATTAAGCCACTAAGTACTTTGGAAAATTCCCTTATAAATCTCTTAAACACATTATTGTATTTACCCGTGTTATACTCTAAAAATGTAGTAGCTGTTCCCCTCTAAATTCTTCCATAACAGTTGAGGCAGTTAAGGTATTTTGAGGATCTACCCATGGATTGTAATCTTAGTGCAATTTAACATACATTTACTACTGAAAAGATTTCTACAGCTATTTCTCACTGCTGTTTCCTGTCAAGGAATAACTAATTATTTTTTTTCCTCTGGTTTGTTGACTGTCAAAATAAATAGATGGACAGAACAATTGCAGGTAAAATGTTATACTGTCATGCTTATGAATATTGCAGAAAACCTCCGTATCATTTCCAACAGAGAATCACATCACAAAAAGTTGGAAAGGAGCGAGTGCTGTGGAGAAGCTCTAACAACTTCTGCACCTCTCTTGGCCTTGAGCTCAGATAACTGTGTTCAGAGCTGGGCATTTTTCAGACTAGCTGGGTGGCTTTGTTCTATGATCTTAACATGACAAGCAAATACTAAATATCTGCGTTTCTGTAAGTTTTTCTTACTTCTGAAAAATCAGGTTTGTACCTGGAGTCCCTTCAATGTATCCTTTTGTGAAATAATTACTAAATTGGCTAAAAATACAAAAATACAGCATTGTTCACACATTAAGGAAGAGTATAAAGTCAAGAGGCTTCTGAGGTAGAAAACAGTTGGGGCTGGCATACAACATCTGCAGTTCTCTGTACAATGCTTGCGAAGCTACATGAGATACGGGACGGAAGATAATTATTCCGTGGCCTTGTCTTATGCAGTTACAGGACCATGAAACAGATAAGCTGCCAATTAGCTGCCTGCTCGCCACCCTAAGCCGACATTTTGTCAAATTTTGATGAAATGCTGTCCTTTGTGCGAACTTTGCTCATTATAACGTCATTATAATACCAAAACACACCTCCATCCAGAAGGCTACCCACCTCCGAAGGTGCGACCACTCCTTCTTGAGTCTGCGCCCTTAATTTCTCGTAAACTATACCTTTAATTGTGAAGCGAGAGAATTTTACACCAGTCATAATAAAAGTATGGATGACTAAAGTCACTCAAACTCCACCTTGAAGATAGAAAAATAGTATAAAAATAGCCCGAGAGAGGGGGGATACCCAGGGAAGACACCATCGTGAAGAACTCCATCACTGACTTCCGGGATCAGTCGACGGGTTGAGCCTTTCTTCCCCCACTCCATAGGGACGGCTTTGGGTAAGACTTAGATTAAACCGAGTGCTTTCTCGGGAAACTTAGAAATTTCTCTAGAGAATCTCTTACATTTATAGCCAGGCTGTATCGCTTATAACTTTGTCGTGCGTTTTGTATATGTAACAATACTTTCATTTGCACGTGCTTTGCAGACAGTGTATTTATCACCAGCAATCCTAAGAACCTCTATATCTGTTGTTTAAATAAACTGCACTGTTTAAGTAGCTAGTCGTTTGGGTTCCTCATTGAACATGACCAAAGACTCGAGATTGGCCGTGCTAGTTCATGAGCACGACTAGACTGAAGGTGCAGTCCACTATTAGTGTATCCAAATCGTAATAGTTTAATACATATTAAACACGATTGGACTGATAGTGCTGAATTGGGCATCACTCAGAATTTAAACCCAGCCGCACCTAGCCTCCCACCTCGGTGAGGAGTGTTAGAACGCGAGGGGGTTTATCTTCTGCCAAAACCGCTTTGCCTCTTTCATGCAACACCTTTCCCAGATGTTTCAGATGTTCATGTGTGCTGAGAATCATTCATATCATGAATGATCATTCATATTCACGTGTGCAGTTTGGTTTCTCTTGCCTACCAATCAGCTGAGATCTAGATATGTGCCTCTCTTAAGAGCAAATGTAGTGCTTGTGCTGACACTTGTTTTCCAGCATGAGTGGAGATCTTGCACTCTCACCTTCTAGTTAACTGAGGCATGATCTTTCTCTATGTGAGATATCATTACTGACCCTGGGACTAGAGATTAAAAATACAGGAGATAAAGGAAGGGAACGTCACATGAAGAGGCCTTGCCTTCCCCCGTTCCTCTCCTTCCTCCCATCTGATTTCTGGTTTTACACAGTCTGTGCTAACGGCACACAGACACACACACAATCTCTTCTCTCAAGTTGCTAAAGAAGACAGAGTTGGAAGAAAACAGTGTAGGGCACTGTAGATAGAATATGTGGAATATTGTCTGTAGGCTGGAAATTATGGGAGTAAGCCCAAAGTATACAGTGTTTCTACAGTGTTGGCTTCCAATACTTGCAGAAGTGGTTTGAATTGTCGTAGGAACTAAAGAATGCAAATAAATACACTGTCTACATTCTGTAAAGTGTCAGATAATTATATACTTCATATCTCATACTGTTTTAAGATCTGAAGTCTAGCAACACAATACTGTAATTATAAACATACGGTTTTTAATACAGGAAGAAAATGAGATGTTCATGGTGTGAAGTGATTTCCCTATGACAGTTTTAACTCCTGAGCAAAGATTGTAAAATATTTACCTTCTGGTTGAATAAATGAATAATTCAAGGTAGTTTATGACATAATAAATGAATAATTCAAGGTAGTTTATGACATTATGCTTTTCTACAGCAGATATTTTTAAAAAGTCTCAATAGTCAGACACTTCGTAAACATGATTCAAAATTATGAAATTGGCTAAAAAAAGGCTGCTGGTTTCAAGCCATCATTTACCAGATTTGAAAGATTATGAATACATACAGCAAAGAGCAACCAGAAGAAAAATTTATGTTCTGTATAAGAACTCATTCGAATCCTTCTATTCTCCTTCAGCTGCATTTCCTAATGTGGATTGAGTATCTTGAGTTACTGATATAATTATGAATATCTTATCATGTATAATTATCTGCACAAAGAGCCCATATAGTACAGTAACTCTGTCAAAGGGGTTCCAGCTTGTCTTTAATGTGACAATAATGTTTAGTACTTTACTTTTATGAAGCACTTTCTAAACACTAACTAATTAATCCTTACAACACCCTTGTGAAGTGGATGAGTGAGTATTGAGTTTAACGGTACTTGTGGGTTTTGTGACACCTACAGAGGTCAGCACAAGTCACAGTTCCCCTGGTCCACGATGGGTGGATGGGAAGCTTCACAGGGCTGACCTTGTAGAACAGCTTTGGTAGATCTTGTGCATTTAAAATGCCTGCTTTCAAGTATGGTCCTTGATCAAACAACCAGTGTAGCCTTAATAACCAGTATTGCCTAAATAATGGAAAACGTCATTACAGTCATCTTGAAAAAAGGATTGAAGTACAAATTATTGCTACAGATTAATCATTTTTTTTACATCAGGGTGCCAGTAGGAAAAGCCAATACAAGTTTGGTTCCTTGGTTTGGACCAGTGGTAAAAAGGGTTGAGGGTCTTTTCATGGTACGTGACAGAATGACAGGAGCAACAACGACACCTCCTGAGATCCTAAGTAGGCTGCTAGGGCTCAAGTACAATAATTCCAGGTACAACTTCAGATGGGCGTTCATCTAGGTAAAGGCTGCTCTCCCAGTCAGCTTCTATCCTCCAAGTGGTCGGTAAAGCATAGGACTCTATTCTGGGAGTCATTTGGGAATAGTTCATGAATTGCCATTTAGTCTAAGAAATAATTTTTGCCTTCTCACTCAACTGGCATGATAATGTGGGTTGGGGAGGGAAGGAGGAAGGCTCTGAGTTTTGGATATATATCTTTTTTTTCCTGCAAATCAGGCTTGAGTTAGGCAGATTGGGAAGATAGGTTGCAAACGTCTCACACCAGTGAGGCAGAAAGCTCAGCTATGTGAAAAAGAAAAACGTATCTTAAAACTGTCCAAAAAACCTGAACAATACAATTTCTTTTCATTTCACTCTGATGAGCAGCATTATAGAGAAGAAAGGAACAGAGAGTTCCTGCAGAGAAGTGGGAATCAACAAAAGAAACAATTGAAGACTGCCAGAAACCCTAAGTCAGGTGAAAATAATTAGGGAAAGATGACATCTGGCTGAATTATTGTTGGTAGTTCCTCAGGGAGTTATGCCAGTGAAGATGTAGTATAATTAAACCATACACTCTGCATCTTCCTGCATATTTGGGACAGTGCATCTCCAACCAAACCTCTGTGAGGAGCAATAATGTAAAAAACCCTAAGGATGTTTTGAGTAAATAAAATTCTCTTGACCTACAGGCTCTGATTTGAATGACCTCTATAGCAGACCCAGCTCAGAAACCACTGGCAATCATTTACTGTCCTTACAGGGGAGTCTTGGAAGACCTTCAGGCCAGAGGATAAACAAGTCCATCCCATCCATAGGTAGAGTGGCACATATATGGTTTATTAAGAACAGACATCGCACACATACAGGAAGATAAAGTTGGATCCAGAATTTCTTCAGTTTCCAGTGAAAAATCCATTTAATGAGCAGACTTCACATCTTCGTTTGTTCTTTTCCTTTGGAGGGGGTGTGTGTCTGTCCTGTTTTCCCAGTGGAAAACACAGAAAATAAAATTCCGGAAATAAATGGATCACCACTCCTTACTCTATCAGTGCTGCACTATTTCGAAAAAAAATACACGTATATTTTAGAAATTGCTTTGAGCATAGTGCAAATAGAGAAAATTGACTATGCCGGACTGAAATGACTGAATGTGTCTTAAAATACACATATACACCCTACCCATCGGAGAGGCTCAGCTTTTTTTTTTTTTTTTTTTTTTTTTTCACAAAAAGTAAGTCTTGTATAACTTCAGTACATACATATGAAGCTTGTTCACTTTAGTGTCATTTGGTGCCAGTGAAACGAGAAAAGGATGTGAATGCCAAATTATTTACAAGAAAAAAATTAATAAAACAAACATTTGGATCTTCTCCTTAATGCTGAACACCAAACATTTTTCTAAAATGGAACTCAATTAATAACATTTCCTATTGGATTTGATTTAGAAGAACAGATGTTGGCCTAGTTGATAGACTGATTGACCCAACCTAGATTTAAAGATAAAGGTTGATAAAGAATAATTTTCTGCTGGTAGAAATGAGACATTCAATATTTAAAAATATAAATATTTTCATATTTTAATATTAATTTTAATGTTTGCAATATTCTAATATACTATCAGTATATTAAGCACATATATGAAATCCTTCTACAACTAGAGACAAAAATAAATAATTGAAATAACGATGCAATACTCAACTAGGCTATGTCTTTGTATGTTTTTAACAGGTCACCCCTTGAAATTGTTCATTCTGCAACTACTTTATAGCTTCACTTGGGAATATAAACCAAATCATTCTATCATAACGGAAGGAAGAATGTGAATATTCTTAAATGTAAAAGATAAGTGTATTCCAGATCACATTGCACAATGAGATAGCTGAAGGCTAATAATCCAAAACACTATTTTCAAAGGTATTTGCATTGCACATTTATAAAACTGTTGCTGTCTGTATTCTCTGTTTGGTATTCAAAATGAGCAGCTTTAGTTTAAAAAAATACTGCAGACAATTTTTCAGACAATAGAACATAAATCCAGGTAAATTAATATTCCTTCCGGGAGATGATAGATAATGACTTGTGATATGAATTTTGTGAAATTTAGGTAATTTGAATTAGATACAGACAGTTTGTTTCTGCAAACAGCGGGACCTCAAACTGTTTCCTTTCTAATTATTTTGTCTGCTTGTTGCATTTTTGTTTCCTACTTAGTTTGTGATAAAATGTTACCATAGAAGAGAGAAAAAAAGAACATTGTTTTCTATTACCTTTTGTGTCTACAAAGCTTTGGTGAAACAGAAAAAAGGAAACTCCTTTGTAACAAATGGTATGAACCTATAGATATGACTTCAACTCATAAATATTTTATAATAAACATTGTTCTTGGATATTCGTAATTTTTATTTTGAAAAAAAAATCATATGGGTTGAAAGTTTCCATTCTTTGTCTCTGCCACTAGTGAAGAAAATAACAGGCAAGCATTTTTGCTAACATAAAAGCAGCTGAAGAGAGTATATAATGCTTTTGACATAGGTTGGAAATGAAAAGGGAATGAAAATACTCTTTTTTTTTGAGCTTAGGTGTGTACAAGAATCTGCCATGACCCTTTCAAGCCCATGACTCACAGTGATGAGAAACAAATGAGTTCAGTTTTGGGGAGTCGGAGTTTACTCCCCCTGGGGAGAACATGCCCTCTCTTGCTTTCAACATTTAAGCTGGGGGGTTTAACCTGCTCCCATCACCTCCAGGGACTGGGGTGGTCTGAGCAGCGAGGCAGGGAAGGGGCGCGCTACATCCCTGGCCCTGTGATGGCGCAGGAGTATGTGGGATGCACCAGCTATCAGTGAGTTTTCTTGCATTTCTCTTTTGAATTTCAGGCCCTGAATGAATCAGAATGGCTTGAACGACTTGTAAGCACACTGGTAAGCACTTCCCAATACATAAAAAAGGGTCAGATCCTTTGTGGAACTCTACTGCAATACAAAAGATCCCCAAGTTTGTTAAAACCTTTAATTCAAGCTAAAAAAGGTCAACTGGTGGTATAAATTTAACTGAAGATAAAAAAAGTGAGAAGCATCAAAACCCAGGACACTTATATCACTGTTGACATAAATTTGCACCATGCATAACTATACACTACACTAAATAAAACCTGTAGGTCTTCCATGTGTGACTTAGAAGGGAAAACATATTAATAAGGAAAGCAATTGATTCTGAAAATCAACCATATTCTAGATCACTCCATAACACACAAGAAGGGATGAAACCTCTCTTTTATTTCAACAAGTAATATCTGAAGACAGCAGATCTGTCTTCTGTCTGCTATATCTGCTATCTGCTATAAAAAGCAGAAATATTTTTTAAGTGCAAATTTCTGTAACCAAGGAAAAAACACATATAATTTGTGCTCTGGTGAGAAGTTGGAAAGGGAAGAAAAAGGGGAAGAAAATGCTCTAACTACTGTGCACATCTCTTACATTTTGGTAATGTTTTCTCCCATTTCAGAGTGTGTTCTTGAAGGTTTTACTTTGTAAGGACTGCAACACTTCAGAAAAAAAATTGGTTTTGACCATCTTTGAACAAAAAAAGAGACTCTGGCAAAAGTTTAGTGACAGAAAACATATTGGCCTGATGCAGCCTCCTTTCACTTATCATGTTGAAACACTGTATGAAGATCTTGACTGATCTTTGATAGAATACAAAATATATTCATGTCAAAATAAGAGGAGGATGGGCAAAATGTTCTGGGGGAAGAACTAGGGCATAAAGTAGGATTTTCTAGCCTGAGGGAGAGAAATTGCCCCAAGTCTTTTGAGGGTTTCGGTTTTTAGCTTCACTAGCAGAAGAGTTTCAAGAGAAAGGGAGGAGAAGACAGTGTCTTACAGTACTGGCTTGCTTTCATTAGAGGAGGATAAGGGCATATTCTGATTACCAGGAGAAATAATTAAAGGAATTCCATGTACTCAGAAGTCACAGGATCAGACTTTGATATGATCCCAAAGGTATTCACTGTGCTAGCCATTAGACCTCTCTTTTAAAGGAAAATACACAAATACTATAGTTGGTGATCCAATAGTATGGATGACACTCACTATTCCCTTAATTATTTTCATTGTTTTATCTGAAGCATTGTGGATTTTATGTTTTCTTTTTAAAAGTGTGAAAAACAAGCTAAGCATAGTCAATAGCAAATGTAATGTTCCTTTCGAAAACCTTAGCAGCTTTCTAAAACCTTACAACGAATCAGCATGATGGAAAAAAGAACCCTGTAAAGGGTGGGTTTATTTTAATTTAATTTTCTTTTCCCTTGACCCTTTCACATTTTAGATTTGAGTGCTTTCACCAGGAAATAAATTTCATTTAATGAAGGCATGAGGACTCATAATTATATTGGAAGAGCTTTTAATTATGTCATTTCCAGTAATGGTGGAACTTCTTTTTGTTTGAGACTAATCAAAGGTAAAAGAACTCACTCAAAATGCACTTTGCAATTAGATCGGAATAGTTTTGTGCTCTGGTGATTTCACGTCAAGCAAATAGCACTTGAAAAATTGATGGTCTCACCTAATACATTTTTAAGGTCTGAAAGTTTCCTTTATATCAGGTGGATGTTTACCACGACTACTTATTGATTTCTAATAGTACCCACTGTGTCCTCCTATAAACTCAGAAGGAAGACAGAGACACAAATATTAAGCAGATTACCTAAATTGCCCAGTGCTTCCCCAAAAAAACTTCTGCAAAAAATAAATGTTCATTCAGATAATTTACGTCTTAATCTAGCCTTCATCAGGTTTTCAGACACCCTGAGATGGAGGCCAATGCATGTAATTATAGAAGGTGATAAGATTTTCAGAAACATTTTCAGAAACAAAAAATGTAGAGCCTGTGAAGGAAACATGCCCCCCAAAAGTTTCATTTTCTCTTTACTGGAATTTGGGTTTAGACATATTATCAAAAGTCAGACTGCACAGAAAATTAGGATGAAATGCTCACCCCCTGTAAAGCTGATAGCAAAATGGTTCCTAATTTCCTTGGAGGCAAGGATATATGGCAAATACCTTTCCTACATAAACATAAGGGGCATTCACACAAAAAAAATTGAGATATTTCAGTTATAAACGATGCTTTAAGGAAATTTAATTTTCCCTAGAATATTCTGTTTTTTTCTTAGAGGTATGCTTATACTGCCTTCGCATGTGCCACATGATCTTCATAAGGCTTAATGTATTTAAGAGAGTAAATAAATTCTGTTTCAATAATTCTTGTTCACAACTCAATGAATAAAAGAGTATATGCAAACTAAATTAATCTGAGGTTCAAACATAGAATGCATAATATTTCACAGGTTTCTACAATCTGCCCTGCTTTTATTTTTTTGCACGGAGAAAATATTATTTTCACAATTTCTTTTGAGATAGGGATAGACATAATAAATTAATAAAGTTTAAAGCTCCTAAAAAACCTAGGGTTTGAAGCAAGGACTAGAGTATTCCTGAAACATCCATAGTCTTGTCCAAATCCATTTTATGTTGTATTGCTCCCAAGAACAGTTCATATTGGTTCTGTTCTCAAGTTTCAATCCTTCAGTAATGATGTGGCTGTCTGTAAAACATTTTTTTTCCTGGAGAAAGTGGCTGAATTAGGTTAAAGTAATATTTTTTTTTCACTGAATGAAAATGTGATGTTGAGAGTTTGAGAGCTCGTGTATTTCTAGATGTAGTCCCTTTCAATTTTCCGTACCTGTGCTTTTGTGGTTTTATGTCAAAGTTACATTTATGAACACACACTTTACTGGTGTTTCAATTTACCTTTCAATTAATTTAATATATCAAACAAGATTAGCTTGTACAAAACCAGATTGTGTTCTAATTCTAAGATTGTATCATAAACAATCCTTGCACCTTGTTAAAGAAAACATACGCAGTCCTCTGGCCTGGGCAGTTTCTTTCTCTCTGTGAGCCTGGAAGGATTTATATCTTGCAGGAAGGGAATTGGCCACTAAGGAATCCTAAAATAACGGCAAAAAAATTGCTAACATTTGGAAAAAAAGACCTTTCAAGTTGTGGCATTTGGAGATAAACTGCAGGAGGTGAACATATACAGCCTGCAGGATGCAACAATCATTTAGGGTACGTGTCTCATTGTTTCCATGTATTTGGGATGAACGGAATTAAATCTCTCCTGTGAGGCGGTAACACTGTTGTTCCCATGAGGAAATGGGATTGAAATATTCTTGTTACTCAATTTACGGTAATGTTCCCTAAATGAGTTGGTTAATTAGCTGGGGGGAAAAATATAAATCTCATCTTCCTGGAATATATACTTAGAATCACAGAATCATAATTTAGATAAATTGTCTATAACTAATTTTTTACACGCTATTCTTTTTACCTGAGTTATAAGTGTAAGAAAAATGCCTCTAGTAATGTTTTCAACTTACAAAGTCTCAGACATTAAGTCACAGACTTAATTTAGATGTGCAATGTAACAGAGTTGTAGAAAAACACAGATTTTTTCTTGAGATCTGCGGTTACGTTTTACTAAAAGATAAAAGTCCTTTAAACTAAATTTTATACCAAAAAATGTAATTCATTTTTACATTATTTGGAGGAGCTGTGTTTGACTCATTGATACAGCTTTTCCATAATTAATTCAACATATTCATGAAATAGGGGATGCTTTTTAAAGCTAGGGATGAATGGTGGTCCTGCTCAATACTGGTGGAAACCAAGATGAAGCGATAAGATAAAAAAAATGTGTAAAATGGCTCCAAAGTGTTCTTAAAATCTCGTATTAGCAGTACGGCTGGTAGAAAAGAAGGTGAAAATATCCTACAGGTAAAATTGAATGTCTTGTAGGCTAGAATTATACAAATGGAGTATCACAAATAAAAGGTCATACATTCAACGACTGATATGAATTTCTGCCGTAAAGTAGGGGTTAGCCAGCAGAAAATGTCAGAGGTACATTACAAGATGACTGCAACTGATTAGTCAGTGAGACTATGACCTATTGGTATGGAAAGGCTGTGAAAAAGGCAGAAGCGTCAGGAGGAGAGGGAAGACGAGGTATTTCCTCTCATTCCAACTGAGGCTACCTGCAGCACAGCATTTTCTGTGGCATAGCATACAGTGGTAAGCTATTTTATAAAGTGATGGAGAGAGCTTATTGAGAAGACCATATGAAAAAGTGAGAAAGAAACATGGAGCTTATAAGGAACTGGTGCTAAAAATAACCTAGGATGGTGCTCCATGACATGGACAGACAAAACTAAAAAGGCCCAGTTGGCTTAGAATGGTAAAATAAAGGCTGAGAAAGCGTATAAGCATCCTCTTTAATCAATACATCAGGAAACAACTTTAGGAAGAGTAAGTTAAAAGACAAAATTGGCAGAAGAGTATGTGAATAAAAAAGGACTGTGGGACACGGTATCTGGAAGTTATAAGGTTTCCAACTATCAGGGCAGAGAGATTCTGAAATGATTTATTAATAAGGAATAGTGTGTCCCCCAGAGCAACCTGTTTTTAAAAACGACAGCATAAAATATGCCTGCTGGGGTCTAGTCTCACAGTTCTGAAAAGAGAAATGCTGAGGATGAGACCTGGATTATAAAAGCTGAGTTGTGGGATAGTGTGAAGAAGCTCAGAGGTCTCGTGGGCAGGTTCCCACTGGGAGCGTTAACGCTCGTCTGCCGGGAGCACAGAGATCCTTTTCAAGCTCTGTGCCCGTGGCTGTGTGGTCTTACAGAAGAGGAATTTCAAGGCTTCGGGACAGCAGGCTGGGAAAGCAGACCTCGCGAAGAAAACAAAACATGAGCTCCAGGTTTAACTGCATGGATTTCAGATAGTGAAAGTTACGACACTGCAATTCAATGTTGTGGGAGATGAGGATTTACGGATTCTGGGCTATTGCCCTCCGTCCTTCCACACCTAAGATCTGCAATCTTTTTCTGTTTTATCCACACAAAATATTCTGGCTTTCAATGCAACTATCAGGTTACTCTTAGGTAACATTTAGGACATACAATTAAGAAATAGGAAATTCACTTATCTCACCAGGAATTGACACAATTCTCACGGGATCGGAGATGAGCGATTTTATCCTGTTACCGATTCACTCTATGTGTCAAATCAAAGACAGCAGATGACCCAGCTAAATATGGAAATTTTAAATACTGAATAAACACCCTAATAAATTACCTGCCAGCAACCATTTAAAAAAATCATTGTGCTTGGAAACACTGAAATCACCTAAGTTGTCAAGTAAGCTAAATTTATTTAGAAATGGTTTGTCAAATAGTCCATCTATTATGGATATTAGACAATCTGGTTTGTACATATTCATATATTCTACATACTTTTAGCTGATGGAATTCTGTCATTTCAAAAAGATGGGGATTGCCAAAAATCCACACTAGAGTAATACAAATCTAAAAAAATAGGACTTTTTAAGACCGGCAGTAAATGCATTCCTAAAGGAACCGATCGGCAGAAATCCTAGTATTTCACACTCCTGTAGTAAACACTGTAATGAGGTCCCAGTTCAGGAAAAATATTTATAAAATTGCCTTACTTTAGAAACGTGCTTGCTAATTCCTTCCTCAATAGCAGTCATAGCATGTATAATGGATGGCTTTGCAAATGCGACTGAAATGCACATGTCTGTGTGTGAGACGACAGCTTTCAGAAGACCGTTACACGATAAATGAGATCTGAAATAATCATAAGTAAAACAAAAATTAGTAATGTATTCAGTAGGTTTTAATGTTTATTTTGATTCCATTTTTTTAGCAGAAAAAAATATTATGCTTCTCTTTCCCAAGAAAAATCGCGAGTAGAGAATATACTACTGTGCTTTTCTTTACCTACAAAGTTCTCTGTGCAAAATAAGATATTTCATAGAAAAGAAAAGAAAAAACCTGGTATTGCCAGAAGCTTTTTAACTATTCTGGCTTGTACCTGAGTGACTGCTTTTATTCCTTTGCTGTCAATGCATTTTTAATGTTTTTAAATTGCCTTGTTCTTACTGACATAGGCTGAAATTCTGCTGGCACTATCTGTGGAGGGTTGCCAAATAGCGGTTAATTTACCACTGCTGATTTCCCAGTGGAAGAGGCAGGTTTTCCCAATCTCACTTACTGCACGTAAGAGCAACAGGGCAGGAAAATTAGGAAACTGGGCAATTACAACAAGGAGAACTGAGTAAAGTGAGGAAACAGATAGTTCTGATGTGAGGTGCAGCAATTTTCTGCAAAAACTGTAGAGACGACATTTCCATCCCCCCAGTCCATCCCCACCTGTTTCCAAAGGACAAGAGCAATAACAGTATGTCAGTAACATCTCATATCTGTGACAATATCTGTTCATTAGCCATACACAGTCACAAAGCAGCGGATCGTAATTGATTCTAAATCTTTATAACATAATTTTAAAATATTGGAGATAATACTCCAGTCTTTCTCCGAGACTTGATGCCAGAAAAATATTTCTTTGAGCTTAAGACTGGAAGGGGACAGACATCTAGTTAGATCTCATACGCCATAAGATATTAAATTTCATCCAGATAGACAATAAGAAGTGTAAATATTTTAGCTAGAGTAATTCCATGAGACTGAACTGAGAATCACAAGCAAAGGATGAGACCTGAAGATCTGCTCACAGCAGGAAACCCATGAGGCAAGATACACACAACCGAACCGAAAAAGAAAATCATACCCTTCTGTAATAAAACAGGATATTTCATTGCAACAAAAAATATGGCAATTAATAGGAATCCAAGTATGCAAGTAAGGTTAGCCAAGCAGCTAAGGAAAGGGTCCTTTCTCCTACCTTACTTCATAAAAACTCATGCCCTCTGACATCAGTATATCACTCCTGATGATATATAGCTTCTTTCAGTCCTCATTGATTCCTCTATGTTCTGTGTGATTTTAGTAATTCAAATCAGGTGTAATGTGTTGACCCAGCCACCAGCCAAACACCAACACAGCTGTGGGATGGGGAGAAAATAGATAAAAGGCAAGAAGTCTCATGGGTTCACGGGTCAAGAAGCAAAAAAAAAAAAAAAAAAAAAAAAAAAAGCCACTTTTCACTACCTCCCATTGGCAGGTGGTTCTCAAGCCACACCCTGGAAAGCAAGACCTCAGCACCCACAATGGTTGCTTGGGAATCACAGAATCATAGGATGGTTTGGGTTGGAAGGGACCTTAAAGATCATCTAGTCCCAACCCCCCTGCCATGGGCAGGGACACCTCCCACTAGACCAGGTTGCTCGAAGCCCCATCCAGCCTGGCCTTGAACACTTCCAGGGATGGGGCATCCACAAATTCCCTGGGCAACCTGTGCAGTGCCTCACCACGCTCACAGTAAACCATATGATGAAGCCATAACCACAAATATACCCCCTTCCTCTCCTTTCCTTGAGGTTTTATTGCTCGGGGCAACATCATATGGGATGGAATAGCCCTTTGGTCAATTCAGGTCCTGGCTGTGTCCCTTCCCAAACTCTTGCCCACCCCCAGCCTACTTGCTGGGGGTACAGAGTGGGAGAAAGAGAAGACCTTGATGCTGTGCAAGAATTGTTCAGTAACAGCTGAAACGCTGGTGTGTTACCAACACTGTTTCAGCCACAAATCCTAAACACAGCCCCATACAGGCTGCTGTGAAGGACACTAACTCCACCCAGCCAGACCCAGTACGTCAGGTAACAGCAGTTATGAAAGAAAAGGCTTTTTACATGAACATTCTTGAAACAAAAGCATGATATGTATGAAAATAAACAAGAGAATGGGGAAATGGGTCATGTTTGTGACATAATTAATCCCAAATGTGCATTTTTCCTGAATATAAATCTGAATAGATCTGTGGGATCAAGAACCTTCTGGAATCAGACCTGATGGCAAGATGGAAAGAGAAACAGATATCCACAGAGCACTTAGTGGATCCTGAGAAAACTTACAAAAATAAATTCTTCCTCACAAATCTTGCTGTTCATCCTGACCTTCCCTTACATATCCAACCTCAACACCAAATGAGTGTACTAAAGTTCTTGCTTAGGGAAGACAATATTCTCCTGGAATTTATGCTTGATTAGATATGACTGGGGAAACTCCCAAATAAAAAAGCCAGGTCCATGCTTACCTGTTGTTGCTGGAAACTTGAAAATTGCTGACACAAACACAGCTTCCAGAATTAGGGACTACAGTAGCAAGTGTAGGGAACTACTATAAGCTGAGTAACCCCCACCTTATTTCTTGACATATTTCCCATGACTCATTTTTTATGCAAATTCTGATGTCTAAGGGCAAGCCCACCCAAGTGTCATCAAGAAACAGATGCCGAATGAAACATGAGCTTCCTTTTGCTTTTTTTTGCTCTCTTTTTATTCTTAAGTCCTTTCTGCTAAGCTCAATAGTATTTTTCTTTACAGAGTACTGTGGAATGTCACTTCTAGCAAGTGTACTTGGAATTCTCACCTGAAAAGTGCATTTCTGATTACATTTTAAAACGGATTGCTGTTTCAATGGCACCATTTATGTAAGAACAATTCGGCAGCACACATTAAGACAGGTCTTTAAACTAAACTGAACCAATGCTTGGTTCAGAAATTCAGAAACCATTATAGCCTCTTTGTGTATTAAAATCTGGTGCTTGGTCATTGAATGGAATATTTTACAGAGCCTGGCTGAACTGATGGAATAATCTGTTATGAATTGTGTATCATCTCACTTGTGACAGGCTTATTTTCCAGACCAGAAAAGCCTGTATTGCAAATTATGGAATTCTTGATTCTTGATTCAGGAAACTTAAATGAAGAAGATTCAAATATGAATTTGTGTGTTATGATTAACGAAGGAAAACTAGGTTTAATAAAATTCACTATCAGTTTTAATGACATAAAGTGTAATCCACTTCGAATAAAAAAGCTTGCATTTTGTGAAAAAGGTTTTCACTATTATATGTGGAACTGAAAAAAAATAATGATCCTATAACTGAAGGCAGCAGATGGAGGCCAGATAATATTGATTCAAATTCTGGAAATTCCTATATTTTAGTAATTGCACTTACAAAACTAGTGTTTTGTTAAAAACATTTAGTTAAAAAAAAATATGTTTATGTTTATTTTTTCCATCCTTTTCAATTTTCTATAACAGTACCCTCTTTATGTCTGCAATAATGATAACTCTGGGGACTGATGTACATCCAAAACTACTAAATCAGGGAAGTTACAGCAACATTAATAAGATAAAACACACGTAGTCTGGATTTGGACATTGCTTTTGTTTTCTCTAGTTCATACATTTTGTGGGTGTATGTTTAAATTGAGATGTCTTAATCTTTTGGAGACCATATGTATTTAAACCATTTTCCAAAGTTTTCTTTCCTTTTTATGCCTGTGAAAGTTTAAGGCATGTAGTTAAACACTTATCTCTAATGTTAGCTATGGACAAAAACTAGTTCTTACAACGAGTGGTAAATGGTGAGAACTTCATTAGAGGGCAAAAATCAGGACTGAAGAAGCTGTAGTTAGCAATTCATAAGGTTGTTGTCAGTTATGTGTGAGGTAATGTAAGAATAACAGTGGAGAGAGACGATAGAAATGAAAGCAGAGTGTTAGATGACCAAGGTCATTCCTCCAGCGAAGAGAAAATCTTTCAGTATCTGCTCCATGTAACACTGTTCTTCTGCCAAAAACCTTTAAAGAAACTTTCTCACAATAAATAACTTCCACTCTTAAAAGCTCTCCCTGATGCTGGAGATTTGGGTGAAGTAAACTCTCATCTGGCTTAGCGTAGCGACAAGAGACACATGAGTCAGACCTCTCCCTTTAATAATTCAGAGGTGTTCTCCTTTCTTTAGAAGCAGCTCCATTTGTTCTTTTTTTTTGTATCCAGCTCACAGGTGACCTTAAGGCCGTTTCCCTAAATATTGCAGCTTCCTATGGAAGGTTATTTAACTCGTTTCTGGCTGCTTCTGTGAAACACTCATAAACAACCACAGCCACATGTAGAATGAAATACTATGTGTTTCCTACAGTTTTTTTTTTAAAGATGAATTCAGAATGGTAGTTGTTGAGATTATTAGAGGTGGATTTGATTTATTCTATTTTTTTGATTGTAGTCTGCATCAATTCCTTCATGTAGATTCAATAACTACTGCTCTCAGGAAGCTCTGTCCCAGTGTAGGGAAGAATAATAAAAGTACATATGGGAGCATTAGAACATCGTCTGCAAAGTGGGATTTGTCTGGTTGTGGACTGAAAATAAAAAGCATGAGACCGGATATATATCTTTTTCTTCAGATCTATCAAGCTCTCAGAAAATCAAAGAGTATCATATTTAGTTGAGAAATAATACGGACAGAGAGTTGATGATAGTAAGTAAGGTCATAAACTCACAGTTGCACTCCAGTAGAATGTGACATGCAACCAATATTTTACAAATAGAATTTGCCATGTCTGTGACACATTTTAAGGTTTGGTTCGTTGCCAAACATTGGTCTTTACATGGTGACCACTGTATTTGTGGAGATATGACGTGACCATAACACAACCCTGAAATTGATAAACCAGTCTAAGCATCAGAATATTAATCTATTGATTCTGAATGTGGTAGGGTTTCTTTCTTTCTTTCCTTTTTATCCTTTTGGTTTTCATTTGCTAGCTGTTTTATAGTAATAACACTAAGTACAAAGAATTCTTTTTAGGCTTAAAGCAAGTTTGGTATAGATCTAACAAATCAAAGTCATCCCAACTGTTGTTTTAGCTGTCTGGATTTGGCAGTCAGAAGAAGTTTAAAAGTATGTGCAAATGTGAAATGCAGTTTCTCCTTGGTGTTTTTTTTTTTCTCTTGAAAATCTTCTTGAAGATAGATAGTTCATGTTAAAAATAAAAAAATAAACAAATAAACATGAAAATGCTCAGGAAGATTGAGAAATCTTAAGTTCAAAGTCTGTACCATGGCAGAGATGTAGAAATTTCACAGAATCACAGAATGGTTCGGGTTGGAAGGGACTTTAAAGATCATCTAGTTCCAACCCCCCTGCCCTGGGCAGGGACACTTCTGAGTCTTCTAAAAAGTTGAATATACTTGAGAAATAAACTTTCTGCATTCACTTATGGGTTATGAAAATATGGGGTTGAGAATCTGGAGTCAAGTGCATATGTTAACTGCTCCTCACATGATTTCTTTTTTCACGCTTGAGCTCCTATTTTAATTTGGGATTAAGGAAAGGTACCAAATTAATTAAGCAGCAGCATAATACATCTCTTATAGACAGCAGGTAGTTTGAATACTTCCATAGCGGTGATTTCTAGTACGGCAATTACTGCTAATAAAACTTGAGCCAAGTAAACCTGCTAAACACCATGGCGGAGTAATTTCTTCCCACTAGGAAATGACTTACACCTGTGCAATGTGTAAGCATCCCAGAGGTAAAAATGGAAACTGCAGACACTGAAATTTCTTTTCGTAGTATAAGTTTTACTTTAATTTTTCTTACAAGTTTGTCTTCTGGAATAAAACTATCTATGCCAGGATACCACTTCATATAGTAGCTGATGGGGAAAAGTGAGATCTGTATTTATAATTCACTCTGAGATCCTTTTAAGATCCTTTGAAGTTTTAGAACTCAAATATTAGAGACCATCCTCTGCAAAAAAAGATAAAACTTCAAAATCTACCACCAGATCATTAACAGCAATAGACTAATTAAAGATACAAAGATTTAAAAAATCCTTTTATTCGGCCGTATTGAGTGTTAGCATTGAGAAGCCACCAGCTGAAACAGTCTCTGATGAAAACTTTTCTCCCTCTCTGAAGCAATTCTTCTATATTTTAAAAATGAATCTGAAGGAGCACAGGAAGGGTAAGGTTAGACTTGTAAATGAAGAGAATACTTTTCTGTGTAGTAAGGATATCATTAAGTCTTTTATAAAATTACTAGAACTTTTTTGCCCTTAGAATATGCTTAGGTAGCGTATTCTGCAGACTACAGCTGGCTCCAGTTATCACATTCAGTGTCGTGCTTTCCTACTAGTTTCCACCAAAGTAATTTTCACATTACATATTTAATTTACTTTGAAGCCTGACTGGTATAATACAATATTTGATATTAATGGTTAGAGGCTCCATCTCCCATTGATCTTATGAATTAATAATTTCAAGTATTCTGCTTGCACTTTAGTTCACAGAGGAAGGTGAGAATGCTTTTTGAACCACAAATAACTGTATCACTGCTCGCATTTTCAACTGGATTTTATTCAGGGGTGATATACCACAGCAGAATATCCCTATTAGGAACAGTGGTAAGTTTTTTCCCCTCATTACGCAGAAAATATGTACAGGTTCCTTTCTGACAGGTTGTACTGTATGAAACATACAGTGTCAAATCATCTGTCAGGCAATCTAACAACTGCCATAGCAGGATTGTGTTCCAGTTCTCAGGCACACCGATATTTACTGTCTGTTCAGGAATCAGATTCAGTGTGTGTAGAATGAACAGCAGCATAAAAGGTTCCCGTTACTGTCTGTCCTTGGATGATTTTTCCACTCCATTTTTCTTCCAGAGACACTGACCCAGTAATAATATGTGAAGATAATAGACATTATGGCAGGCAAAGTTGACAACTTACAGCTTTAAGGACTTTTCCTTTGGAAGTAAACTAAATAAAACATTTCTTACATTTTAATTCCCCCTCCCGATATTGTGAGAAACAGGACAAGTTCACCCAAACAGCTGTGCCTGAACCAGCTCCCAGAAACTGTCAGGTCCAGTGGCTCATCTCCTCTGCAGGGAGTTCCCATGGCAACGCCTTTAGCAGAAGTAAAAGGAATTACAGATAGATTTTTATTTTTATTTTTATTTTTTTTCCCCCCTCCACCCCCTCTCTGTGCCAGTTCGGAAAAGTGATGCTCTCTAATCTTTGGGGCACTGAGAATTGCCATTGGGCTACCCGGCTCCATGTGCTCTGTTTGTTGCATTTGAAAAGCCTGTCCTAGTTCCCCTGTGTCTCTTGGGTGTCTGATTTACGACATCAAACGAGAAAAAAAAAAAAAGGCAAGAGAGACTTTCAAGAGTGAAAGTTGTTGTGGGGGGAAGATGGTAGCCCAGAGCTGTCTTCAGTTCAGGCGCTTGAAAAACACAGCATGTTTAATTATTATTATTTTTTTTAATATGTCTACAATTTTCTAAGGACCCTGGCTATAGTCATTAAAGATAAGACATAGCACATGAAATGTAGTAGCTAGAAACGTGTCAGCAGAATATTTGCAGGCACTCAGATTTGCTGTCAGTGATGTGTGCTCAGATGAGATGGATGGTTGCTCTGGCCATATTTGGCAATTGATAAAGGCTTATAACTTCAGCAATTATGTGTGAGAAAATAACCTAGACCTAGGTGAATTTGTCGGAGAGTTTTGCAAAAATATCATCAAACTGTCACTCCAGAGCTAATTAGCTTTTTTTGCAGCATGCAGCTCTACTGGAAAGAAAAGCACAGTGACTGGCATATGACATAACTGTCAGGCAGGCGGTAGTTTCAGTGAGAGCATAAATGTTAGGTGCTCTTGCAGGCATGAGGAGCAGATTGCTCGTGATGGGCCTGATCCCAGCTGTGGCGAAGTCAGTGAGCATCCTTTCCAACCATGCTGGGCTTTGAGTCAGTCCCAGGAAGAATACGTGCATATCCCAGATGTGATGGAGAGGAGCAGGAGAGCAGAGGTGGCTATGCCCACGCCGTGAGAGGAAACAAAGCCTCTCCTTTTTCTCTTTTTTGGCTCAAGGTGAGTTTAGCCTTATAGTGGGCTTAGGATTCCTGCTCTGCCCCTGGGCCTGGGCTTTCTTCTAAGTGTCTTTTGAAGAAGTGAGAACAGATAGCCGAGGCTTAGATGCAGGGATGCTTGAGTCATAATCTGTGCTCTTTAAGAGTTGGAGTGTGCTTAAGTCTCCTGCAGTGCAGGCAGGACAGCACCAGGGACCACACTTTGCTGAGGGAAGGTAAAATCAACTCCGTGCTAAGACCAAGGATGCTTCAGGTTTACGTTTCTAAGAAGTTAATGACTTAGTTGGAAGCAGAGGTTCCTACAAGCCTTGTATAGCCTACAAGAAGTAGGCTATAACTTTTACATCAATGCATGAGACTCATAATTTCATTTAGAAAAACAAACAAACAAACAAACAAACAACAACAAAAAAAAAAAAACAGAAAATGGGCAAAACAGAGGACCAGCTGTAGCGTGCCATCCTGCTCTGCAGCGCTTCTCAATGGCAACGTTTCAGGTAGCTCTTCTCATCATCCCACTGGATGCTCAGATGTAGCTCTCGCATCCCACACAGCTCGTGTATAATATAGAGATGTCAGCAACCACCTTTTCTGATCTCAGCCCCGAACTGCAAACAAACACGAATCCGAGCACATATATTCAATCCTAACATGCTGACCCATAAAACAATCCATTTTAAGATGAAGGGGCTCTGAAAAGGTAAGTGAATACTTTTGTAATACTCAGTAGAAATTACCATAATCTATATAATCAGGATGACAGTATCTACAAGAGAGACTGTATTCATCGTATACTTAAAAGTATACTTGAACTGGGGCTACAGAAACTATATGAAAGCAATTAATTGGATGGTTTAATTGTTTTAAAAACTCTTCATGAAACTTCAGTAAGTTTTGGGAATTGTTTTTATCCCCAAAAGAACTTCTGCCTTCATTTGTCAAGTCAGTGGGTAGCATGCAGCTCATCTATACTGCTGTCCTGGGAAGACAGTGAGAACCTGGCTTGAAAGCAAGCCCACATCAAATACCAGATTCCAGACCCCTGGGCCAAATCCTGGAACTCTGTGAGCAGAATGTTTCTGCCACTATTACAAGGAATGAGGAAATCTCTTCAGTAAAATGAATGAAAGTTATCCCTGATTTAAATTGGCTTCAGAAATTTTTAGATAAGTAGGAAAGTTAGAGATTTTTGTTGCAGCAGAAACTTTCAATAAAGCAAATATGTATATCCAGTGCATAGCACAACTTAGCCATGTGTATCCTAGCTACACCATCATCTAAAATTCAGAATGCCCCTTTCTTCAAGGGCTTGCAAAACAGCTCTATTGCACAGTACAAGTTTTGGCCTTAGTTAAAAAAAGCGCACCTGCCTCCCTGCTTGAATCCTGCTTTGAGCATCTTAAAAGTCTCCCTTTGTTTCCTTCATTTCAATTAGTTGCTGCCCAAAGAAATTGTCTTTGTGCTTTCAAAACAGCTGGTTTTGCATTATTGTGCAGCCTTTGTCTTTTAACTCAATTATCAAGCCGAAAATTGCTAAAATCTGTCCTGGCAAACAATTTGCCTGTTAATTATGAAGAAGTCTGCCACTTTACAAACAGTTTCACACGTGAAGGGTCTCCTCTGGCCCTCCACTGACTCAACCTTTTGTCTGCTGCTCTTTCAGCTAAAGGGAGCGCTTGGAACAGTGCAGCACGTGGAGGCTTTCCCCTTCCCTTGACAAATGCTGCAGATCAAAGAACTGCTGCGGTAAGAAGATTAAAAAAGATGATGACGACGATGATAAAACAGATGCTAGCAGTGCAATAAAGATCTCATGTGCTCTAGACCACCAGTAATAATGATGTAAATCTGTATGATAGGAACATCTCGCCATCCTATAAAATGTCAAACATTCTGTTTGTCTCATACTGCATATAAACAAACAATTTTTTTTCCCCAGTGTAGTTCGCCAGAAGTTCTTCTATTATTCATGTTTGAGAACTAACTGGAATGAATAAAATACTCTCACACAGTAATAAAACCAACGAATCGTGCAGTCAGGTTTAGGCGCGAGGGCTTAGGCACACTAACAAGTTACGGTGTGTCAGCTGGTTCCCGAGAAGCGCGCATCCATACACTTCATTCACAGCACGCACAACCCTCTTTCACAGATTCCCATAGAATGTATTAATTGAAAAATTTTAAATCAAAGCTATTTAAATAGATTTCTCTTTTTTTTTTTTTTTTTTTGGACAAAACATCTTTAGCAGTTCATTTTTTAAGGAAAAAGCTAAAGTTATTTGTTTTGATTTTTTTCTTTAGATAAAATTTTTAATAGTGATTTCTTGTCTTAGTAGAAAAGAAATTTCAATTAATAGAAAATATTAATTGAAAAATTTTAAATCAATGTTTTTGTTTTTTAAAAAATACCGTCTTTTGCAGTTCATTTTTTAAGGAAAAAACTAATTTGTTTTGATTTTTTTTCTTTAGATAACATTTTAAATAGCAATTTCTTTTCTTACTAGGACTAGTACCTACAACACTTCCAGAACCAGTATATTCTTTCTACTACATCTATCACCTGCTTCTGGGTGTAACATGCTGCCTAGTTATTTTAATTTGTGTGTTTCGAAAAATACCACCTTAAACGTTTTCTGTTTTCAGTAAATCAGATCCTTTATTCTCACTCAATGCTGTTGGCTTTTTTTTAAGATGTCTTTGTATATGATCTGTAATGTATTTAGTGGCCTCAAGTATTGAGGATTAATTTTCTATACAATGTCACAGAGAATTCAAATGCTCTTTTGAATTCAAAGGCTTATGAATTGAGTTTACCTATGGCATTATTAAATAGAAATGTACCTTTTAAAATTTAATTATCTTAGCTTTAAATTTAGCTTTTTTTTTTTGTAAAAAGAAAGCAATTTCATTGACACAAGACAGTTTACGTAACTGTAGAACACATAAACAGACATAAAAAGAGCATCTTACAAACAGGTCAATAAAAATGTTTGGTAATTGGTTTCCTGCTGTGGGTGTTTTTATATTTATGAGAAACAACAGAAGTTTCATACTTTCTCTGTTATGACTTGAAATACATAATTTGCTTTTCCAAAAGAAAAATTAAATGAACATTAATCTTTGTTCTTAGTTTTGATTCCTGGAGAAAAGATTGTGAGGTATTTTTTCCCTTCTTTTTTATGGTTAGTGTATCTCCTACTTGTGGATCTAAAATGCTTCAGGTTTTTTTCAGCTCTACTGGAACAACTAGATATTTTAAGCAGTTGAATCTTGGCATTGCTATTTTTGTTCTTCCTCTCTGGAATTATTAAAGGTTTTATCTTTATTACATACCTCTGGGCTTGCTCCAAGCCCTATAGTTACCAAGTGAAAGATTCTCTGTCACATATACCTTTTTTCATGCTGTAAGTTGATGCTTCAGGCGTGGAAAATCATGTGGCTGAAACAAGCTCAGCAGATTCTTCAGTGCTTTTAAAAACAAAATAAAACCTTAATAATCTGTGCCTAGTTTCTAGATAGTGCTGTACATACTAAGTCAGAAATTCATTTCACAGGGAGACCATTAAGAAACTGATACATTAAAAGATGATAATAAGGTCGCTTTACTGTTGTGCCCAATTCCTTTGTTCTACTCGTGGTTTTTTAGCTAGTTTAATCCTCTTTCTGCCACTGGGGTTTGGGTGAGTGAGGTTTTTTTTTTCTGCTGGCGTCCTACCTTTCTTTTCCCAATGCGCCTAGAGTACACCAAGTGCTTTTTATTGGTTTCTAGTCTAAGGGTGCCAGGCTGCTGGTAAAACACTCGTACTTTACCATCTGACTATTCTTCCATAGCTTGAAGAGTGAAAACAGCAATTAAGTGTCAGAGAAGCATATTTGTTCTAAAGGGCCTGATTCATAAAAGTGGTTTACTTCATATACATAGCTTTCCCACAGGTTATACTCACACAGCGATGAAAGGATTTTTTTCAAGCTCTCGAAAAATGTATTTTTTTTTATAGGTACTAATATGATATTGCATTAATAATAACATTCTGTTTTGCAGGCAAAAAGACTATAAAATTGCAAGTTAGTATGCCTAAACCAGAAACTCTTTAGAGCCAGGAATGGTCTACTTTATTTCTTGCATAATGTCTGATACAATAGTGTCTCATATGTTCCTGGAGATGGCAATAGATTTCACATCAGATGTAATTAATTGTAAATGTAGACTTAAAAGTTTATTGCAAACTTACAGTCTTACATCAAGGGATATAAGGAAAAAAAATGGAATCAAGGCTTTTTTATTCTCGTGTCCATCATGAATTATGTGTATTCTATTTCCTTTCTCATCATTTTATAGTACCAAAAACGCAACCAAACCCAACACACTAACAGGTATTTTTAAGATCTCCAAGCCTCGTCTCATAAATGGAATGGTGAAAAGTCCTGAAGTGATATCATGAGCTATAATTACGTGTTTACTTGCTCACTTGAAGTTTGAAAATCATGGTTTTCAGAGAAAAAAGGAAGAACGTAACATACAGAACATGACCCTTGTCCTCATTGATAAGCAAAGTAAACATCTAAACCTGGTGGCTGAAATGCCATTAGTTTGCTACAACCATCTCGATAAAAGGAGTGTGCCTCCGTTACAGATGTACGTCTCAGCACATCTACCTTATTCTCTATTTGCATAGCAGTTTGGAGCTCAGGACTACTCAGAAAGGGATATCTTAAAAAGTTGTTTGAAAGTCCTCCTGAACTTTTGCCTCTGGGGTTGGCATGAGCCTACCATGTGCAACGCCAAAGAAGTAAGATCAGTGCAGAAAAAAATGTCCTGTATTACAAAAGGCATTTACAAGCCACCACCAGTGAAGGTAGGTTGTAGGGTACTGACAGTACATGGGTAAAGGACTAATATCTACCAGAAAGCAGTGGGGATAGTATCAATATTCTCCCCGAGATCTATTTAATAGAATGCTTTTTATTAAAGAGAGATGGGAAAAAAAAATAGTATAGAAAATACACGCCCTTTCAACAGCATCATGAGAGAATATTTAAGTTATTGTGTTAAAATTTTAAGGGTGATATCTATTTGTCTGTTGCATGCAGGTACAATTCCCTCAACACTGAAGATAATTAAGGATGTGAGTTAACAGCAGAACAGGTCCCTGAAAGAATCTTAAATTTTGGTTGTGAAATTAAAATTACTTAACACTAGACTCACAAGAAACAGTGGATTATGTCAAATGATGTTGATTCATTGCCTCTGACGCCAATTAATCACTTTTTTATGGCAAACTTACAAAAGAAACTAAATGAATTACTTTCTTAATGTAGTAATATCTTTCATTAACAATAAACAGCGGAGATTACTGGAGGATTTGTGCAGTAAAGGGAGCAATAATTTATAAAAAATGAAAGTAATCTACATTACTGCAGGATTTCAGCTGTAGAATTTAGCTTAGGTAAATTATTAATGCTATTAAATTGTTAGAAGAAGTCACGTGAGAACCAGTAACAGATTTCAAACATACATTCATTCAGTCATGTAGTGCTGAAAAGAAGGACAATCCTGAACTATAAGAAAATAAGCTGTGCAGCACTTCACAAGTGATTGTTTAATTTAGGTTATTTAGCAACATTTAATTTAAAAGGGGATTTGAAAACCTGTTGCTTTCTGATAACAAGTACTGGAGATGGTATGGAGGGAAGAACCCAGGATAAGGAGGTCCCGTTTCTAATTCTGTCACTGATTGTTCTTATTTGGATTCCTTCCTTTCTGTGACACTCGTATGCCACTTGTATAACAGTACAAGAATATTAAAAACGTGCAAGAACAACATCGCTGTCTATTGCTGTAAATAGTTGGGTCCCAGCAAAGATGCACATCAGCTGAGCATGATCCAGGTATACTGAGCCCTCCCAGTTTGTGGAGAGGATGGGACCTAAGTCCAGTTGAACCATAAAGGGTGTCTGGATTAATTAAAACTTCAGCTTTAAGCCACAGCTATGATAAAAATTTTCCTGTGGGGGCTTTTTTCAGGAATCAGAGACCTATAACTGATGTTACTTAGCGTAGAAAGCATATATGTATACATGCATACAAACTTGTGCACACACCCACGCACATATATACGTGTACGTACGTACACTGAAGTAATAGTGAACTCCATTGAAATAAATGCTACTCCATGCATCTGTAGATCAGTGGTCTTTAGCAAGTCACCCTTGCAGTTTGCCCTCACCATTTTTTTCCCATGTTTTATTTTACAGTTTGCAGCAATTATTAACTCTTGCTCACCTTTACCCATTATTATTCTCCTTTGCTGGCTACTTATTTCAGGTTTAGAAAGAGAAAGACCGTTTCCTAAGAGATATTAGTTGATCTACCCATCCTCTAAGTGGTAATATTGGCAGTAATTGATATTTCTAAGGGCTTCCCTGGTTCTGTATGAGAGGCTGTCCTCCACATATGTGTATATATATATGTATACAATTTTATTCTAATGGCCCAAAATTCAGCTTAATACTCCTTTATGAAAGATGTTTAGCAGCCTCTTTTTCTACATAGTCAAGACATACACCCATAAGGAATAAAAGGTCTCTATGGAGTTTCAAACCTGCCCTTAACAGTAGTTTACAATTAAAAATTGTCTACCAGGGGGTGTAATGCATGTCTCCGTTTTCTCCTTCAACCAATTTGTATTCTACCAGTCAGCCAGTTTATGCTAATTCACTTTAAATTGCACAGAGCTTAAAATATTTAACATTTTGTAGGCTGAATCAGCAGTTCAGTGGGAATATTTTCCTCCAGATTCCGATATAAATGCATATTGTCCAAGACAGCTCTCCAACAAATAAATAGTGTGTTAGTTGAAATGTTCATGTGGTCTCCAGGTGTCATTTCAAGGAAGATTATGTTGAAATAATCCATGTTGGAGTGACACAGACAGGACTAAATTCATTAGAGCACATAGGTATGGAAAAAAGAGGGACCAAGCTGAACAAGTTTAGTGTAGCTTTGGTCATTAATGCGTAAGAATATTTCAGGTGCTTTTATAGTTTGTAAGTCCCAATCATTATGCCAAAAATGTATGCCTAAGTTTGGGTGCTCATATCTCCCCTTTAATTGCCCAGTTTGTTGGAAAACTATCAGTACACCGAAAAAAATGCACACAACCTTGCCTGCGCAGCTCAAGAAATCTGGATGCTAATGCAAATTAAGATAGATAAAATAAATAAGATAGATAATTTAAAATAAGAATTAGAAAAATTAGCTGATTTCCTAATTTAAATTTGAGAACTGATCTAGTCAGAAGGTGATGAGAAAAACAGAAGCGTCCCAAAAGACAGTTACTGTTACATGAAAAGTCCAGTCCTGTGAAATTCTACATATTCCAGCTCAGTCTGGCATGGTTTGTTCAGCTCCTGCTTTGTTTCTGAAAGGGAGCAGATAGTTTTGCAGATTAAAACCATATCCTCCAGTCTACTGGGACCAATCAGTTAATTTATGTTTAAATTGTTGCGAGAGACTGAATTAAGTACTCACTATCCCAGCAAGCACAGTAGATACTGTCAAAGAGGCATTTTTAGCCTTCAAGGCATGTAATTACTAGTGCTAGTCCATAGGGGAATATCATCCTGAGAGATTTTTATTATCTTTCATAAGAAGCCTCCCGGCTGTTGATAGCTGATACCTCCTAAAAAATGCTCAGCTTCTTGCAGATAGGATACCGAGGCTTCCAGAGGGTGGAAATTCATGCGGTTGACATGGGACAACCCATTTCCACCAGAACCCTGTTATATTACTCTTGCAGCTATTTGTAACGTCTGCTTTCCTAACAGTAAGAAAAGTAAGTAAGTCAGAGAAAGCTCTACCATGAATAAGACAATATAGCAATAAAAGACTCCAGCTAGCGTTATCAGTCATTTTATTCTTGAACAGGAATCTTCAAAGTCAAGCACAATTGGAGCGAAGCACTGTGCTATGCGGATATGTTCCCTCTGAGCATCACTGGAACTTCCATCTGCTTTCTCCTCCGAAAGCTCACTTTCTGAAAATAATCTTGTGCACACATGGAAACCAAAGCACTCATAGAGCTCCTTACTCCCTCATGTGAGGTGATTATGGAACGGAGCACTGATTTTACATTTCTTTTCTCCTGCAACGTCCTTGACAGAAAAGCAACTTTAATTTTGGTAGGCCATGGAAGGACATTGAGAGCTCACATGGAGGCCTGAACTAAAGTCAGTGAAGTTTCTAGAATTTAAGAAAGGGAGATAAAATACAGTGACTTAAGAGTGGGTAGATATCATCAGAAAAAATCAGGTGCAGTGTGGGGTCCACAAAAATGCAACAGTACTCAAAAGCACAATGTAAAACACTTTGCATTTACATTATGGGATGTTTTACCTTGATTATGAATATCTTCAAACAGGTGGACTTCTTTCTTCAATTAGCCAGGGTCTCCTAGCATCTTTACCAGTACGACAATGGGCCATGGAAAAAAAAAAGAATGAATAAGGTCAATAACATTCAATAGTGTTTTGAACTTTCTTCTGAGTGTTGGAGAAAACATTGTTTAAGCCCAGCTACCAGTTGACAATTGCAAGGTGAGACCTGATGGGTTCATCTTCTCACAGGGATGCCTTCGAGTCCCTCCCGGGTCTGCAGTCAGAGAATGGTTATGTTTTGACAGCAACATAGAGGATTTTTGAAACAGATTGCTCAACACCACACAGAATCCCCCATCAGCCATCCTCGATGCACTCTGCAGGCAGGTTGGCTTAGGCGCCTCTTGCATGGCTATTTTCCTTCTGTGCACTCAGGAAAGAAACAAGAGTAGAATTCTACTCTCAGAAATCCATCAACTCCAGAATACTTATTATGAAAATACTTCAACTGGAAGGAAGATTTCTCAAGAATTCTGCAATCCCTGTTGTATTTAAATCTGGGGGAAAAAAACCATGTTTCAAAGAGTCATTTTTTCCTGTCTGTCAGCTGCCATGAAAATGAATGGAGTGATACAATACAGTGTAATTTTGGCATCAGCTCCAAGAAACCATGGGGATTCTATTCTAAGTCTGAGGTAACCCTAAACCAAGTTATTCTGCCAAGTCCTTTTTGGTTCCAGCTTCATCCTGACACCAGATACTGTTCTGCTAGTAATCACCTGGGATTGTAAGGATTGCAATTTCCATTAAATTGCATTGTCCATACTTTAAGCTCCATTCACTCTGCAGACATATGCTTATGCATATGTGCCAATGAAGATCATTCAATTACATAAATGACTTATTCTGTGCAACCATTGTTTTTCCCACTTCATATATAAAAGAACAAACTTGATAACAAGTGATTTGCAGCTTGTAATTGATTAATTTTTAATAGTTTCCTGAGTTCATATAAGATTTTATTATGTGACAATTTCTGTAATGTGTCAAATTTTCAATGCCATCTTTTCTTAGCTAGAACAAGAGTTGGTTTTTTTCTATCTGTCCATCAACCTGCTTGAAATTTTGCTACAGGATAATTAAAATTCAAAATCATGTTTCTTTTATGTAGTTTTCATATCTCTCTCACTCATTTTTCAAACAGCCCTCCTTTCCTTGCACACTATCATCTAACAATGTCCTCGAAACACTAAAGCAACATCTGAGGTGGATCTGGGGAAGCATTGCAGAACATGTTCTGTAAACATCTTCGGTTTTTAAATTATTCACTTTGACTCTGCTCAAGCCTTCCTTTTTCCATGAATTTTCTAACAGATAAACTTAAATGAAATAACGTTTGTCAAAAGAATAAGTTGTTAGTGAGCACTGCAAAGCCAGAAAGTCAGTTTCAAAATCATAATTTTAAGGATTGGAATGAGAAATTTGACACTAACAGTTAACATATGCAGTCAAGGAATAGAAGCTGTCATGTCAAAGCAACTCCCACTTCATATACAAAGACTGTATGTGGAAAAAAATACAGGTCATAAATTATCTTTTAAAATTATTTGATTAATAACGTTAAATATGAGAGAAATATACTGAATAAAACATGTAATGGAAATTTTGCTTTAGTACTTATTTAAACAAGTGTCCTGCCACTGTTCATCACTTCCTTCCATCTGCTTTGTAAAATGTGTTGCTGAACCTCCATTATAGTCAAAAGCAGACAGGTGACTTATGTCAAGAAGTTACAGGTGTTAGTATCACTGTCTGGTTCTGATCATGCCTGTAGAGTGGACAAAATTAACAAATTTTCCTTTGTGAGAAGATGGCTGAAAAGATGAATAGAATAGAATAGAATAGAATAGAATAGAATAGAATAGAATAGAATAGAATAGAATAGAATAGACTATTTCAGTTGGAAGGGACCTACAATGATCATCCAGTCCAACTGCCTGATCACTTAAGGGCTGACCATGCTAAAGCACGTTATTAAGGGCATTGTCCAAATGCCTCCTAAACATTGACAGGCTTGTGGCAGTGACCACTTCTCTCAGAAGCCTTTTCCAGTGTTGGACCACCCTCTCAGTAAAGAAATGGTTCCTAGTGTCAAGTCTAAACCTCCCCTGGTGCAGCTTTGAACCATTCCCACATGTCCTGTCACTGAATCCCAGGGAGAAGAGATCAGCATGAAGAGAAAGATGCGGACAGAAAAAGGAAAAATTGTGGATCTGAGGCCACAGAGGAAGAGAACAGGGAATAACCTTCACTTTGTTTTGCAGCAGAAGTCAAAGAAGGCAAAACTCTGTGACAAGTTACAGAAGATCAAGCCTGCCTACACGGCCATCTCAGAGCCTGCAGACGGACGGTAGTGCCGGTGCTGTGCAGGGACACCGTTCCCCATTCCCCACTCTGCCCCGCTCCCCGAGCTCAGGGGTGCTTGGTCAAGCTGTTACACCAGACCAAAACTAAATTTATGTCTTAGAGCTGTAATGGGTCCTGGAACACAAAAAATAATTTGACATCAATAAATTTTTACCGATTTCCAGGTAAACACTACTTGACTACGTGGAGTTGCCTTTTACAGTATCAATGCATCTGCTTATTAACAAAATGGATTTTTGTTTGAGAACCGCTGCCTCCTGCCCCATAAAACTGTGAAAATATTCTAAAAGCAGCACTATAGACTCTTTTTCTTTTACAGGCAACTATTGCTATTATTTATTTCTTCAACATCAAGGGCAGAATAGAAAAGGGTTTTACACTATTATTATGAAGTGCTTTCCCTATTTTACAAAGCCTCTCAAGTTTAAATATACAATAAATAATTTTTCTGTACTGATTTTTTTAAATTGAGCTATTCATGGGTAGCACATCTCTCAGGGTTCAAAATTCACAGCTGACTTCTTTAATTTTCTCTGATCAAAAACATCATGACAAGAGGAAACTGGTGAAAATACCTATGAGCGGTTTTAAATCCAAAATTTCACTGCTAAATGAAAGTTATTTAACATTTTTTACTTAATTTTCTGGCTGCGCAGCAGTCAAGCTAATATTCTGAGTGCAGTTTGTAAGTGATGATTTGTGTAATTAAAAAGAAATATAGAAATAATATTTGTTCTTCCACCAATAATGAATTTTGTCCTCTCATTTAAAATCAATTTGTTTTCTCCCACTAGTCCCGCAATGTATTTTGCCTTCTAATGCCTACACACTTAAATTTTTTGCCTCATTGATCACTAAAAGGACAGGAAAGCTTGGGTTAAAAAGAGGAAATACAAACCTCAAAGTCCAGTACGACACAGTTGAACACTTAAAATCAAATGATTTTATGTACATCCTGTCTGGTGCCAATATACAGGAAAGTATAACAGAAAGCGTAATAAACCATGCATATCTATAGATTTCTGAATGAACATTCTTATCATGTCATTGATTCTAGTAGTATTTTTCCATTAGAGGAATTGTTCTCCACTATTTCTTCAGAGAATATTTGCACTCAGCCACATGCATACACAGGGTTTTGCAGAACCGTTTAGGACAGACGTCCTGCTGAGCAGCCTCGTTTCTCAGAGCGGCAAAATGGTCTGGTTTCAAGATAAGGCACTGGGATAATCTTCTTTCACCTGTTTAGTAACAAAGCGTGAAGAATAACCTCAAATACTTCTAAAAGTCTAATTCATTAAATGTCACCGAGGTTCACGCTGAGAAAATATTTTAAAATGGATGTATTGGGAGCACAGAGCAAAAGGTGACAAAATGCCATCCTGATGACCTCCCAGACAAGGTGAAGGCAGGTTAATCTCTGACAGTTACTGTATGACCTCTGTCTCTGGAATGAGAGACCTATAGTCACCAGCTGGTGAAATACACCAGGTACAAGCAGAGGACACATAGCTGTTGTTAACAAAGAAGGATGAAGTATATTTCCATTACAAAATATCTTCAGAGTTACAGGCGAAACCCATTACGTTTACCTTATTCTACCCCCTTATGTTTTAAAAATAATGAATATTAGTCAGTAATAGGCACCCGGGAACTATTCGTTTGTTTTGATATGTCAGCATCAACCTCTCTGGGAAGATCATCATATGCAAATAAATATGATTAGCTTTTTTACCAATTGTGTTTTCCATTATTCCTTTTTAACTCTGTTCCTTCTAATTTATGTTGACTTTAGTGCATGCTATTTCTTTGTCGGGGGGTGGGGGGGGAAGAAAAGATCACAATTAGTGTATCTAAATGGCAATATGTCATTTCCTTGCTTGAGAACGATGAATACATTGTTGCTAGGAAACAGTTTCCGAAGACAAAATTTTCAAAGGACAATGTTTTTATAGATAAAATAATCTCGCAAGTATAATCACAAAGCAATGCGGAAACCTAAACAAATGTCCCCTTATGGGGCTTGAAGGGGAAGGAGGGAGAGAGTCTGTAGACAGACACAGCTAGTCAGTAGCCTGTTTTACTGGATAATATCCTTATTTTAACATATTCCTCTGTGGTGCATAATATACCTTTCCCAAACTATGATTCAAAAGCAGTATTCAAGCACAATCGTAGCCCCCACTTTTCAGACATGGAGTCTGATCTTCAAAACATTGTCCACATGATTAAAAAGATGTCAGCCCAGAACAGGGCATAGTGTGGCCCTCCCTGAAAAGTAATGCTTTGTATCTGTAGCTGTATTTGAATTGATGTATTGGGAATTAAAAAAAAAATATTAATAAAAAAAGGCATTAATTTAGGTGCTGGATAAGCCTTTTTTGGAAGCCTCAGTAATGTGCCACCCTGGCGCTCAGTAAAGATGAGTGAGGTGAAAGCTGTGCTGAAACTGTTCAGACACCACAGGTGTTTCTGCACAGCCCAGCTGCTAAACATGTAAGATTCTTCTCTCCTTATGTGTCTTTTGAATGATGCTGACTTGAGAAGACCAAAGACTGCTATGCATGAACTTGCACCTCTGCAGAATATTTTATGTAGTCTTGCTTTTTGGAGATAAATCTCTTCAACGTTAGAGAAGTCAGTGTTATGACCCTGATCCCAGAGGCCCTCTTGTCCAGTCTGGGGTTTCCCCAAACTATGGGCTCTTCTTCTACTCCCAAGGGAAACACTTGGTCCCACGCTCACCTGCCTTGCAGCTCACAGGGTCTCTGTTGAGCGGTGCAGAACAGCTCTATTCCGCCCCCCCCCCCCCCCCCCCCGTGTTCTTTTGCAGCAATCCCTTGTAGATACTTTCCCTGCCAGGCGGTCCTTTGCTCTGAGGCACTTCCTGTAATAACACCTAGGTGGCATTTCAGAAATATCCTTAGGAAAAACCCAAACCTGCTCCATCTGCCACCCTTGTTCTGCTTCAGCAACAGCATTTTTCAGCATTAGTAGTTCAGGCACAGCCATGGGAGGCAAAAAGCCCCTCCAGCGCCTTCGATGACCCTTGTCTGTGGAGGATATATCCTTCATTAAATCAATGGAAACTTTAAGGACTGAAGAAAATCTTGTTGCAGAAAAAGAGGCTGCCTGTGAGCTCAGAAGCTAAAATTACATATTTGTATAGATATTGGCAGTAACACCCTAATTATTGATTAGGATTCCCAAGTAACCTAAATAAATGCTTACTACCAGCCTGGGCAATGCTCTGATTCCTCTGATTGCTTCATTTGCTAACATCCAGATGAGATATTCCGGTCTGCAAAATTCCCTTTCTGTTTTACAAGAGCTGGTTGTTTCCAAGAGATAACTAATTCACAAAGGTAGTGAAAGTCTATCGGGAAGCAAATGGAATGAGATAAAGGCTCTGAAGTCAGAGCTCAAGGGATGCTTGGTGGAACGAGAAAAACACTGCTGAGAGATGCCAGCTGTGCCGGTGCATGAGACAGGGTATCTGTGTAATGATCATTGCTTTTCCACAGAAGACTAACTCAAACACGCCTTTGGTCCTTTCAATAGAAATGAGTTTGATTTTTTTCAAAATGTGAAGCTTAGATCATTTCCTCGATGCAAACTAGGAAAATTTCCATTTTGATTAGAAGAATGTAATATTTCCATTGAACACGATAAAATAAATAAATAAAAAAAAAAATATGTAGACAGAGAAAACATATATACTGTAACAACTACTAAACAAAATTTTGCACATACATAACTGAATTCAGGATTTCTTTTGCATGAACTGCTTCTCACTTCAGAGTTTTTGAACTAAGGAAAACATCTGTTTCTAAAGAAACAATAATAGCACGAGCCTATCCTTACAATGGCTGTGGAATTTTTTTTCCTAATAAATTAAAGCCCAAGTTTTTGCAATCTTTTTATTAGTCACCCACGTGAGACTGGGTGATACTATCGCAAGGTATCCTGAGTACACAGAGGTGAGAGCTCTCTAATACACAAACTGAGCAGCATATTTTGCTGATTTTAAAGTCTTATATTCTTACAGTGTAGAATAGGAAATGATCACCCATGCTGGAACTGCGTTTACGTCTGTAATATGCACTGCCATTAAAACAAAATGGGCAGGGCAACCAAAATACAATGTGTTTAAATAGAATGTAATAACAATTTCCAAGCTATACCTCTGAGCCTGTAAACTAATGGCTAAATAGAAGAAGACCTTTGGTATCCAAGTTTACAACTACAGTCCCAAAAGGCTGCCCGTTACTAGCTGTTTAGCGAGGGAGATTATTAAACGTCATATCTGAAAATTTTTATTTTAGATCCCTGCAGTTTTGCAGCCCCAAAAATGGCTGATGCTGAACTGTCAGGTATCTCATAAACCTCACTGGGTCTCTGAGCCTACACAGTCCTCTCTGGTTTCTCAGTTTTCTGGGGTTCCATTCTGGGGGACATAGTGTGTTGGTGTTCACGTGCCCTTTGCAGGCAAATTCAAACGCACGTCACCAACACTGCACCAACCAAAAGCCACATGATAGCATCAGTGTCGCATGTGTCAAAAAAGCCCATATCCCAGCAGCCCCAGCTGATATTCTGGATCACCACTCACCCTTTAAAATGCAACTTCAAAAACGTTCATCAAGATGTAGAACTTTCCTACAATTTTATGGCAAATCAAATTTGTGTGTGCTGAGAACCACAATGCAGTTCGTTTGGAAGGGAACTCTGGAGGTGATGAAACCCATACTTCTGGTAAAAGCAGACTAATTTCAAAGTTTGAGCAAATTGCTTAGTGTGAGCTCAGTGGAGCAGATTTCCAAAACTTTGCTTGGTAACTGGTGTCAGTGCTTGATCACTCTCATTCTGGAGTTTCCCTTGCTACAACTTGTGACCACTGCATACAATGTTGCCATAATTTGATGCATATAAAATAAATTCAAACTTTGATAGTTTGTGAGGGGGTTTTTTTGGTTGTTTTTTCTTTGGTTGGTTTGGGTTTTTTTTGGGTTTTCTTTTTTGGTTTTTTTTTTTTTTTTTTTTTGGGGGGGTGGGTTTTTTGGTTTTTTTTTGGGGGGGGTTGTGGTTTTTTTTTTTAGTTTTTTTTTTTGCAAGCACTGGGTTGGATGAGGTTTGTGGTATAAGGGGTTGATAATTTTTTTCCTGTACACATACATTTTGAATATATAGACCAGAAGACTTACAGTGAAGCTGATGATTAGGATTTGCCTCTGAGATTATCTTGTTTAAATAAGGTTTCTCTAATAGACTTCCACTGATTTAAGTACCTTCACTAGAAAAGAAACATTACCTAGCTGGTGTCAATAGACGTATAAATATGCAACAGTTGAAGGCAAAATTAAATTTATTGGAGACATCATTCCTTAGCGAGATTTCTGAAATGGGCCTATAGAATTTAAATAAAAATTGATCCCAAGATGGAAGTACTTGTAAATAGTCACTGGATGGTAAATAACCTCTTTCAATAGGAAAACAGTTTCTACATGTTATCAATTGACTGTTGGAGTTATGGTTCACAAAAGAAAGATTGTTGTATTTGTAGAAATCTATAGAACTACACGCAAAATTGTGTAATTCCTAGACTAGCTCTTCCTAAGTGAAGGGGAACGGTTTTTCCAGTGTGAACCATTTACAGAAGCAAACAAACTAAACTAAATTTGTAAACATTAGTTACTGATAAAGGATTTCAGTTTCCTTGCAACCTTTAAACATTCTTGGGGATATTCTGGCTGAAACAGATTCCTAATTCTTAGCAAATCAAGTCGCCAATATTCAGTGGTAGTCTGTGAACATGCCATTAAGTTCTCTGAAACATTTCAGATAAAAGTTACAGCAATTAGAACATTTACCAGTAAACTCTTTCTCTACAGCTTGGCTCTGAGGAGACACCCCTCAAACTAACCTTGAATTTCAAGGAGGAACCTGTCAATAAGTTTGGCATGGGGTTGTGCACCTAAGGTTTTATGAGGGAATACAGGCTCAAATGTAATGTCAGGTCTGTCCTTAAAATACTGATTTTATTCCATGGCAAGTCACAGAAAATGTATAGCATGAAGATAAACTGTCATTTATTTCTGAAATTCATAACCCTATCTAAATATTGAAAAATTGCTTTGTTTTTTTTTTGCAAGTTTGACGGTATCTCATGTATTAAAAATATTTTCTGTTCTTTGTCAAGACGCAAAAAGATAATTTTGTGACACCTACTGCAGGATTGCCTTGTGCCATTTCTCTAGATAAATTTATTAATTTCTTTCTTTACTCCTCTCTCGTGCGTGTGTTTGTGTGTGTGTATATCGATATATATTAAGAATGGGTTTTATTTACAAAGAATATTTCCAAGTTTGGTGTGATCAAGTGTTACTGGAGGAATGAGGAGGACACTTTCAGAAACTTCCACCATCACATCTTCTAAATTGGGAGGGGCAAGGAGAGAAACCCCTTTTCTTTTAGGGTGCGCTTGTATTATCTCTCAGTTGCTTTCACATTCTCTTGTGCAGCAATATAATACACAGAAATTACTATCCTCTGATCATTTTCTCCTCTGTAATCAATGACATGGTCTTCCTTTTAATTTTCTAATGTTCCTCATTGATTCAGTCAAATAGAAACAACCCTGTCGTGAGGCTTTACAAGGATGAAATTATTTAGGTTTGACAAGATTTGGGCAGAATGAGGAAAGCCTTTCTAAAGCCGTTATGCAATTAGGCTACATAATGGCAGCTGAAATTCAACATGGAGAAATGCAAAGCACTGTATATCAGAGGGACCAATTTAAAATTTCTCACAGATACAAGAAGTCCTAAGAAGGGCAATGAAAATTATCAAAGTCAAGAATATGAAGAACTTCCCTACAAGGAAAGATTAAAAGCAGCAGGACTAATTAATTTGAAGGAGGTTTGGGGGGGGATAAGTTCTTTTAAGAGAGTGAAAGCTGCTATAGTAAAGATATATATTAAATTATAAATTCTAAAAAGAAGGTTAGTCCAGTGCCCTTCCCGTACTATAAATATGGGAAAGCATTCACTGACAGTAAGAGTAATATATTAGAAATGGTTCAGGGGAATACTTTTTTGTGCAAAGTGCAGCTAACCTGCCAAAATCCCTGTGGAAGATACCATTCTTCCTTATTGTTTAGCATATGAACTCCTCACTTCCCCTGACAAGTACAAGCAATTGTTCCCAGGATACCTGGTGTTATGGATTATCCTTTCCTCTGAAGCATTAGTTATAACGCATTCTCAGAGACACAAGGTTGAAAGAGCTCCGTGGCGTTCAGCTGTCCCAGCAAGGCAAACCCTTTGCTTCTGCAGCTGGCTGAGGACCCCAGGATGAGAGCAGAGGGAATTCCCGGTTCGCATGCTGGTGCAGGGAGAAGTAAGGCTCAGATGGACAAGTATTTCCCTGCAGTGGTGCTTCTCCTCCCAAAATACTCTCTTTAAAATCCCATTCTGTCACATAGGCTGTGTACTTTAACTTATGCTTAACTTCAGCGTTTATACTGTTTTGATTTCTGAATGACTTTCACCCCTTGGATGTGGAGGTAACTCCAGAGAAAGTGGAGAAAAAAAATGGATGGCAGAACATATCCGTTCACTTGAGAGAGAGTAAACCTCAGCACACACCATTTCCCTAGTGACATCTCACAGAAGAAAACCTTTTTTTAGCTTGCCCCACAAATTATATAAGAAAGGTAAAACTTGGCAAGCAAGCCATAACCTGTAACATAGCAGGATGATTTTTTTCCAATGTTTCTCACTTCCTGACAGAGCTTGGGAAAAATGATCAGTCTTTGCACTCAGGGCCTCTCTGGATTTTCTTCTCTGCATCTTTTCCACCTCCTTCTTCTAAAAAAAAATGCTAAATTAGCATTTTCTCTCCTTGATGTAGTATGGGATTTATATAAACTTACTTGACTGTTATACAGCTATTTTCAGCTTTGTATCTCAAAACACTTTTACAAAAATCATGTGATTGATTTTATAGATTTTTAAAATCTCCTGTGTCACACCCCAGAGACAAAGTAGTAAAAAGTACTTCTTATCACAGCAGAGTCCAGTACAAGCCCAGATATTTTGAATATATGATATTTCCTGCACGTAAAATAATTTAGTAAATTCATCAGAAAGTCAATGATAAAGGGGTTTTAAAATAACGTCTGATAAGTCTTCTTTTCTAATAGTTTTCAAAATATTTGAAAGTGTCAGAAGCATCCTTTTCTGAAAGGAAACACATAAATTTTTAAGTGTTTTTTTGCTTCCTTTAGGGATATAGATTGAAAATTTGACATATAATAGAAGGTTAGCTTCAATCTTAATTCTGGTGTAAGAAATTACTGACTTTCATGAGTATTGGAATCACTAGCAAAAAGAGAAGGGAAAAAAGATTATGCATATAAAAGCAGCAGGAACTTTGGATGAGCGGTGATTTTACAAGCCTAGTTAAGCATGGTAGGACAGTTACACAGCCCAGTCAAGTATGGCTGATTGATTTTTATCTGCAAATTGTTATCGACTGTGAATGTTGGCTGCAGGTTGCTGTTAAAATCAAGAGCACTGTGCATTCTATTTAGAGAACAGGGGTTGCATAATAAATCTGTTTTCTCATGAAAAGCATGCAATTAGTATTAATGACTTCATCACAAAGAGCAAGAGCATACTAAAAAGTTGCCAGAGATGCTGGTTTGAAAAACACCGTTAAAACAAGGATTCTGATATTGCACAGGAAGAGCTGGATGCCCTCAAAGCCTGAAGAAAAAGAGTGAAAGCTCAGAGGAATGGCACAGATACCAGCACATTATGCAAAATATACATAGGACTTCTTGAAGAAGTGGGAAGAAGATGCAAAAATTCACATATGCAAAGAGAAGGACCTGGTTATGTTGGTCACAGAGAATGAATACAGTCCACTAATACAAAGTGGCCGTGTGTTGGGCAGATTAAGTCTTAAGAGGAGTTATTCCCAACATAAAATGGTAATGACAGTAAAGTATTAACGTTAAGGTCTAACAGGCTGGGCATACCACGTGTTACAATTTTACCCTCATGTGTTGAGGAAATACAGAACTAAGCAGGGGGAGAGAAAGACTGAGAGGATGGTAAAAGATGGAGAGCTTGCTGTGTGACAGGGGGCTAAAAAAGCTTGATTTTTCAGCCTAGCAAACCAAAAGTTTATAGGGATTATAATTCCTGTCTATAAATGCAGCAGAGGAGTATACACATGGAAAGGAAAGAGCACACATGAGAGAACATATCGAAAATATTTTTATCTGAATTATTAAAGGTATACACTTTGAATGCATTTACGTTTTATTAGATGGGCTTGTCATGATGCTTCAGCTTTGTAGAAGGCAAAGATAAGGAAGCACAAGTTGATAATGAAAGATAAGTGACTGATAGTTTGCGTGGTTTGAGGAACATTGCATGGCAGGAAGGAGTTTTGCAGAGAACAGCAGAAAATGGGGTTGGATGTAGGCCACAAAGTTTACATGAAAAGTCCAATTTCTGTAGCAGTGCCAAGTATGTAAAAGGGATATTTAAGCATGAGTTATAACAAATTAATAAGCAGAATGTCTTGTGGTTCATTCGAGGACATTGTGTGAGAACCTGCAGAAAAGTCTACGATACGGCATTACATGAAATAAGATCTAGAGATCTCCCAATAATGCTCATGTAAATACTCGGCATATGAATAATTAATTAGCTAAAAAAGTGCCTAGTAGACACATACTGGAAGATGGCAGCCAGTAAAGAGAATGGTACAACATCTGAAGAACTCATTAAAAGTGTAAAGGCGACACCGTAGATCAGATTTTCTGCATTTCAGCCTTTGGGCAGATGGGCCCATGTGCTGTAGCAACATGTGCTGAACAGTTACCTCCCTGCTCTGAATAAACTCTGGTGTGCAACTCAACAGATTCTGATGGAAGATCAAAAAGAAGATTGAGCCTAGTTTCTGGAAAATGTGGGAGCGGGAAGAAATTCCGGAGAAGCCTCCAGGCAGTAAGTGAGCATCTCTGCTCCAGGGCACTGAGAATACCTCATGGGACTGACTCTGGGAAGAGCAGCTGGCTGCAGGGCTGCAAGCTTTGGACTTCTGGAACAGGGGTTTTGTACAGCAGGAGTGAGTTCCTTAGGACAGAGGTGTGATTCTCTACCTCACTCTGCAGGCAAAATCATCTGCTCAAGAAAGAAAAGTAATTTTTGGTACCTTTTCCTGAAAACTTCTTGCTGACATTCTGCAAATAATTCTACCATGAATGGTGAGTGGAGAGATAGCCAAAGGTGGGAGAGAAATGAGGAGTCTGACCTATGAAAAACACTCCATTAAAGTCAGCACCCAACAGGTCAGAGCCATCTCACAGTCATAGTATGGCTGTCATGGACTACACCGTTACAATCACTTTCCCTGACTGAAATGATCACTTTCCTTGACAAATAACATGCAAAATTCACGCTACCAGTGGAAACTTCAGAAGATGTGACTGCAAAAATCCTTGGGTAAAATAAAAGAAAATGGACGACAGTATCTACAATGTGCACATTTATAAAGCTTAATCCTAGTGTGAAATCTCTGAAATAATTAGACAATTTTTGTATTCCAGTAAGGTGATTTCTTGCTTAAATACGAGGGATCTAACTGAGATGCATTTTAAGCTAGGTCATGCCTTCTCTTTTCTGCCCAATATAATTAAAAATGTATTGAAATCGTGGAAGCTGCACTATTCATTAAGCATTTGCAGATGTAATACCATGAGAAGCACTGCTGCTCTTCTGTTGGCAGCTGACATTACCATGGCAAAAAACATGCTGAGCAAATAGAGTGTCTGCACATCAGAAAGTAAAACCATGACTAGGTTTGAGAAAAGCAATTCACTAAAGTAAACTTACCTGTAATGCAAATTCTTGAAATTCTTCTTTACTTAAACACATTCTCAGTGAAAATCTAACAGGTGAACACTAAGGCTGGCTAGAAACATAAATAGAAAATGTTTTTTTTTCCCCTTCCCTACTAATTCTTCAAGTTTTGACTTCTGTTCTTATTTAGAACTAATCCACAGTTCTCAAGTTTGAAGTCCTTCACAAAACTTTCCTTTCCTTTATGAAATATGTGAAAGCATCATCTTAATTTATGAAATTGATTTTAAACCCAAAGGGTCATCAGGAGCAACATAAATTCAAGACCAGGGAGAATTCTTTCTGGGAGTTTCAGAATTTGATAAGGTAAGAGCAAGAAGGTACTTAAACACATACTTTGTACCAGACAAAGGGCGACCACACGTATTACTCACATTCAGTCAAAACTTTTTGTTTCCTGCTCTTCTGGCTCTGAAAAATTCCCTGTTTTGAAACTTACTTTCAAGCTTTGTGCTCTGTCTCTGGTGAATAATACAGTTTTTTACTAAGACAAACCTTAATCCAAATAATTCGTATTGGTAGGCTGTCAAATCTCAGTTCAAATATCACTTTGAGCTTCTCAGAAAATCCGTTTAATGGACTTGCCATTCCTGATAGTCTATCTGCTGTAATATGACTCCTGATTATCTTTTTTTGCTTCCTTTCCTTCAAGGACAAGAATCCCTGGTCATTAGTTTAATGACTAAAGAAGCGGTTCCCATGCATTCTTTTTTTCAGTTCAGGTAATACAATACACATCAGACATTTCTCTTGGCAGACAGCGATTCCTGTTTACTGAAAACTCCCTCACTGCAAGTTATTTTTACAAAGTCTATAATCATTTTTATGTGTCACAACCCCCCAAAGTTGCTTGTGATTTTGAATAGTAGCTTATCTCTATCCAGTGTGATTCTTGGCTGGGGGCCTGGCAGAACTATCTAGATTTGGAAAGGTCAAAGACAATCCAGTGCCAAAGTGATGATAAGCTGCAGGTGGGACTGCAAGCTTCCCAAATCACATTAAATGCCAGGAGAACTATCCTAAAAGATTTTTTAAATTTATGAAATAGCTGAAAAGAAAAATACAAATATGTCTGTGACATGTAAGTAGCAGAAGAAAAATTCTAATTTATGCTGTGTCTGTAAATGATTACATTCATCAGAATTTTTAAAAACGTAATCCTAGAGTCAGTGAGATATTACGAGAACACGTTCTGTATTACAGGTTCTGTTCAGTGAATGCAGTGGCCCCTTATTTTGTGCTGTGTATGTGTATGTCTTATGTGAACAATGACAATGATGATTTGGTGAGATATATTAGATTAGAAATTTACACGTCAACTCTTCACATTTGGAAATCTTTTTGTAATCAGAATGGTGAAAAATAAATGTTCCTATGGTGTAGGGACTGCCCACTCATTAAAGTCCGCAGTTGATTCAGCACTTTGCAGTTACATAGGAAGAAAAATACCTGGAGAAGGTGAAAAGAATCATAGATGCAGGAAAGGCAAAAGACTAAAGAACAGACATACCAATGGGAGCAGGAGGCAGATGGGCAGTGAACTTCACATGACCAGTTTGCCTTGGAAAATGGCAGTGGAAAATAACCAGGGCAGCCCCCAAACCACATGTCTCTGCAGGCTGTTGGGAAGGAGTTTGGATACTGGATCCCTGTTCCCAGCCGAGCACTGAGGGACAGGTAAATCTCTGCCCCCATGTAGCAACCGCACTGCTGGTGCCCCGGGCACCTTGCCCAGGGCTATCTTTTGCAAGGTGCATAATGCAAGGTGCATAAAGAAGTGTGTCCATATCAGACCATAGAAGAAAACCAAAGAGAGATATTGAAGGTCAGTTATGTGCCAGTTAGGAATGTGAAAGAAATTAAAAAATAAAAATAAAAAAAAAAAAAGGAAGTTGAATGACCCCGTATCATCACTTTTTTCCCAGGTCAAAGGAACATTTTAGATTCTTTCCAGATTAGTCTTGCTCATTTTTTTTTCTTTTTCAAATGCATGAAAATACTTTGTTTAATTCAGAGCCTAAAGTTCTCACATATGAAGTAGTCAGGAGCCGAGAATGTCACCATAAAGCCCATAGCTATGGCCAGAATGGTAACAGCCCACTTATCCAGTTGCCTCTTCCAAATACTCTGCTCATGGTATTGCCCTATCGAATGAAGTTGTTTGCTTTTTTCCTCAGAGGTTTACTTATCAACTTGAAAGATCTACAGTTCCATTCAAACTTGGGAGAAGTTCAGTGGTGGTTCTTTTTATTGATGATGGTGAAGATAAGAACCCCAGCATGCTTCAAGGTGTTTCTCCGGCAGCTGATGAAAAAGATTTTGTGATACGGTTGATTGTAACAGTAGGAGTTGTTCTTATGTTCCTGGGCAAGCAGACTTCTCTTTTTTTTAAAAAAAAAAAGAAAGGATTTTTTCATGACTGCAAGTATGACTAGGCAGTCTTTAGAAAAAATATAGCAATACTTACTGTTATACCTACAAGTTATATTTTTCATATACCAATGGGTTAGATTTCTCCATCTTCCTGCTTTCCTAGTATTAGAAGGGACACAAACAGCAAGGACTGTGGTTACACTTTTTATTACTGTTTACAAGCTTTAAGTGATGACAACTAAACGAATAATTATTTTCGGGTTTTAGTATTAAGGGACAAGTCTCAGCGCAAACAGCTTGGAAATGTCATCTCTGAGGATGCTGTGAAAAACGGGGGTAGCATACATACAGCAACATTAATAGTTTGTTAATACCTTGAGACTGCTATATCTATGTAGATCATGAGGCTGCTGCGTGGGTATTCAGTACCTGTGCATCTCAGATAAATACACAGTCATAGCTGTTTCCCATGGCACTCAGAAGAAATTTATTTAAGAGTGAAACAGAGTGCAGGTTATCAACAGATGTGGGGTTTTATGTATGTTTACTACCCGCAAATTTTTGCCATAGGTTAAATAGAGCATGTCAACCTCTTATCATCCATCTTTTATCTTTGTTCTGCAGGCTCCAAAACCTCTGGGGTTTCTCATTATTTTTCCTTTAGATTGGATCTGGAAAGTAATGCAAACCTAGGAAAATACTAAATAGATCTCTGATTTGATACTCATTAAAATCCAACTTGGTAAAAATGACAAGCGTACTCACACTAACCTCAAGGCTGTACTGAAAGCTGCCTTTCAGCTGTCCGAGAGGTTAAATTCAGAGTAAGCACACATAATTAATGAGGTTGGTATTAAAGCCTTCATTTTTGAGAAGTCTGTTTTAAATATATATGCTTTCCTAGCTAATACTTTTTACAAATAAAATAAACTGTGATGCAAATACTTTTTAATACATATTTTATGTGAATTGCTTGAGCCAATATTTGGAGTTTAGGAGTCTATATTGAAAGCTGAACTCATTAATGCTATTAAAATGCTTTTGTCTTCTCATAATCCTTGAAGTCTGTCAAAAACTTCAAAGTTATCTGATGTCTATTAATTTTTTGTGGTTTTTCTAGCCCTAACTTTCCCTTCCGTGACACACAGAAGATTGTTTTCATAAAAACAAAGTGGAAGACCAAAGCTACTAAATTTCATTCTCATTTGTACTGTCTCAAGAATTGTACTGTTGTCTCCATTTTTCATGGAAACTTTTAGCAAGATTAATTAAAACCTGATCAGAAAATGAATAAGCTAAACACTTAAAAAATGGTGGTATAAAAATGCTGTTACTATTTTCAAAGTGCACCTTTGCCCATGAGCGCTTCCTTCTCACCCACCCCTTGGGATACACACAATCCTTGACAGCTACTCAGGGGAAGAGCTGCTTCAGCAAGTCCCCATCCTTTGCCAGACCATCTCCGTTCATCCATCGTTCCCCACACCGCCCGGGTTATGAGTTGTTCTGGACTACGCTGCAGAAAACGTTCAGTCCTCAGGTTTGCAGGTTCTAAGCTGCTGCTGAATTATTTTGATTGAAGCAGATTTGTTGTAGATGGTGTGATCAAGCCTCACCAGGCTCTGCCACCCCTGTATGCTGTGACTATTTGCTCCTACGTTTCCCTTTGTCATGGCAAGGACTCATGTGTGGCTAGTATCCTCAGCAGAGCAATTTGCCACCTCTCTCTGGCCTCCCCCTTACATACCAGCAGAATAAAAGGCAGGATTTGGGGGCAAACAATAACCATACTTAAAAGCTTTTCCTTTCCATAATTTATTTTTCTACATTCTTGTCCTAAGTACGTAAAGACTGCTAACAAGGTACAATTATTTCTTTTTTTTTCTTTTCTTTCTTTTTTTTTTTTTATGAGGTACAAAAGAATAAATAAGAAAGTTCCTATTCAAATGTCAAAATATTGAGGTAAATGGTAACAGACTTTCACTCCGACATTATGATTACTGAAATACATTGTCATGAATAGGCAAACAGTCAGCAGAGTTCTTTAAAAGGTTCAGTGCAAATTAGTTTCTGGCAAGGACTGTATGTTGTTCAAGGCTTCATTAAAGCTCTTCATTTAGGAATTACCTTAGCAAGAAGAAAGGGATGCTTTTTATCCTACAAAGCGCCTCATTTTGTAGGATACAGAAGCCTCAGAAGCCCTCCCAGGGCGTTGGGCAGCTCATTCTAGGTTGGTAGTTCAGGACATCATCTACCACTGCCTCCATCTCATGGGCAGCAACAGAATTAAATTTAGGAGTTTAATTCTAATCTGGAAGAGTATTTTATGCAAACATTTATTTTCCCTATTTTTGAAGGGAAAAGTGTATTTCAGGAGGTGTAGCACTGCGTTAGCTCACGTTTGTCCTCTCTGCCAATAGGTGGCACTAGCAATTTTCACATCCGAGTCTATAGAACTCAACCTTCAGTTTTCAGCCACCTAAATAATCCCGTATAAACATTTCCCTGTATAAAATGTTTTGGAAATACCACGAGCCGTATCCTTCAGTTATTTGCAATAGTGTCATTCCACTGTTTTGAGAGAAGTTGCTAAAGAAATATAATAATTATTTATGTTACTGTTCACATTAGTGATACTGGGAGACGTTTTGGGCTTTCTGTTTTCTAAGTTGTTTATTTTCCACCATTCTTGTATGATCTAATGTGTCAGAACCGTTTTATGACCTCTCTAGGATATTTACCAGAACATGAAAAAAGCTACAATTTAGCTTTTTATGCAGACTTTCCACAATTTTTCGCAGTCTTGTTCAGTGGAAGAAGGAAATGAAAGACATTTGCGCCCCGTCAGACGAGGTTTCTCCTCAGCACTGCAGTAGCATGGTGCTCTTGCTAGATTCCCTTCATGACGAATAGGGTCTGATGGTTAAATGTTCTTCACAAGGAGGATATACCTACGAACGAGTTCTTTGGCTCCTTTCCAAAAGAGCCGTGGTATGCTGACCTCTGGAGCACAATGCAAACAAGTTCCTGCTGGCTCCAGTGGGAGGTGAGCATCACTGAGAGCATCTGAGAGGGTTGCGGCTCTAGCAGGGAATGGAGCAGGAGAGCTTTTTTTTTTTTCTTCTTTTTAATTGACTCTGCCATTAAAAGGTCAATAGCTTTATGCAACTGAAATTTAAATAAAATATAACCAGCCTTCTAATGCCTCCTCTTTTGACCTTGCTGATGGTCAACACATTTTAGTGGACGGAGGTTACAACCGTTCTGTTGGCACCCAAGCAGAATCTTGTTATATGCGGTATTTGAAAAAGTGCACTTTAGTGAAATCTGACTGTGTGGGAGCCAAACTGAAATTTGAAACTGGATATGAAAGAGATTGCTATGAAGAAAAAAACCCCCAAAAACAAACAAAAAAAAAATGAAGAAAAAGATGGGAAAGCTCTTCATAGAAATGGAAAACCAAAGTGGAAAAAAAGGAGTGCAGGGATAAGAGCAGGAAATGTAGGATGAAAAGACAATTCAAAGAAGTACTGGAATGAAAAGGGAAGAAAACAATGCAGTAATGTCAATTTTTCAAACGGCACATTCAGCAAATAAATGTTATTGCCAGAAGGACATATTTTTCAGCATCCAGGTGGCAGCTGCTGAACAGCATGTTAACAGTTATTCTTATGTAGTAACAGTTCTCTCTGTACTTTGTAAACTGCGTCCCTTCTGTGAGTAAAGAAACAAAAGGTAAGGCTGGCCGAGCGCTTGCCAGGGTGAGCTCAGCCCCCAGCGCTGCCGGACGTGGTGCTGGAGCCGTGCTCACCTCTGCTCACCAACCCTGCTCATTCAGAAGGTCAGCATCGGTGGGCTTCACCTGGCTCACGCTGAACACATCCTCGGGACTTCTGGTTAGCTCAGACAGCCCAAACAAAACCCGGTCATAACAAAAAAGCACGCAGCAGGCTGTGCTGAGGGTACTATTTTACCTGAAACAATTGGTTCATGGAGAAACTGTCTCAAATCATTCAGTGATGTTCTCCCTCTGGGGCGCTTAAAGAGGATTGTAAGCCAGCCAGCATTATGGATAGCCTTCTACTTCTGAACCAGGCCAGCACAGAGACCAAACCTGGAAGCCCAAGACCTACCTCCATATTGGCAAACAGTAGAGGGAAGGTGCAGGAGAAGCAGCCATTGACTGCAGAGGCTTCACTGGTAACATTTCTGCTCACACTCTTCCAACACCTGAATTTATTTATTGAAACAGGAAAATCAGACCTCAAATGTAATGTGAAAAAATCACAGTATTTTTTTTCCTGATGGAAAGAAGTCCTTTTCGGGTCCTGCAACTGGCAATGAGTGCTGAACTGGGAATCACTGGAGACAGAGTAAAGAGACTGGGGCTCTGTGGAAGAGAAAGGGGAGAAAGGGGAGTTGCTGGGCAGAGCAGAGCCTGCAGCAGCCATCCACCAGCTGTACGGCAGCAGCTGTACCAAATGCTGTCACAATTCTCCAGCAAGGAACAGGGGCCTGTCTTCCTTGAGACCCGAGGTACCAGAGGAGGGTAGGAAATCCTTCTGCAGTCACGTAGTTTGTAACCCAAGGCCAGCCTCACACCCTGGAGCATCTCACGCCTGAGGAATAGGAGTGGGGAAAGGGGAGAAAGGCGGTGGGGTCCTGCTGGGACCTTGTCTGAGATCTCTTTCTCTGCACCCAAGGTGCTTCCCAAGGCATCTACGTTTCTGTTCCTTAGCAAAAAGAGTCTGGAAAGCTGTTTTCTGGACAATTTACTTTTTCTTAAAGTGTATCCGTCATTAGGCTCATGGCAAACAGAACTATTTCAGGAGGGGCCTATACTAGTGACCTTCTTTGGGAGGAAAGAAAAACCTTCTGTAGGAAGAGGGTGCCAGAATGAATCTCTGTCTTAGAAAAACTTTTGCTCAGCTTTGCCTAACTAATGGATTTAAAACCATATGTATGTATGTAAAATCACACACAACTACAACAGAACAGCATAAGAAAACAAATACCATGTAGCAAGCATCACACGTATTTAACACACTAAGAAAAATATGCTTATATAATATAGCGTTAAGCACAATATAGGAAATTATATAAACAAAATCAGAACACAGTCAAGCATATAAACTTGGTATTTCTCAGCAGAGTTTGACGGCACAAGTTGTTTTCACACTTCTTTGTGGGATTTTAACGCAATTTGCATTGACATCTGACAAATGATTGCTGAAAATATTTATATGATATTCAATATATGTTGCAAAGTTTTATAACAGACTTTGCAGTAGCTGTGATATTAAATTTGCATCTCCAGTCTTTTTTCAAATCAAATAACAACATTTTGAAAGCACTGAAATGATTACCAGGAAGAAGCATTAAAAAAATTCCAATTCATTTTGTATTTTCAAAGACCTCTGCTATTTTCCGAAGTCCCCATTTATCTCAGAATTTCGAGCTAGTTATGTTGTCAAAGCTTTCGCTTTTGATTAACATATGTCTTCCTGAATATTAATTCAAGTTTTGGAGAGCACATTTTCTTAAAATCGCTTCGCTCAGTTGTATGAAATGTCCTTTTAAGATGCTTTGATACCGAAAAAATTTTTGTGTTATTGACGTTGCTGTTTTGCTTTGTACTTAATGTTTTTGGTCACCACTTTTCAGGTACAACAGGAGAGAGTTCTTAGAGGCTAGTATTGCTAATATACATTGTCTTAATTCTTATTATTGCTGCTTCTTGTTACTCAAACGGGTCCATTAGTAAAACCTCTTTCTGTCATTACAGGCACTACAAAGGACTTTGGGATTTCTTATCACGCCTTGCGGTATTGTCTTTCGGCAGCCTGATTCTATACAGCAGGGCCCGGGTTCCTGCTGCCTTTGTGCATTTTCTAAGCACGATTTTTCCATGCCAACAAGGTACAATGTACTTCTGTGAACAGAAGTTGTGGAGCAGGCAGCTTTCACTGACCCAGTCCATCTGTTCTTTTCTGTTCTGCGTGGCTGGAACTCTGTTCCTTTTTCATCCTGGCCTTTGAACAGGATTTTATCTCCAAACCATGCTTTAAAACTGTTCTGGTCGTGACTATTTGCTTAATCGATTCAGATTTTTATTTATCATAATGGATTGATTAAGAGGTGTGGCTTACTGCATCACACTAGTGTGTGGAATTATTAGTTCTTAGTTTAAAGCTTATAAACTATATGATCGAGGATTATTCACTGCCATGATGATTTTGACCTCGGATTTTATGACATAAAATGCTGAAATTACTCCTTTTGCATGAAATAACATCCTGCTTTTCTTCTAAGCCCTGAAGATCTTGACAGAAAATGTATTCAGAGGCTTTTTTTCAGTAGCTTTGAATGTGTAGCACCTGTCTGCTGGCTAAGTTGGCAATCATTAGGAGCTGCAGGCCAAGCCTAGGGAATCACATAGCATGTACATTTTGTCAGAACAGTGTCTTTTCCTTAATCTAAAGAATACAAGGTTAGCAAAAATAAAATCTTCCTGAAGGTGAATTAGAAAGATGGAAACGATTAATCACTGAACATAGTTTTCTTCTCGTGTTTCTCTTTTTTTTCTCGTCCACGCAGTGACAGCGGTGTTGAGTACTAATTTTACAGACAGACTGGTTTTCACAGAGAAAAACTGAGCAACTTATTTAAGGTCACCAGGTCCTGATTTTATGAATTACTGGGAGCCTCATGAGAGATGTTGAAGCGTGTTCCTACTGGACTGAAGGAAAAAAACAAGCCTTAGCTCTCCTCAGAAACATATGCATTATGGATTTGTGACTCATCTGTACTAAAGTCAACATTCAGAACATACTGCTAATATACCAGAATTACACAGGGAGAGGATAGTTTTGTGGCTATGAAGAGAATTGCTCTCAGAAGCAGACAGTTTTTTTGTCTGAACTATCTTAATCTTCCTTTATGCTCATGGATAAACTTCTAGGAGTCAAAGTTATCCTGCCTGAGAATTTGGATTTGATTGTTACTGGAGTATTTTTAAATTTAGGTCATAATTGTTTATGCTTATTTCTGTGTCATTTCACAAGGCTTGATACACAGAACAGCAAGATTTTGTGAAAGAAAATGGAAATATAAAGAACTTCCCTGATCATCAAAGGACCTGTCCTAGCTTATTTTTGCCATTGCTGTGAAGTCTGCCATAGATGTAGGGACATGTCCTGAGGCACATCACATGGGTTACACCAAGGCAAGGAGACAATGAATCCTGCCTGGTGTTTCCTCACTTTCAAACCCAGCAACCGCTGTTGAAACATCCCAACTGACATCATCTTTACCATTAAAATACAAACCGAGGAGATGTTTCTAAGATAATCTCCTTATACCCCAAAACTTTGTTGAAGTTAGAGTGCACAGCTAATCGCTCTTCGTGTGAAAAGCCACTAAATAGAGAAACAGATTTCTTTTGCTTCAGTGGAATTGCCAAGTAATTTTCCCGTGGTCTTTTATGCTATTTAGATTGAGCTTCTTGTTACAACACTTTATTATATGTCATTAAATTCATGAAACATTGATTCATCTCATGATGCTGAGTGACTAGGTGATAAAGTGGCAGATGAAATTCAACGTTGATAAGTACAAAGTAATTCTCTCACAGAAAACCAAATCAAACTATACATACCTAATGAGGGGTTTTAAGTTAACCATTACAACTCTGAAAGAAGATCTTTAAGACATCTTGGATAGGATTACAAAAACATTATCTCCATTCTTAGAAGCTGCAGAAAGAGGGCAGTAGAATTAATAGCTTTTTGGTATGCCCACATCTTTACACCTTTCTGAACTAGGATAAAAAAGATACAGCAGAACTCTAAAAGGTACAGAGGCAGGCAGGAAAGATGCTCAGAGTTATAGAACAGCCTCCCCTCAAGAAGACTGAACTCGATCAAGCTCCTTGGTCTAGAAAAAGGAATGATTCAGGTATGATGGAAAACTCTCAAATCATGAGTGAAATAGAGGGCATAGGAAATACTTAATCAGCATTTCGACGAATATAACTCGAGGCATCAATGTCAATATTCATACAGAAAGTTTAAAAACAAACTACATACTCTTCCATACAGTATCTAACTTCTGAACTGCTGCCAGACGATGTGGATGCTAAAAGTTTACATGGTTTCAAAAGGCAATTAGGCATACTCTTGGAATAAAATTTAAAAAAATAATAAATCCATCAAGGGCAATATAAATGCAAAGATACAATCTCTGGCTTAGGAAGTCCTTAACTTCCTAGCTGCTGAGTCCTAGAGGTGGTAGAAGTGTGCCTGTATACTTGTGCTGTTCCTATACCCTTTCCTATGCATTTTACCTCTGTCAGATGTGATATAGGTCATAGAATCATAGAAGGGTTCAGGTTGGAAGGGACCTTATAGATCATCTGTTTCCAACCCACCTGCCATGGTCCACATGGCAAAGTTCAGTGCAATGAGAGGATTTCTCACATTAGTTCTTCTGTAATATTAATAGGATAGGAAATAAAAAAGCATCAACAGAGAAACAAAGCGATCATCGAACAGATTTATTATGCTGTGTTCCTGGACTGCAGTGTATTGTAAAAATGAGTCACAAATGGAGAAACTGATCAGAGATTTCTTGGGTCAGCTCATCCACTTGGACAAGTAAGACTGCTGAGAGCGAGGATCGATGACAACTTGTTCTGTCTGAGAAGTTGCCCCATGTGGCACATCAGCCACTACTTACACCATCACAGTTCTGTATCTCAACGACTGGCACAGCAGCTGGTGTTTTATGCATGACGAGTAGCTTGGTCTGAGAAGCAGAATGGAAGGCATTAGGGTTTTACCTTCAACCCTGGGGCACAACTTTGGCCATTAGGCTGCCTGCTTTGTGCAAAGTGAAGCTACCTGGGTTTCATTATTTCATAAGAACAAAACATCTGAATGCTTCCAGAGAAGCATATTTCTGAGAACTGTGCAGTGTTCATATTGATCGAAAGAACAGTGTCTCAGGACTGTATTTCCAAATTGACAGAGCATAGAGACATCAAATGCTGCCCAGGGCTAATGCTAAACACATATTAAATCTATGGTGACATATATACTGAGGGGCCCGGGGGTGCTTGCCAGGTCCCAGCTCTGGTGGTATTTGCTGGCTGTAGACTTATTCCATGCCATGCGTGGAAGGACATTGCATGAATGGAAGATGTTCTGCTCCTTCTCCCATGTTTTCACAGGAGGGACGCCCTTGTGTCACAGCTGAATGACATTAACAGGTAAATCACCCTGAAATGTGGGATGTGCTGTAAATGAACCTGCTTTCCCATTCAGGTGTAGACAAGATGAGATAAATGTTTTCAGACATGTAGGAGGAACAAACCAAAAAAGGGTAAATTTTGTCTTCCTAGTCCTTCCATCAAAAATTTTGGTAAAGACAGGAGAGCTACTACTTTGGACAGTTCAGGCATTTGTACTCAACATGCAAGTAAGTAGATCATACTCCTTGCCTGCTAAGCATTTCATATTATTACTTTGTGAAATAAAATCCACTGTTTTCTTCACAAGATTTGACTTGGGGCATAGCTCTGTGTTTTCTCTCTATTTGTAGTCCATAGGTTTTATGTGTAAACATAACCATGAAAAAAGGTCATCTTACCTAATTAATAATGTATTGTTATTTCTTCTGTTTCAAAGGAAACTGTTTACAATCTTCTATTTCCTGTGGGGTGTCCTGACCCATAACCAGTCTGACAAAAGGATTTGTTGATATCAAGTCTATTTTCAGGCATGTCAAATAGATGTTATTCTTACGTGTTATAAGAACTGGTTTTAATATATGTTAGTTTATATTGCAGAACTTTCAGAATCTCAGCAAAAGACAACTATGACAAAAATTGGGTTTTTCCACTTGATTTTATGAAATATTTTTAACTGATAATCAATTGCTATTAAAAAAGTTTCCTGTTGTATACATATCCCCTCAAGCAGTCACCTGGACTTCTGGATTCAGGAGATTAGTTGAGTTATACACAACACGATACATAGGAGGTGAAGCTCCTGTCAATTAGGAGACCCCTGGTAGGTGAAACTATACACTTTTCTTGAGCTTCTCAGGGAGGTTTTAATAATTCTTTAAACAGCTTTTAGGTAATTAGCACTGCTGAATGCCATTTCTTTGTATCTATAGAATATCCTTAATTAACAGAGAGATCCAGAGAATTTTTTTGAAAGAGCAATAGATTGGAAACTTTTAAAATATTAGACAAAGCTAACTTTGGAGTTGCACTGAAGTCTTACATTTGACACTTTAAATTGATCTCATTATTACAAGAGAGTTAGAAAATTTAATAGAATGTGACCAAAAAAAAAAGATATTTTACCCATCTGAATAATGTGGTGATGTGTACCTTTTGAAAACAGAAGATGGTCCTCCTCTGTCTTCATTTGAAAGGTTCTAAAATAATATTCCCATTGCTATTGAGAGGTGGTAGTGATTTGGTCTATGAGGGCATTGTAAGCGCACTGACCTGAGCCAAGCCATTAAACTTTGGCTGCTGTGCATAACTTGATCAAGTGAAGTAATTAAAGTTATTTAATATGCATTTACCACACATCAATCTGACTTTTTACTCCTAAAGTGAATTTTACAATAATGAATTGGAAGATTCACTTTTCCAGTGTTAACAAAAATAGTTTTGCATTTTGCTAATGTTACTGGTGATGAAGCTGCACATTATGGATAAAATGTAATATGGGAATGTGGAAAAATGTAATACCAGGATTTTTTGCCACTTGATGAACACTGAAAGGCATGGGAGTTTTTGATGCTCTAAACATAGGAGATAAGCAGTAAAGAAAGAGCAATATTTTGCTTTTGTAATAATTAAAATGTAAACTGGATGTTAGGTTTTCATTTTTCAGATATAAGACAAAACAGTCTGGGAGATATTAGCTGTAAAAATGCAGTCATCAGTAGTAAGCTGATAGGTGAAAAGGTGTGAAATAGTAAGACATCCTCAGGAACAAGAACCAGCATTCATTCCTGCATGCTATTTGGTAGCATGCTGAGGATGTTATGGTAAGGGACACTTCAGAACCTTAACCCTCCTACATCCTTCCTATTCAGGTGGCTTCCATTTCCCTCCAGTGCTTCATTTTCTATGCTGACTTTCAAACTTTTTAAAGAAAAATGGAAGCTTCTTAATTAAAAAGCAGCTGAAGATGAAAGCACTCATTTTATCTCATACTAATGCTCGATGAATGGCATCTATTGTTTTGTGTCTAAATTGACACTGCATAATAATTTAACACACTCATTGATTCTCCGCTTCCTCAGTAGTACTCAGACTTTCTACATAACATACTCTAAAATGGATAGCCAGTGGAAGTAGGCTACAGAAAATGGTATAATGGCTCTTATTCTATGATCACAAGGAATGGAAATACCTGTCCTTGTTTTGAAACATTCCTTCCCTTTTAGCCCTTTATTAAGAGAGACAAAGCTGGTAAGAAATGGAAGCTGCAATCTTGCCAAGAAATTGGATAATCTTGCCAAGAAATTGAATAATCTTGCCAAAAACAGTACATATAGCAGATCTGTTTACTATTTGCAACAGCTAAATTTACTCCATTTTCCTGTTCAATTACAGCATGTTTTTCTCTTGACATCTGTAAGTGGGATGTTGTGTTGTTAAAAGAAGAGGAAGGGGGGAAAATGAGCAAAATTTTCCAGAAGGAGAAGAACAATGAACAAATACAAAAAAATTAAACCATATAGAAACAGCCTGAGTGATTTTTTTGCATAGGTTTCAGGAAGGTGCACGGCTGCCACTGTGAAAATCATTCATCTGTTATATGTAAAGTGCACTTAGCCATCAAAAAATCACTTTTTTGCACACGGTAGGAGGCAGACACATCAGTAAGGTAGGCTGGGGATGGGTCTAGCCCACCAGTTCTCAGTTCTGCAGCTGGGAACCTTCACATTTTCCTTTTGGAGTGAGACAAAAAAGAAAACATACCCAAAACCACCACAGTGTTGCACTCAGTATAGGCAGCAAGATGCAAATAGACAGTTATTTACACCTTGTTGGACAGCCCGGAGGGACACTGTGAATCTGTTTATTAATATTAAATTAAATAGTGGACTGGTTTATATGCATAATCCAAAATGTTTACTTAGTGGCTTGCTAGCCACGGTCATTGCTATTAGGTGATGCCAAAAAACGTTCACAAAAAGTAGCAAATCTTTAAACTTGGTACTCTCAGAAAAGAATACCTGCTTCATACGTGTGCTAAAAGAAGCATTAGCAAAGCAGAAGCAGGCAGATCCTTTCTTTCCTTGTCAAAAAATAGTCTTAGAAGAAAGTAGGATGAGGACATGAATGTTACTTACTTCGGAATGAGCTTTCCTCGTGTATCTTGGAATAATACACTTGGTCTTTGAATAGTCATTCTGCAGAAGTCTGCATTGTTTAAACTGCTGTATCTCGAAATTTTGTCAGATAATAATCCATATTAGTATACTGAAAGTTCTAGATAAAAATAATCTAAGAATCAAAGCAAGAGCAACAAAACAGGCACAACATCCATTGCTAATACGTTTCTTCAGCTATTCACGAGGCTATGGATTTTGTTTCTGTCATTTCAGTTATACTATCTCCATTTCATTTCCTTCCCACTAAGAGGATTATAGCTCCTCTCTAAAATTAATTTAGTGTCTGTGGATAGTTGCATTTTGCTAGGTCCAGTCAGTGAGGCTAATTTTACATATTGATTCACATCATTTAAATTAAGAAGGAACCCTTAGATTATTTAGTCTGATGTCCTGTATCACTTGGGCCATGTATTTTTCCACAGGTGTTAAACTTACTGGTTGTGTATAAAATAAGCGTTTCATTGAATAAGACATAGAATAGTGAATCCATTTTCTTCAGTATATTATTCACTACTTAATCACATTTGCAGTCACAAAATAAAGAAATAACTGTCAATTTGTGGCCATTGATTATTGTTTAAGGGCACTCTTAGGATTTGTGTTCCTTGCATTGTACTTTTTTAAAACTTTAAACTGTTTCTCAGGAACTGGGGGTGTGATGTGTAATTATCTTCCATCTGTCAATATCTTTTTAAAATATAACATTAAAACTGTTGCAGCTTTTCCATACCATGCTTACAAATTGCCTATTCACTGCTGCCTGTTTGGGCAGTGAAAATTTCTTATGCCATTTTTGTTCATTCCACATCTTGGAAGCTCATGTTCACTTCTTTGGCCTGTGAGATTTCTAAACCAATTTTGGACTCGTTCCTTTCCCTCACAGTCTCCTATCCTATAGTTGTCATGTCTTTCCGGACGTGGAAGTTTGCAACTGGCTACATTAAACTTACATGTGGCTCAACAAATTATGGAAGAATTCAATTTCTCTGTATCACTGCTCTGAACTCACAGCCATTTATTTCTCTTCCAGTGTGGCCTATCCATTTTATAATTAAAAATAAGTATTATATCATATTTACTCTGAATAATGACTGGAAATGTTGAAGGCTGTTGAGCCTGGGTGGAACCTTGCCCATATTCCCTGACAATTCCATCTGACAGTGGCATCTGAAAATCTGAAACATGGTCCTATTTTTAATATCAGAACATGGGGTGCTTTAAGTCAAATGCCTGGTGTCATTAGCTCTAATAATCAAACCTGGAATTTTCTCAAATAATTAAACTGAACTGTTTAACAAGATACATTTCCTAGGAAAGCATGTTGATTGCTTAGATTATATTCCTCCTCTTTGTCTTATATTAATTATAGTCCTCTATATTCATAATTTTTGAATCCTGTATGTGCTCTCTCATTATTTTCCCCAGGGCTGATGTCTAGCTAACCTGCCCATAGTCATGTGGGTCACCCAGCACACCCTGGCTGAGTGTTTGCAATGGCATATTTTATTCATTTATATTTTCTCTGACATGCCGAGACTTAATTGAAATTGCTAACAGTGGGTCAGAGATCTCTTCTATCTACAATCCCAGTAAAAAGGATTGGTAATTTGAAAATGCTTTCTCCTAGTAAAGCCTCCTCAATTACAACTGGAAAAGCTTTGATATTATCAAATCAAATATAAACCAGAAAATCTTACTGCATCACTATGAAGAATCAAGTAGTGAACTATATTACTAAGTAGAATTTTTTTAGCCCAATTCTCGTTTCAGAACTTCTTTTCTTGTCTTTTGCCTACCTTTTTTCTTCTTTTTTTTTAACGCACAATCCTCTTAGTTTCTTTTGTGAATTTTTTGGCAGTTTTGCTTACCCCCTGCTCCTGTATCTTCCCCTTTGTGTTTATGTTTCAAATTGCTGCCCACACCATGTTGTGAAACAGCTACTACTTTCAGACAGAAATGTGCCCTGGTGGTTTAAATTTTATATTTTATTAATCTTGGTAATTTAATTCTCTTGAAGTACTTGTGGATGATTCTAACTGCTCAAGAATGTTGACAATGAAATCATGTCAGTGATTTGGCAACAAAAATACATGATTAATTTTTATCCGGTCACTCCTTCAGCATCCAAAATATTTGCAATGCATTTGGCATAATATTTTCTCTGTCAGAAAAATGTTACATATAAATTTTAGAAACCTGGTGTAGTGTTACTGTACCTTGGAAGTCTTATGCAGTTGATTTTTGAATCCCACCAATATGTGGAAACATAGGATAAGGATGATAAAGTAGAGAAGCCACATCTACTCATTCCCATTAACAGAACTCTTTAGGAGCAAGCTAAATATCTGTAAGGAATGACATGGGTACGGTTGATCCTGTCGGTGCAGAGGGACAGTGAGAAGCATTGAGATCTCTTCTGAGCTTTGATTTTTAGTCTTTTGGAAAAGATTGGCACACTAGTTTATCTTCTGTCCTATAAAATTAACTTAATCTTCTTGCCGTCAACTATAAACCCTTCTTTTACATTTTCTGTGACCAGATTACTAATCAAAATTCAGAAAACACTGTGACAGGGCATTCATGAAATTAAGGGCTGCAGCATGATTTATCTGTACTTAAGTTTCTTCTTTTCTTCTCTTCAGTTATGAAATGTAGAGGTATACCGAGTTTTATCTGGTTAAAGTTAAGCAGACAGGTCAGACGGTCACAGAAATCCAGACTACCGTGCCCTGTGGCATTTCTAAATCAAGTGCAATACACCTCTCAGTACTTCTGGAGCTTCTGGAACAGATAAAATGAAGTGAGACCAGGTGAAGGTGGTAACTAATTTATAAGCTTCGCAGAAATACTTCCATCTCAAAGGTTATGTCAGACATCTCGGAGAGGACAAGTGAAAGAGAAAGGAAGAAACTATAAAAATAAAAAGTACAAATCACAAATTCAGATCTAGGAGCAAAACCTGGCTGTTTGACCATTTTCGTTTTGCTCAGGTCTGAAACTAGCGTACTGAGCTGGTACGGGAAATTAAGGATTACTTGAAAATCAAACAATGAGGTATCAGCCAAACCTTATCTACACAGCATGGTAATTTGTGTAATGGCTCATAATCAGGCTTCGTGGTGCTGGCATAGCTTTTCTTCTAAATAACAAGCTGGCTAATCCTTAAAAAGATGAAGACAATAAGTAGATTTGACCTAACTCCTGTGTTCCTATTGCAACAGCTACACAGGTTTTAAGTATTTTCTAATAACGTGCATTCATCTGGTAAGAGACTGACAAGCAGGCACTACTGACCTTATTTCATCCTCATCTTGGCTTAGACATGCACAAATCTGCTCATTCAGTCCTTAATGACTTCCCCACCACCATCACCGCAATTAAACAGTTATCTCCAGCAGGACATGGGAAAGTTTCTGTTATCAATACCAGGGGCTGAGGTCTGCCTGTCACTGTCTGAGGAGCTTGAGGCAATAAACCCTCCCAGGGCACAGCTGGGATGGTGACATAGGCCTATTCGCAAAATGCAGCACACGGTGCGAGAAAAGGTGGCTAAACCTCTTTGTAGAATGGATGTATGATTGGAAAAACCTTGGGTTTATTTTTGGACCTGTTTGAGCAGAAGAGCTGGACAGGATGACCTCCAGAGATCCCTCCCAACCTTGACAATTCTGTGACTCTTCTCTTCTGCTTGAAGATTATAGGGTGGGCAGAAAGTGTTTCTAGGTTGCTGATGATGATGGTGTGCTACTGGCTACTCATCAGGACCAAGCAGCTACATGGGAAGGAGAGAATCTGCGGAATGAAGGAAGGATGGATGGACAAAAAAGGGAACACAGAGGGGAATGACAGCAATGCTGCTGACTCCCGAATTCCAGGTGTATTTCTGTACATTTGTGCCAAACTGAATTAAGCGGATACGTAGTTTGGACTGAAACAACGACTGAGGTTACCTGTTCTTTCCTCTTGCTGCTTCTTTGTTCCTTAGATCACTTCACTCTTTCTCCACTGCTGTTGTGAATTTTGAGTCTTCCACAGACAGGTGACTTATAAGGCAGTCTGAGTGTATATGTTGATATGACAAAGTTGGAAAATAGCTGTTTAATGAAGGCCTAATATTTTTATTCTGATTGCTGCAGGTATAAATCTTGGCTACGTTGTCCTGTTTATTATTAAGTGTGCCTGTATGTTTGTGTTTATACATATATATGCATGAGTTTTCTTCTATTTTAGATTTTACTCATGGTATCCACAGTTGCTGCATATCTGAATCTGACTGTACTGACTACAGCATGATTAAAATTTATGACTTTACGTATAGTCAGAAATTCACCGTGTCCCTTTTCAAAGGAATGAAACTATGTATGCAATGAACAGACTTTTCCCTTTGGAAAAAACCTCTTGGTCCTTTTATTGGCTATTTATGTCAGGCTTCTAGGCCTTTCACCTTTTTTTCTCTGCTCTTAAGTGAATTTTTTGGAAACTAGGTGTCACTCATATCCTTAAACAAAATACTTCACCTAATATTGACTGTGCATGGAAACTGAACATGAAAGTACATAATTTCTGGGGTCATTTCCCTCAAGAAATGGAAAAATCTTCCCTTTTTCCAGCTCTTTGGCTTTCAGACTGTTATTTTCATTCAATGAGGTCACCGGATGAAAACTCCCTTGGTGAAAGCCTGTGTATCGATCGTATTTATGTCTCTGCAGATGCACCATTTTATTGCCTTACTCTGACATTTCCCATTGCTTCTTGAGCTGTGCTTTGGCAATTTACCGAGTTAGGTACTTACCTTCAACAACAGCAATATTCTAACGATGACACAGGAGATAATACATCAGTTTGCGCAATGATCATGAAAATACCACACATAAGTAAGATCAACATAAATAGGTGCAGATGAATCGTGAATGTCTCTGGTCAGGTTATGATATGATGAAATGTATTCTGTCAAGTGCAAATGCTGTTCCACAAGGGTATTATTAATGCAAGTAGATGAAAATGGGTATTTCTGAGGATGAGAAATGTCCTGAAGCTCTTTGAGGAAGTTCTTGTCCTCACTACCCAACAGCTACTGCAACACTCCATTTCTAAGAAAAAAGGAAATTTATTTTATCTTAATCTCAGTAATTTTTTTTCCAATTTTCTTACCACTTCAACTAAATAAAACTTCGAGATCTTCCCATGGCTAAAAATGATTTGTCTGAATGCATTTCTTGGTTGGGGGGGTTTATTGGTTTTTGTGTTTTTTTTTTTTTTTTTTTCCTAAAAAAAAAAAAAGAATTATTTAAATCCTAACAGATTTTCCTGAATGAGATTTTCCTGAATGGAGACAGGCCAAAGATGCATATAGCAAAGCATGAAGGGGGATGCTCAAAAGTGTGTAGTCACATACATTTGTCTATCCTGAGAGGCAGGTTTTGTATATACTTGGACAAAAAGTTTGATGCTCAAGTGGATCAGACCATTCTTAAGTTGAGGCTACAGACACATGTCTGAGCCTGAAAGGATTTTCAGCCTCTGAGCCCAGCTTTGGAAGAGTTTGTACAGGCATTCATTATTCTTAGGGCACCACAGGCCAATAAAAGCCAGTTTTGGTCAAGCAGTATCGGTTTTCTGTGTTAGAAGAGAATTGTTATGTAAATTATGTAAATTATTGCTCATTTGTTTCTCTGCAGAATCTACACTAGGCCTCACTCCTATGGAAAAGAAGGCATGTAGGAGGAACTGAAGGAAAAACATAACTGTTGAGAAAATCATAATTTCCCCCAAAAAATAATTCCGATAGACTAATCTTGTAAAACAGTAAATCTTGAATATGTTCAAACAAACATACTGCTCACTGGATTTTGCTATGAGACAGGTTGGTCTGAATCTGCAGAGCATCCTGTGGAGAGACAAGTGATAAATGCTGGTTTTCTAATGCTGATCTACTACTGCTTGATGTTACATTTTCAGTGTACAGAAAAATGATAGGGAAAGCTAAAGTAACCTGAGATCACCTCCTGCACAAATGAAACTGTGAAGAATGCTGAAAAAGGGAGTGGTGGCTAGCTTAAGAAAGCACAGAATCATTTTAGGAATCTGTCAAATAACCTAAATATTAAGACAATTTAGAAGCAACAGTAAAAAAAGAAAAACTATCAACTCCTACAAAACGAAGAAGGTTCATCATAGAATGGTTTGCATTGGAAAGGACCTTAAAGATCACCTAGTTCCGAGCCCCCTGCCATGGGCAGGGACACCTCCCACTAGACCAGGTTGCTCAAAGCCCCATCCAGCCTGGCCTTGAACACTTCCAGGGATGGGGCCTCCACAACCTCCCTGGGCAACCTGTTCCAGTGTCTCACCACCCTCACAGTAAAGAATTTCTTCCTAATATCTAATTTTATCTTTCAGTTTCTACTGAAACTGAAAGTTTTATGTAAATCCTTTTGATCAAAAGAAAGCAAAGCAAAAGAAAGAAATTACATGGTCTGTTGTCTCTTAAGATGCTGTTTTTTTCAAGACTGATCCCTGGCAAGCTGCAGTAACTATTCTTTATTTCTATGTAAATCCATCTGTATTACCTGCACACAGAGAAGTGTTTTAGTCTCTCAGTGCTTCTAGACCCATGAAATGACGAGGCAGACAAGGCAACTGAGAATTTGAAGGCTGCATATTCTGACCTGGTATTGGTCTTTTTAAGGGGCACCTCGGGAAGTACTGGACTGTTTTGTTCTCTGAGAAACTTGTGTATTAGGAAAAGGTGCTTCTCTCCTTAGTGTCAAAAAACATAGATGCAGATTACAGATCATGCCAGCACTTTAGCTGAGCTAGTAGGAAAAACAGGCTAAACCCGATCCTTGAAATAGATTGCTGTGTGGAGGCTCAGTAGGAGTCTGTCCACATGGTCATACAGGATGGATCAAAGCCCATGCAGAGGTTTGTTCTCACAATGGGCTTACATCAAGCACCACGCTCTGGAAGAAGAAAAGTTCAGGCTCTTGGTACTTGACTTGCTTTTTGGCTGGCCCTCTGTGGGCCGTGAGCCAGCGCTGGTGGGGCAGATTGCTATTCAGCTGGGCTCCCCAGCATGTATCCTGAGCATAGCCCCAAGCCCAGGTGGACATTTCGAATCAGAGCTATAACAGGCCTGCTACAGGGAACAAAACTGTGCTGGCACAAGAGCTCAGCAGGTTTGCGCCTTCTCTCAAGGTACCTTTCACTCACCTTGTAGGGCAGATACGACTTCAGAGAGAGAGAGGAGCAACAAAAAGGCTGAGGATGTCATATCAAATTGTACTATGAGTACATCAGTTCAAACATCGCCTCTTACAGAAGTATAGCAAGCCATAGAGAATTCAACCATACAGAAATTATACCATGAACAACATCAACGTGGTGTACAATAAAAATTATACTACACTGTTCAAGAAGGAGAGCCTTCTTACTGTTTCCTCAGTCTGTCTGGTTTTTCCTCCATGCTGCTTTTCAGATCACTATACTGGAACTCATATTTCATGATCATTGCAGAGATTTGCAAATCTCTCTTTAGTTATTTAGGACCTGACAAACCCTTTCAAATTTTTATCCTAAATACCTGCAAACCATGTAAAAGAATAAAGACAGAACTGCATCTCACAAAATATTACAATGTTTCTGTAATTTTTAAACCGAGCATCCCAAGAGGAGTCTCTGTAAGAGTCTTTGTATAAAAAGAAAAGAAAATAGTAACCATAAAACCCCTTACCTATTAAAGTTAAAGTATCTTCTATTGATCCTGCAAATAAGTTCATCAAAGAAATACAAAGTGTTTAAAATGATTTCTGGGTAAAACGCTGCATACCATATTGCAATATAAATGGTCCCCAAATAGGCATCTTTAAGAAGCAGCACAGAAAAATAACTCATTAGAGAAACTATTTTAAAATAGTTTGTTTCTTCATTGAGGGAATGTGGTATTATTGCCCTAGAATGATTTAATTCACCCTAATTATATTCTGTTTGATATCTGCAGCTGTCTTGGAAGCAGGCTTCTGCTATGTAAATCCAAGAGATATTTCTTGTCTCATTTGAAACCCCAACGTGCTCTAATTTTCAAAGGAATTATAAGATGGTCTCTACTTATGCTCATTGAATTTTTCAGAGGAATTTCAAAAGAATACACAATTTTCTGAACACTATCACTTACATAGACTCTATTCACCCTCAGCTTACCTCATATATGTATATACATAGAATACAGTATGTATTGACACTGCAGTCTTAGTAAAAAAGTTGTGTAGATGGATGATTGTACGTGACCAGAAACATCTTTGTTTGGAAATGTTCGTAGAAAACATTAGTAAAAATCAGCTTTTTATTCTGTCTTTGAGTTTCAATTTACTTCAGAACAGATGTGAAGTTGTCTCTTCAGCAACTTTTCAACACAGTCAGTAAACGGCACCATTTTGGCTGACGTCGAAGGAGGAGGAAAAGAGGATACATTTGTGCCAAAAAATTAATGTTGTATATGCATCCTTCAATGTCTTTGGCAGTAGCTGTCTGTGTTACAGTGCCATATTGCATAATACATGTAATGATGATATGCAGGAACTTGTAGTTAAATATTGGCTCATGGATGGTCACCAGAAATGGAAATCAGCAAACATTGATATTTATTCTGGAATATCCCTGTCAATTCCAGGCAAGATAGCAAAGGGAACTGACATGGTGTCAAAAACTACAAGTGTGTCTAAAGTGCGTGAACAGTCAGTAAGTGATGGTTTCCTGCTGCTCTCCACAAATTACCAATCAACAAAACAGAGCAGTTTGCTTTCTCCTAATCGGAAGGAAAATGCTCCCTTTAGTAATCTTAGCAAGAGTTACAAATTGTTTAGAGGGAAAACAAGGGAAATAAATGCTTTCCTTCAAATAAAACTAACTTATAAAGTAGAATGCTAATCAGGGATTAGAAATTTAATGTAAATGAAGCTTTATGCTTTGGAGATAGAACTTGAGCAGAAGTTAGGTAATGATTCAAAAGAATAACCTACAGACTTCCATCCACAATTACTACAGTTTTTACCAGATTAATTCCTTAGGTAAATATAATTCTGTTTTGATGCCAAACCATTTTAACAGGACTATCTTGTAGCTAAATTGAACATCAGGAGTCATAAAATGGTCACCTCCCACATTACGTCTACCAAAGAGGCCAGTTCATTAGACACAGTCTTAGACTACCCAGTGCTTCCCAGCTTCCCACTCCTCCAGCTGAATATCATAACCTTTGGTCTAACACAGTGAGATTCCAATGTGTGGCCCAACTCAGTTCTGAACTATATTCTGCTATGGTGTCAACAGGAAAAATGAAAATTATTTATCTGCCCTGTAGTTCCCCTCCCACTTGACCGTAAACAAATGCATAGCCTGATCAGACAGTTGACCACGGGGGTACAAGAGGTTTGATTCCTGCCCTCTATTCCCAAATCTCCCACACAATCTCTGTTACACTCCATAAGCTTTTGCAAAGGGGCAACACCACCAAAAATAGGACTGATCATGTTCCCCTTTGGAAGGAACAAAGTAGAAAGTCTGGTCAGTGGGTGCCAATCTGCTATAGATGCCCAAACCTCTCATCCTCAAGTTCTTAAAATAAATCCTTCCTTCACTGCTAGTTGCCTATTTTGTCTGACTTCTGCTCCATCCTGCCATGCTAGTTGCTATGAGCCCCTTCACAAAGTTCCCAAGCCTCTTCATGCCATGAGTAAATGATATTACACCCTGAATTGAAAGTTCAGTTCAGTACATAGGTTCATGGAATTAAAAGTTCTTTTGTGGACATGAAAATCAAAGAAAGGCTGCAATGATGTTAACATATACTCCTGAATATCCTGAAATTAACTTTTGGGGACTGGAAACTTCCATTCACAAAAGAAGACATCAAAAGTTATAAAAATATACTCAGCATCCAGAAATAAATGGCACATTGGGAAAACAGATTAAAGCTAGAATATTTTAATTTTTACATATTTTTAATAAAGGAAGCATCATAAATTTTAAACACATGCAAGATTATTCTTCAGAGAGTGTTTGAAAACTACATTCAGGGGATGATCTGGAAAGAAATCAAACTCAGACATTTGCCAATGAATTGTAGTGTACAAAGATCTCAGGACTCAGAGTTAAAATTGTTTTCTGTTGAATTTTCAACCTGGATTTCCCTTTCTCTTAAGTAAATGGGCAAAGAGCATAAGTAAATATAAGTATATCAAACCACCTCTGTTTATAATGGCATGCAAAGCTGAGAAAGGAATGCAGGAAAAGAGTAAGGACTCAACATCTGTGGAAAATATTGCATTAAACAGATGCAGTTTAATATCTTTCCTAAAATATTCCACTTCATTGCATATGAGCAACAGCAAATGCTGGAACTACAGAGAAGTTTACTGTGACAATAGAAACTCACTGTCAACATACAAAAAAGCTGTGACACGGTAAGTGTAATAAGTTCTTCAGGTGAAAGTCAGAAATCTAGCAGCTATAAATGTTCACCTTATGTTTAAATCAGTGTTAAAACTGATTGTAAATTAGTTTTACTATTTAATCAGTAAATATTAGTTTTAATTAGTTTTAATCCCAAGTAAATTAGAAAGATTTTGCTTGCTATAAAGCATTTTCTGCTGCAATTTATAAGCACATCCCAACAGAGAAAAGTGTAAAAAGTTTCAATGGAAACCTTTTATTTTAAAGTTATGATTTCGATGATTTATGGTGATGGCTTTCTCCAGTTGTCAGGTATCTCCTCGGTTCTCGACGACTTTTCCAAAATTATAGAAATTGGCCTTGAGAGGACCCCATCCAGCTCTTTCAGCACCCTGGATAGCTTCCGCTGGGGGCCATGGACTAGTATAGGCAAAGTTTTTCCAAGTAATACCTGATTAGATCCTTACCCACTGCTAGTGGTTCTTCTCCTGAAATCTTATCCCTAAGCACAGGGCCCTGTGGAAGACCTTGTTGGTGAAGACTGAAGCAAAGAAGGAACTGAGCACATCAGCCTTATACGGCATCTGAGAATGCTCCAAGAAGACACTGAGAGCTGGGACTGTTTAGCTTGGAGAAGAAAAAGCTTGGAGGGATCTTATTGCTGTGTATAATTATCTGATGGGGGTGGAGGGGAATATATAAGATAGAGCCAGCCTCTCATTAGTGCTATCTAGAGACAGGATAAGAGGCGATGGGCACAAACTGAAATATAAGAAATTCCCTTTGGACTGTTTTACTGTGCAGATGGTTGAACACTGGAATAGGGGGGCCAGAGAAGTTGTGGCATTTCCTTGGAGATGTTAGAAACCTGACTGGGCATGGCCCTGAGCAGCCTGCTCTAGGTGACCCACCTTGAGCTAGACAGGTTGTACTAGATGATCTATGGGGCTGCATTCTAGCCTCAACCGGTCTGACATTCTGTGATTCTGTGACAGACACTGCTTAATAAATTCGTGTTGCCAGACATGACTCTTACAGTTTATGTGATAAAACACTGTCCACTCATTTTCTACTCTCATTTTATATTTTTATACATTGTAAGAAAAAGTAGACTGGAATGCTCACATGGTTAAAACGGTTTAAGGGAAAGGTGGAACATAACCTATACACACTTTACCATCCGTCCCTTTGGTGAAAGAACAAAAAGCTCTTCTGTGTAAAACTTCACTTAGAACAATTCTTACTGTGTTGCCCCCCAGGACCCTTCATATGTGCACTTATCCATGATGGCAGCATTCCTCCAGACAACAGCAGCAGCTGATATAAGGTAGGTGGGGATCTTTCTTCAGCAGATATGTAAATTTTATTTTGATGAAGATTTTACACTATGTGTCCAGAGACGAATGGCTTGTACTTTTCAAATTCCCATGGCAGACAGAGAGTCTTGCTGAACAGACTAGTCTGCTTTAATCTCAGGCTCAGCAATTTGCCAGGGATTACATGATTGTGACTGCATTTGTACGTAAATCAGGACCTCATGAGACCCTTTCACTTGTATGTCACTTACAAGAAGGAGAACTAATGTAATCTCAAGCTAACGCCATATATTTGGAAGACTACATGCAAAATCTTTGACCCTCTTTTGAAAAGTAGCCTGTGACAGTGGTAGAGGATGGTAAACAGGATCTACAGAGCACAGAGGTGTGAGAGGAAAGCAGGTGGGAAAGATGCACAGATGTCTGAAACAGAATTTCATTATGATCTTTGTCACGCCAGAGGGAAATAAAGATGAACATGTAAAAATAATCTGTTTTACTGTGCAACTCCATTAGGATTCCAAAAGAAGATTAATTAATTAAATGACATTCTTTGACATGATTCATAAAGATAGGCAGCCTTAAGCTTTGTGAAAAGCACAGCTTTGGACTATACAAAAAAAATGAATTACAACAAACACATTATACACAGCAGGGGAGAACTTATACAGGTAAAATTAACTTATTTTTGAAAAAAAAAATCATGCAAACAGATGCGTAGAATCTGTAGTATTGAAGTCATTGTACCATCTCCCTGCAAGAGTTTTCTTCATGATTCATCAACCTTTCATTGATATATATATGTAAGTGCAAATTTGTCAGAAAATAGCATACACGACTTAAAATGTCTGAGATGTCTGAGACTCGGAGAATAGGCTTACAAACAGGATCCTAGCTTTGCAGAGTAGCGGGGAGCTGAGAAGTTGCATGCTGGAAGGAACAGGCATTAGCAACCAAAGACACTTGGCTGTATTGTTAGCAGACTCATTTGCCATCCTGTGGTGCTGGGATCATATGAAGGCCTGACCAAAAGTTATCAATTACCATGCAAACTGTTGCTGGTAAGAGGTTGTTTCAGGAGCAGCAGTACTGATTTTTACGTACAACAAACTTTATGGTCCTGTCAGCACTGTTGGTTTGGCCGCTTATTAGTGCAGCAACATTGGTGTGAAAATGTTACGTGCTGAAGAATAAATGATTCTGTGGGTGTGTACACATATATTCAGTGGATGGCAGGATGGGTTTGTAGCACAAACCGATCTGTTCTGGAGATATAAGATAATATATACTCAGCAATAAATGCAAAAGTAAGATACCAGTTACAGGCACCCCCTGGGTGCTCAGCTGTTCTCTGGGATTATTGTGGTTTGCTATACTTGACATGCAGTTTTGACTACTAAAAATGCAACGTGGACTTGTACCTGTGCTCAGGTTTGTTTATTGTTCCCGAAAAAAAGGTTTTTTATTTCAGCCAGCTTTCGTCTTCCTTCTCAGCCTACTCACCCATCTTCTTTGTTGCTGGATGGACCCTCTGCACAGGACCATTTTTATTCTGTGTTGGCATAGTAGCCTGGCAAGCGTCTTAGGTGTTTTTGGCTTGTGCACAGTATTACAAAGTAGGTTGTACAACAGATTATTATGTAATTTGGCATGTGGTCCCAAATCTATAAGGAAACATACTAAGTCACATAAGGAAACAAAACTTTTGCAAGGAGTTAGAAAACACACTCATCTGAGTACAATTTAAATGATTTACTGGAATTGCAGTTTGAAGCATTTATCTGAAATATACCATACTGGACTGTTAAGTCTGTCTGCACAACTGGTCCTAGTCTTGGTGTTCCTTAATAGTTTTGCTTTGTAGCTCACTGTTAAAAATTCAATTTTCATTTCCAGCTATTTCTCCTGAAGTGCTCAGGCTTCTATACCACCTTAATTCTCATAGGCCAGGTATCTAAAAGTAGATATTCTATAAACTTTATAGGCCACACAGAAAATGTTCATTCACTTACTTTCATTTTATAATGGTTTGTTTTCTCTTTAGTTCTAATGTATGATTAGGAGAAACAGAAGTTTTACAGTTCCGTTAAGAATCATTCAGGACACATTTATCAATGTGATGAATTCCTTCTCATGTTCTTCTACTGGAAAAAGTAGGTCTAAGATCAACTAAAAGCAACAACACAGGAGAAAATTTCTAAGTTCACTGAACTGCAGGCATTGTAGGAAGGTCCAAGACAACTGGGATAGCATTTTTGTTACATGTAACACATACATATATGTATCTAAACATTTACAGAAAAATGTAAATTTTTATATATTTAAATAGTTCCATGACATATATAAATACATAAAGATATGAAAAATGTGTATAGTGAGTATATAGATAGAGATAGATAGATAGATAGATAGATAGATAGATAGATAGATAGATAGATATAAACAATCTTTTAGCCTTCTTGCTCTACCCTATATAAAACCCTCCTGAGTGCAAACAAAATGAAGTATCCATGAATCTTTTATGTTGTCTCCATTTATAATGATCAGTGGAGAGAAAAAGCTATACTATTATGAGTGGCAAATGGAATATGAAGCTGATAATAGAGCCATGGTAAATGACCCATCATATATATATGCATACAGACACACGTGCATTCAGCGAAATTCTAGACTGTTAATGCCGAGATAATTTTCTAATCTAATTACTTTGAGACACAAGTATCTACAGCAGTATTTCCTGTCTTCCAATTTTTATTTCATTGGACTAGTGGGACATGGGAACTGAGGTAATGTTTCGAATGAAGCCAACATAAATGTGAATTTTAAAGTACTTCAAATAATATTGTTTAAAGGATGTTTTCAGACTGTTCACTTTCTTGTATACATAGACAAAAATGGTGCTTTTGGCAAGAAATATAATAGGAAAATGTTTTCCAAATGCACAGATTTGTATGATTCGAAGCAGAGGAGAGCACTGCAGACTGTAAAGACAAAACTTCAGGGGATCCACGACTTATAAGAATACGAGGGAAGCGACGTTAATTGTAGTAAACACTGTTTGGTAGTAAAGACATACAAACTGCTCACAGTGGGAGGAAAACAGAGAATGGAAGTGCAGATAAGGCTGAAAAGGGTGTTGATGGAGGGAAGACTCATAGCTGGTAGTGAAAATCACAATGAAAATTATTCAACTACCAAGTAATGGAGCTAAAAGTTGCAGTTTACAGTAGACTGTGATGTGGGAGTGATACACAATTCACCTGAATCTGAAAATAAGCACAACTGAGCTTGACAAGACTATAATAAATGTTCGTTATTTTATTTCTTAATAACTTGAACTCATCTAGGTAACATTTCTTTGGTATTATGCGTTTTTATCCCACAGTCTGATCACATGCATAATGTTTGCCAATATTAAGGATGAAGACAAAAGAACAGTTAAAGTAAGTGAAAAGAACACCATTTTGTGGCAAACAGCTCCACAAAATATGACTCCGAGCAGGTACCAGAGACAAGATTCACTGCCCAGGTGGCACAAAACTCTGAGCAGCCAGAGCTGTATTTAAAACAAATGAAGAAAAGGCTGAAGAAAAAAATATCTCTTTTTTTCCTCCCTGCACAGAGGTTTATTCATGTTGCTTCTTCTTCCAAATTTCTGTTTAAAAAAGCACCATTTTAATTCGTCTAATCCTCTGAAGCAGAACTTTTGACACTTTTTAAAGAATAACTGTTGGAACACAGAACAGGGATTGAATATGTGGATGTGTGCCAGTTATTTTTCCACACCTAGCACCTGATTTACATATATAGGGCATAGGAAGAAAAGCAATGATGCAAAGGACAAAGCAGAAGTTGCTGGGGGTATATATTGCACTCATTTGCACCAGAGAATAGTTGTCTAATTCCACCTTGCACTTTTTATAATCTCCTGCTTAATATCTCTTATTTTATTTTTTTCTTTCTCGTTTCTCTTTGGTGATGCAAATTCATTCTCTAGCCAGAGCTAAGAAGCTAAAAAGATTTAGGTCATGATTAAACGCTCCAGCACCAATGACTATCAGTAGATGCCAACCTATGAAAAGGATTCAGTTTCTCAGTTAACTATGAGGATTTCTGATTGCACAGCCTCTTTTCATGTATTTTAGAGACATTCAGTGAAAATAGCATCGTTCCTTAGCTTTTACAGCTAGGAAGAGTAAATGGACACAGTTACTTGCATCTTAAGTTTGCAGTAGGCTAGGCATTTGTTATTTTGATTGGATATTAAATAATGACATTACAGTAAATTTATTTTCTGTAAGTAGTCAAGAATGAGGTGGTTAACTAGGATGGGTTTGTCAATAAGTTGAAACAGGCTGAATTATACAGAATGCTCACAGCTTAATCATGGACTGATAAAATGCCTATCTCTTAATCACCTCCACTGATAAGGATAAATAAAAATGCCCATTTACCCAGTTATGATTACTGGATACAATTTCCTCAATGAAGTGATATATGCCTAGAAAAAAAAACCCATTATAAATAAAGCATAACTCTTTCAAGTGGTGTATACTATTAAGATGGGAATCAGAAGCAAACACAAACCATCTAAACCGGTCAATCGCATTTTGAAACGCAGAGGAGTTTCTAGATAGCTAAATATAGCCTTTCATATGGGCTCACACATACACAGTAGGTAGCATCTTAATACCTAGGTTATTTTTAAACTCCAGCATCATACAAAAAATTAGCGAGAAAGAGATCCTTAAGCCGTGACTACATACTGCTGACACTGAAAGTAGAAAAAGCAGATATGGCAGCTATTGTATGAAAACATAGAGGTATCCACCTTTTCTACTCCAAGTGGTGCCTGAGAGCACTTAAAAGAAAGGCAAGGATCTGATACCTTAACCCCTCTTCAACCTGAAGAAAACATTTTCTTCAAATTTCACTTCTTCAGGACTCCCCAGACAGCTGAAGCTGGGCCTGAGGGTTCATGATGGAAGAAGAGGGTATGAGAAAAGCTGATTCCCAATCTCTTTGTGTGCAGTGCTGACAAGTCTGGGTTCCCTTTCCTTATCTCTTTCTGCATTTTACATGATACAGATGTTATATTGAAAATATAATGTTACTGTAAACTTACAGCCCTGATCCTGTTCTGCCTTCAACAGGAGCCACTTTCCTTAGGTCTCCAAGCATAACATTAGTTAGCTGACAGGTATTCGCTAACATCATCAAAGACATGAGCTGGAGTCAGGAACACAGAGATCAGGATCAAAGGCAGATGAACAGACAGGGTCCTCCTCAGACGTCGGTCACTGAAGAAAGAGGACTAACCCTTTGATCCCTCAGCCTTTATACTGAGCATGGGGCAGATGGGATGGAATACCCCTATTAGTCAGTTTTGGGTCACCTGTCCTGTCCAATCCTCCCTACAGGTGTGACCCCTCTACGTTTTTCTGTTTCCGACCCTTCAATGGGGCAATTAATGAAATTGTTTGTTATAGCTATTGGTTGTTATAGCAATAAGTATAAGCAAGAGGTTCTCTGTGTACCATTCCTTGGCACTAATTCTAAACAATTGTCTTATCACTCTGAGAACAAACGGTTTTTGGCACAATATGTTGTTAATTTCAGAGAGTTAGAAAAGGCCTAGCTAAGAAGTAAAACTACTGAACAGAAAGTTGGTTCTGTTTACCTCAAACCAGGACAACCTACAATATATTCCTGGTCCTTTCCATGTAACAAGAAATGGCTTCCAATCCCCTTGCACTTTTTTTTTCTTTAATAATTTTCACTGCAAGGATTTTTATCTGAATTTTGGTTTTCCTAGAAAAAGCTTCCATGAGGACACATCTGAGATGCTGTGAGAAATGCAGATGAGATGCAGATGCAGCCCTTGCTTGACCTAGGAAACTTCCAGCTATTTTATGGGAATCAGCTAGCTTGTGCCACAGTCTGGAAGATTTGTGAGTGTTGCCTAGGGACAATTCTGTTGATTAATTCCACTGTATTCTTGGTCATCAAAACAAGTCACCGGTAGCTAGAGCCTCTGGACTGCACATGTCAAGGCATCCCAGAAAGAAGCTGTTTGGTCCAAATTGTTAACGATGCATTCACAGAAGGGATGAAGTGGATCCTTGGTAGTAGTATTCAGTGTCGAGCATTGTGTTACTGGGTTACAGTAAGATTAAAGAAAAAAAGAGGAAAAAAAAAATTGTGTGCCAGCACAGATTAAAGGATATACAAAGATATTTCTTGAATTGTTTCCTCTTCCTCCCCTTGTAGGTTATGAAAATCTTTCCTTTAAAATGTAATGGGTGTGTGTCTGCGTGTCTGCATAGACTTTTTCTACAGTTTTCTATTCTTTTTATGTCTCGGGTGATGCCATCAAAGAAGCAGAGTACACATTTGTATTTGTTCAGCAATCCCAAAGCCTTTGCTTCATTTCCTCTTTTCCCACTGCTCTCAGCTCCCCCGTTTAGATACTGTTCCTCAAGAGTGCCATCTAGGCTGTGTTCAATACCTGTGATGATTTATCAGCAACTCTAACACTGTTACGATACAGAGGGTACATAGAAAACATACTAATGGGAGGAAAAAGAGGAGAAGGGTACAACCAAAACACTCAGAGGCTTTGGAAAAGATTCAAAAGTAAAGCTAGACAGACAAAAATATAAATTTCTTAGAGGAAAATAACATATCTAGGAGAAAAAAAAAAAACAACACCAAAAGGAACACAGATAGATCCCAGCAAAGAAAGCTGTTTCCTGCAGTCTTATGTGTTGCAGGTTCAACAAAAGCACAGTGTTAATAAGCTCAGGCAGAAGAGGAGGGTTGTCTAAGTCCTTGAGTGTGAAAGAAATCTAATATCTTTATTTATCATGCCTTTAGGTGCCTGCCAAATGTATTCATTACCTCCCAATAATATAGAGATAATATTTCAGCTGCAACTGTACAGTCTGCAAATTGAATGCAAGGCTGGAAGTGTTGCTGGTTGCAGACACACTTGTTAGGGTATTTGGCAAAAGAGCACTTGAGGAAAGTGCACGAGACATCAGTCTGATAAAAATCACTTGTCCTTGAGTCAGACAAAATATGGACTTATTGCCACAACCGCCGCTCGGGGGAAAAGCCTGCAAACAGATACCGATGCTGTCTGTATAAGCCTACTGCGATAGCTTATTCTCAGTCTCAAGTAGCAGTATGGCATGGGCTCCCTGAGTCCTGCATCTCACAGGTATTTCCTGATGTGTAACACATCTCTTTCTTAGACTCTAAAAACTTAAAAAATCAAGGATGAAGGTGATGCTTTATATTGTCTTTGAGTGAGTGGTGGCATTGAGAAAGGTGGTAAGGCGGACTATGGATGCCAGCCCAGCAGTTCCAGTACTGGGAGCCACAGCCATCTCCCAGAGGGAAGCCCGGGAGAAAAAAGCAGCTCCTAACCTCAGTGGTACCACAAGAGCTCACCCAGCATTGACGGGCACCGGTGAGGAAGGCGTCACAGCTCCTCAGGGCCAGGAAAAGGGGAAAGGGCTGTGTGTGACCTGGGTCTTCCCAGTCAAAGGCTTCTGCAGTGGTGGTGGCAGATGGGAGCAACAGAGCTCCAGAGGTTGAGGTAACGTATAGTAGGACTATTGACACCGATTTTTCACTTGGCAAGAAGGATGGTTGTTAGAGACTGTGAGCTTCAGAGGCAGGCATCTCTGCTGGTTGCTTCTTGACAGGGGTGGTTAGCTGGAAGTTGAATAAAAGAGATCCCTGGCAGTTGTAAAGTAATCACTAACACCTAAAATGCTTAGAGCTCCTCTTAATTTTCCCAGCAGAATATCTAGGCATTATAAGGTTTATAGACACCTTGTTTCTTTCTTGCATCCTTTGACCTCACTCCTCACACTAGCAGCGTGTCCTGCTCTACCAGACTGCACCTTCAGGAGATCTCCTTTCTTTTCTCAATCAGTCCTACCTTTTCTGGTTACACTGAGTTTAGGGCCAGAATCAATAACATAATTAAGGCATGAATAATTTAAATCCACCAGGACTGGTTTTGCTCTCTCCCAGGAGTCCATGAGAGTGACCATTTTGTAAACTCAGCTTTGCTTGGCCACTCTGCCACCCAGCAACAGTCGGAGTCACAGGACAACCTATTTTTCTTTAAACCTGTGTCTCAGCTGTCTGTGCTCTGTCAGTCAAAATTTGATTCTGCAGGCAGGTCTTATCCTTCATTGATATTGTAGGAGGTTTTGCCCAGTTGTTTTACTTCTCACTTTCCCCCCCCGATTTGATTCCAAAATACCTATGTGACATCTCCTGTTATATGAAACAAAATACATACCAGACCTGATTCAAATTACATTTCCTTTGATTTATAGCTGTTTAACTTCACTGGCTTCTGTCAAATAAGTGCTGATCTACATTACCTTGAGGACAGCTTCACTAACCATTATCCTAGGCTTCAAAAATCTCCTCTAAAATCTCTCTCAGGTATTATTGCTAAGTTAACCCACACCTTTAGTCAGGTTAGACAACCTGACTCATGTTAACAACCATTTTTTCCCCATCTGTTTAATAGCTCATTGAGTTTAAACGCAGATTCATCATTTACTTTTTACATTTCAACCAATTCATTCCACTAACGTCTCCCTGTAAAAATGAGATAACATGCTGTAACGATAAAAGTGTACCGATGTGCACTTTGCTGAATGTCTGCATTATGGGGGTTCTGCGTGTCATAGCTGCTGTGCTATAGAAGATGACTTGAAATAAGCCCTCTAATTGATCTGCACATCAAATGCTCTGAAAATGTAAAAGAGGGGCTTAGACTGTCAGTAGCTTGGCTAGCTCACAGCCTATTGTCCCCAGTCTCATTTCTTTAATGTGCATGGTGATAGCAATGGCTAAAATTCATCAGCTGTCAATGTCAATAAATCTCTAACACAACTCTAACAAAAATTCACAGCTGGTTGTTGGAAAGTTTGCTTGTCATATTGCTTTCTTGAATATAGAGTCAATAAGGCAGCGTCAGAGTATTTTAGCATAATATCTGCTGGGTCATTTGTGGTGCCCATTTTCATATGAAACATGCCTTTTCACCATCTCTGGCTGTCACAGAATTCACAGTGGTTATAGAGGGGGAAAAGGTTGGGAAATGGTTCCAGTGTGCTGCAGGCTTTCAGAGAACAGATGTCAGTTAGACATAAAAAAAAATAAACTTGGCTCAACTGAGTTTACCTTACAGACATCCTTGGGCTATTAAAAAAACCCATCCTTGACTCCTGTTCCCCATCACATAGAATTAGTGTGTTGTCGAATTCATGCTTGAACTAACACCACCGAATCTAATAGTCTTACACCAGGGATGAATTCGGCCCTTGGTCTGTAAAGCAATCTTTCCCCTTGTGTGAAACAAAAACACCATATGGTGAGTCCTTGGCTTGATATCCATAGCTGAGCTTGCTATCGTTCCTTTCTGATTCTGTTGGTGGAAAAGGTTAAAGCCTGCAGAGCTGGTTCAGTCAATGCCAAACCTGCAACGACAGGGGGTGAAAAAGGAGTTAACAGGGAGGTTCATCCATATGAGCCCTGCTGCTCATTCTCCAGGGGCCGCACATTATGCAGGCTGAGCTGTTTACTGTTTATGGAGTGATGGAGCTGAGCCCCGCAGAGAATCAGAGCAACAGTCCTCTCCCTAAAACTGTTCAGATATTCCTGTAGTTCAGTCTGTGAGAAATCCCTCCTCATAATCGCTCGGAAAAAAAGCAGTGCCTGAATAAGCTCCCCTTCACATCGTCTCAAATGAAGACCTTTGCCATAGGATATGGTCACCAGCAATATGGCAAGGACTTAGGGAGCCCAGTGAAGTGGCTTTGTCACAGTGCATGATGTATTCACACAAAGCCTGAGGATATTCACTAAAAATTCTACTCCCGGTGCTGAATCTGTAAGCAAGGAAGCTACAGTTAGCAGTACAACAATATACCTGCTGAATTTAATTGTCCAAAGGGTTTTTGCCCTACACTGGTAAAAACCTGTGAGAAGCTGGTATTACATGCTAGTGTGTTGCAAACTAGGTGGATTTGTCAATCTGACCACGTCAGTCTCTTCAATGCCTCTCCACTACTTTCCTCACTAACACCATACCTAGTGCAAACGCTCTGCCATGAACTACAGAGCCGCAGCTTTGCCTTTCACCACCTGCCTTGTAGCAAGATCAGCCCCTTCTTGGTCAGTCATGCCAACCCTTGACTCCCTCTTTGACTCTTTTTGTCTCAAGCATCGCTCCAGTTTCTCTGCCAAGCCGCCTGTGGAAAACCACTTTCAGATAAAAAAGGTCACGTTGATGCTTCCAGTTCTCTCCATGAAGCTGTTCTAACACATTCAGAAAGCTTCTGCTGTTGGCTCTCTAAATAATAAATCAAGATTGTTTTGTATGTAAAGATGGTTTTTTATGTAAAGAAAGATTCAAACACCCTTATATAAAAAGAATGGCACTGTTTTACCCCAAATTTTAGCAAGTACTGGATTCCTTTTGCAAAGAAATTAATTAGTCTTTCAGCGGGAAATCAATCCTTTAGGAAATTTTCATGCTGTTTCCAATCATGCGCTTGTCCCAGCTGAGTTCAGAAACATAGAGACAGCTCTTCAAACTCTGTACCATTAAAATTCACAGAGCATTTACGGCAGAAGAACCATTAAAAGATTTATTTCAGAGTTACTGATGGGCTTGTTTTTTCTTGTTTTTAATAATTGATGGGTCTTTTTTTTTCCTGGGGAATGAGTTTATACACTTGCAGTATGGCATAGAGAAAAATTCACAAAGCATAGCTCAGCTCTGGAGTTTGCTACCTGCCCTGGGCAGAGGTTTGCCCCTGAGAGGCAAACTTGTCTGGAGAGCAAATCTAGAATAAGAGCCCACTTTAAGACATCGAAATCCTCTCCTGAAGGAGCTCTGCCAGCCGACAACAGGACATGAGGATAGAATCCTCAGTGCTAAAGCTCATCTTTGTGGACACCCCTCTCCCCTCCTGTGGCTTTTTACTGAATAACCGCCTACTTTCACAGATTCCTGCTGCACTGGGTGCACTGAAGGGAAAAACAGGCTGTGTCAGTACTTATTTATTTTTCCTGCCAGCCTCCCTGTCAACCTGTGGTCTTCTGCTTTATTTACTACCAACTGTTCAGACCCTGCTCTGAGGGCAGAAAACACATCATTTTCCAATCTGCCTGCGAGATGAGAAGGTAGAATGGTTCACTTTTTACTAATCAGGACATGAAGGGCAGTTGAGATTACAGTCATGAAAGAAAACTATAAACACATTGAGCCCTACACGAGCAGGGTTTGAATGTTCGGGGCAGAGCTGCTGTGGCTGGGGGAGTCGCTGGTAAGAGTTACGATGTTTTCACTCCCTGGATGGACCAGTACCAGTGGAGGGTGAGCCCCACACCTTAGCAGAGGATTTCCAAGCACTGTCACATTTCCACGTGTCTCTGGCACATGCAGGACCATTTCTGCACTTGGAGAGACACTTCCTCATCTGGGTCAACACTTCCCTGTCCCTTTAGCTTGTCCCTGCCCAGTCCTCTTCTGACCTCCCTAGAGGTCTGTAACCCTGAATGCCATACCCTCTTCTGCAGATATTTATTCAACTCTTTGCATCCTTTATTCATCTCTTTCCATCCTGCCTCCTACTTTCAGCCTCACTGTCCTAGTTTCGCTGGATATTCCCCTCTCCCAGCATACTCCATGCCCCTGTCTAGACATTTTGCCTCGTGAGGCTGCATTTCCCCTTCTCGCAGGCGGCTGTGCTTTCTCTTGGGCTCCAGCAATAGCCACGCTTAAGGCAGTGGAAATTGCATTCTCAGAGACCCATTGCCCATAGTAGCCATGAGTAATAATTCCAAGGGAAAGACTGCTCATCTGTTTCAGAGGCAATTTGCAGACTCTTCAGAAGGAGGAACACTGGAAACATGTGAAAGACACTAAGACTTTTTTCACAGGTTAGTAAGTTGACCATCTTTTTGTACACATTCAGTGAAAGAGTTAATTTCCTGAGCCCAAAGCAGTCCTATTCCACAGCCTCTTGGTCTCAATGTAACATAAACAAAGCAATTATTATTCCTCGCTGCCATTGTTGGAACAGACAGAACAATCTTTTTATGGGAAACTTTTTTTTTTTTTAGAAACTTTCCAAAAGAAACTCTGTCTGAAATGAGTTTGCTGACTTTAGCTGCAACAGCTGAAGTTTGACAAACTGATAGATAATTGCATACAGGATCTTGTAGAGAAAGTGTTAGATGGCAGCCGTTTTTATACTCATATTCCTACTAGCTCCATTTGTAATGTGCCATTTGCTGTATAACTACATTTGTAATGGATGAGAAAAATATTACCCTCCTTTTCATCATTTTCTTGCAATAATAAATTAAATAATTACATTATTAAGCGTAGCAAACTTCTCACAGAAAATACACTGGTGATTTTGGGATATTCCTATTATAACTCTTAATGACACGATGATCTCAAAGGTCCTTTCCAACCATGAAGATTCTATGACAACATGAGTAACATTATTTTGGATTGAAAAAAGTAGTATTCATAGTAATGATAACATTTTAAGTCATGATGGCTATTTGCCTTTCTTTTTGGTATTTAAGAGCTAGGCTTTTGAACTTTTTTATCCTTTGATTTCATACATAATGTGTAAGCAGCAATGCAGAAAATTTATGTTAGCGGGATAAACCCAGCTATTCTTAAGATAACTGTTTTGCTGGTTCAACATAAAACTGCTTTCTCTGAATCTGGACTGCTCCAACTCATAGGAAGATTATAAGTCACCAAGTGGCACAGGGACCTTTGTAAACTAAGAATAGGAAATTAGATTTGTAAGAGCTTTTCCACTTAATGGTGGAAGCTGTTCTAAAACCAGAAGCATTGTCCAAGCCTTCATATAACTATTGTAATGTAATTAGAGCTAATAGAGAAAGTTTAAAGGGCTATTTAGGTAGAGCAGATGAAATATTAAGATATAGAAACAACATTTATCACAGGAAGTAGCTGCTTAGCCCAAAGGGCTCGTCTCCCTGTTTTATTTCTTTTCCAGACACAAGAAGACAATGTTTGTAATCAACCAAAACAGAGAAGAAACCCTTGGAGAAGCCCTGTGGTGTTTATTTTCAATCCCCTTTCCTTAAAAAATGAAAACTGGCATCTTCAGGAACCATGGGTATGCAAAAATGCAGGCTGGGGCTTTTTCTCTGACTGGAGAAACTATGGAGTAATCAACCAAATACTCCACTGAGCTCCTACCCATCTGCCATACGACACAATTTAATAAACTGTATTTTTTGTAATCCCCAGACAAAATTTGCACATCTGTTAGCTGCATTAACCACCTGGGTTTGTAAAAAATATTTCTGAAGTATTTTTAAAATATATTAAATGTGTTTCAAGAAAGTTAGTGTGTTCCTTTTAAATTATCTGCTGAGAAAATGCATTCTCCAAGTGTGAGTCTGTAAGAATTGCAACTTGGTTTAGTGACCTTCCGCTGGTCTCAAACAATAGGATGATTCCTGGGAATCATGAGCACGGATATTTATAAGCTGCAGGAAATGGTTCTAGACAATACCTGTTTCTCCTGACATGGTAATATCTCCTCTGATGCACGGAAAAGTTTTCCAACTACAAAAAAATAAAAATAACAATAAAAATGCCTACAGTGCACTATATTTGTCAGTCCTGGTAATGAACTTTAAGTTTAGTAGTGCTTGCAGTTGGAGGGTAGTGCTTACTCATGATGGGAGCATAAGGTAGTTCACCTTGCAGAAGCTGTTGCCTTTTCATTTTCTGGCTGGGGCAAAGCCATATTTGCTTTCTGAAAAATGGGGCTCTGGGTCTGTCCTTGTTAATGGTTAAAACTAGCTGAGAAGAGAGACGTCTCTTTTACTGAAAAAGCAGAAAACAGGGCTTTGGATGTAAGATAATTTATCCTAGACAAAAGCTTTGTCCTATTTGTTTTAGAATTCAAACTTCTTCCATTTGAATGAATTGAGGGCGCCGGTTCAAATATTTGTGAGCAAATAAGAAAAAGATGAAATGGAGGCATTTCATCTGACCTAAGCTAAGGCCAGATGACCTTAGCTAAGCTGAGACCTGACCTAAGCTAAGAAATAAAGGTTAAGAAATAAGAAATAAAGATCAAGTCTGCTAGAGTACTTAACACTACTTCTAACTTAACCATACCTACAGCAGGTAGAAGAAATCAATTAACTATTGTAACTTTCTTGTAGATTCATAGATTTTTAAAGATAGAAAAGGGCATCAGATCGTCCACTCTGACCTGTATAATACAGTCCATAAGCCATGAATTGAGTACAAGAGTGCATCTGAGTAAATATTTTTGTAAAATATTCTGCCTTAAGACAGAAAGCGGTGAAGAATTTGCCACTTTCTTTGTTAATTTGTTCCAAATGGTTAGTCACCTTACAAATAAAAAAAAAAAAGGCTCTTATTAATTTGACTTTTTCTGACTGGAAATTGCGGCTACTGAATCTTGTTAATCGCTTATCTCTCTTTCAAGGTTATTCCTGTCCAGGGTATAGGGTACATGTCATTATGCATGAATTTTGTCCTTTGTCCCTTTGTATGTATTAAAATAAAGTTATTTTGCTTGAATGCTCCCAATTTAAGAGATCTGTATCATTCTACATGAATGCCCTGTGCTCACCAGTACTCACCGTTGTGTCTGTTTCTTATGCAAGTTTTACATTTGTTTCCAAAATGTTAGAACGCAAAAACTATTAAGAGGTAAAGTACAAGAACCTACATGAAAGCTTGATTTAATTTTATTTCCTACAGTGGCAGATATAGACTATTTTGTAAAGCAAAGAAGCAGAGTCATAGGTTTGATGGGAACTCTACGCTAGAGTAGGAAATCGGTAAATTAAGAAGAGGCACATTTGACAATGAAAAGACACTGGCACAGATGAAAGAGAAGGGAGGAAGCAGGCCAGAGAAAAATCTATGTATACCAGAGTCCTGTGTAAATTTAGGTCTTAACAATATTCTTTAGTTATTGTTGACTAGAACATTTAACTTAAAAATACTGGAATAAGCCCAGTCCCATCTTACACATGATGTCATTTTCTCATTTTTGGGTGATGAAGACTACTGACAGTTCACCACTATATCCTGGGGAATTTCTCTGTGATCTGAAATTTATGACCAGTTTACAGCTTCTCCCTTGTGCTGCATGATCTCTTGTAGTAGAATCATAGAATTATAGAATGGTTAGAGTTGGAAGGGGCCTTGAAGACCATCCAGTTCCAATCCTGTGCCATGGGCAGGGACACCTCCCACTAGACCAGGTTGCTCAAAGCCCCATCCAGCCTGGCCTTGAACACTTCCAGGGATGGGACATCCACAACTTTTCTGGGTAATCTGTTTCAGTGTCTCGCCACCCTCAGATTAAAGAATTTCTTTAATCTGATTTAATTTAGAACATCTAATTTAAATCTACTGTCTTTCAGTTTAAAACCATTACTCCTTGTCCTATAGCTCCACTCCCTGACAAAGAGTCCCTCCCCATCTTTCCTGTGGGCTGCTTTCATGTACTGGAAGGGGATATAATATCTCCCAGAGCCTGCTCTTCTCCAGGCTGAACAACCCCAACTCTCTCAGACTGTCTTCACAGGAGAAGTGCTCCATCCTCTGATCATTTTTTTGGCTCTCCTTTTGACCCACTCCAACAGGTCCATGTCCTTATGTTGGGGACTCCAGAGCTGGGCAGTGTAGGGCATACCTTGTCCTACTGACAAGGATAATTACCCAAGTTTCCTAAAGTGGTGTGTACATTCTCTTTTTAACACAGTCAGTAATATTACTAACAGATATCCTATATAGTTTTTATGCACAAAAGTACTAAAAGCACATGTAGATTATAGCAGAGTATCCATTAGCTTTTGTATTTGTGGTATGTAGTTTAATAGTAACATATATTGTTGAGAAATAGCAATTTTTTTCTGAGGGATCAACAGAGTGCAGGGTCACTCTATTCGTTATTCAGTTCATTGAATGTGAAGAAATAACACGCAGTTTTAACTCAGTTTCACTGAAATATTATTTTCTTGGGTAGCTTTCTGGGGAAGTTAAATTTTATCTTTATTATATACAGTACACAGTTTCCACAAGGGGTAAATGACTATTAATAGCAGATCTTCCACATTTAATGAGCACCTGCTATGCAGAGCGGGTCAGTGTTTTTGATGAAACATTACGAAACACTTATTATAATTAGTGTAATTAGGCCTTTCAAATAGCTGCCCTATATGTAGAAAATCAGATCTCAAACTTACTTTGCAGGTGGTTATAATACCCGCTGATTTAGATGAGTTTCCGGCTGTTCAGGCAACATTTATTAAATTCTCAGATTTTCTGGAGAAGTGCTTAGCAGTAGTGGTTACAACTATACGGAAATATTCAGACTTGATTAGGCCAGTTCCCCGTTTAGATTTCCATCTTGTCTTTGACAATGGTTTGTACCAAATGACTGCAGGAGAAATGCGAGAAGTTGCCTCCTAGACAAGCACAAATCACTAACTGGAAGTTTCTCTTTGATAGTCCTCAACTAGATGCAATACAAGCATGTGTATCACTTCTGGAATGGGTGATTCTTGTCTAATCTGGCTCTCTGCTTGCTTTTTGCTTCTGGAAAGGCTATGTTCAAGCATGTATTAAGTAGACCAGGATTGGGATGTACTTTTCTTTACGGGTGCCAGCCTGTTGCAGTGCAGACATAGCCACTGACCCACACTGTGCCTCTTTTCCACCCCATCTTTAGCTGCCTCATTTACTTTGACCATCAGTTCTGCATAGGGCACAGCAGAAAGATCACCCTTTATAGGGAAATGTTACATCTCTATGTAGCAAAAATAATTAGCAAGATCCCTTTTAAGTTACAGAACAAATTGGATTACTAAATTCATGGCGTTTATTTATTTATTTATGAAGGTTATTTTCATCAATATTGGTTCCTTTCATGCAAAAGCTTTGATTTTGTCAAAGGTTTTTCTTTAAACCAAATTAACTTATACAAAATGTCTCTGGTAAGAAGGCTATCTTACCCCAAAATGAAATTATTTACTTTACTTCTGAAATATTAAAATGTTCTTTGAAATGCTCAATTCAAACATTTTTAATAGGAATTTTAAAACTGTTAATTCTGCAGAAAATGTTCATGTTTCTTTTGAAATACTCGTAATGAGTTCTGAGAACCGGCCTTCTGTGTGTGCTTGTTGAACTGCAATAAAAGTTGTAATATAATGTTTCCTTTTAGTCAAATTACATCCTTGGAATGTAACTGTGGAACAACAAAAATCACAAAATAATTTGCTCATTGAATACTGTTCAATTATCTTACGAAGCAGATTAAATTACCTTTAATTTCAATTTAAACCCTTCCAGGTTACTACCAGGTTACTGTAAATTATCTTAAAGAAAAAAAATCCAAACATCCTAACATTCAGTAAATGAAGTATTTGAGAGCTTTTTTAACAGGATTTACTGCAACCACGCTGTCTTCTTGTTTCATGACCCACTGCTGCTCCTTATACTGTGGCTAGTAGTTTTTTAAAAGCCCAGATTCTTGTAAATAATGAGCTTTCTGTTACTGAAAGTTTATTACATCTGTTGGTTACGTTGCATTAAGACCCTTTCTCTTTGTCCTGGTTTCAGCTGTGATATAGCTAATTTTCTTCCTAGAAGCTGTTGTGTTTTGGATTTAGTATGAGAATAATGTTGACAACATGCATTGTTTTAGTTGTTGCTAAGTAATGATTATATTAAGTCAAGGACTTAAGAAGCTGAGAGGGAGCATAAACATAAACAAGATGACGAAAGGAATATTTTATACCATAGACGTCATGCTCAGTGTATAAATGGGGGTTGGCCAGGGGCAGGAATCCGCGACTGCTACTCAGCATGGGCTGGGCAATTGATCATTGGGTGGTGAAAACAATTGCATTGCGTTGCTTTATTTTGTATGTTCTATTATTATTATTATTGTTATTATTGTTATTATTGTATTATTATTATTTTATTATTATTATTATTATTATTATTATTATTATTATTTACTCTTCGATTACTGTGCTATTAAACTATCTTTATCTCAGTCTACAAGTTTTTTCCCTCTTTTTACTCCCCCTTCTCCCTGCCCTACTGGGAAGGAGGGCGGGGGGGAGTGAGTGAACGGCTGCGTGGTCCTACTTGCTGGCTGGAGTTAAACCACAACACTAATTTTCAAACCGCACTTTTGCTCGTTTTTACTTGAACAGGAAAAAATAGAGAAACCGTTTTGCACAGAGTACGATACATAAAGCTGTATGATTGCTATGGGCAAGTTGATCATTAACTTTGAAATTCAATTTGACTAACTTTCACATGCACATTATGCAAGGTTATTTTCAGATTTGGCAAATATTTCCAGCATGAGAAAATATTGGTGCAGAATGAACACATGGAAGATTATCAACACAAACATTGAAAATATGTTTGTAAATATGAATGAATTTCTGCCTTATACTTGCAGAGAAATCATTCAGCTTCAAAAACATAAACACTTAAAAGGAAGAATTTTTTTTTAAAAAGAATATTAGTAAAACATCACAGATTGTTCTTCAGTCTTTTCTGTTCACAATTTGACTAAAGCTAAATCTAAATTAAAAACATGTTTGTAATGTTGGTATCTTACACAGTATAATGTAATGCATGTAGACATTCTGTGTATGCCAACATTATCCACATGATGTTAAGCATCAATTTTCCTTTCACATGTTCTGGCTCAGGGAAAGCAGTGATTTTAGCAGGGTCAAAAACCACCGTAGGCAGGATGCCAGCTCAGAACGAATCATTACATTTACAATTTGGGGAAATCAGTTCAGTTTCCAAATTAAAAAAAAATAAAAAATGTTTTAAGTATTCTGCTAATGCTCCTAAAGAGTCTAGCATTACCTTCCTTTATATCTCTTGGGCTCAAAGTACAGCAAATGAAGCAAATCTATCCTCCCCCTGCTTCCCAAATCCCTATAATCAGTTCTTAATTATCATCTGAAAAATGATGGTCAAAATATTTCATATTTTGCTGATATGACTTGGAAAAAACCTAATAAACAAAGGAGTGCTTTGATCAAAGACTCTTCTTGAAGAGAAGATGCAGTTTATTTGGAGGTTAATAATCTTGGAGTGCTTCAATACTTTAGATCTGCTACAGTAAAGTTGTCAAAATGTTTTCAATTTCAGAAGCCATGACTTCAGAGAAGCAACTCTTATTGTCACTGATGCATGACCTAGTTTCAAACAAACTTCCTTATTTCTCTTTTTCTCCCTTCCCTTCCCTTCCCTTCCCTTCCCTTCCCTTCCCTTCCCTTCCCTTCCCTTCCCTTCCCTTCCCTTCCCTTCCCTTCCCTTCCCTTCCCTTCCCTTCCCTTCCCTTCCCTTCCCTTCCCTTCCCTTCCCTTCCCTTCCCTTCCCTTCCCTTCCCTTCCCTTCCCTTCCCCTGGAAAGTTACTCTAAACTTCAGGAACCCAAGAGAAGGGGTTTCATTCAAATGAGTGGTTCAGGCATAGATAAATTTTTAGGGGTTGGAAACAGCATTAGAGATTGCTTTTATATACTATTTTCAAGTTACACCTGCTCACCACAAGGCAAGATGTCAGAAAATAATGAAGCAACATTATAGATATTGAAGTTGCAAGATGGGAAATGGGAATCAGATCAAAGGTCTCTGAAGGATGAAACTTAGAAACAAATGAATTTCTGACATTAAAGAGTGAATAGCGTATCTTTGAAATCCTTTCTACAGTCATTGGAGAATGCTTAATGGGTTTTCTGTTTCTTTTTCTTCTTCATCTCCTTTTTTAAAACGTCTCATATGACAGAATTAGGTACTACAAACAAACAGAGAACTCAGTCCAGCTACTGCTGCATATTTTCTGCAAAGCAAAAAAAAATATTACACTGTTATCTTGATCATAGGAGAACATACAAATATAGGTATCTGATGCATTTACTCACCTCAGTGTGTGTTCAGGCAAGTAATCTTGAAAGTTGGCTGGACAAAGCTAGAGAAAGATTGCCATTTCACATATTAGTTTCTGGAAACTCACGCTGCGGTGGTGTGTTTAAGCTATATGTTCCTAGATTCATTGCCTTTTGGGAAGTGCAGCTCTCTGCATTTCTTGCCTTTAGATCCTTATCTATAATTCAGACATGGTGATGCAGACCAGTGCACGCAATTGGGAAAGAGGTTAGTCCAGCCTACTAGGGAGTTAATTAACATTATTCAGAATATTCTCATGTTGGGCTGCTGTAGAGCACGTGGTGGGCTCTGTCACCATCAAAAGCAGGGAGCTGGGTGTCTGAAATGAGAACCTCTAGTTGGCATCACAGCTACTCTTACACTGACAGACTGACACTCACAGTCCGAGTGATCAAATACGTACAGCTGAATAGGTGCTAGAGCTGAGGGAAACAGTCCACTACAGTCACCCAGTTCACTGAACCTGGTGGAGACATGCTGATTTACTTCAGGTGAGGGCTTGGGCCGATCAATGAGTCATAGAATCACAGAATCACAGAATCATTATGGTTGGAAGAGAAATTTAAGATCACCAAGCCCAACCGCTAACCTAGCACTGCCAAGTTACTACTAAACCAAGTCTCTCAGTGCTACATCTACCCGTCTTTTAAATACTTCCAGGGATGGTGAATCCACCACTTCCCTGGACAGCCTGTTCCAATGCTTGACAACCCTTTCAGAGAAGATTTTTCCTAATATCCAATCTAAACCTCCTTCGGTGCAACTTGAGGCCATTTCCTCTTGTCTTGTTGCCTGTTACTTGGGAGAAGAGACCGACCCCCACCTGGCTACACCCTCCTTTCAGGTAGCTGTAGAGAGCGATAAGGTCTCCCCTCAGCCTCCTTTTCTCCAGGCTGAACACCCCCAGCTCCATCAGCCGCTCCTCATCAGACTTGTGCTCCAGACCCCTCATTGCCCTTCTCTGGGCCTGCTCCAGCACCTCAGTGTCTTTCTTGTGGTGAGGGGCCCAAAACTGGACACAGCACTTCTGGTGGGGGCTTCACCAGCGCTGAGTACAGGGGGGAAGATCACTTCCCTAGTCCTACTCACCACACTGTTCCTGGTACAGGCCAGGATGCTGTTGGCCTTCTTGGCCACCTGGGCACACTGCTGGCTCATATTCAGCCAGCTGTCGACCAGCGCCCCCAGATCCCTTTTCTCCAGGCAGCTTTCCAGCCACTCCTCCCCAAGCCTGTAGCACTGCGTGGGGTTGTTATGACCCAAGTGCAGGACCAATGAACCTCAACACTGTTGAACTTCTAGCTCACGACATCACAGGGCATCCTCCTTTCATTTTCAATGTACTACTTTAGAGACTACTTTCTTTAGATACTGTAAATGCTGACCTGCACTGGAAATATCCCTCTCCTCATTTTCTGTTTTTAAATGTCACAAGATCACAGATGAAACCTTGAAAAAGTATCTCTTTTCAGCCCACATTCATTCATTGGTATTCTACTCATATTTAATACAAAAGGCAAAATATTTCCCATGAATCTTTGGTCAATTAGCTTTTCAATGTTCTTAAATCATTTTTCACTAGAAAAATTAATGCTTACAGTAATGGAAATTGCTTCCCAAATCCACAGTGTGTTGTAAGTCTTTGGAAAATAAGATATAATACATAATGTTAGAAAAGAAAAAATAGAAACGAGCTTATTTCTTTTCTGAAAAGTCAGGCCTGTGAGTCAAAGTGAATTTAAATAATTGTTTTTCAGTTTTAAACAGACTTGCAAGAAAGACTATTGTTTCCTTTGACATAGTAAAACAATTTTGAGAACTGGCAATCTTATTTGAAATGACGGTGTAGGTGTCCTGCTTAGCTAATCATGAAATGTCATTTTCAAAAATATTAATGTATTCCTCTTAGAATGGGAAGCAAAGTAATGTACTTTGTAAATGAGATCAGCATTCTTTAAGTCTAGAGAAATACTATTCACTGGCTGCACCATAATGCCGATTCCTGTCTTCTAGTAATAAAAGCTGTCATGCTTCCTCCTATAAAGTTCTTCAAGGCTGAGGACCAATATAACGAACAAACAATAAAAGCCACAAACAACCCCCACAAACAAACAACACTGTGTCAAAGACAGAACAAAGCCTTAGTAGCAGATTATAGAAATTTAAATACAACTGAACTTCCAAGATACGGTATATGTCCTCAGAAATTATTCTTCTATTCATACCTTACCCAAGTCAATGGGAGATGGGGATTTGCAGTACTCCTCACGGAAGTGCAGGAGCCTGGAAGGTCACATTGTGAGATCTTCAATCAGCTCTTAGAGTGAACAAAATGCAAAGATTCTGAACCTGTTGTATAAATCTAATTAAATAGCACAGCTCTTCTTATTGCCCCAAGAAGTTTATTCTAAAGCAGAGTTATGGAGTTACTCAATTCAAAAGTAAAATAAGTCCCCCATAACTGAGATATACAGTCCCATCCAATAAGAATACCTTTTTGTTGGACTTTAAGCAATTTTGCCATTTTCTACTTTTTGTAAAGTTTTCTTCATAAACGTAAAATGCAAATTCTCACCATCATTTAAGGATTAGTGAATGTGAAATCCTGGAACACAAAAGCTAAAACCTCTCAGGCTTCATTTAGTTTACTTTCTGAAGCAGTTATTTATGTGACAATGTTGATCTTTCAGTAGTTCATGCATGAACTTGTCAAAGAAACTATTCCCACTTCTCAGTGGTACAGTGAATTTTTTTGACATACATATTGGTGATAGACTGAACCTATAAACTCTTTGGAAAAGTTTTAGAGGGTTTAAAGATAAGGAAATTTTTCCAGACCAGCAAACTGTTTAGTGTAACCTTCTCATAAACCAAGAGCTGCCAAAACACACATTAATTTTGCTGGGTTCGTTTCATATCCATTTTCCCCTGTTTGCACTCTTGTACAATAAATCGCAGTGTCAAAGCATGTTATATTTTACTGCTTTTAGCTTTTAGGCTGAGATAATAGAACAACTATATTTTCTAGAAATGATAGGCACATAATATTTTCTGATGAAATACAACAAACAACTATGGAGTAACTAACAATAAAGATGGGCCAAAATTCATTTTTCTTGCTGCCTGGAAGTGTTATTTATAATGACAGGCTTCGTGCTAATGCCCAGCATACAAACTGCACTCACTCAGGCAAAAAGCAAGGAGTATGTATTTAGAATTTCCCCAAAGTACAATCTTTTTAGCAACAGTATAGAATTTTGCCTACAATACCTTTTCCAATACTTAAAAAGCATGTTTCAGTCAAAATTATAGCTCCTGATGTATTTTCCAGTGACTTAAAGAAACTGGGCAAAGTAAATCAATTATATTGGAATAAAGACAGATTTTCGATCAATGACTCTTTAATAATCACACATAAAATTCTAGAGAAATTGAGTGATGCAGCTTTAATTGTTGGTGGTTTGGGACTGATATTGTCCTTTATTATATATGCCTGCACCGCTTTTCCAAAATGAGTCCCAATCTGTTCTCTGTTGTTACTGTTTCATTTTTTTTAACACTTCAGTGGTGGAAACAGAAAATGGATGAATCTGGAAGTGTTCAGTGTGACTCAATTGACCTACCAGTTTTCAGATTCAAAGATTTCTTTTTTCTTCCCCATGGCCTGGGCTTTCTACCCAGGTCTTCTACTTTTGGATCATCATGTATTTTATTTTTTACAGACATGGCATTTTATTTCAATAGTAGTTATGAAAGGAAAGGCAATCTTCATTTGCACAGAAGTCTTACTACTGCTTCTAAAATAAAATCTTTCCAGTGTGTTAGTAAGCCCAGGAAAAGCTGAGTGAATAAACAATAGACACTGAAATAACATGCCCTAGTTCTCTCAAAACAGGGTTGTGCTACTGTGGTTGAATGATAATATGTTTTTTTGTTTGTTCTTATGCTTTTTCCTTTAGGCCAATGTTAGTGTCCATCCCTATGTTTCCTCCTTTTCAAGTGAGAACCAAAAGTTTTCTGGTCAGAGACGAGATAAAGGACTCTGCTCAATTTACTTCTGGTACGCAGATTTCTTGGGAAAGCATTGTTCTTTCAATTCCTTCCCTGAATATTGAATCAACTTTTGTTACTATGGCTCTGCCTAAATTGTTGAATAAATTCAGTTTAATGCTGTTGGTCAGACTTCGAGTCATTCCTGAATTATTCAGTGACCTCATGGGCATTCTTCTCATCTACCAAAGCTAGAGTTAGCCCAAGTAAAAACAAACTCTTCATTGACAGTCACTAGCAATTGAGGGGCCTAATGGATCTCACTCTGAATTTTTGTGTTAACAAGAATTGAGTGAACAGTCAAAAACCAATCATTGCAAGTGAACAGCTCTGAGACACTGGCAGGTTCAATACATATCGCCACTATGTCAGCCAGCATAGTGCCTACAACCTGCCATTTTCATTTATTTTTCGTACACTTTTTTATATACAAAATACAGAAATGTTGAGGATTTAATAAAGGCTTAATAAAGATGCTTCAATTCACCCCTTTACTTTTTCTTTCTAAAACCTTAGATTCCTGGAAATTTCCCTTGAGTCTTCATGCAGAGCTTTTCTTCTGGCTGGTAAAACCAGATGTGTTTCTAGGGAAGTCTCTCTCAATTTTATCAGTTATTTCTGCTTATTAGCCAAAAAAATCCTCTCTTGCCTATTGTTTATGTTTGTGCTTTTGCTTCCCTTCCAAAGATGCTTGTATTTCCTGAGAAAGATGCACGTAGGGAAAGCAGCCACCCCGCTATTCATTTTCACCTCCTCCTTTCATTTCTGTAAGAAGTTCACACGAACACTGTATGTGCCACGTCATTTATCTTAACTCTGGAGGACAGCAAGTGGACCCGTTCATATCTCTTGAACGAGAACATTTACACTTGAAACAGTCTTATCATCCATCCCAATGGTGAGCTGAGAAAATTGGAAGGGCTATATATGTATAGTTACCACTGCTGCTACTCTATACTATCTTTAATGAAGAGATATACTAAAGGCTGCTTTCATTTAAACCCCTCCTTAAAACATTTATGTAACAACGTTTTCCAACATGTCCTTTACTTTTTATATATTGCATATAAATAATTGTAATAAACATGTACATATTTCTAGGTAGTTGGAATGAGAATATAGATAGTGAGGCAAGAAACGCCCTCCCTACTACCTTTGCATCACGTCTATCAAAAAGCTCAAACAAAAAGGGTTTCTAAAAGGATAATTGCAAGACACAAATTTTAACACTAATTTTTCTCTCACTGTGCTACAAAGTCTTTGAGCACTTGCAAATGGTCCCCTGCCTGGTTTATTTAATCACTTCTGATCACTTTTGATCCAGGGCTCCATATTAAGGGATTTCCCTTTCAGTAAAAAATAAAAAAATTATAAAAATACCCAACGAAAAACAAAAAAAAAAAAAAAACAAAACAAACCATAATTTTCCTGTTTCCATAACAGAATATGCACACCTAAGCTTACCCATCTGTGGGTACCCATGCCAGTAAAACTCTGAATTTTTCTTGTAGAGCAACGTGATGTCCCATGCAAACAGAAAAATGCATGAGCACAGCTGAATCTACATAAATTTTAGATCAAAATAAGTCCTTGTGAAAATGTTGTTATGCTAATTGCCTGACTCAGTATGATATCATGTCAAAATGTAATCATCCAAATTCATCACTAGATCCAAATGTGTCACCAGCTGCATATATCAGCAATTGAGTTACACGAGCCATTCATTTGGCCCAGTAGGTAATTTATCTAGTATCTATGTGCTCTATATAAAACTAATTTCTTCCTAGGTCAGGACACTGCTGCAATGTTGATTAATGCTTTTGTCATTTCACATATTGATTATTGTAAGTCACTACTTATTGGTTCCCTCATTACACATTGCACAGGCTTGAGCTTATGAAAAATGCTGCTGCACGTATCCCAGTCAAATTACAAAACTTTAATAACATCACCCTGTTTTTAATGAAACTTCACTGCCTCACTTCTCATCCGTGGAATAAGTATGGTGTTCACAATTGTCATCGTAATGTGTAACCTTTCTAAACATTTGCTGACTTATTGTGGTGAGTGACCTTTCTCTTTCGTTGCATATTAGTTTCTCGCCTGATTATTTATGGCAAGATTGCTGACAGCAGTCAGGCAGTAAAGAAAAACATAGCTTGTTTCTTTTTGAGTACCTTACCCAACCAATCTGCTTTTCTTTCATACTGCCTTATTTTGTCATCAACTTTAACCATGCCCTCTGAAATATTCTTTTTTCCAGGGACAAGGAGCATTATAAAGAAGATGGATCGTAGTCTTTGCTAGTTGTTTATTAGCTTTAAGTGATCCCACCTCACTTTGAGTTACAATCTGCTAGAAAGAATTTTCTCCCTCTTTAAGGATACATTTGCCTCTCTGAAAACTATGCTAAAACTCTTACATTTTCCCCTAAAAAGCTGAAACCTAATCCATCCAATCCATTTTCAAGGAATTCAGGAAATGAGTTCATTTAAATACACAAAGTTTTCCAATACTAGATTTTATTTTAAGGTTCACATTTTCTTTGCGAAAGAAACGACTGGCTTATCTTGACTATGTGGTGCAATGGAAAGAGCATGTAAACAAGTAGGCAGAAGATGAACGAATAAAGTGCAATCTATTTTATAATAGTTCTTGAAAAGAGAAACACTTCCCTTATCTAAAGAAAGCTGTCTTTCAGTAGAGGCAGAATAAGCTTATTTTCAATAATGAGGTCAGTGTAGGAAAGGCAGATGTTTAATGAAAAGTGTTCCTCTGTGAAGCCTATGCTCTGTATGTTTATGCTACATGACATTTTAAATTTGAAGAAACTGTAAATTTATGGAAAAACCCAGTACAGCAAATACACAGCGCATGTTACTGTTCCCCATAGCTCACACAAGGTGTTATAAAAAAAAAAAGATTCCTGGGCATAAGTAAGTCTTTAGCCAAAACTTCATGAGATAGTGGTTGTATGTTATCATTTTATTCCTTTAGCATATTTTCGATTTAACTGAGCAATAACAATCAAGTGAGGGCACTTCCTGATGATTAGCAATCAAAAGAGAGAAGATGGTGGCCTCAGGTTCAGCTGCTGTTAATCCCTGAATTATGTCTGAACCAAGTCTGGTTTCATTATTCTAAGATGAATTCCCTATTCTTCCTGTAATTTAGTGTGGATTGACAACAGTGAAGATTAAAACCTCCTTTTTTACCCAGGGACTTATTTTCAGACCGCCACACAGCGATGTGGCTCAAGACGAGAAGCAGGCTGATACAAACGTGTGAGAAGTAGCCCAGGAAGTGGTGTTCTGTGGTTAACACAGGACCTGCTTTGGAGGAAGTTCTGGAGTGCCCTTTATGGGGCAGATATCAGTTGCTTTACTCTCATTGTGCAGAAGATGGTGTTCTGTGGATTTAATACCAGCCCCACATCAAGCGCAGTGTCCCAAAGGAGAGTTTTAAAACCAGCCAATACTGGATTAGAAACAAGATTGTACTTCAGGATGAAAACCTCAGAGAGGTTGTTGGGTCTTCTGCTCCGGCGATATTCAAAACCTGCCTGGATATGATTCCTGTGCAACCTGCTCTGGGTGACCCTGCTCTGGCAGGGAGGTTGGATGAGATGATCTCCAGAGGTCCCTTCCAGCCCCTACCGTTCTGTGATTCTGTGATTATGCTCTCAGCTGAAAGGAACTGGGGGTGCATTTTACCTCAACATTTACCTCCCAGATTTTTTTAACCTGCTTCTGTCCTCATGGTCACCATTTATTTCAGAGACATTTACAGTGATCAATGCAAAAGTATAGTAGGTACTGGATCAAATTCTAAGCTGAATTTGCAGTCTGATTCCTTAAATCAATGCAATGACGGAGGAAAAGAGATCACCAAAAAGAACAAGAAACTTATTTTTCCGTAGACAGAAGAAAAGACCATTAGGCAAACTAAAATATTTATCTACTACATGGTGAGTTTACCCTTGTTTTCCTTGACTTTCTAGGTAGTCTTGTTTAGGCTGTAAAAACCATCTGAAATTATCAGGTTAACTTTTGCAATTGAAAGACTGGCGAGTTCCTGCTGGCAGTATTCCAAATCTTTTTTCACGCAATCGATATTGCTGCTTAGGACTATTTTTGCCAGGATTTACAAAGAAACGGCAACATAGGCAAGTATTTCCGGTAAGGGAAATGGGCAAAAATGATGTATTTTATTAAGTCATCATCATATATTTGAGACTACTCTTCAATAAACAGAGCACTGAACCTGAACCTGAACTGAACTGAATTGAATGCAGTGTCCATTATACCTGTAGAACAGTATATAGACTGCTAGCAATATTGGCAAAAGTAAAACGGATTTCAAACAATAGTATAGACTTAATAGTACTGCTCATCTTCAAGAACAACCAGAAAGAATCAATATCCTGTAGTAATTGCTTCAATCGTTTATAAAGAGATAGTAGAAAAGTTAGGTTACCCAGTAAGGAAAGCTGAGAAGAGCATGGAGCGAGGGTACGTACCCTGGCAGTCCCAGCAGGGTCACTGCCTGGATGGTCTTTTGATATCATCATAGGTGTAAATCAACATTCTTAGCGGATTCAGACGGGCAATAGATTAACAGAGATGGAACGAAGATGAGAAGTAAGAAACTGAATTCTTCATGCAGTTTTCACACCTGCACAGCCTTTGCTTAAACTGAAGTACTCTCAGAAGACCATTCCCTGTGGGTGGGGAGGGCCTGATGCGGTTCCCCTCCCAATAAATTGATCTGGTCAGGAAGCTCTTAGCAGAACATTATAATTGAAATAACACGGGAGCACTCACTAAGACATCATGTTTTTACTGCAAAAGCTTTTTTTTGAGTGTGTAAAACTGTATGTTGCCAATTTGAAATGTTTCCCAAACATTCTGTAAAATGGAGCCTTTCAAAATGCATTTCAGATTTAAAGTGAAATAAAATTTTTTCAACTTTATAATAACAAACATTGCTGACTGACCAAACGTTCTTTTAGTAATTTAATTTTCTGGGAAATACTAAAATTTCTGCTTTTGAGCAAAAACAGGTACCTAAATCACAGGAAATTAAAATGGAAATTCTCACCCACCTTTTTTTAACCTAATGTTCTTCTTAGGATGAATGCTGATGAAAAGTGTGCCTTGCAGAAATCTTTAAGGTCTGTCATTAAAAGTATGTAAAACAAAATGCGTTTTGACAGGATTAATAGATATGCACATTCACCTGAAACAGTAAATTAAGTTCTAGTTAACTCTAACCCCATTCTGGTGTTACTTTGATTGGGGGGAAAAACAAAAAAAATAGGAAGTCAAATACGGTAAAGGCTAAAATCTGTATGAGAAGAAAAAAGCTCTGCATAGTTTTTGTTTCTCTCAATATTTTCTGGTGGTTTGTTTTTTGGGTTTTTTTTTGGTTTTTCTTTTTTTTAAATCACCTTCAAGGCAGGGAAAACATTACTCTTGAAAAATATATAAATGCATAGCACATGTTCAGGAAACTCAACGTACAGTCTGAACAATCAAAACAACATAAAGAACATACTTTGGTTTTGCAGAAAATTTTTAGTCTCAGAAGTGGTGATCTGAATGACTGTAAACCTTAGAAGTAGAAGCTATACAATTGTAACTTGGCTATATTCAGATAATTCAGTTAGATATAAATTCAGAATTATGAACTAGTGTATGCTATTTGCTTAAATAGTTTAAGTGTGAAAATAGCTTCTGAAAAATCTGTCTGCCCTGTAGCTCAGAACCAGCACCAATTAATATTTAACTGATCACAGCCATGTTCTTAATTGTTCTCATACACTTTTTGCATAATTTTTTCCTGAATTTTAATGCACTAATAAGCAATTTCTCCCAAGAAAAAAAATCCAGTGCTATAAATGGACCAAGCCATAACGTGCAGACTTTGATCTAAAGGTGAACTGCCAAAAAAGCAAATCCATGTTGAAGGTTTTGCCTGTCTGTGCTCGAAACACTACTGTGGGAAAATTCAGTAAGAATTAGATAAAATTTAATGTTTATAAAAGTAGATTTTTGTGCCATTGTATAAACATATTGTGCAATGTGATTTATTGGCTGCAAAGTATGAAAGTCAGGAACTTTCATTGCTCAAAATCAGATTTACCACCATCCTAAAGAGGAGGATGGGTAACTGTTACAGGTTAGTAGCAGGTTGTGCCCGTCACAGCAACTAACACAAACAGAAACATGGTCATGCATCACAGGCCAGTGCTTTATATGCACACAAAGTTTACTCCACAGGGATGCATTGCTGTATCGCAACAACCATAAATATCAGTTCGATTCATTTTTATTGCCTTGGCTAAGAGAATGATGACTTGTGATAAAAATCCATTAACCAAACTGCCAGAGATTTGCATACTTTGCTCTTGGTACTACAGGCATCCAGGTACCCCAGTGCTACACACGGATTATTAGCTCTGTGGTTTTAACCTCGGTCTACAGATCCTTGTAAGTCACTGTACGGCTTTGAAAGGCATCCATGAAAGGAGCCAAGAAAAGCAAGCATCTTTGAGGAGTGCAGGAAATCTTTTTAGAAGCCAAGAAATCTCAAGAACTGCAGGCAGAGGAATGATGTAGAGGATCCAGCCGTACAGGTGCTGGCTGTACTCCATAAAGGACACAGCCAAATTGAGATATCTGATGTATTAAAGGTGTGACACTCCGGAAGGCTGCTAAGAAATGCTTTCTCTAATCTGTGGAAGCAAGTAGCTGTGGAAAGACGAATCTGAAATAAATTTAATTCAGGCACTACCATATCTGAAGAATTTTTTTGCCTTAGGGTGGGAGGTTTTGAGACAGAGGAAAACCTCAGGCACAGTCTCTTAAGGACAGTGAGTACTGGGATAAGGTCAGTACGGATATATTTGAATTAAACAGCAGATACTAGCTTTAGTATTGGACCACTATTTCTGAAAAAAACCCCAACCTGATTTGTTATAGAGCAGACTGAACTAACACACTGCATATCACAGCTGGCTCGTTTAGACCCTAGAAGTGTTAATCACAGAAAATGGGTCGTAATTTGGGAATGACTCATTGCTGCAATTATTTTTGGTATAGCTGTTTTTATTTACAAGAAAATATGTTAACAGAAAGCCTCTACCAGCAGCAGTAGAGTCGACCGAGAGTGCTCCAGCGAACTCCAAGGCTGTACGACTGTACACAAGGTGTCTCTACAGCAAAACACAAAGCCTCCATGCCAAAGTCTACTGCTTCTTGGTGCAACCACAACAATTAACACAGGACACGTTTTGAGTCTATGACTCCAGCAGTTGTTACATTTGGCACGCTTATCTTCATATTTGTCCTCCTTATTTTCCTATTGGTTCTGGAAATTTTCAGGTTCTGGCTGTTTCATGTTACAGCCTCACTCTACGATAGTTCCTTCACCCAAAAGTACTGATATTTGGGGATTTTAGGAGCTCTGTAGGTAGCCAAGTAGCTAGAAAGGTAAACAGATTTGTCTCAGAGCAAACTTGCTAAGCTTCTTTTCTTCTCAGTAACACAATTCAAAACAAGCTCAAAAGCCAAACTTCATTCTGTTCCCTCTCCCAAAGTCCTGTACTACTGCTGTCCTGCTACCCTCCTTTACAGGATACAGCTTGTCACATTTTGAGTGTAATGGACTATAAGGGGATAAAAACCCCTGTAATTTTGCCCTTTGAATGATTTTTGATAGTTCTTTTATCTCTCAGGACCTCACTTTGACCTGCAAAATGGGGGTAATGGGTTAATTTGCTTCGCAAAAAAAAATAATGGTGGTATCTAGTAATGGAGAGTTTTGTATAAAATTAAGTAGCAGTCTGATATGGTTCCTATGAAGCTGTCAGCAGCTTTTCATTATTATATTTTCTCTCTAAAGCACAGTTAAGAGTTTTCGTTGCCATTAGTTACACTTTAAATACAAGGTCTGGGCCAAACTAATGGTCTTAGTTACCCCACAGATCAGTCAATGTGAATCTGCTCACATTATTAATGATGTTACACCAAAGCTCAAATGATGGAGGGAAAACGAGATTCATGCCCTTAATGTTAAAGGTGACCTCGGCTATGCATGCACACTGTGAAAACCTACAGCCCACAGGCAATTTGATTTTCTGCCTGAAAATTACTGTAGAGACTTCGGTATCTGTGAGGCAGCCTCCTTTACTTTTCCTTTTTAAAATATTAGTATGAAGGGCAGAGGGAAGATATCAAAAATCATATCAGGACTGAACTAAGAATCTGGTATTAGTAGTCCTTTATCTTTAGAAATAAGGCACAGTTCAGAGATACGGGCGCAGTTTGTGCAAGTTTGGTGGTTTCCGATGGCGCAGAATCTGCTGACTGCATTTTCCATCTCATTAACCTGAGGTTCCCTAGAGGGAGAGTCAGTCTCTGGTGCTCAGGAAGTGTCAGGCACAGCTAGATCTGTCATTTGTTTGCCTTGTGAGAAAGCAAAAGAATGACTTCAGTTTGACCGGTGCCTTCCTCCTGCACTGCCCATGGTGTGTCCCCGGCAGATACTGCAGTCGCCTCTCTAGGGTGTGAGGTTGGACACATGTGGGAGGATCTTCCCCTTTGCAGATACACGTGAGGGAAGGAGAGAGTTTGGGAGGTGGGAAAATAAGCTAGAAGCAACATCTTTGTGGTCCAGGAAACCAAACAGAAGAAATTAAATGAGACAAAGTCTTTGCCCTCTCTCACCCTCCATCGACCTGTACTGAGCCACTCACACCATGCAGAGGACCATACCACTTCCCATGCGGCTGAATCTCTGGAGACATAAATAGGACCCCACACAAGAGGGTGAGACATAAAACTAAAGCACAGGTACCCACATCCACTTGCTGATGCAAAAGCCTCTGCCAGTGCATATGACAAACAGGCTTGGTTGGAAGCCAGATACTTGCCAGGGACTGCTCAGGAGCAGATGCAGGTGGCAGCATGGACTGGTCAGGAAGGCTGGTCTTTCTGGTGGCTGCTGGGTCATGGAAATTCATTGGTGTGCACCCGAAGGGAAACCAGGCAGGTCGGCCTCTGCGGTCCCCGCAAGATGGGGCTGCTCAGCGCTTCAGAGTAGATCCTATATGTAACTGTCTACATGAGGTTTTAGGAGCCTAACTGTAGTCACCCAGATATGAAATGCATGTGTTTATAGGGACCCATTTATCATATTTTCTACATTATGCAAGCTGTTGATTTTTTTTTCGAAATTAGTTGTCAAAAAGCATCCAAAAGAAAAAAAAAAAAGCCTCTCTGCTCTCATTACGCTGCAATTCAAATGATTTATTCAAACTAGACCTGCTGAGCATGGCTCAGTGACTCAGATGTTAGCACACAAGTCCCCAAAACCACTCTTGCTTTCCCTTATTCATATTTTGAGTTCATGATGAAGGGCAAATCTCACAAACTCTGCTCAAATCTGTACCACTGAGACACAGTTCAAACTGCATTCAGAATAAGTAAAATGCATCAGAAAATAATTAAAATATTTCTGGTGTAACAGAGCTGAGGCTTGAAGGGCTCAGAGAAGAGGAAAGAAAGGAAACTGAGAATGTGCTGAGTTGCAAAATTGTAGATGCTTCCCTCAAGAAAAAGATACAGAGAGAGAAGATGGAGCTGCCAGGGAGCAGAAGGAACTAAACTCCAAGCAACCGTTGGCAGCTTGGGGAAGAATACGGAGAAGTGACAAGTTGTTACAGGGAAGTTGTTGCTGACAGAGAAGGCACAGACACTTTCCAAATCAGCAAAATGCGAGCTAAAAAATGGGAAGGGGGACAATGAGACTAGGCTGAGAAAAAGCAAGGGCCAAAGTTCGGAAGGCAAAAGGTAAAACTCTGATAAGCTGGAGAGAAGGCTTGCAATGTAAAGCCTCAGAGGAAAAGAAGAAAGCTGAATTAGGTGAGGGGAGAGATGCTAAGACAGTTTTGATAAATTATCAGAACTGTAACGGCTGAAATAGAAAGGAAATTATATAGCTTGTTCGTCTTACCAAGGAATAACTGGAGAAATTCAACAACAGTCTAGCAGTGGGTGGAAAGGGAAAAGGGGAGTCTAATTTAACACTCTGCTATTAAGCCTGAGTGACAGGGAGCAGAGTGGAGTTATCTCACACTGTGATGAAGAGTGGAGAGAGGGCAGAGACAGAAAGGAAATTAAGGAATACAATGTTTGTATAAAGTTCTTTTTCTGTATGTATAGGAATAATTAATGGAACTAGGAATAAAGGCTTATTGCATCTTCCCATCCCCCGTACCTGTCAAGCACAAACTACAACACAGCATAATAACTGCACAGCACTGTCGGTTCTCAATGAGCAAGGGCGGGGATAATTCACTTTCATGTCATGTATCACTCACAGCTGTCTGCTGTGATTGCAAAAGTCAAATTACCCCATCCTACATTCACACTAAGCCAAATTTGTTTGGGAAGTGGGGGACAGAAAGTGGGTGTGTTAATAGCAGATAATTTGCTGCCTGAATATATCTATGGGGTCAAAATGGGAACATTAACAGTCCTGCGTGGTAGTTGGTGCTATTGAAGGTATAGGGCAAATTCTCTTGTACTGCTTATTCAAAGCATAACACACGAGCTTAACTTTATCATGTTCTAGAGTTCTATAACTTGTCATTTTCTGTGTACTTTTTCCTCCTTCTGGTAACACACTATGTCCCTAAGCAAGCATCTGAAGGCTCTAATTCCTCATCAAAATTCATATGCAAGACAGATATATTAAAACTCAAAGAAAAATTATTCATTCGTGCAGTTTAGCCAATGCTCTCTGCTGTACTCTCCAACATTCTGGAGAATACAGAACATTATCCAAAGTTTAGGCAGGGTGATACGCCTATTGCTGCCTTTTGCTGTATACAGAATTTGCTAAAATAAAATTTTAAAAATGAAGAAGCCTTTGATTATTACTTTAGTTTTGGAGAAAATTCACTGATGGAGAAATATCTCTTCAGTTTCAGGTCTGGCTATTGTAATAGCAAAAATGTGAGCTTTTTTTTTTCACAGTATACACGTAACTGTGCAGTGGAAGGGGTTTAAGCGTGTAGGAGAATTCTTCAGAACAAAAGACAGAAAGATCACTCTTTCAACTGGGGCCTTTCTGAGAATTATTTTCAACAACAATAGTAAAATCATATTTTACTACAGACAAGCTCTGAGCACCTTGTTGCTATGTTTGTCACCTTAAGGTTGGTGACAAAATTCTTCTGTAGAATAATATAGAAAATGTAGAAAACTGCCATGCCTTAGTCCTCTTCCAGGATCTCCTCATGAAGGCAACTAAACTGCAGTTAGACAGAATAACTTGGCTGAGTCCAGTGCATTTTCGTGCTTGAAGGAATATTTTAAACAGTGTTGGTGCTACTGCCCATCTAAAGGAAGCTGGAACATCACTACCACCCTTCAGACTCCAAGATATAATTTAATTCCAGTCCAAGACACAGGCGATATTTTGACCTACAGACAGACCTTGCTTAAGGTCCATCCCACTCTGCCGTATCTGGTGAAGCAGCTAGAAGTTGTCCTACAAAGACACTACCTGAGATTCAGCCCAAGTCCAAATGACAGGGGTTTACATTGTGTGCCATTGTCATTTTAGTTATTTTGACAGGTCTTTGGCCCTTTAGCAGGTGAGAACTAGTGCCTTTTCTCATCTTGTGGGGCATTCTTATACGGGAGGCCTGTCTCCCACTTCCATGAATCCTGCCTCTGTGAAAACACCCTGCCAAAAAATAAGAGAAACAATCAGAAAGATGTCTGCAGAGTAGTTCAGATTGTCTCTTGTGAGGGTACCACATGGTGAATGGTCACTCTTTATCAGCAGTTTTGCACGTAGGGCTCAGAGACTGCTACTAGGAGCAAAACATGACTGTTCAGATGTTTGGCTTCTTTGGTGCTATTAATTTGACTATCTATTTGGAAATAGAGGAGGAAGGATATTTGAAGGATGCTCTAGAGTCCTATTTGGTGGATAGTTACAGCAGCATTTCAGACATAGTTCTATCTTTTAAAACTTTTCTCTGTCTTCCTAAATATGTATTCACAAGTACTCTATTAGGGGGACTTACTGTACAGACAGTATGTATCACAGAACCACAGAATGATTAACATTGGAAGGGGCCTTAAAGATCATCTAATTCCAAGCCCCCTGCCATGGGCAGGGACACCTCCCACTAGACCAGGCTGCTCAAAGCCCCAACCTGGCCTTCAACACCTCCAGGGATGTATGAGCAAGAGGATTTTTTTTCTGCAGCATGCCTTGAATGAGATTTGATTGAAAATACATATAAAAGTGTCCAAAACCCAGAATGACTAAATGAATCAATTGTATCGATTATCAGCCTGCAATAGTACCCCTTTGCTACTACTGAGACTCAGATTTGCTGAAATTTATTGTTATTGTTTACTTATGTCGCTCAACCACTATTGTGCTACACTGCCAATCAAATATAAAGTATTGCAAAAATATCTCTAAAGGCTATGAACTCTTTCACCTAAATACATGTTTTGAGCTTAGAAATGAGAAGGCAGTTTACAACGATGGAGTGATGCAATGTAAGAAATTACAAGTGAATTCCATCCTGTCAGGAATAAATAAATGGTAGGAAGAAAAAGTTTCTCTTGTGAGTATTAGGACAGGAAAGTTGAGGAAAAAATGTATTAGAATAGAAAAGTTTAATAAGATGCCAAGCGTAATAATAGAAATTCCATTTTCCACTGGATACACAAGGGTACAAAATAGTCCATTGCTGTTGATTCTGTGATTACATTTGCAGATATCATTTCATTGCAAACTGTATTTGGAATTCTAAAAACATTAAAAAAATGCAACACATGATGCATTCCATTCCTGCTCAAATGGAATGACATATTTTACTTTTTTTCCCATCTAAAAAACCTGTGTTATATAAGAAAATTAATTTCAGATATATAAAATATTATTTTGATCATTTTTAAGTTGATAGAACAGATACATGCACATGAGTTAATTCTGCAATAGATTAGTTTAATATATCTCCTACCGCCCTTTTTTTTTTCCCAAGGTATCTTAGTCTGCCTTCAACCAGGACAACAGGGTACATAAAAAGTTGTTTCTGGATTATAGCTGATTAAGAAGAACGAGATAAGAGTTGAAGTGTCCCTTGCAGAGTGCAACTTGAGCAGCTCATATTTGTCTATATGAGAAAGCCCCTGGCTCAAGCTGTTCAATTACACTCAACCATAGTAGCATGCCTCCGAGAAGGAGGTGTTATCCCAGATAGCCAGGGGCGTGAGTCATTCAACATAATAGATTCAAATCAGAAATCGCACCTGCAGTCTTACTGGCATCTGTAAATACCAGTTTGTTGCGTTGCCAACATACAGTTTCACTTAATGCCAGAAAGCATCGATTTGGCCCTGGCTTAGCTTCTGAGCAGCTTGAACAGTAGCTTCAGCAGGACCACAACGAAGTTTTGAATCCAGAAGTATCAAAAGTTGGAGCCTTGTTGCACACCAAAAAGTTCCAAAGATATCATGTGATATACACACACATCTGTATCGTAGAAAGAAAACAGTGGCACCCAAGAAGTCCCGGATTTTAATTCCTTCTAATTATGACTCCTTCATCAGTGAGAGTAAACTATTCAATACAGGTAAGAAAATCTGTTCTGACTGCAACATCACCCTGCTCCCTGTGTTCTCATAAGAATACTTAATTAACTCAGATACGGATTAATTAATATTTGTAAAAGATTTTGATAACAGATGTAGTTTTGCCATCTAAATGTAACATAAATGCAATAGGAAATGGACAACTCTAAACTCTAAGCCTTTCTGCACACCATGCTTGCCTTAATTTGATCTTTTTTTTTTCATGGAGTTTACATTTTTCCCTCAATGTGTGCTATTGCTTAGCATGCATGAGACGTATCATAAATGACACTGGTGAACTGTAGTACTCTGACCTTTTCAGAATTCAGTAGTTTGAATGCCTAGAAAGTGTAATTTACAAAAATTAAAGCAGCATATTATTTTCCCCTTCGCATAACAGAGGGTGAAGTGTGTCTTCAGAAGCAAATGTGAAGCTACCTGTTGCTGAAGCTGTAGCTGTAGCTAACTGAAGCTAACATAACAAACTCATGTTATACTCTCCAGTCTTCACTGTTTTACCGCGGCAATGTCAGAAATTACAGTTTAATATATGCTTTCTATGTAATGTACCGAATTAGTAGAATTGGAAAATTTTCAGCAAAGGACGTCAAGGATAACTAAAGTTATGAAATGGACTAGGTAGGAGAAGCATATTTATAGAGCAGGAAACATCCTGGAAAATAAGCAAATATGAGAGAAGGATTAAGACAACTCTGTACATCCACAAGAAATTTGGAGAGAGTGAATAGCCTATGAGAGTAAATAGTGAAGAGTGAATCTGATCAGATGTTCACTGCCTCCTCCAATAAAAGACTAAAAGAGCTCTAAATGAAACTAAAAGATTATTCCTAAAGTAAAGAAAGGGAGGGATTTATCCTGTGACTTGTAACTAAGCTGTAGACGCCTCTGCCACAGCAGGCTGTAGATTTCTAGTAGGTGGCCGGTGTGACAAAAGTCACTGGACAAAGACATGAAAGAGTATTAAATACAAAGATACCACGCTCTAAGAAATCCCCTAAACCATAGGAAAATCATCTGGGAAAGTTCATCTACTTGGATCTCCTGTTCTGATATTCTCCTTTGGGCATTCCCAATGGACATCTAAGTGCTCTGACCTGTTAGAGCCAGTCCTAAATGGGATCTAGTTCAAAGCAGCATCTGTCAGAGAGAACGTCCAAGCAAAGCTCAGACTATTTGAGATCCTTAGGTCTTTAGATTCTCTTCAGTAGGTCTCAGTTAAAAACTGGCCTTCCAGAGGGTACAAAATATGGAGATATTGAGCTTATTTTCATGTAGTTTTACATTTCAGCTGAATTACATTATCCATTATGAGCTAAAATAATGCAGCACGATAACTATCATATATGTCAACCGACAAAATTAAGTAATTAGGTACAATCTATCGTAAGAATTAACAGTTATATATTGTCCTCTATTTTATTTGACCTGTCAAGGAAAGGAAAAGTAATGGATGCTGCATGATGTGCTCATAGTAGGGGAAATAACTGATTTCTATCTCACAAGAACAACCCCTCTAATTATGTGTGAACTGACTAAGGGGATGCTTATGCCATGGAAGGAGACATTAAAATTCCCTGGTAAGATTAGAACTAAATGTATGCGACAGGCATTAACACATTTGAAAGTGTGTGCAAACTGATGAAAATTATAGGAATGTGCTCATGTATTTGTCACATAATGTGAAAAGATTTTATGTCTTAATAATTTAAATGTGAAGAGAGAAGAGTGAAAACTATGATCTAACTTTTCAACATGAAATTAAAATAAGCTAAAGAGAAAACTACTTTTCTTAGTTGTAAATAATTTAATGTAAGATACTTTTCTGAAAGCTAGGCTAGCTGTAAGGTCTTTGTAAAAAGCTGGAAAATTATAACATCTTAACTGGAAAATATTTTATATTTGCAACCCCAAAGCTCTTCAGTTAATAGTTTTCTTTGTCAGATGTTTGGCCTCTGGGCTGCTTACACAGGCCTGGGTTTTGCAAGGGATCCTGGCTGCACAGAGCACCTCGATGAAGCAGGGACTCTGGTTCAGGTACCTAAGAAGAGGTATGAACTACATTAATGACTGCTTCAGAACATGCTACCACTTCAAAGTACAAGTTACTTTGCTTCCCCTCCCACACCAGATGACATATCATAAAGCAAAACTGAAAAGCACTATTGATGAAAGCACCATTTTATATCTCTATGATTTTTTTCCCATTAATTTACTTTTATTCCTGGGGGACAGCTGCCTAGATCACAGCCCTCCCTAGCAGCAGTGCTGTCATGACTTCAAAAGTAGTCAGGAAGCTTTGAACTTAGAAACAGTTATTTCTTTCTTAGGACACCATGAACAAAGATAAAGAAATAATAAATTATTAGAATCTATAGCACTTATATATATTACAGTCTCATACCAAAAAAGATTTTTAATAGGGAATTCAACAACAAAACCAGGTTGATCTACATACTCACACACTGAACAATGCATTTTTAATTGCCTGTACACACCCCACAACCTTCTTGGTTCAATGCTTCTTGCATCTTCTCCCTGCTCTGAATGGCGCAACTCATTCAGGAAGTAAAAAACCCGCCATCTATCCATCTACCCTGCCTCAATATTTTGTCTCTTCTTAAATCCTTCATTCATCCTTTTCTGTCTTGAAGACTGGTCAATACATTTGAACTTGGGCCAAAGCTATGGCAAAGTGACCTTGTCGTCAAAGCAACGCTATTTCTGCAGAATGCCTCCTTGGTGTGAATGGATATAATTGTCTATACCAAATTTAGGTTTGTATTCCGCAGTGACTTCCTATTCATTTGTTTTCCTTGAGAGTGGGATTCATTAAGTCTCTTTTTGACTGTCTGAATGGTAACGATTTATCCATGTTAATTGTCTAGATCTCTTGAAAGGCAACAGAAGGAGATTAACTTCTGTTAGGAAGTGGCTCAGGTTATAAAGATAGAGATATAAGATCATTCTCCATTGAGTAAGGGAACCTGTTTAGATTGTTGATGGCTACCTTAGATTAGACAACCTTTTTGGTGGCTAAATTTAAGGGAGATATATCCCATCCTAAATATAGATTTTGTCGTTTATGCTACATTAAACAGTCTGTGGTTGGAAGTGCAGGATTCAGAACCCATTATCGGTGTGACCAGTCACATGGAAGATGCTTGACTCTAGTGGCACAATAAGGAGTTTGTTGCTTTTTTGTTGCTTTTTGCCACCATATCTAGTGTTCTCTTTTGTGTTCAAGGACACTTTGACATTCATGAATGGGATATAAACTACTGCCTGACTCTCATGGGAATTCCACGCCACCATGATAGCCAGCCAGGATGAATGATTTCATGGGCCATTTTTTCAGCTGTTTTAGAGAAAACTAAGTGGGAGATTTTGTGAGTAATTTCCCCATTTGTTCTCAGTCCTATTTGTACTCAGTCCTATTTGTACTGCCGAACCAAGCATATGCAATTTAATACACTGGAGAAATTCTTTTCTCTTGTAAATTTGCCTTACATCTGTACTCAAGAGTCTTGTGCTGCCCAATTTAGCACATTCCTGGTGCTCTTCAATCAGTACCGCTCTGGTACCAAATTCAAAGCAATGCACCAGGACACCATGCGGTGTTCTCCACATGCAGCGCAGACCAAATGAAGCAGATCTCTCTCTATACATACCAGTCAGTAATGTAGAGGCACCCTAAGCACTTCTGCTGTCTGGATTTATGTCAACGAATCTACTTTTTCTTGCATCCTTCATTGATTGTAGGCTTATTTGCTCTTTATAAGAATTATTATCCTCATAAAACAGTGGAAAATGCTTTAACAAACTTGATCTGGCGTTTCTTCTACTTTCCAAAAGCTCATCTGGTCACACGAGGAGGGACGCTGTGTGATTATATTTGCAATTTCATCTACACCAGTACAGAATCATCCGAGCACATAAACTAACCCAAGGTGTATAACGCTGAATTAGGGCCTTGTGGTATTAATTGGGGGTGAAGGGTGGGGGTGGAAATCAAACGTTATTCTATTTCTGTCAGTTTTTCATTAAATATTTACATGAGAATCCAGTTCAATAATAGGGCTTTCTTGGGTGGAATTGAACCTCTGGTAGACATTAACGTTGAATTATTGAAGGAAGAGTTTTTTTATTAAACTAGCTGACATTCTGGGGACATGCCTAGAGCCCTCTATCAATAGATTCGCAGTAAGACAATATTATGTGGAGGCCACATGGGAGAGTCCATGTCTATCTGCATAAATTCAGGGTATGAGTGTGTATGTCTGTCCATACATGTGTATGCCAAACATGTTCTGATTCATTCTGAAAAAAAAAAGAAATTTCAAAATCAAGTGTTAAATATTTAAGAATATCAGAATTAAGGCAGATCACATAAACTTGATTTTGTTCGCTTCTGCCACAGAACTATGACAATGACCAATACATAAACTCTGTCAGTCCAAGCATTCCAGAGCCTTATATTCAAAAATATTCAAATTCTCTGAAGAGAGTAGTTTATCCTTCAGATCCACAGGTGAAAAGTTTCCAGCTTTATTTGCCACGAGGGATATTCATGCCAGAAATCAGGAAACGCTTTCTAACACTATGGATATTGAGGATCAGTAACAGATGACCTGGTAGTTTTGGGAATGTCTACCATTGGACATATTTAAGAACTGACTGGGTAAGTATAAAGAATGACCTGGGTAAGTTTGATCCTGGCTGATGGTAAGAGAATGGACTAGATTACATCTTTAGATTGTTTCCTATCCTATTTTTTTATGTAATTATCATTTACATCATGATTGACACAAACAAGCTTTTCTAAATGTCAAGAATGTAACTGTTGACATTAATTTAGCTCTTTTATAACTTTGTCCATCAACAAATGAGAACAGAATCCATGTCATGCCTGGCATCAGTGCCAGGAAAGCCATGGTTCCCAAGCAACAAATTGGGAGACTCTGAGAACGTGTCTAGCTCTCTGAGGGCGTACAAGGGGAAGAGATGAAACAGATAAACGTGTCCACTTGCTGACCTAAAGGAACCAGTCAAGAATTTCTCAGGGCTAGTCTGGAGGTGACTATCAACGCAAATGGATCATCAATGGGACAGTGAAACAGGAGAATAACACTGCTAGAGCTTGGGTAAAAGGCACTCCAGACACACCTGTGATAAACCCTGAATGCTACAGCATTGTCTACACACACGCCCACACACACACATACTGCCAAGTACTCAACTTATTGTACTGTTAAGATTTTGATAGCCTGCAACATCTTGATAAACTATTGTAAGTTATTTTTCCCTTAACCTCCTAGGCATTCTGTCATCATTTAGCAGTTTCAACCTGCAAAATCCTACTGAAACAACCAGTAAAATTTCTGTGAGAAACTCTAGAGATTCATTAATAGCTTTACAGTGTTTGATTTTCACTAATTTGTGCCACTTTACAGGAGATATTGAAAGGAGATATTGAAAGGAGATATGAAACCATTTTTTCATAGGCACTGGCTTTTAAAGTGGTGATTCAATGTTTTATTAACAGCAGGTATATGCTATTCTTCCTTATTCCTATGTTTAGCATTGCTTGTGAGGCCTTAAAGCTGCATTAAATCCATCTCCAGGTGTTTATATGGTAAATGTTTAATGTAAATTGTGCTTATTATTACATGTAATTAAAAAGACATAAGAAAAAAAAGTCTAAAAAATAAATCAAATCAAAGTAATCCTCTGTTCCAGTGCAGGGAGAGGAATGACCCAAAAAGGTGGCCCAAAGTAAGTTGGGAAGTTCCATCACAAAAATTTCCAAAAAGGTTTCCAAAAAAACAAGAATATTACTTATACAAATACTATAATATATAGTTTTTTACTATATATTTACTATATTTATTATATATTTTTATATATATTATTTATAGAAGAAGAAAAAGTTCTAAGAGAGCGAGAAAGACATATCTCAAGCCATCTTTTTGCCTTATGGATTTTGGGGAACCCTTCTGAAAATCCCACAAAAGTTCTGCCCCATTTGCAAAGAGAATAGAAACTACACACAAACACAGAGTGCTGATACTAACAGATTGCATATTTATTTAAGTGCATTCTTTTTTAGTGCAAAACCCCTGAGATAAACCATAAATGCTGTATTTTAAAATTATTTATCTTATTATGTACTGACCTATTCCTTCATCTCTGTCATACACTGCAGTATGCCAACTTATTTTTTGAGGAACCCCTTATCACAAACAAATTAGATAATTTTAATTTTTTTTCCACTTCCCTTAGTATAGGCATCAGCTACAGTTTCTTATGAGTTACATGAACCTGAAAGAACCTCTTGGACTTCTTCCAAGAAGCAAGGACATATCCAAAGAAAGCATCAAATCTATAAAAATATGTTCATCGTGCTTCTGAGGACATCCAAAAAGAAACCAGTCACCTGAGTTTATTTTTATCTAGGACAGAGTCAAGTTTCTATCTCATTGAAGTCAATGGTAAATTTCTGTTGACTCCAGTGACACCAGGAATTTTCCCATATAGCTCAGAGCTGTATCTGAAAGCTTTCCTTCCAGCCCAAGGCAATGTGAAAAAGTTATTCAAACGTACACTTACAAAGAGACAGAAATCATTTCACAATGGCTGCTTATTATAGAATTTCTTCTACATGAATAGCAAGGAACCATTGAAAGCTTTTTCTTTCTAGTGGTGTGCAAATAAATTCAGAAACATCAATTGCATTGTCTTCTGAAATGACATTGCTTGTTTGGAAAACAATCTTGCAGTCTTCAAGGATCTATTTATGCAAGATGCTGACTCTCCCCCCACCTTGCCTCACACTTGTCCATAGGATGAAAAAACAGTCATTTACAGAGTTTTAAAATTTCATAAGTCAATTTTAACTGGGATGTTGTACCTGATCCGCTGGTCAAGATACGGTAGATTAAAAAAAAAAATCAAAGTTTTTGGTGTTTGGACACATAACAGATTTTTCTAAGTCTCTTTGGAAAGAGTAGCTACTTTTACAGTTTTAAAAATATACAGAGTTACCTTGAATAGCTGATTAATATTTTCTCTTCAGCTCCAGTTGGAAAATGAGACAGAGTTTTGCCCCATATCTACATTCCCTGTATGTTGGAGATGAATTTATGCACTGGCTATATTTCAGAATGAATCCTTCAAACTGCTGTCCTGTGGCATGGTGTTCTACTGAGGCTCCTCTCATTACTGCAAACCGACCCTAAAAAGTTTTATAATCGTTTCTTCTTCAGTAAAGAGCAAGAAGTTGAATTGTGGCTGAGAAAAGCCCTCTCTAGGCTGAGCTCTAAAGAATGTTAATAGGAGCAGAGCAGAGTAATCCCGCCAGTGGTATCACCAAAGGCAGGATTTTAAACAGTGAAAGTGAAGTCAGGATGTTTAACTTGCTAGTAACCACTAATCCCTTTTAGGATTTAATATTTAATTATGGAAGGGTGTCAATCAATGAGGGGGTCCCCACTGTACTACACAGGCGGTCCTGCCTGGCAAGGCTAAATCTAAAGCTAAAGCTCTTGTCTTGCACATGTGAATTCTGGGTTTGATTGTTGCTGGTTATGAAACCATTGTTCAGAATTCCATGAATAATTCAAAACATACATTTGTTTGCAGCAAGCAGCCCAGAGGAAAGAGTTCCTGAATTGCTTTTGTAATTTTCCATGAAGCACACCTGACTTTGCCAGGAGATAACACACTGAGATAAAATTCATTGGCTCTGGCTTTTCAGTTCCCCTTTATACCTGGCACAAGATTTCCATATCCTCTAACTGCTCCCTGAAAGGGTGCTGCTACTGGGGTTGAGCTTTAAACTTGGAAATTCAGAATGAGCTTGACTATATCACCTCTGTTTTCAGAGGTGCTGCTACCCTGCTTTATCCTTCTGGGTGAAGTGGGAGCCCCATTCATTGAAGGAGCCTGTTCTCTGCTTACTACAGCTTCAGACAGTGTCAGTCTGAGAAGGCATCACCACCAGCGTGCAGCCATCTGAATTCTCCGAGCAATTCAGACCCAAGCTCCCCTGATGTATCTCTGTATCCTGCTGTGGGAGGGAGAAACCGTGAAGCATTCTCTTACTGCCCGTGCTGCAGCGCTGGCACCGATGGCTTGCTCATTTCCCAACCGGCCAGGAATAGATCCCCTTACGTAAGGTGACTGAAGAAGTGGAAAGACTTAAATACATTCTGGGAACAAGGTGTGTGTCAGACAAGGCTGCAAAAAGCTAAATGTTGTTTCCCGGTAGCCTTCTGAGAACGTACATTAAAAGTGTGCCCCAGGCAGCCCTGTGCCAGGCAGCTCTGGAACTGGTCTGGAAAGAGTTTACGGCACCTCAGCCCAAGGGGAGAGAAGACAGCGAGGACCAGAATCTCTGACCCGCACAAAGGCAGACTGACTATCTGAGTAAAGCTGTACAAAGTAAGACTCTTCTTCAAAATAAAATTCTTTACCTCTAAAACCCCAAATTGCTTGCGAAACATCAGTGCCATTAGGATAGACATTCCATGTACAGGTGGGGCAAATTACCTTCTGTAATTTCCTGGATCAAGCAAATAGGAAGGCTGGATTATAAACCTTAAGTAACCTTGCAATTAGGTCTTTCCATACCCAAGAAGGTTATGAAGAAGATTTTATAATACAAAAACCTGTATTAATGGTATGAAATGAAAAAAAAAATAAAAATGAGTGGCTAGAAGGTTTTTATTATTGTAAAAAAAAAAAAAAAAGATACTTGAATTTGATGCTTTGACAATGTTGCCATTTTTACCAACATCAATGCATCAGTGTTACCCATTTAGGATGGGAACAAAGACATATAAATTTATAACATCAGTTTATCATCACATGTTTTTTCATGGGACCAGAAGCGTTCTGTCTGGGTTTTCATTCTGCCACTCTTTTACTGTCTCAGACTCTCTTCCTTTCAGATTGTATTCCCATATTGGAAGCATTTTGAATGAGGGAAATGAAATATCGGACCCTCCTTGTGCTTTCTCAAAAATAGCATCCAGGAGCAAGGGAACAGCAATCTTGGATGTGGTGCATATGCATTACATCTCTAAATTCATTTGCTGCTCCAAGAAGCTCAGGCATATATCCCCAGCGCATACAATTTTCAGAAAATTTTGGAAAGCATAAACATTTGTCCTTTTTTTCTGTTTAGTTCTTAGCTTTTCATTAAATATTTATTGAAACAAGGATCTAAGAATCCAGTTCGGTAATAGATTTTCTCTTGACTTATATCAAGGTCGTTTGAATTTCTTTGAGCAAAGACTTCAGCTCACTAGAAACTAGTCTGCAAGATATAATTTCACCTCCAGTAGCACTGACATACTTCACTTGTTGAAAGTGTATTATGATCTGCATAGCTATCCTCCTTACGTGTTGATATGCTTATCATATAATCAAAAGTAGTGATCCAAATTCATATTTATCGCAGACACATGGTTAGTAAGTACTTTACTATAAGCTACATTGATTACATTTTCCTCATTTTCAGGTGCCAGATATAAGTTTTCAACTAATTATTTCAGAGTTTGTAGGGGAAAATGCAAAATACATGAAGGCAATGAAAAAGGTAATGTTATTTATATTGAGGCTGAGCGGGGGCGGGATGCAAATGATTTTACGAACATGTGGCATACACAGGAGATCTTCCAATCAGAGCCTGATATTTTCAGGCAGGCTTCTGGTGAATTTATTTTTAATTTATTTGGCGTTATAATTCAGGCCTGAGTGCAATTTGTCTAATTTCATGCAATTAACAGAGGTGCTTATGTTAGGATTACAACCACCCTAGGCTCCTTTAGTAGTCAATGGAAAAAATAAACACCTCTAGACAACATTTTAGCTCATCAGACTTCACAATTTCCCTTTAGAGATGCCTCTTCCTCTGTCTTCCTAGCAAAGGAGGGAGTCTGAGGAGATAATATTCCTGTCCCTGCAGTGCTTTACTGCAGGGGGATTATTCCAGGCTCTGTGTAGAAGCAGGAGCTTGTCCAAGCTCAATGGAGCATGGCCAAAAATAACATCACAGTAAATATCTTAAGTCTAAAATTCAATCTCCTTGAAAGGAATAACTTCATTTTGGTTCATGATTTGCACATATACCATTCTGAAAACCATTCTTGAGCGAGGAATGTCCTAAACTACGCTGCTGTGTTGTAATTGTTACTTTGGTAATCTTTAAAGTTACAAATCACTGTTGCCATATTCCCTCTCTTCTTTACCACATTTCATGGTAGCTCTTGTCATTTGATTGCATAGTAAATATCAGGTAGTGGCAGGCTAATTATATTATAATTGCTACAAATGTTACAAAGTAAATAGAGCCAGATTCAGTTACATAGTAATTATTCTTGGCCCTACTAAGCATTTTACCAAGTAATCTGCAGAAACATGCAATTATTATCACCTTTTCACTTGCTCCCTTTCTGCTCTATCAAGAAAGGAATTTAAAATTACTTTCTCGACTTCCAAATTCTTCACGATCTCCTTACACCTTTGCTACATGCTCCCCCAACGTTGCACTCTGCTTGTGAAAGCCCAGTCTATTCCCTGTCCTCTCCATTTGATTGCACACATCAGGATAAGACAGCAACTTCTCTACCTTGTCATATTAACATTTACAAATGCAAACATTTGCATTTCTTATTTTTAGGTAACCATCCAAGCATAAGTAAATCACTGCTTAAGTTAATGCTCTGAGAAGACAGAAAACCATTAATGATGTTTCCTTTTGGGATAAGATAAATAGTGCTGCGTAGAGATTTTGGCACCTTCACAAGAAGAGACTAACACTTTCCTCCTGTAATTCCTGCTGGTGTAGGTTTTGAGACCATTTTTATTTTTGTTACAGCTATACCTAGGATTTTCAGAGCTCATTGCCAAGACATAAAACTGCCTCTTTTTCCTACTTCCCCCTGCTTACCCACTTCTTTCATCTGTTTCTGCCACAGTTTTTTTTTTTTCCCACTAATATTTTGACTCATATATTCCTATCTTTTCTACTGCTTATCTGATAGAGAAGTACCTGATGCCTGAGGCAAACAATTCATTAATTGGTGTAGGAGGAGAATAATGAAGCCAACAGCAAGAAACCTCCACAAAACCAAAAACTAACCAAAAAACCCCATCAACCAGAAAAACCCACCAAAAAAAAAAACCCACACCAAAAAAAACACTAAACCAAACCCAAAACCAAAAAAAACCCCACCTCCAAATGAAAAAACAAAACCCAAATGCCCAGAAATCCACCGTCTTCCCCCCAAAACAACTTTGCTGTCTGTGTTTGTGCTTGTGCTTGTGCTTTTATTGCACTCTCCATACCTGCCCCATGATGTTCATCTAAATCTCCCTCTGCTCTACCCTTCTTGAAAAGATTGTGCAATTTGACAGGAAAAAGTACCAGAAAAATCCACAGTAGATAGGTAGGGAAGGTGAACAGGATCACCCCTGTTCATCCCTTTTTGGGTTTCTGCACCCAGTACTAACTCTCACATGGCTACCAAAACTGAATGGTTTAGGCTATGGGAAGGGTTTGACTCCCTTCCACAAATGGCAAAAATAAACTAATTGAAGAAGTATATTGGTAAATTTGTGTGGTAGAGATGAGACTGTCCCCAAATGTTTCATCTGAGAAACAGCAAATTACTTGGTAACTGAAATTTTCTCATTTTATTAACTTTCCCTTTCAGCAAATTCTGGTATCTTTTGAAATGGGCAGATTCTGTAAGAATGATTTATTTCTACAGTAATGTTAATGAAAATATTAATTCATACTGGAGTTCTGCACTGCACGTTGAAGACTGCTTTGCTTTTGATGGCCAGGTGTTTGTGGCTACTGGGGTGTCAGAGAAGTTTGCACTTTTGCAAATTTGAGATTCGTTTCCTTGGCATTAGTCTTATACATATCTTTTCAACTCAGTTCATGTTAGCCATATCTCATGTAGTCTAACGATAAATTAAGAATAGATCATGACAAAGAGTAGGGAAAAAATTGCTATACACAGCAGCAATTTATATCTTATAGTTAACGTTCAGAAGCAAAAAGTAAATAGCAGTCAGAGAATCAAGTAGTAGCAAAAAATGATGCATTCTACAATGAAAGCTTTACCCTTCCAATATTCCTTTCAGCGCTGATTTCACAGGGAGTATCATAGAAGATGGAGTTAGACTTTACTTCTAATTTACCCCTGAATATATTCCCATAGCAAAGAAAAACATCCAAAGGAAGAATATGAGCTTCATTGGCTCTACAGCAGTGCAAAAATACCAAAACCTGCCATGAAAGCCATTAGTATCAGCTGATGTTAGTCAGGCTGGCCACCAGTGAAATGCAAGCTGGACCCCTTATACAGCTGCATAACCAGCACATCTCTGACCTTTGACAGTTATTGCTCTCACCGACACATCCTGTATAAGTTTCTTCTTCAAGAGGCCATGTGGTTTTTTTCCACTTTTCTTGAACAATTCTATGGCTTAAAGCAGAAAGACAACAGGACAAGAGGAAATGGCCTGAAGTTCTGCCAGAGGAGATGTAGGATGGATATTAGGAAAAATTTCTTCACTGAAAGGGTTGTCAAGCATTGGAACAGGCTGCACGGGGAAGTGGTTGAGGGACCATCCCGGGAGGTAGCCATAGTGCTTAGAGATACGGTTTAGTGATGGTTTTTGTCAGTGTTAGGTTGATGGTTGGACTTGATGATCTGAAAGGTCCCTACCAACCTAGGCGATTCTATGATTCTATGATTCTGCTGTTCCTTTTACACCCTGGGCAATATTCAGATGCTGCTACATTTGAATCACAGTCTGAAGCTCGTTGATTGATTTCCATGCCATTGATCCCAAGAGGGGATCAATGTAAAAAAGCAGCTTTACCCTCTCTCTCGACAGGGGTTGCTGGGAACAGATCTCTTCCCAGGAGGAGGAGTCACCTCTGCTGCTGCAGCTGAAGGAGAGCGATGAACTATCATCAGATAGGAAAGCCAAAAACAGAGAGCAAGACACCTGAGGAAGCTGCAAATCATCTTCTCTCTTGCCATGACAGAGGAGTGCAGACAGCCAAGAGGGGATGGATATATTTCCACTGTGGTTTGTCTCCCACTGGGTTGTTCCCATATGGGAAGTTACCAGGCACTTAAGTAACCTCTACACAACATGAGGAAGGCCAATAACATGGGGAAAGCCAACAGCGTCTGAGGGACACTTTCTAGATCTCAGACCTGAAATGCAGAATATCAAGAAAGTCAAGACCGTTTCTTATGTTCTTCACTACTTCATCATGCTGTGTTTTAAATGGTTCAAAAATCCAACACCCATCAGTTCCTTCAGGAAATTATTCTGGACACTGATGTCTACCAGGGTTGAGGGGTTTCTATGATCTCTCTGGCATTTTTTCCTTGCTGACATTTTTCTTTCGGTTTAAATAGGAACAGCAATTGCTGAATTACTTCACTACAATATGCATACACTCATTTGTAGCTCATTTCCACTCCCATTAACAAGCTTTTCAACACCCTTAAGTAGTAGGGAAGAAAACATTTGCAGCTATTAACAAATGCAGCATTTAATGACATTATAACCCTGCCTGATCAGAGCCTTTTACTAGATATTGGGTTGCTTGTTGAAAGTCAATTTTACAACAAAATAAACACCGGCATGTCCAAGTTTAGTTTTCAGATGTAGTTATATACCACATTACTCCTCAGGGGTGAAAAACATAATGTGTGCAAATGAATTTAGATACTCAGCAACTGATTTTCCAGTGATGATATAATTAAGGCTATAAAAGACTGCCTATATGTAACAGCTACTGTGGGAGTCCCTCACATGCTCTTATGTACACGACAACCGCATTTTGTTTTTCTTGGTTTGCTGTAACACTTACTTGTCTTTTTGTAAAACAAGAACATTATTAAGTGTCTAAAAAAGTTTCTAAAAGAGTGAGAAGCACAATAATTAGACCACCCTGAGTCAAATTTTGCATTAGAGAAAAATAAACATTGCTGAATCAAAAACGCATCCTATTTCCTTGATATAAGTGCTTGTTTTCGATATATATACACGTACATCTTGGGAACAAAGTGAGTAGTTTTAGCATTTTGGTTTTCAGTTCTTTCCCAACATGGTCACCTGGTGTCTGAAACAAGTGCCTATTAGAGCCTCTCTAGTTCCTAAACAAAATATCGATCCACTTTGGCTTCACTTGGGATTAGGACGGTACCAAGTAGACACAGTGCAATATTTTCTTTTTTATCAAGGGAGGCTTCACTGCATCGCTTTTTTTTTTTTTTTTTTTTTTTGATGCTACAAAAGGAATTGACTAAGTGCTGCAATTACAGGCACCATTCGACTTGCTGTTCTCCTTGATCACCTGAGAAAGCAGAAGATAAGTGATTGCGGCTTTATAGCACTAGGTCAGAGAGAGAGGGCTGCTGAGCAGTGTAAGCACCAGAATGGAAGGGGCAGGAAAAAAGACATCTGAGCACTAGGAGCTGAGCTCCATCACTGAAAAAAAAAAAAAAAAAAAAAAAAAAAAAAAAAATCTTAGCTACTTTAAAACACATTTTGGAATCCATGAATAAGAATGTATAAACCCCGTACTTTAAACAGGGAACAGTATATAAATATTAATAACGTAAACTCCACTGTAGTATAAAGGGGAGAACTATTTTAGTAGATATTTGAAGCCACTTTTTACTCAAGTTTTACATGTAAAATTTCACAGATTTCTCTGGGAATTTTGATTTACTTAAAAAAAAAAAAATTTTCTGAAGCAGAAGAAAAGGAAATTAGTTCCCTTCAGACACATAAGCTATGCAACTACAATAGTTAATAATCAAGGCTGGTCAAAAGACTTCTGTTAAATTTCTTTACCAGTACAAAACTGCATTTTCTGGCAAAAATATCTCCTTTCAACAGACATGTTGAAATTCTGTAGAAAACCAAGTGTCTGAGAAATGAAACCTTTAACGTGTTGAATGAGAATATAGAATATTTTCTCTGAAAGACAAAAAATTTCAGCTCAAATAGTGCTATTTTCTGCTGTGAGTTATGCTCTTTAATTGACTTGTAGCTCATAAATCACGCAACATGTCTCCCATCTTCATTAAGAGGAGATAAAGAGATGAATTATGTGAGAAAGAGTCAGGCTGGAGAACCCATCAAAATGGCAGAAGAGGATTGTAAATCCTGAGCAACAATTATAACGATACCTTCATTAGGCACATGGCATCGTTTTGAAGAGAATACTTTGACAGGTTTCCATTCTGGACTAGTTACTGAAAAATAGAATTTTTTGTCTTTAAAACTGTGATGTCTCAAGGCACACTGAAATCCATTTTCATATTTACCATATCCTTGCTTTTGAATCTTTGTTTATGTAATATACATGTTCACGATGCATCACCCCACACAGGATGTAATCTGTGTTTTATTCAGACTAATATTCCCTCTTACGAGTTGAGCTATCAACTCCAACGCCTTTGGAACCTTGCTCTGCTTTCATTAGAGATGCTCCAGGGGCCTCCCAGGTTAAATTTACTGATGTTCTAAGTCTCTGATTAGATCCACATCACAGCTGCAAACAAGCAGAAGCACTTTCAGAGCCAGTACCACAAGTAGCATAGATGTGTAATATGTTGGTAAAATAAAAAATAAAATAAAATAAAATAAATTGGAGGCTGTGAGGGTGTCATCACTTTCATGCAATCTCATTGCTTACACATCACTCTTATTCCTTGCCAAAAAAATAGGTCTTTTGGAGGTTTTCCTAAAAAGAGGTGTTGTTTTCTGTCTGTTCCACTTCTGATTTTTTAAAGACTCTCCATAATGTCCAATTGTCCCTCAAAACAGCTTGAGAAATAATATTAGACATAATGAAATCTCAGGTTGCAAATCTCAAATAAACTCAAATTCATATAATCCTACTGGGCCCAGTCAGTACACACTTAAATCTATTGCAATATTTCCAGAGGACTATTTCAAAGCTTCACAAATTCAGAAGTGAAATATATTTGCTCTTCATCATTTTCTATTCTCCTGCTACTAAACTTCAATCTTCCGTCAGGAGCAGAAAAAAAAAAATCAGGTAATTTTGGTGAGTACTTAGCAGCTTTCGATAACAATGTCTTTGGATGCTTGGGAGAAGAATTCAGTCTCACTGTCTGTGATCATTCCTAATTGTTTTTAAATGCCAAACACAGTTGGAAATACTTAATGAAGTTTGTAAATATTTCCAAAGAATTCATGAATTTTCACAGTATTTTATTCCATTGTGACCCTGGGTTGCCTCCAGTAATATTGTTATAAACTATTTTTCAGAGCTGAGATTGTATTTGGAGTCTTATTGAAATCTCAGTTGTTCTACTACCCACAGGAAGAAAAAAGGGGTTAACTCAGCAATATGATTACAAGAGCTTTCAAGTTTCTAGGCCTTTTATAATACCTTATGCCACCAACATGTCAGGAAGAAAAGTTCCCTCAGTTTATTCTCAGTAACCTAGCCAATTAGAGGGTGACATGAGAACAAGGAAACACCAAGAGCTTGGACACACCAATCAGACTTTGTTTTCAACAAAAAGTTGGTGGTTTGTGGTTCTCAGGGTGTAACGTCACTGTAGATAGAGGCGTATTTAGAACATGGTTCTTTATTGCCTGGTACAGCTCTTGCAGCGGTGCATTGTTCCAGCAGCTCTAGAGCTCACAACTGAGCTGCTTTGCTTTTATGAGGAATTTGATTGTTATCTGTGACAGTTATATTTTGTTTTCATCAGGATTATAAGCAATGGGAAGTATAAGAAATGCTGATTCCTGAACAGCCTTACAACTGTAACAACTGATTTTGCAAAAATGAAGAATTTTATACAGATACTAAGTCCTAATGCTCACAGCCGATTCTCAGGTAACCTTATTCCAAGGGCAATAAACACAATTATAGAGCCTAATGTACTTTTCGCTTGCTCGCTTCTAAGGTCTACCACCAGAAAACAGCTCACATAAATCAGTCATTCTGCTCCCACGGGAAATAGAAGTAACATATTTATTTTCTGCATTTACACTCACGGTGTAAAATATCTGGATGAATCCACCAGCAAATCCCAAAGATTTGTACATGCTTTGAGGGCAGCACGAGAGGAGCAGACGCATGACTCATATGAGTCATCTAAATAAGACAATTTAGGTGAGAAAATGTTCCCCAGCATGAGCAAGGGGTACGAAAGACCCTGCTATATAATTTTCTGTCCCACTTGGAAATGATAGTTTGATTTGCTACCATAGGAACAATAAGATCAGAACTTTACTGTTCCCAGAAGACCAAAGGATTTACTACTGAGGTTAAGTTGGATAGTAGTACAGTAGTACTAGTACAGATACTAGTAACAGATACAAAAATCACAAATGTGGTTGTCACCTACTGATTTTTAACATTCTTTTTCTTTTTTTTTCTTTTTTTTTTTTTTTTTTAAAGGGAGAGGAAAAGTGGATTACAGAAGCTTGGAGAAGGCAGAAAACATAAGCGTGTCCAGAACCAAATTAAGAAGAATTAAGAAGATAACTATCATTTTACATGGAAAACTTTGAAGAAAATATGCCTAAACATTAAGGACTATTTTGTGAGAAAGGGTGACTAAGATTTTCGCATTTACATTTGCGAGCAAAACCCCCACTCAAAATCTCAAGACAAGACACAAAGCATTAGACAACAAGTAAGTCTAGCTTCTAGACAGCGTGGGGAAAACATAACAAAAGAGATCATTTATTACATTTCCAAAATGCCAAAGTGATATAGAATTTAAGCCCCCCTTACAATATGAAAGATTTTCCATCAGCTTTAGTAGAAATCAAGTTGAAGTGTATGAAGAACCACCAATTACAGATAACTTCTTCCGGGGCTCCTAGTGCATCCCAGGCTTGGAATCAACACGCTCTGGTGGAAAGCTCCATGTGGAGTTGCTTTTTTATTCAACATTGGTCCCATTATACTGTGCAATAAATAAATACAGAGAATGAAATTAATTTGTTTCTAGATTCAAATGTATCTGCTCAACTTAAATGCTGAGCTTTTTTTTTTAAGACAGCTTTTCAGAACCATCATGCTGAAACCATGCTTTTTGAGCAAAATGAGAACCTGACATGATGGTGAGTACTTATTTTCCAGAAAAAATTAGGAACTGAAATGCACATGCTGGATTAAAGTCTAAGAAAAGCACAATTCTGAATACATTTTGTCTATTTACTCCCACGAGAAGTCAAAATAGAAAATTCTAAACTCTAGGAAGAGGAGGAGGTTCAGAGTGGTAAATATAAGGTCGTCGCTTTCCTAGTGACAGGTTTCACCCGCTGTCTTCGTCATTTATTTTTATATAAATCTAAATGTTATTCTCTATATAATGTAGCATAAAATAATAGCATCATACTGAAGGCTACACCTGCAAAGGCTAGCTTTACCTATTCTCCCCAAAAGCAAGTCAAGTTACTGGGATCACCATTATATTTTCTACCTGAATTTTTTCTTCTAGCTATTATGTTTTGGTTTGGTTTGTTTTTTGGTTTTTTGTTTTTTTACCTTTGTAAGACAAATTACTGCTCTGCCATGAGGGTGAGGCCTTGACTGCTCACATGGCTCAGCACTGACTGATTATTCTGAGTTTAGATGATGCAGATGCCCGTGGAACAAGTGATTTGCTCAGCTGAGCGGGAAGGCAAAGGCTGTAGCCCTGTTTTTAAATTACAGGAATAGCCTGTGTTTATTATATTTTAATATAATAAATATATTAAATGCTATAGGCTAGTCATGGTGCTGATCATTGGCTTCTAACTATCTTAACATTCACAACCAATTATTAAACAGTTATATAGCATAAGGTTACTAAGCAATAAAAGCATAGTGGAGAGCAAGTCAAACATCACCAAACAACGAGAACACATCATATTAAATAGCATTGGAGGTCAGAAAGTATACTCCATCTCTGTCCAAAGACAACTTCATTGAATCATTATCAGAATGAAGTGATTGTTCTTAGTACTTCAGAACTCATTGACAAACAGAATCATAGGATGGTTTGGGTTGGAAGGGACCTCAAAGATCATCTTGTTCATAGAATCATAGAATGGTTTGGAATAGAAGGGACCCTCTGGATCATGGAGTTCCAACCCCGCTGCCGTGGGCAGGGACACCTCCCACCAGACCAGGTTGAAGTTATAGCAGAGGTACTGAAGTGCTATTAGTTGCGCGTGAAAAGCTGGTTTTACCAGGCAGACACTGGATTTGCAGCTGTGGTGAGTTTGGTGATTACTTGCAGTCAACAAGAGGCTTTCCTATCCTTTTAAATCCTCCCTACCTATTTTTAGAAGCCTCTCACACTTATTCATGCAGTGCTCATCAATGTGTGAAATTAAAGCATGAACTGATTAGTATGTGAAAGTGAGGTTCCCAGAGTTAATTTATGAATAAATTATAACAGGGATGCTGAATACATTTAAGGAAGGCTGTGCAACCTGCTTAAATGAGCTGCTACTACTACATTGAGGGCTGAAACTAGAATGGCTGAAAATGAAGACTGGCTGGAATTTACAAAAGTCGGGCAAATATTGGCAAGGTAGTAAATATAGACAGTTAATTGCATTTTACTGGGATGGCTAGTACAAAGTAATTTATTTAAACATGAAAGATAGGATTGTAGAAACTCAGTTTTTACTGTTAAAGGTGTACAACTTAAAGACAATGCTCTAAGCTACAGAAATGGTTTACAAATAAACCATATTTTTCTGCTTAAGTTATTGAAATCAACAGCTCCATGTATAGTTGTAATGTCTGTGTGTTAGGAATATAAGTGCTTTAGCTCCTCAAAAAAAAGGCATTCTGGAGTAAGTAAGAAGTGGATATGTCCTGTTAGTCTTGTGCTCCCAAATAAACTGGATCACTTTCATACAGCTTGGACTCAAAGAGACTGTGAACAACAAGTGGAGTCTGGAGTAAAATGAAACGGAAAAAAAATGATAGCATGGAAAGATACTGCAGCTAAATGCTCCATTAGACCTGAAATCCTCTGGAAACTCAAAGCGCCCGGGAAAAATTTGAGCCATACACAGGGTACTGGTAGGAAGACAATCAAAAAGTAGCCTAATTTCTGATTGTGGAAGGTTCTGGTACACTTAATGCATCTAGACAGATAATTGTCCATGTCAAACCAATTTTGCTGGAGATGGAATACATAGCATAGTAATGTCTGACATGCTTGATAGTTTATCTGCTCTCTACTTTCAAATGGAGTGATGGGCTTTGATAGTGTAATAAATGGCTATTTTACAGCACTGTGTAAAACAGTATTATGTGGATATGATGATGAAGAAAAATAAAATAAGGTTGGTCTCCTTATCCTCAAAGTGCTTCTAAAATATGCTCTTGCGTTCTCTTCTGAGCTGTTCCGTGAGTATTTGACAAGAAGAACATGTGAGGTAATAAAATTGTAGAAAAAGTGGAAAATTAGAGGTAGATATTTCACATAAAACTATGCTTTGAAATTAGCATAATTTTAAAATCATAACAATTTAAAAAATGGTCACATAATTTTAAAACTCTGGTCATAAGTCCACAATTAGCTGTATGAAGATGGAGATATGTGCCGACAGAAAAGCTGACGGTGATCTGGAAGACACACTCAAACCCAGCACCTTCTTAAACTAAAGAAAACTATTTCAGAGGTTTACAACTGCTAAATGGAAACAGTACCCTTCAGCTTTGTAGGTCGTAACAGTTGTGTTACTCCACTGAAACAACACAGATTTGTGATTAAATCATCTAATGGAAAAATATAAGCATTTCTTTCTCAAGTTAGAGTAAGGGATGCATTTGCTCACTGCAGGTTTGTCGATAGCCGGTGCGGAAGGGATGGGAGACTGTATTTTGAGAGAGTTTTGAGAATTATTCACTCAAGCTTGCATTAAGTGCAAGGCTAATCGTACAGGAGCTAAACACCGATACTGAGAGTCTCTTTCCTCATTTTGAGAACTGGAAGATGCTGATCCTCAGATTCTTCTGAGCTTTGTCTTGCTCCTATGCATTTTTTCTTTTCCACCTGTCTTATTCATCTTCATTCTTTGCTCTCTTTCATCTCACTCATATCAATTTTCCTATGCCACTGTAGATTCCAGTCTCCATGTTAATGACACGAGTGATTGTCCCTGTCCTTTAATATTTTAAATCAAAATAGATCCAACAGTAGACATGCTATGGAGACTAGAAAATTTTTTCTTCAAGTACAGTGGAGGTTTGGCTCTGGGTTAGTAATATTATTTTTATATATTCCTAACATTTCTTTAAAAATAAAAGGGAAGAAAGGAAAATATACTAAAATCAGCAAGCACAGGTATAAAACACCATGTTTCAGTGGGAAGCTTAAAAAAAGTTTTTGGCTGTGCTGAAAGTGTAAATGTTAAAAAAACAAATTTGATAAAAATATCATCATGGGTTTCAAACATCCTACAAGACATAAGATGAATGTTTTATTCTCAAAAAACTGCAGATTTCCTCAAACATTTGAGTACATCCAAGACTGAAGTACACATGCTTAGTCAACTATAGAAATTTCTTAGCTTCTTAACATTTTTTTCAAGGTAATGTTCTAAAAATGAATTTAGACTGACACAAAAATTTCCACGGCTCTGTTTCAACAAATTTTCTTTCAAACAATAACACACAGCAGTATTTTGATATTTTGGGAAGACAAGATTTGCTTTTGCACTTTGAAAATTGACTTTTTGTTTCATTTAGAAATACAAACATAATGGAAAATTGAATGGATATAAATTCACAATTGTTTATTTGTCACAATTTTATTTGATCAGACAATGATTTAATATTTTTTTTCCTGTTCCAACATTGAATGGAAACTTCTTTAAAAGTGTGAAATTGTGTGCAAAAAAAGACATTTCTATTTCAACAAAGTAGTAACTTACTGGGTGTCAAGGTAATAGCTGAGCTGAAGCCTTTTCAAAAAGGCTGGCATTTTTCAGAGGTAAAAACCATAGGGAATATGGTGCCAAGAAGTGCAACTAGGAAAGGATGAAATTAAAGAAATTTTATGAAATATATAAAAAAAAAATATGAAGGGAAAAAAAGGCATGAGAAGGTATTTGTATCACAGCTTTCAGCGTGATTAATGAAGCTTGGGACACTGGTGCACTGAAAACAGAAGACTTCTACTTTATCTCATATTGTCTGGTCTGTTAAATTTGGAGACTGATTTTTAACATATCTGATATTTCTAACTTATTTTGTTTTTTAACCCACTGGTTAGGTCTCTTTTGGCTGGAAGCAGGCATATGTCAGCTGAAAGGACACAGCCACCTACCTTTCCTTTTCCTAGGACTACATTTATAGTGCCTTTTACCTTTGGAAGGTAATGCAATGCTCTAAGTTTATTTAAAAGCAAGCAGATTTCTAGACATAAAAATGTAAAGGTGATCAGCTCTATTTGCGTAAGTTGTACATACTTTACATTTTAAAAGACTGTAATCGTCTGTGTACTGTTGTTGTTTCATGTATAAAAGTACAATTTAGTGCACAATTAAATCATACAAAAATGTATTAAAAGCCCTAACGCTGCCTTGTACGGCTTGTGAAATAATGAACATGTTCTGCTCGCAGCCTCGGCCATTATAATGTTATTACACAGTCATTAAATTGAAGCTGTTATTCCACTGCTAAAACAACTGATCAATATCCATTGCCATTCAGTGATGGTTGGAGCCAAAATGAGATTATATTGCAAATGAGCCGCAGACAAGGTAATGATCCCTCCACTTTGATATATTTAAAGGCATTCCCTAAAGCAGATAATTTTCTTAAGAGAGAGTACAACTTTTCTATCAAGTCTCCAGCTAGGGAAATAAAAATGTGCTTTAATTATAAAGACCCTTACCTGGTATGGTTTATAATTAGATAATAGTGTCCTAGGCAAAGATAACCACTGCTGGATCAATGAAATTGTTTCTAGTTTCCACCTATCGAGTTTTACATGTCCTGTAGTTATAAATGCTGTGTCATGTTGAGCCTGTGCCTTACCAAAGAAAAGAACCAACTGATGTTGGCTTGAAGTCATAATGTGTCTTAGTGAGCTAAATTTTAAAGCTTGTCTAAAAATAAATAAAGAAAGAAGGGAGAAAGCACCTTAGAAAGATTTTATTGTTTCTTTCCCATGAGACCCATCATAGCCTTGTTTTTCCCTTTCTTATCACTTACTAAGTCTAGTCAAACTTCTTCCAAGCTGTGCTTGAGAGGTTCCTTCAAGGCCCTGTCAGTCATTGATTTAAGGGATCCAGTGTTTTGGTATCATCTTTGTTATCTCCAGCTCATTAGCATTTCTGGGTGTTTATTATTTATTGGTTTTTTTTTTTTTAATTTATGTCAACCAGATATCCTCACAAGACAGATGTCCTTACACCCAGGTATCCACATCTCCTTTACATTCCATGTATCCTTACGATATGCAGAACACAGCAGGTTATCCAATTGCTCCATCTTGCATCTCTTTTCAGCTGGCCCTGCAGTTTTGCTATTGAAACAAAAGGCTTCACAAGCATGTTAAACAGATTTGGACAATTTACTGCTATAATATATAGGATAGTAATATATTAATATAGCATAATATAGTAATACATTACAGCTGACTACTATATCTCAAGTTCATTTTCCCTCTCCCACTTGTTTTTCTTCCATATTTGCCAGATATCGTTCATATTTTTTCACAGACAGGCTGTTGTTTCATCATACAGGGACAAAATGTTCAGCTTCATCCAAATAGCCCTTTAGGAACTAGAACTTCTATTTCTTTTTCTTTTAAACTCAGTCTTCCATGATTTTGAATATACTTCTGGAATATTAATAACACTGTAGCCCTCGTTAATGCAGACCGGCTCAAAAAAATACGGCTTTGCTTTTGACACTATAATGACTATTTGGAAGGAAAAATTACCAGTAATTATGATAGGATTTCATAGTCATTTATATACTCAGTATAAATACTTCCTATGGCAGAAAGAATTTTTCCAATACTAAGGTAAAAGTATTGGAAGTCTAATATCTCCTTTTCACACACCTATACTGGATATTCCTGTGAGCTTCACTTTCTGTGATACTGTTTGGACTGAGCTCTGCAGCAAGGGTCTGAAGGACCTTGGTGGATAATAGAGGCACAGAAGCCCAACTGCTCCATGGATATAACTTAGGCTATTCTCTTCGTAACTCTACATGCCCATAAAAAAAGGAGTTGTGATTTAAATCTTTACAAAATGGACACATTGTGCACTTGAGCCATTCAGTAGAGAAAACATGTTGGTTATAGGCTGGGTTCTGACAGTAACTTTTGCCTTTACTCTCTTCTTTCCAATGAAAAGCTAAGGATTCTTGCAGTTTTTGCAAAACTCATGTTTCTTGCCCATTTCTTTGGGCAGATTGTCCTCAGCTTCTCATCTCTCTGGCTTGTGCTTTTGTTCTTCTCAAAAGATTTTCCCTCTTACCAACCCTATTTGATATCTCCATTTAGCAAGTACAATTTGGTTTTCTCCACCGCTGGCTCTGAGACTTAAAAGGACTCTGCAGGAGTAACCACCGTATTTTTTCCTCCGTCTAAAAATCTCCTCCATTTCCCACGAAGTCTTGAATAAAGGCGTTACTAGATAGGCAGCTGGCGTCTTGTGGCACGTAGTACCAGGCCTCCCTGCTTCTTCACTTTCTTACTGTCCTGTGTCTTGTTTGTGCTGCCGCTGGGCAAGCGCTGAGCTGCCTGGCTTGGCCACCACCACCACCACTGTTGTACTGCTGTGGAATAAGATCTTAAGATCGTATCAAGAAGGGACCGAGGCAGCCGCAGTGCGTGGTACGGTGATTTCACTGCTGTTGTTACCCACGCTAGAGCGAGTAAAGCTGACCTGCTAGGCCGCAGTCCCGCCTCCGATTGCTCTCCAAGCATACTCCCAGTTATAAGTTCCTTGGCAGAACTGTGTACGGCAGCAAGAACAATCGGATCATCGTCCATGGCTACTCCGAGGCATGATAATAATACCAACAATAAATAATAAACAACAGCAATAACCTTGCATCATCTGACAGCTCAAAGGCATATTTAATGCAAAAATAAATAAATCATTGTTATGAAGAAGACTCTTGCAGTCCCTTCTATACTGCTATATTCTGCTTCATTTAATGTAAAGTACGTATCCCTGCCTGACAGCCCTGACAGCAGAACTGTCAGAAGATTTAGTGGAATTGTATGATTTTCTTTCTCTGATCAAACTAAGAACCAACTTGTCTTGGCAAACCTGTAACGAGGTTTTGAATGTTGACAGAAGAAGGGCGCGCTGGGGAGAAGCACAGGTCATGAAAGCTATCTAATCTAACGGATATTATAATTCTTAATGACTTTTGTCTTGTTGATTTTTTTTTCTTACACAGTTGTTTTATAGGCAGTTTTCTAGTCTTAGTTTATGTATTCTATATGAATACATTAATTACATCTTCGCCTTCCGAGATCTGAGGGTTGGCACTGGTAGCAAAACGAGATGCTCCTATTTATAACAAGTGTTTGATCAATAATGTATTGCAGATGCACAGCCCATAGTACGGTTGTTACAAACATACAAATGGGATGCCTTCCTACTGCACGGGCTCTGCGGTAGCTCGCTTTGCGGTGCCTAGCACCGTTCCGCCCAAATAGAGGCCAATCAAAATCTTGCTGTTTAATTGCAGGTCCATTAGAACAACACCAAAGGTTAAGTTATTGCAGTTGCTGACATTTAAGTGATAAATAAGCGAGGCATGGAGAGGAGAAAGGAAGTGGGATGCTATTTTTAGCGCATGAAAAGAATAATTTTTCTGGAGTCATAAGGACACTTCTGTTGCTATTTCAGAGCTGCATTCTCATTGGCTTTGGCTGAATATAACAAAACCATGTAGAAAAAAGAATTTAAAAAGATTGAAGTGAAAGAAGACCTTAATTCCCTTGTACTTACACCTGCTTCATCAACGCTTATTGCAGTGAAGGAAAAGTGTAGGTGAACTGATTCTGGTGGATTGATTCTCTCTTTTAGGACACAAATGCCAGCTGAACAGAATCAGATTCTGTCCATATTACTTCATCAAGTTCAGTGGGTACAAATGAGAATAATTTCCAGCGTAATGCAATGTAATTTAGACAGCAGGCCCATTTAGATTTGACATTATTGTAATACAAAATGAAAATTACTGAATTTTATTCAACAACTAATAATGATCAACTGTAGTCAATAAATGGCTCAGGTTATAAGAATGGCTTAAATAGCCCCAAGATAAATACTTATTAATGAGAATGTTTTCTCTTTCATAAATAAAAATTCAAAATGCCTTCTCCTACCCAAACTAATAACATTGTTCCAAGGAATAACCTGGCTTCGCCATCGCTTTGAGGGCTTAAATGAGTATTAAAAGTCTTTCTGTAGATATTAATCTGTAACTTCTTGAGCTGGATGCAAGAACTGCTTGGTAAAATTCTGCTGCTTTGGTTACACAGAAAGATGTAACTGTCTCTTTTAGCTTTAAAAGGTAATAATTACCTTTCATAACATTACATACATAAGCAGCACAGTAAACATACTTTGTCAAGATAAATGATAAAATAGGAAAAAATATCATTTTAATTCTTTCAGAAGCTAGGCAGAAAGCAATTAACATACTAAACTGCAACTTTTGTTGTCATTTTTAACCTCTAAAGTGTTTTTTCAATTGGTCAATTTTGTTATATTTATTATTATGCATTATCTCACATGACGTTCATTGTCTTCATAAATTTTCAGCCATTTCATCAGAACTTCATATAATCTGTTTTACTCAGCAGATGGTAACTGAATGGCCAATGGCCATTCTGACGTTTGAGAATAATTTGGAAAATAGTTATTTTCTGATGACTTCCAGATACTTTAAAATACATTTGATTATCAGATCTGTCTTATGAACTCAGAAAATTACATAAGTAAGGCTTCCCTTCTCAGGAAAGTCGATATAATAATGGCCAATATCAGTTATATTTCCTTTAACATGTTCCTTTCAGAACTCTGAGTAACTCATTTTCTCTTGCAACAACTGCACGTTCTGCATTGTGATATATAGAGTTTTTTCTATTATACACAAGCAAAATTTCATTGCCAACATCATTCTATAGACAGAACACATAAATTAAAGTTTAATGCCTGTCTGCTAATCATAACTCTATCATATTAAACCTTAATTCTTTTAATACTGCTCTCCTATATTTCCCTGCAAAATTATGTAAATTTATCCTTTGTTGTTTAGTCCTGCTGCTTTTCTAAAAAGCCTTTTTATATGCTTGAGTTTAACAGCAGAAATGATAGCGACATAGTGTTTTATATCTCTGCAACACTTTAGTTTATAAAGTGAAAAAACAGACAAACTGTACCAATTCATCTGGGTCTTCTTGCCTTCTGAGCACATCACTGATGTGTGTAGTGTTGTCTGTCATCAAACACCAAGTGATTGATGGTACTTTTTTTGTACCTAAATGCTGTGTTATAAGTGTTTAGAATAAAATTATTTTTTCTAATGGAGTTTACTGGAGTATGAACATCACTGGGGAGGGTACAAACACAGTTTTTCGATGGTCCAATCCTGCTCCAACTGAAGTCATTGAAAAATGTCCATTAGTTTTCGGAGAGGCAAGTTTAGGCCACAAGAAATTCAGGATAGAAAGTCATACAGCAGGAAGATAAAGTGACTAGTTTCCAGTATCATTTATACCAACTTTTTACAGCTATAACTCTGTCAGCATCTCTGGAGCTGTTCCCAATTACATCGGTATACAAAAACAGATTGCAACCGCCAAGATTAGATTAAGACTAAGATTTGAAACAGTCAGACGGAGCATTACCTAATTCAGTAGTTCTCGGTCATCAAAATAAACAGCTTAATTTCTGCAGGATTACCGACATAGCCTAACAGATACAAAACTCGGTCCATAGCAGTAGGAGTCTACAGTTTTTCCTGCATCATTGGTTCAATCATAATGGAAGATCACATTATGGTTTTATGCATCTATATGTACATTTAACGCGTCTCTGAGGAGTTGGATGTTTATTACTTTGACCCTAAGTAAAAAGGGAGAAATGCTTCCTTTTCTTTTAGGAACTTGATCCTCTGTAGCACTGAGCACCCTGTGGAAGTGTCAAGGGCTTTGAATTGCCATTAAAGTCAGAAGCTTGAAAGGTTGAGTCATATAGACATTTATTTTATAGCAATTAATAACCTGAGAAATTAAGTCACTAATATACTATACATCTTAATTAGAAGCCACATCTTCACTTCAATTTAATTACTTTCCTCTGCCACGTCTTCACTTCAATTTAATGACTTTCCTTTGCAGCTTGCATAACAAAAGTGCAGATTCTATATAAGATTTATAATGGGTTCAATTGTTGTTTTGTTGTTTGCTTATGAGAAACTTGATGAGAAGAAAGATGAACGCTGAGTGATCTATTTTTACTCCCCAGCTGACATGCACAATTCTCACTGATACCGGAAGACGCATCACAGAGAATACTCCCCAGCGCTTTGAGGAAAGTATTGAAGCTACCTTGTGTCTTAGATGGCTAGCTCTTTTTAGCTTATTCCTTCACACATTTTACAATAATTTAGGTCATAGTTTATCTTACTGCATGTCCAATTACGATTATAGGTTCAATACAGTGAAAAAAAACAAAGCACAAAGGGCTTCCTTTAAATACAAATTTCAAAGCAAGTCATGGACTAAAACATACCTCTCAACTTTTGGGGGAAAAAAAAATTTAAAAATTCCCAGCAATCCCTTCCCTCAGTGTATTCTAATTATTTGACTAAATTAATTTAGCTTTTCAGGCTTTGCATAGATTTGCTCATATTTTTCACTAACTCAGTGCTACACATCTAACTACCACACTGACTTTAGTCCACTTTCATGCATACCTTACCTCACCTACCTAATTTTGCCTTTACCAATCTCCTATTCAGATTACATAAACCAGCTTGCGCACAGACATTTTGAATACAGTATCATCTCAGCTGGGCATCTGGTCAACCAGAATATGTGGCCAGATTCCTCATGAACCCAATTGTTTGAATGTATAAGAAATAAGAGACAGTGAGCCAATGTTTCTCTGCTTTTAGGCAGGGAAAGACCTGTGCATAGACTCTAAATTTGCCAGAACCAGGCACCAGAATTTCCAGCCCCTCTAGTGATTGTGAATGTTGCCCTGACATGATATACCTCTTTCCTGGCCTGCTGATTAGCCCAGATAAGCCCCCACATCTACTCAGTGTTGATGCTGTCCCCCAACTGGCATGCCGTCCCCAACACTAGAATCTATGTTTCAAATAGCTTGGCCCTGCCCATGCTGCATGATCTCTTTTTTATGGTGACAGCATGCTGCTTTTATTCACAGGCATCTTCTTTCTCCCTCTGCTTGTTCCAGATGCCAGTGGTTCAGTTTTAGGGCCTCCGAGATTCTTGGATGTTGTAACAAAACTGTCAAGAAACCCCTCATAATCTCAGAAGAGGTGTCAGCCACCTCCTAACCTAAGGTGTTCAGGTGCCTCTCCCTTCTTTTAGCCTAGCTCCTCAGTGCTTGAGAGAGGAACTCTAACCTCCCCCTTCAACAGAAGGTGAAGAGGGACACAGAAAACCTGGAGCCAAGAAAAGGCCCATCCCTTAAACTTTCTTTCTATTTTGCAAAAGGAAGCCAAGGTCTCTAAATCAACCCTGCATCCAGGTGCCAACTTAATTTATCTAAGTTTGGAAATGTGTTGCTATAGGATGTTGCAGAACTAAAGGTATAAACGGGTTAATGGGCAGTTGTTAGGATCTGAGGAATCCACAACAATTTATCGTCATTTAGATAATTATTCTCTCACCCGATGACCCTCCCCACCTAGGAAGGGGAATCGGGAAAAAAGAAGGAAACCAGAGGGTTGAAATATAAACAGATTTAATAGAATAAGACTAAATAATTAACATTAATAATACTAAAGAACCAGTATTGATCCCGATACCAATATAAAATACACAAGGATTATACTCAGCCCATTCCATCAGCAGGAAACCGTGCACCCCAGCAGGGGACAGCAAATGTGGGACACTGTGAGCGCTGCAGCTTCGGGAGGAAGGGAAGGGCTCAGGGGTCCGGCACTGGGGCAAGGAGTTCTCTGGACCGCTGCCATCAAGGGCAAGAGAGAGAATTCCTCAGCAAACTTTCTAATTTATATTGAATGTGACGTTCATGGTATGAAATAATCCTGTTGGCAGCTTGGGTCAAGTGCCCAGGTCTCGCTCCTCCTCGTCCCCGCACCTGGCAAGGCTCGAAAACACTGCGACCTTGAAACCCACATACCATAGCTGGCTATAAGGTAAATATTTTCACAAATTCAGACACTAGAGTCTTCTAAAAGTGCAGTTTTTGCAAGTATAAGAAGAGACTTTGGTCCTGTGTCACTCAAACCAGGAGAGGAGTCTCAGAGAACAGATGCATAAGCTCCTGCTAAAGATAAAGATCCTTCGCTCAGGTCAGGACTTCACCCAGCTGTTGACTCTCAGGTGTGGGAGGGGGTGTGGGATAAGGGTGCTCTGTTTCCTACACTGTTTCCTGAGGCATCTATTACTAATCACTTTCCAATACAGGGCATTGGACTGGATGGGTTTTGTTGTGATCCCAGATGGCTGTTCATGCATAGTTCAGATGTTTAAACTAAGATACATCTTGATTTAAGACACTCAGGATGCCAGAATAAATTCAAATGAAGTAATAATCATAGATGTCTAAGAGGAAAATAGTCAGCACTGAGGATATCAATTTTTGTCATAAATACTATCCTAGAGCAAAGAGCACAATTAATAGCAATGAGTTTTCTAGACAACAAAGTTTCCTCAGGACTTAATCTAATATTTTTTGTCTCAGTGCATTAGAAAGCTTAAGTTAGTTGTATCAGAAATCTCCAATAATGGCAACTGAAGTTAAACATATGCAGATACATATGTGTGTGTGGATTTCTGCAGATTTTAACTGTGAAAATATTAAGACACAAGGTGTTGATGGTAAGGATTTACAAGTAAGGACCAGAAAAAAAAAAGGAGAGAGAGAGAAAGAGAAGAAAATACTCTTTAAACAGTAGCTTTAAAATATTTTTGACAATATTAGGAATTATGCAAATACACTGAGCCACTTCGGTCCCATGAATCTTCCTCGAGCCTGTGGATTTTTGTTTCCTCTGAACTGTTGCACAGGAAACTGATAAGGCAAATCTACCCACATAACTCTCCAAAGACAGTTAGTTTCCTGACACTTTAATGGCCCCAATTCACACCAGATTACCGTTGTTGTAATGTCACAGCCATTCCAAAAATGAGGGTATTCCCAGTAGTCATGTATCTCATTGCTCGCAAATGCTAGGCCACTGGTTTTTAAATAAATATGTTGTAGGAATAGTGATCGTGGAGTGTTCTTTTGATGGTTCACCTCTTGAGTCCCAGACTGCTAGATTTGTTCAAGCTAGTAAAATAAATGGAAAAAAATTCCCTGGATTCACAAAAATATGTGCTTCGTTTTTCAAAATCCTACTTAGCGCAGAGTCCTCCCTGGGAGCAGACGCAGATCCCCAGAAAGTAACAGGGCAGTAGTAACCCTTTACCTGCCTACAAGGAAAGGTTGTACATGGTTAAGTAAGCTTTCACCACCTGGCTGAGAGCTCCTCTCTTCCAGCTCCCAAACAGGTCTTTCCCCCTCCCTTTTCACCAAGTGGGCAACGGCATGGGAGGGAGGAGGTCCAAGTGCCTAGGTAGACACATGGTGGTCATTCAAGGGGAAAATGGCACAAAAAGAGAGAGAATTTGGGAGTCCTGATATCAAACAGTAGCACTGTGAATGACTGAGGAGCACAACTGACCAAAACAGAAGGAAAATACATTTTTTTAAACATATATATTTCTCATTCAAATTTATTCTCCCATGTCTTCCTTGGACTACCTCTAAAACAGGATTTGCAAGCTTCACTCCCAGGAAATTCAAAAAAGCATCATTACACTCTCTTCAGGGGGTGTGCACAGGTCTCCCCAGCTGACAAGGCAGTGTCCTGAAGAGGTCCGCCCATAGCACGTCAGCCTGCTGAGCAGCCAAAGCCCAAAACTGTCCTTCTAAGAAGGCCTCAACAGAATTCTTTCTGGAAGACCTCTCTCTCACTCATGGTAGGGGGTGGCCAATATATAACATGATAATTTATTCCTCAGAATATCTTGTGCCTTCCTTGGGTCTGGTAGTTTCAAAATGGCACGTTGTTGCCTCCAAGAGCTCTTGACTCAAGCAGATCACCATACCTGAATGTGTCTCTTGTTCTTTCCTGCCCCTATATTTCCTAGGAAAAACCTGAAATAATAAAGAGGCTTCATTTTGCAACAGAAAAATCCCTCTGCTGACATCCTGCTGTCCCTTGTACATCTCTGCCAGCCTCTGCGTTGGTATTGATTTCTCAGTTACGCGCATAGGAGCAGAAGAATAACAGAGTATATCATCTCTGCAATGCCACCTTCTACAAACATAACAGGAGAGGTTTTTCCCTCTGTTTGGAGCTGGTGAGCATTCAAAAAACGCCCCAGGTGAGAATGCATCCCCTTGTCCCTTCTCCTGTTTGGCCACCTTTGACAGAGCAAGGCTTGCCGTTTGTTGCTCAGCTGGGCAGAGCACAAAGGGCCGTATCCCGCATCCCTGCCACAATATCATTTGTTCACCGCACCCCGTGCCTTCTGATTCAACCAGCCCAGCGTCTCCAATCTCAGAAGCAGTGAGCTGCACTCCACCAGGTACCTTGGAAATTAACGGTGCCCAGTCCTTCCTACAGGCTGCTACAGCATCTCCCGTGAAACACCACTCACCCCTTGGGAACTGAGAGCAGCCGCTCGGGTGTGTGAGCACAAATCCGGCTGGTTTGACCCCTACTGATCTCTGAATACCTTCAGGCCCTGAAAACACTTTTCTTTCTTTAGAGCATCTATTCGTGTCCTCCAGTTCAGCCTATTAGGTCTTATGGGTCTTATTTTTAGATGGTTACAGTCCATTTCCCTAAATGTTATGTGGTCAAAACATTTGCTTTAAAACAATTTTTTACCAGTACATTAAATTCTGCACAAGGGAACTCAGGCTCTTGGAAGTGATTTAGCTTCTGTTATTCCTTCTGAAGACATTAAAAATAATAAATGAAGACACAGCAAATAGAATAAATTTGAGAGATAATGAAAAGCATTCAGAGATTTATATATAGTACATTTCAAGCATTTTTACAGAAGGAATAGAAAAAAAAAAGCTAGTGTCAGAGGGTTCTCTGCCACTGTCCCGTGAGAAAGCAAGTGAGTGAATGTGTGCATGAGGGAAGGAGTGGGGAAGATGGGGAAAAGACAGCTCGGGAATTCCAGCTCGGGAGCAAGAAAGCTCCCCTCAAAAACAGATTTTCATTTCAAAAGTTCCAAAATTCAGGCATAATGAACGTTTGATCAAAAAATGAGGATTTTTTTTACTTAGTGCCCTGAATATGACACCAATCCTAAGAAAAACCAGTATGCATCCAGGTAAGACCATCAAAGGTATTTGTATATCTTTTGAATATCAGGTGTAACTGAAGAGTCCTAGCTTTGCAAGGACTGACTTTGAAACTTTTAACAACGTTCTTCCAATATAACCACTTTGATGGATAATGTAATAGGTGCGTTTTGTGGTATGTCCTTAATAGACTTCGGGAACAGAATTTCAAACTTGTATTTTTATTTGTGATTATTTATTTACAATATACTTGCTTTTACTAAAGACTACACCCAGAGGCCTCAAGTGGATTGATGACATAAGAAAGACCATTTTTAACACAAACCACCATCTCAGTCTTCTTCCAATATTATTATTGCATTTCTCACTTACTTTCCTCTTCTTCAGGCAAGAGTTAGGCATAGCATTATATAAACCAAAGAATTATTATACCAGCAAAATATACAATGAAGAGCTTCATGAAAGGTCTACAACAGAGAAATCCTTTTATGCTTAAATACGTCTGTATTAGAAAAATGGTCCATATTAGAAAACTGATGGTAGTTGAACTAAATTAATATTTAAGAAGTGTTCACCAGCTGTTGAAACTGGAGAGCTCTCAACAGTAATAATAGAGAATAATAATAGAATAATATAATAGAATATTATAGACAAAATAATGCTTAATACTTAATAATATTATAGACAGAATTAAAAAAAGCCTTGTACCTAGACACAAAGAAGTTGCATCTTATCTGCTCTAATTTTACTGTCTTCATGCTGTCTCTCTTTACCTTAACAGCGTTACTTAAAAGATGTTATTGTGAATTCTTCTCTGTGGCTTTAAACTTGAATAGATGGAGTTTGCCTCTTCCACCGACAGATCATGAAACAGAAACTTTTTTCCTGTTGGCTCAAAATCGACTCATTTTGCTAATATATCCAAGATGAAACCATTATATCTTGATCCCATAAAGACAGGAACATAGACAGTTTCTGGTTTTGGCTTCCAAGCATGGAAGTTTTACCTCGGAAGAAAGTTTCAAACATTAAGAATCACATATCTGTTGTAGTTGGGGTTTTTCCCCCCCTCTTTTTTACTGTCATGCTCATCTGTGGTAATTTCATTCAAGTAAACAAAAGCAAAGCTTTTACCTGCAGTACTTTCTTAAGCTGAATTTTCATAATGCACTGGCTCTGGATAAGTCAGGATTTTGTTTTAATCTTATATAAGGTGGCTCCCTAGGAAAACGAAAATAATAAAAGGAACACAAGGGATTGTCAGGGCTTGCAGAAATGCTTGGGTTTTAAGTGTTCGGTGATGCAATCTAAGCACCTTTCTGACATCCTAAGCAAATGATTTATGGAATGTGGAGGAAAAAAACTCTCATGGCAAAACACAGAACACCCAGGCCTGTGATTGTGTGTGTCTGCAGAATTCCTGCTTGTTTGTTGCTGCGTTGTTTCATCAAAATCATTTTTTTTACTGTGATTTTAAATCATTATAGCACTTTTTTTTAATTTTCAGTTTAAGTCTTTTCCAGCATTTAAAGAAGACAACACTTCATAGCATTTGCAAATGTTTACAATCAAGAAAATTACAATTTCTCAAATCTAAATGTATTTAAGTATCTGATGTTGGAAGTAGCTGACAACAGAGCAGATGCTCATCATGTGCAGTAGGACACAGAGCTAAATTTTTCTTATATCACGGCAGATGGAAAATTTTAGATAATATTCAGTAGAGCCAGCTGAGGTGAAGGAAATCTTTTCTTGTGCATCTCTGAGAAATAACAGCTTATAATCAAACACTTCTTATGAAATAAGCTCTGTCCTAGGACAGGAGGAAGAGAAGGCTTGGTGCCCTTGGTTGAGGTAAAAAAGAACAAATTCTCTGTTCAGTAATTTTACTTTTCAGTTAAGTCTCTTCTAACTGACTGCACTCTCTGAAATGTATGGTGTATTTTTCATACAGTGTCCACTTCCACAGTGATAAGGCCTGATGTTTACGGTGAATACCAAGGGATGGTATTCAGAGAGGCTCCTGCTTATACTTATTGCTGTGACAGCCAAGCTCAGCTAACTTCGTCACTTGCCCCGTTGGAGAGTCTGAAGCGGAAAAGCATAGAGGGGTCCCACCTGCAGGGAGGAGTGGGCAGGACAGGTGACCCCAAACTGACCAACAGGGTATTCCATCCCATCTGCCCCATGCTCAGTACAAAAGCTGAGCGATCAAAGGGTCAGCCTCTTTCTTCAGTGGCCGGCATCCAAGGAGGACTCTGTCTGTCCATCTGCCTTTGATCCCAATCCATGCATTCCTGACTCCAGATCCAGAATCCAGACCCCATCCATCGCTGAATCCAGCCTGGGACCTTCCCAGGGCCTGACGGTGACACGATCGTCATCCTGGGAGATTGATACTGGTTTTGTATACATTGTATATATATCATTATTATCTTATTAATATTATTATATTTCTCTTAATTCTGTTTTATTGTTAATATTTCATTAAAGTAGTTTAGTTTCTTTTCAACTCACAAATCTCTGTCTTATTTTCTCTCCTCTCTGAAGGGGAGAGAGATAAAAGAGAGCATCTGTCATCTGTTTTAGTGGCCAGCCCAGCCCAAACCATGACACTTGGACAGAAGATGAAGAATTTCAAAAAGCTAAAATGATCAAAGAGACCCCAATTCTTGAAGATGCCCAGTCTCAGTAACTGACTTTTCAAATTGTGAGTAGATGGAAATCAACAGAGCTAACGAGGGCCTGGTTGCAGTCTCAGTGGTGAAGACCTAGCTAATTTCCTAGCTAATTGGAGCCACCAGTACAAAAGCAGATCCACTTCACTAATGATTCCATTATTTTGTTTTCAGAGAATACTTGCAGGTGTGAGTCCTTCAGAGAAAATAAGAGCTCAAATACTGTCATGTCAAATCAGGACAGCAGTTTGTATCAGCCTTAATAGGAAGAGAATTAATAAAGAAACTCATCTATCTTTGTGTTGCAAGTTATTCTCAAAGTAGAAGCTGGGACTCTCCAACCTAAAGCTGTTGTTTCCGCAGTACTTGCTACCTAAATCAGCCAAGTCTCATTAGAAGAGAAAGATCTGACCTAAAACTTACTAAAGTTACTGTTCATTTACCCACTAATTTCAACTGGCTGCAAGAAATTTAACTTAGAACGTATTTGGCTAAATTTGTAATTTGAAAGGGACAGAACATTAATCCTGGCATCTCTGGGTCACGTGTGATGGCTAGGGGTCAGATTTCATTCCTAAAGGTCTTCGTTTGAAATTGCAGTCTACCACTTGCTTTTGGTAAATGGCTTTTACAAAGACTTTTTTTTTTCCTTGTTTTGTTCATTGTTAATTTGTTCCATCAGAAGTGATATAGAGTTTGCTTAGTCTCATTATTGAAGTTAGTGCTGTCTTAATAACCTTTCTCACAGTTCTTCCTCGGTCTTTTCCTTACAGTACAGAAAACAAATTTGCAAAGACAATGCCCCATTAATCAGATTGATTCTAAGTCATTAACGACTGTTAATTACAAAGCAAGAATAAACAAATGTACCTTCTCAGCCATTTTGTTTCCTTCCAGAGACTTCTTTACAGCCTTTTTAAAGTTAGATAGTTTCTAAGATAAATATGTTTCATCTCATCAGAAATATGATTTAATGCTAATATAATGTAATATGATTTGAGATCAAAATTCCTTTAAAACAATAGTATGGTTTTACTACTAAAAATGGTATTCCATTTCTTTTCTTCTGATTTTAATATGGCACAAGCTAGATGATTGCTCACTGAAATCCAAATTGTTATTCCAGTCAGAGAGTCCACTTGCCCTATACATCAAAACATTAAAACCTTTTAATTACTTGATGGAAATAGGCAGCTTCCTTTCCCTTTCACTTCCTGAAAGTAATAATATAAAATCTTTACTTCATAGCAATGTTTCATATCACGTTATTAGAAACCTGTCAAAGAAATAAGGACATGTAATTTTGATAATGGTAAAATTGGCAAGTACGAGCATCCCCAAATTCAGATATTATTGCTAAAGAAGGAGGAAAGCAATAACTTCCACACAGATTTCTTGGAGATCTGTCTATTAGAGTCCCCATGGCAATGAAAACTCTAGGAAGGCTCACTGTCAAAATACTTACTAACTTCATTCAGGGTGTCAGGATGGGCTCAGAGGAAACTAAATCCTCAGTCCTTCTTTTAAGAAACGGATGACACAATTTGCATTAGTAGGCTCTTTACTCATCTTCATTCACGTGTCCACAGCCTAACTTCAAGTCAAGAAATTTATTATCAGTGAATTGAGCAGGAATGTTCCCAATCTTTATCAGATTTTTAATAGCACACTTTTCAATCTTTCCTCACTTAGGAATAAGAAAGAAAGCAGAGAACTTCTGACTGCAGGATACAGCTGTCAGTGGAGAAGGTATTGCTTAATCCTATGAAGTATACAAGTTTGTTTAATATGATGGATGGCAAAGAAGTAGATGTTTAACGAGACAGACCTAGTTTTCTGAAAAGTAAAATAAAAAATGCTATAGGCTCTTGCATCAACAAATACAAAAAATCATGTATGGATTTTAAAAAGAAAGTCCGCCTTTTAAATTTAAAATCGTAGAACAGAAAGCTGACAGGACATAGGGTGCGGGAGGAAAAGAGTTATTGACTGTTAGATCACAGAGGGAGAGAGATGAAAGAAAAATTAAATGGAGAATTTTCCCTGATAGATTGGGTAGTTGTCTACATTTTATATACACACAAATAAATTGTGTGCGAAAAGAAGCGGTAGTCTGAACTGCACGTCCCTGTTAGAGTGATTTGTTATCTTTTGTTTTAAAATGTGGCTTACTCCTAAGGATATATTTCAAAGATTATTCAATCAAAGTTTAGTCAATGCATGATGGCAACCGTAAATAGGGAAAAACAGGAACAGAGAATTATAATTAAAGTATTTTGAAAAAAAAACCGCAGAGTTCAAACTAAATAAATAATGATAACCTGCGAGGGGCTGGGTGGGGAGCGCAGCGTGTGTGGCGTCTGTTTAGCAGCGCACGCCTGTGGTAAGGACTGAGGCGAGCACTGAACGGGGGGGACCTCCAACACGTGGCAGTGAGACGGACAAGAAATTGGGGTCAATGGGGAACCAAATTGAATTGTAGTCCGGGTGACCGAAATCACATTGACCGGCAGCGTGTGACAGGAGAGCGGGGAGCAGCTCCGTGGAGGATGACACCTGCATGACTTTGCACTCTAAAGGGTGAGTCCAACATTATTTTACATATCTGCATCCCAGTCTAAACTAAAAAGAGGGAGAAGTCAATGGCAAACTAGAAGGGAAGTAGATGCCACAAGTGGCACGGGCAACTGTTTATAGAGACAACGATATATATTTGCATTAAAACAATCCCCAAGATATATCCTTTCTGGGCAGCATGAAAGAAAACATCTGTTGCAGAGAGCGCAGAGGCTTTGCATTCAGAAGCTGTTCAATCTTTTATGCGCAATTTGGTCTTTTATGCATATTACGAGACATTTATAGCGGTGCCTCACATAAACTGTGTCTCCCTTGTGGAATCTCACATTGGGGTAGGTTGTTGGAAGCCAGTAGCCATTACAGTGGTAATTTGAGCTGGGACAGAGTAATGGCACCACATTATGAACCAATAATGGGATACTAATGTTTGTAGTACGCTCTTGCAGTGCATAATAACGAAAGGGAAATATAAGTTTAAAATCAATCCTTAATTGGGTGGATGACTTTCTGATTCTGACAAACGCTGAAACTTGCCCAGAACTTCAGTGCTGACTCACATCATCTCCAGTGTTTCTGCCTTAGGATACACAGGTCCCGACCAAGCCATATTTCAGGCCCTGTTTGCTTTAGCTTTTATTGAATAAAGCCACCTGAGCCTCTGAGCAGCTTTTCAAATCCCTTAGATTTGCATAGAGTTTTATCCCTGTAGTGCAAGTGATCTTATGCCATTTGGCAGCACCCACTGCCGCGGTGAACACATGTCACGATTTCAGCAGCGTGAGAAAGGCAACGGAAAGGGAAAATGCTGGCATTTTGGGAGCAGGCGGCTTGCTTTCAGTCGGTGTGAGGAAACAGACACTTCGTTGATGAAAATTATTTCAGGAAATGTCCTCTGATGTTTCCAGTGGCAAAGGTTGTGAACTTCCCCTGCATGGGTCATGCTGGCGACAGGACACCTTGCGTGGGCAGGGCAGTGATTAAAAAGACCTGATGCTTTATATCCAGTGGGAATGGCACCCACAGTGAATGCCATGGAGGCAGCTCTTTCCAGCTCCTGGAAGGCCTGAATATCATACATTAGTCATAGCTGGGGGAGGAACTGGTAAAATAAACAAACATATGGCGTGATTAAGTCTGCCACGGTACGTACACACTGGCCCAAATTCTCTTCTGCTGCATCAGTTGGAGTTTATAGTCACACAAATGGAGACAGAAGTTGGGCTCCTCAAAGCTGAACTGCAGAACCTCTGTTTTTTGTGGGTGTGTTTCTATATTTGTGGTTCCGTTTTAATAAACTTGTTTTTATTTAGGAACTTTTTTTTTTTTTTAAGGGCAACGTTTAAGGCTTCTGTGTGTGCCCTCCGGGTCATCTGTACCAGCTTCATAGCCCATTAAGTTAAACGTCCCTGCCATTTTTCGCTACTTTATAGATGTGGTGTAAGGATTAGGGAACGCTGCTAAAAGATCTAAGAAACACATTGAAATCTGAAGAGCAGAGACACTGTATATTGAGTTCATTCATCAGTCCATGTCTTCGAACATCTGCGAGAGCTGACGGAGGCTGGGCTCGCACGGCACAAAGGAGGCGGGAGTTAAGGAAACAGAGCAGCAGAAAGAAAACTGCCCATTTGGCATCTCCGGCTTTAAACGCTTATATTGGGAGCTTCCTCCTTCAAAATATTATTTGAAGTCCCCCTGCTGAAGCCTTCTGGTCTTCCAAGAAATGAATGGGAACAGATTTATAATGGTAATCTCTATGGGCCAGGAATTCTTATAGAAATGACTTGTATTTTCCTGTAGAGATGTATTCTCTTCCTCTCAGAGCACACATTTATTATCAATCCTTCCTCAGTGTGTTATTTACTGCCTGCTCACAGGTCAGGTCAACCAATTAAATTTTTTAATGTCCGATCATGATTTTAGGTCATTTAATTTAGGGCAATTAAGTAAGTTGCTAGAAATTCCAGCACATTCCAGGTCAATTAATTTAGTTTTATAATTCTTCTGAAGTTTAAGTTTAACACTTTTCTGCTGAATTACAACTCCAATTAATTATCTTCTACGGTATGCATCAAAAGGACTCTTCTCGTATCTTTACCTGCTAATAAATGACGGTGTTTATGAAGAGGAATGTGCCAGATTTTCATTTGCACTAAGGCTCTTCACAAGCAATGACAGTAAAAGAGGCCTAATGGGGGGTGTAAGATGTTTTATCTCCCATTCTAAAGACCCTTCTCTACTGGTATAATGGACAGTTATTTTGACAGTGTCTAAATAAGCAACGATGTAAGATTTTGTGAGAGGTGAATAGGCAATGAATGACAAATGTTCTGGGATTTAGAACCCATTATGTATGTACACACACCATTTTTTGTTTGATACACTGTTCATATATTACGATAGGAAGAGATCATTTCTCAGTCTCCCTAGGGACATGCCTAACTCTCTCCCTGTTCATAAGACTTTTTAGAGGTTCATATTTTTTTCTTCTACCAGCTCCATTGTTTTTAAAAGCCAGTTTTAGCAGTTACATAAATTGAAGGGGGAGTGGTGGTGGTGGTGCAGAGAGTGGGATTATTTTTTTTTGTTTCTCTGACAAACAGGTATTTCCAGAAGCATGCTGACATTTCATCATCCTCTGGACTCTTCTGGTCTATGTTTTGTGGGTGATTGCTTCCAGTCCACAGAGTCACAGCTTCATTCCTGTCCTGTATTAGTTTAAGCACATAACCTTCTTGTCCTGCATGAAATTAGGATGAGCTGTTTCAAATGCAAGGACGGGGAAATGAGCAGCGAGCAGAACTCTCCAAGGCAGGTATTTGCGCAGCTTCTACTCCTTGACCTGTAAAACACACAAAAAATTACAGGAAAGTGATTACTTTTAATCAACCACAACTGTAACATGACAGAGGCATTGCTGCTGCTCCTGCATTTTTGTCACTATTTTTTTTTTCTTTTTTACTTTAGTATTCCAGTCTTATTTTTCTTCCTAAGAATATATCCAGTTGAACAGCCGCCGCGTGCACAGATGCTGCCGGAGCAGCGGGGGCTGCCTGGGGGGCAGTAGGGCAGGGGCTGGCAGCCAGGGACAGTCCCACCGCCCCAGCCAGGGAGCAGGGCAGCCCCAGCCACGGTGTGCACCTCCCTGGGGACAGGGACAGGCAGAGGCCAGGACATCAGTCCATGGGTGGGGGTTCATAAAGAGGCAGACTGGCAGCTTTGCTCACAATCCAGGCATCCCAGACGGTTTTCAAACTGTAACTCATCTGCCACCTGAACCTCCAGGTACCTGTCCATTCATCATCACCTAACTACCCAAACGTTCCTGGGTAGTCCCTGGGTTCCTACCCAAACCCCTGGGGTTCCACCCCAGGGCTTGTACCCAGGAACAATCCCCAGTTCATCCAGCAGAACATCTCACATCTGCCGCCTCCCAGAACGCCTTTGCTGCTCTGGCTTTCTCCGAAAGCCTAATATTTTTTTAATGAGGTGAGAGACACACCTGTCATGCTGTCAGGGACGGCTCAGCTGGAGCTGAGCAGTCATTCCCCATCACAGATCCATGTCCGAAATGCAGCAGTGCTGCAGTGAGGCCAGTCGAAAGGCAGCTGGTGAAGAAGAAGGTACGGTGAGCGGCTGGGTAAGGAGGGGGAAGGGATGGTCTGTGCTGGGAGGCGATTATCAGTTCAGTGAAAGGGGGGAGTAATCAGAGAGAAAGTTTTCGGGGCCAGACAAGTTTGGCAGAACTCTTCATTTCCCCTCTATTGAATTTACTTTCCTTCTGGAGGCACGTTTCTACCCTCTGTGTCTTGCAAGGGAAGAAATTACAGATTGTTTCCCATCCCGCCCTCATCATCCACCTACTGAGCAGTTGCTGCTTATTTTCATGCCCTTGACTCCAGCCGCAAGCCCTCTCTCACGACCTCTCCCAAACGGCGCAGAGATGCTGCTGGCTTCTCCCCAGTGAATCCATTGGTGGTTCCCACCTCGGCCCAGGAACATCACACTCTCTGAGCACACGGAACCTCCTTCTGCTCCCTCCACAACCCTCCACCTGGGTGTAAGCCCTCTCCTCCTGCAGCTCTGGGCCCTGCAAGTCCAGGAGAAGCTGAGATCAGCTCATCGCCGTCACCACCTGGGCTCTGCTCAGCGAGGTGCCTTTGCAGGTGCCTCTCTGTCCATACGGGTGTTGTTTAAGGCTCCTTCTCGGGGGCAGCACCTCACTGCAGCTTGGGCGAGTGTCGCGTGGTTGACACAAGTGGCTGTGTGATCTTCCGCTGCCCTCTCTGCACTTCCCACTAGCTCCATCTTATTTTTATTCAAGGAGAGACAAAGTTGGCTGCCGTCCCAGGTTTGCAGCTGGTGTCTCTAGAAGAAAGCTTACAGAGGGGAAAAAAAACCCAACAATCCCACAAACCAATAAACAAAATAACCCAAGGTCCATGCTGAATCTGCAGACTATGCAGTTGGCATCATCCAGCCATGTAAGACATTGGAGACTGAGGAGGAGGTTAAGGCTATAACGACTTTCTCCTGTGGTGGGGAGAGCAGGAGTAGTCACTCTCTGTCCTCTGGTGGTGTCCAATAAACTGGGAGTCCCAGGTGGGAGCAATGCTTTTAGTTACATGGCTCTGCTGTGCAGTGCAGGAGTTAGAGCCTGAAAAAAAGGAAGAAAAAAGGATTTTGCTGATGGTGGCTTACAGAGAGCACGCTATGCCAGTGCGAGAAAGTACCCCCGCTGCCAGAAATAAATAGCTCACTCTTCCAAAAAAATTTCTAAAAAAGCAGCTTGTTTTCCCACCTGGATCGCATACAAAACAGCAGAGCACAGAAGGTACAGAAAGGGTGAGAGCACACCTTTCCTACCACTCAGCATTGCACTTGGGTAATACAAGTGGACTTGCAAATGATAAGCGTTGCAACAGTTAAAGGCAGTGATGGGCCAGCAAATTGTTTCAGACAAGTGCCTTCCACAGAGGCTGGGCAGCCCCTTTTCAGGGTTGCCTTTGAGGACCTTTGGGTGGAATGTTCTATGCAGTCAGTGAGCAGAAACGTGCCGTCCAGACACCTACCCCAGTACTTCTGCCCGGTGGATGGGGTTATTTGGAGAATTCATCTGTGTGGCATTAAGCTGGAGAGACCCTGCCTTGAGTCTCTGGAAAGGTCTGGGTCTCCATTGTTACAGGTAGCAGAGTTTGCAAAACTGTTCATTTTTTTTAATCATTTCACCAGTCTTTCTGAGGAACATGATGCTCTCCCAGCTATCCCTCTTCCATGAGGTAAGATCTCATGACTACCAGCTGCATCAGAATACTCCTCTGCACTGCTAGGACTTGAACAGATGGGAAGCTTAAGAACTCAATTTTAAGGCATTAATCCTGCGATTGGATACCCATGGGCAAGGACCTCATTCATACCAACAGGCCTTTGCCCAAACATACGGTCTTGCTTAGACGTTAGGCTGCAGGACTGGGGCCTGTGAAGAACTGCCCTCACCCATTGAGGAGCTTTCCTGCTTAGTGACACGTGAAAAAACTTCTCAGCTACCACACACCCACCAGAATGTTCAGTAGGGGAAAAGGTTGTACATAAGTTCTTTTTTCCTGTTTTGCATTCGCGTGACATGATTTCTAAGTTAGTGAATCGCACAGTTGATGAGCAAACAATAGAGCAAAGTAATTTGATAAGTCTTAAAAATATGAAAGTGTCAAAGAGGAAGATAGGTAATTAGGAAGATTTGGTGCAGAAAAGCATGGTCTAGACACGACTTGATTTAACTCACACGGAGTTTCGTTGATTTAAAAACAAAAGAATGTGAAGAGATTGTGATCTTACCCCACACTGTAATAAAGTTTAAACAGAACCATTCTAAGGAATACTAATAGGAATTACAGAGAACAACCAATCTCTTTGCATTTATGTTACATTCATTTCAACGGTCCCAGTTCCTGTTTTGTCATTTTCAATTGTCGAGGGGCAGGACACAAGTCTTTATGCTTAACTGTAAAGCACTAACCATGCATCTCATGCAAAATAAATAAAAAATGAATCATGATAGGCATTCCGGTATATTAAGTAAATCAGCACACGCCTACTGCATCAATAATCATTCTTACTGAACATCCTTGGGTGACCGAGGCACCAGCGGGGAAGAAGAAAAAGCAACAACATATCTTCAGAACTGGGAGGAAGCATCAACCAGATAATTGCACAAGCACGTGCACAGCTTAAAACCCTGGTATCTTACAAGCTGAAAATAATCCTTTAATAGTTACAGTAAAAACAAGATGTGATAATTCTGAACATGAGTCCTGCATAATATGGCAGTTTTTCTCAGATCTTCTGAAGCCAAGATCATGATGGGATCCAAAAACATAATTCCCGGGAGTAGTATATTGCTCTTGCACCACTGTTAATGTATGATCGGTGAAATTACATCTGTGTTTTCTAAGGTGGGGTATTGATGGTGTTCAGAAGATGAAGTCCATGATGGCTGCAATGAAGTCAAGCAGGATCTCAGCTCCTGAGCACCAGTTAGGAGCTATGCAATAATGTGTGGGCCCCAGCCCACGGGACGTCCATCAGCAGACAACCAAGGTAATCACATGGGGAGGATGAATTCAAAGTACCTAAAGATCTCACTACTCCCCAGGTCCTTGGACACAGGAGAAACCCACTCAAATTACTTTGAAAGCCGTGGAGAAGCTTTTTGTCCTGTTCTTGATTTGATTTCCCTCTACGACAGCTTCATTGTGTGTAGACGTACAGAGGGACTCAGAAGCCTCTGGAAAACTTCTGTAGATTTTCAGAAACACTGATGTACAGCTAATTTCTCAGAAGCTTGAATGCGCTAAGAGTTCTTCTCATTTCTGTACCCCACAGAGCAGCACCATCGCTTGCCTCCTGCTGAGATGACATTCACAGGCTGGCTCAGGCAATTGCTGTTTACCACAGTGCGAGAATGAGACAGACTCACAAGGAGTATTAAAACATAGCTCTTGTCAGACTAACTTGATTATTCCTTTCAGTAAGCACTACAGAATTAGTGGATGAAGGGAATGGGAGAGTATAATAATTCCTGATTTCGATTTCAAGCAGCCTTATTTGTAAAATTAATTCAATTGACTCGGAGTGGAATTGGGAAGCTGCAGTTAAAGATGATTGACAGGTCCTATTGAGATGAGGGGAAGGGCATAGGGAGCACTGCAGAGATAACATGAGTTTTTCAGAGACAGAAAAAAAAAAAAAAAAGAGTTACGTGCCCAAGTCTCAGTAAATGCCACAGGGAATTAGGAATCTCTCACCTGTGCCTTTGAAAAATCTCTCTCATATGTTTTATTTGCCATCTTCTCTAATTATCTAAGATAAAGTAAGTGGGATGTTCATGAAATTCAGTTAGAAAAAAAGAAAAGAGACTCATGAGTAATTAGTAACATAGAGAAGGTAAAATGTGACTGAACTTTTGAAGAAAGCGGTCTGGTTAGAAATAATTGAAAAATCTGTGCTGCATATTTCCAGAGGGCTGAAGTAACCAGGAGAAAGATGTAAAAAAAAAAAAAATTAAAAAAAGTCAAGAAAAGTGACATAAGCTTGCAGCATAAGGAGGCAGTGAAAAAGATCATGCAATAATGATTTCTATATATGGTAACATCCCATCACAGTGCGGGAAGGGAACAACCTTTTTTTCTCCCTCTCTCCTTCCATTACTGACAAAAACTATAATATGTCCATTTGCGGGTATCTCTTTCCCAAAAGAGTATTGAACAGTTGGAAGAAGTTCAAGGAGAGTAACAAGACGTGTTTGAAAAGACAGACCTACACTTTCCAGGGCTCCTCTGGAGCTTTCCAGGTAGTCATCCACACAAACTTAGTGACTAGTCACAAAAGTAGAAGCCAAGCCTACTTTCTCTTCAGGGACCAAGAGGATGCTGCTTAATTTTTCCACCAGGACATTCAGGACTAGCATCATAAAACCTGAGCAACCGTTTTTCTTCCCAAAGACTAGGCTTAGTTTTGCAAGATGGTGAAACCAAGCTTTCCCTTGGGAAGGGCACGCAAGGGCTCCCCATCCCTCCCTGTCTGGAGATGGAAGAACCACATGCCATGTCCTGGAGGGGCTGGGGGTTCTAACCCTTTGGGATGCCTCCAAAACCACATGGAGGACTATTTTTAACCCCATCTTCTTTAAGCCCATTTTTCGACTGTGTGGCAGGTGTTCAATCACTCAGCAGTCGTCTCAGCTGTTGGTGTCAGAAGCTTACTAATATAATTTAAATCAAGGGTAGGTATAAATCAGAACACTTCAGGGCCAAAGTGTCAGCGATTGTTTTGTGCTGCATTGAACCGAATTCTACCTTCAACAGAAAAATGACACCACATGAAACACACAATTCACCTAAATAGGAAGAGAAACAGGAAAAAAGCTTTTTAGAGTCATTGATTGATGGTTTCCACACTTCATCCTAGGCCAAACTAGCAATCTAGTAGAGATGAGAAATTTTCCATCAGGTGTTGCCCGCTATCAAAATTTACATTTACTATGTACAGTATACATTTATGAAGAAAACAATATTTCAGAAATTTATCATGAGGAATCTAAGCTTTGGGCATATTATGAATTAATCAATATTAAACTAATGAATTGCATGCGTGTTAAGCAGATAGTAGATAAAGCAACAGTATTTCAGCATTACACATTGCTTTGGAATCTGGAAAGATTATTTATTGCCTATTTGTGATCTCCCTTCCTTTTATGTTAATTTAATTTACTTCTTGTTACTGGTATTCATCTGGTCTGGGGTGACTTCTTGCTAAAAATTACACCGCATTGTAATTGAAGACCTTAGCGTGCTCAGTGCTAGAACTTCATCTAATATGTGTGTGAAAGATTATACAATCCAGGATCTCAGAACTAATCCCATCAAGCTATTCCTACATTCCCTTTTTCTGTCCACAAAGGAACATAAAGTAACATTGTGAAGAAATATAGTAATTTTAAAAAGTAATGCAACACAGAGGCACAGAAATGCCCACTACCTCCACCTGGTCTATTATCGTTTTTCACAATCCCTTTTCCTTTCTTATTGTCCGAGGAGAAGAGATGGCCCAGCAAGGAGGGGAGGAGCCCTTAGGGGAGGAGAAAAATATCAAACATTTATTCTCTTCTCTTCCTCACCAACTGCACTGACTCCATTTGTGCTTCTCCCCAGCATGTCTTACCCAATCTAACGCCTGGGGCTGAGGAGTGCCAGGGTGCCGGGCTCCAAACAGAGGGGAGCACAGTCGGCGCCCAGTTTATCTTCTGGGAACCACTCGGACTCTGCTTTCTCGGCGCCCCGTTTCGCGCTGGCACGAGGGCAGTTTCAAAGAAGGAACAGCGTGCTAAAGCGGCAGAGATCGCCACCTTCTGCTGCGGAGCCACACATAAGGATACCGGGATTTAGTCCCATGGGGCAGCTGTTTTCATCGCAAGCAGTGATGACCCAGCAGAATAAAACAAGCCCAGGTCAGGTACAGCGATGCAGGGTGTGCCTATGTGAAGGCAGGTATCCACCACAGCAGCCTGCAGTAAGTAGTATACCCTCGTGAATCCCAGCATCACCGTTTCTGAACTGGGACGGCCGGTTCAGCTGCAGCACCAACACACAGCAGGCGTGGATGGAAACCGGGGTCCCGGTGGCATCAACGGCTCATTTATCGGTGAACAATGTCTTTGTGGCTCGCTTCGTCAGGCGACTGGGCAGCGCTAAAGGTGTTGGATGCCCGACAGTCTGAGGGAGAGGACGAGCCGTAGGGTGACGTGACTTTGCCATCCAGCTTCTGCTTTTGAAGGCTGTTCAAACCAGCAACATTCCCAGTATGCCCAGCTTCCCCCCATCATTTTCCAGTGTGAAGACTGTGGTAGTCCCTTCTGAATTTGGAGAGGTGCCTCCAAGCAAGGAACAGACAAGCTCTTAAATAAAAGTGATTGTACGAATGTCCACAGTAACAATGGGAAAGAGAAGGGTAGGGCGGAAAATATGAAACAGGTTTAAAATTACTTCTGGATAACAGATCCTGGAAAAGCAGAAACTGTTTGACGGCCTGTAATATCTAAGGCGAAGTAATGAAGCTATTTTTATGGTGAGCCATACCAGTGGTGTGACCCTGCAAAAAGCTCAAGGTTCCTCGGGGATTTCTGAGCATCCCAAGGAGCTTGGTTCAGGACATGAGTCACTCGTAGATGGAACACAGCGTTGCCCTCTCGTTACCAAGTACACTAAATTGGGTTTTCCACCTCCAGTAGGAAGTATATTTTTGAATATCATTACTCAAACAAAGACAGCATTAGCAAGTCAAATGATTTTGCATAAGCACTTTTTTTTTTAAAGGCCACAAAATTATGCTTTTTATACAATTTAGCATTTTTTTTTTTAGTTCCTTCAAAGTGAATTCTAAAATTCTATTTCAGAATTAATTCCAATTATTCTAAGACTTGTAAATTTTTGTTAGTGGAAGAAGGGCTGAGAAATATTCCTTCAGTAAAAGACAAATTAGTCCACCATGTAATTCTGATCTTTGTTCACACATTTTAAAGGTGTAAACATCATTGAATGGCAAAACTGTATCTCTATTCCCCATCTGTTCAGTTAGAACAATAAAGTATATAAAAATTGGCGCACATAATATCCATTATGAGGTCTTAAAATTAACTTTTACAGTGAATAAATGTGGGCAATGATAACAGCATTTTTGCAGCAGATTCTGATACACTGCTCTTGTGAAATATTAGCTTAACTGGGAGACTACTTGTGAAGGAAGATTTGTTTTATTTTTATGAGCTGCAAATCTTTAAATATAATCTAGAATATCGCATTCTGTATTGCTGAACATGTTAAAAATTTAGAATTAAACTCGTCTGGAAAACATAAAGAGATTGTATTCCATGTTGAATTCCCAATACGACCACAATTTAAGGGGTTGTGTTGATTTAGAAAAAAAATCTGAAAAAGAAATAATTCAGTTTCTCGTTAGAATTACTTTCCTTACAGAAATACGCTTCATTTACATGTTATATTACTTCTTTGTATTTTACCTTTTTTATTATTATTTTTTATATATTTTATCAAAGCAATTATTAATTACAATTTATAATAACAACTGCTGAATAAAATCTACTTGGTCTTTAATGACACTAAACTAAATATTTCACAACTATAATTGTAAAATATAACCCTATAGAACTTGAAATTAATATAAAAATCATAACTGAACTATTGAAAGAAAAATAAAAACTGTATTTATTATTTACATCCCTTTTTTAATTTAAGATTGACAAATGTTAGTAATTTGATCTTTCTCTCCTTTCCATAAAAATGCTATGTTTTAAAATCATAAAATTCATATGAAGTGGAATTTTAACGTACTGACCACCTCCACTGAAGTCCCATAAAAGGCACAGATTCCCACGGTAGATTATTCCTGCGTGTAACAACGCAAATAGCTGGAAAGAAGAGAAAAAGAAGACTGAAACGGAAAAAGAAAAAGCAGCTATCATAGAAAAATAAGAAAAATTGAAGACAAAGGGAAACAATGAAATCCCCCAACTCTTATCCCTTCTGTTTCTAATACACAGTTCTCTTGTACACCTGGGAATTTCCCACCAACCTTATCCATCTACCCACCCACAAGCTCCTGTGTTCCACCAAACGTCTCAGCTTGCTTCCTCCCTAATTACAGGCCGGAATCTGAAACGTGTAGATTAATAACCATATAGATAGGGTTGGAGTTGTAACTGGGTGAACTGGGTGAAAAGTGTGACGGGAATTAGAGAATACGACTGAAAGGATTCTCAGGAGCCGTTGTTTTCTCCCACTCTCCCTCTGACTACAACACATCTAAATTTTTCATTCTGAAAGGAGGAGGACAGTGTCCACTGTGCAATTTCAAAACCAAAATCTTAAGATGCCGGGGTGGTTGCTAAGGAACGGCAATGTAGTTTATCTGCCACACCGCTCACACGCCTCGTGAACACATGGGAAGCGGTTAAGGTTATCATAAATCTTACACTGCCTGTGCATTAAGATACGTATTAAGATAATATTCTGTTCTCCTCAAGAATGAATTAAAAATGCTCTGAGGAATTTTAGGTAGTTTGTTAAAAGATAAAAAATTAAAAGCTTATAAAAACATCTATATACGGACAAATTACAATAGATGGCAGGTCAAACAATCACCTAAGCATGCCTCGTGCTGTGTCCTGGTTTCAGTGGGACAGAGTTAAATTTTTTCTAGTAGCAGCTGTGTTTTGGATTTTGTGTGAGAATAATGTTGATAACACATATTGTTTTAGTTGTTGCTAAGTGATGTTTACATTAGCCAAGGACTTTTTCAGCTTCCCATAGAAGCTGAGAGGGAGCATAGACAGGACAAGCTGGCCAAAGGAATATTCCAAACCACAGACGTCATGCTCAGTGTATGAATGGGGGCTGGGGGTCAGGAATCCACAATCGCTGCTCGGGATGGGATGGGCAACCGATCACCGGGTGGTGAGAGCGACTTCTCTAGTATCACTTTATTTTGTATATTCTTTTACCATTATTATTATGGTTCTTCTTCTTATTACTATTATTATTAATATTACTGCTATTATTATTATTATTATTATTATTTTCCTCTTCCGTAACTGTTCTATTTAACTGTCTTTATCTCAGCCCATGAGGTTCTTTCCCCCCTCCTTTTCTGCCTCTTCTCCCCTACACTACGGCGGGGCAGTGAGGACCTGCGTGGTCCTAGTTGCCAGCTGGGCTTAAACCACGACAGGCAGGTACCGTCTAAAATACTGAGAATAACTAGGAAGGCAACATAAATCTCCAAACTCAATGGTAAGGTTTAACGGGAAGGTTTGAACCTAAAAGCTATCATCCCAGATGGAAAGCTAGCCTAAACAAAGGTAACAGAAAACAGCACAAGGCGTGAGAAAGTGCAATGAAGGCAGACTCAAAAGGCTAGAAGAAAACTCAGTGTGAGAGTTTCAAAAGCTCTCAATAACAGTCTAACTTTAGACTAAATAAATCAGAATTGTATCCACTGGAGGTTAGTAAGTCATGGGTAAATAGTTGGAAATTTCATCAGGTAAAGACTAGGAAGCCAAAGATTGAAAACGAGAGAGAACGAGAATGCTAAAGGAGTCTAAGAAGCAAGAAACTTTCAAAAGAAGGAATGGGCCTTTTGGACCTCAGAGAATGAAGCAACCAAGGAACACAAGGGCAGAGCTGAGAAGCCAAACGATTTCACACTGGACTGCATCAGTTCAGACTAGACTCATCCCAGATATACTCTTCCAAGTTACAAAAATGTTGTCAAAACATGAAATGTTGGAGCCAGCTGATTAATTGAGTAGGAGGGTAACCAGCTCTAGACAGGTTAAAAAAAATTGAATCAAAAATGTTTAAAAAAGTCACTGAGCTGCTTTCAAAAGTATCTGGTCTTTTCTTAAAGTGGCCTGTTAGAACACTGAAAAGTAATACAGGCATTAGGAATAACCCTGGAAATTACAACATAAGAAGTTCTATTTACATTAGCTAAATAGTTAAAATTACCATCAGATGTAAAACACCTTTTCTGACACAGCTGTGGAGTTCCTGCTATAGAATACGTATGGGGATGAACCCTTCGAAATGTGTATGTGTACGTTTGTGCGTGTGCACACAGTAATAATTTCAAGGCTGTAAGAACTCAGCAGCTCTCTTGCAAACTCCAGCGGTCCTTCCCCATTCCAGCTACGGCTGGCTGAACCACAGGCGTCTTCTTGCCGTTGCTGTAATGAGAAAGGCATTGATTTTCCTCTGTCTGGGCTGAGAAAATAGGTTTGTCATATAAAGTTGACTATTCATAGAAAACTTCTCATTTATAAATGCAGCACACTCTGCTGCGACATTTTAAATCTTCTATTTCTAAGCTGATTTTTGTGAACTTGTCAAATTGGAACTGCTTTCGGCTCTGTTAGTAAAACCGCTCAGTTCTTCAGTTCGTTCCCTGCTGCTTCTTATCGTCTTGAAGAGTCTGTATGGTGGTTCCAACTAAATGGCAACACCCTAAATATTTTTCACCCACTCTTGAAACATGTTTTTTTATTTTGGGTTTTTTTTTTTTTTCAGCAGAGTAGTTATGAAAACATTAAACAAAAAGTAACAACTTGCTTGACTCTATTTTTAAAAAAGAGAGGAGATAACGATAGCCAAGAAAATCTACCAGATGGTTCTTTTAATAAATACATTAAAGTCTCTTTTATTTTTTCTCCAATTTGAGCGACTAACATAACAGAAACTTTCAGACCATCAAACCAGTTTTCACAATCGGCCATAAGTTTGCATTTCACAGAAATAATCCTGACAAGCACTAATAGATGAACGTTGTTGGTGCAATAATAAAACAGTATAAGGCATATTTACACCATCCTTACATACAGAACACTGTACACACAAAAAAATCACAGATTCAGAACAAAGTAAATTCAATCCCTTAGACGTTTTACATTTATAGGCTTGGTATCAAACAAACAATTCTCCAAGCAACAGACAACCTCTTGTTCCCGTGTGATTTATTTGTAACATTGTGCTCATGCAAAATAGGTATTTGCTTTATTGCATTAACATTGAAAGAACATTGGGAATTAGTTCTGAAACCAGTTTGATCGAATTTTAAACCCTGTTTCTCTTCATCCATAGCAAGTCATTTTTATTGGTGACATAAAACGAGGTGTTAACTGATGATTGAGATTTTTATTCCGTAAGTTCCAAAACGATAATGAATCTCAATGGATTACAGTTCGAAAACCATCTTTCTTGACCATGCACACTTTTCTTTGCTATTATGAGGTGGTTTAGATGAGACGCCTTTTGTATTTTTTAAGTTTCTACTTTTTTATATATATATTTTAAAGAAACCGTGTACTATCCAACATCCACTGTTCACAGAAAGAAAAAAGCAGCAGGAATAGCTCTGGTGGCAGAGTTGGCCAGAAGGAGGACATCAGTAAGTTAGTGGCAACTTAAACATCAAATGCCCCAGAGACACATCATGAAAGAGTTGATTACTATAACCCATATTTCTGTAAGAGTTCGGACTGCCAGGGACGTTTGCGCTCCGGAAAGTAATCTGGAATGTGGATTTTTTTAAAATCTTGGATACATTTTCTCATTTCTTCCTCAACGCTCAGCTTCTCACATACCTTCTTTTTGGAAAGATTTGTTTCTCTGGACTTGCTAATGAGAGTCTGAAAGAGTTCACTGTTCCTGCGTTTGTCTGGTGGTGGCATCCACTGCACGGGGGCCTTCTTAGATGGACGATCCAAAGTCAGAGTGTTTGGCTGGTGGGCTGTGGATGGCTGAGTGCTGGTGGCGTTTTCTTGAGGGGTGCTCGCTTCCGAGTGGCTGTCACAGCTTGAGGTGGACAACTCGTTACAGGAAGTCCCACTTTCACTGCCCTTGTCCAAGACTTTGTCATGCTTCCTTTCTTCATGGTCTTGCTTGGGGGAAACGGTTCGCTGGGGGGGTCCTAATACAAGGCAGGAAAGAAAAAGTATTAAACAAGCACTGGTTTACACAGAAAACCGATCAGCTACCATTTAGAAAAACACAACTCAAGAGTCTCGGCCGGCATAAATTGGTGGTGTTTCCTTTCAGTTGAAAGAACTAGATATACCAGAGTGGTACACAGTTTGAAGTTTTCTGGTCCTACGCGTGTGCTCAGTTGTCAGAATTCCCACTCCTGAAAATGCTTATGGCAAGAATAACTTCACTGCCTGCCTAAGAATCCGGGTAATGAGACGTGCACAATGCTCACAGATTACCTGCACCGGAAATCCCTGCAGGCAAGTTTAAATGAGCTAGTTTGCCATTACACCTCAAGAAGTTTTTTTATGAGAAATTAGATTTTGTAGTATTAGGAAAATGCTACCATAAGATTTGCAAACTCTTTGCTCAAATAAAAATATTCCTAGGTCTCAGATTTTTTTTGGAAGCTCTACCTCACCTTCCCAGAACAGTCTACTGATATCATGCTCTGCAGATGTCAACTCTGCAGAAGCCCTAGACAGAAAAAGCAGTATTAATCCTAGAATAACAGAGATATCGCTCACCGCTGACAGAGTCTTTATGATTTTTTTATTTTTATCCCCTAGTGATTTCACCGCACTTCTTGCTGTCAGTTATTATCGCAGACTTGCCTCAGTGCAAGCTCAGAATTCAGTCGTACACCTCTTACTGCTCAGGATGGCAGGGAAAAGAAGGTTATGAAGTTATCAGCGAAGAGGCACTCCGCAGCGCAGGGAGAGCGGCCTGACGGCCTATCAGCAGGCGCTGCGCAGCGCTTCACACGCCCGAAAATCAGATCTAGGCTGGTATTCTCTCCAGATATCACTTGTGCTTTGAAGTCTTAAGCAGAATACGAACGTGAAAATTAGGTGGCAGCCGCTAAATCTGTACAAGCGTTTTCATTTCTGAAGCCTGATTTCAAAACTCCAGCTGTGAAGTGAAATGATGCTACGCTGACATCGTATAAACGTCACGATCTTAATTTAGGACACTATCTAAAGCTCACAGAAATATCTACAGAGTTCAACAGGCGTTGGATCAGACCAAAGGGAAAATTTACAAAGATGTTTAAACACCTAAATGAAAATGAAGCATGGGACTTCAGTGGCAGTTGTGTGTCTGCTACAAATCCCAAAAGAGTCCAAACAGTTTATCTTACAAATACTAGATTATCCTTGCAGTTTACCCAAACATCACCAGCGCCAACCACCTTTGCTGGTACCAAAACTCAGGGTATGACAGCTCAACCTTGAGTTACTGAGACAGAGTTGCAAGGAGATTTTTGAGTCCCTTAGTATTCTGTTTTTCAGAATTACACGTTAGAAATATAATTATAATTATAAAGAATACAGGAGCAATATGAACACTCTAGTGTCTTTTTGACAGTGCAGTTTTAGGATTCAAAGGAATCTAAGAAAACTGCAATATTTTACATAAGACACAGGGGGAAACAAAACAAAACAAAACACAAAGGCAAATAAATAATGATCTAACAACAGCAGCACTCAACAACCTGTTCTTTTGTTTTAGCCAGCATCCCAGGATGAAGTGTCCCATTTCTGTAGTCCACCTACAGAAAACCATGAATAATCAAGATCCAAAGAGTAGAGGCAATAATCCATCATGGCTTGCACTTGCATTATTCGGAGTGAGAAACACAAGTGATTTTTCTACTTCATTATATTCAAGCCAAATATTTAGTGCACGGATGCAGCAATTTCCTCCTCTTTCTCTTCCAGAAATATGTTCACCTTCTTAAATAGATTTACACGCCTGCCTTCCGTTGTTGTATCTGGCATTTCATTTCATACCTCAAACCATTATATGAATATGCTAAATCTAGAGTCACTTGGCATTATGGATTTACTCTGTCTTTGCAGCATGGGATTATAAAACTGAGTAGTTAATCAGACAGTGATTTCAGTATTGTTACTCTGATTTTCAATAACATGGTTCATACGAATATCTAATCTAGTTTACAACCTTACCTTCTTCAAATGTAACAACACGCTCTACAACTAAGGAACTAAAGTTTTCTGTTAGCAACACCCTCTAGTCTTCAACTCTGTCTTTCCTGCCCATTTTTCTTCTGTAACTTCAAAAATCAAGAGATTATTTCTAGTTGGTCTATTTATACTTACTTCTTTATTGGTAATCCTTGCTTCTCAAGGGCTCAAACCTGCAATGTACTAAGGATCTATTTCAAAAAAGCACTGAAATACACCTTCAAGAATATAAAAAAATCCATTTCCTGCTACAAGATTATTCAGGAGCCTGACAATAGGCAGGTGTTTAAATGCTTTTTTGGATCAGAGCCCCGAGGTTCAGTACCTTACAGCACTGAGCTCTGCGTGCTTCACTGAATCGCCTAAATTCACAATGACTTTAATCCGAACACAGGTTTCTCCCACACCTCTCCTTTTAAAAATTAACAAATCCTCCCTCACAAAGAATTCTTTATATGCTCCTGCACTTCTTTCTCAATAATGTGTTATTAACAGCAGCTCTGCTAGAGAGGAGATTTTCTCACAGTATTTTCTGCCTGCTGAAACCCAAAAGAATTTATAAATACATAAGAACGGATCCTCAAAAGATATTTTTTTTAAATTTTCAACATCAGGGATTTTCAGATAAATTTAGCTATATCTCTAATTCAGAAAACGTCTCCTTACTGCCCTCTATGCTGGCACACTCATTTGTGGCTGGGCTTGTGTGATGAGATACTGTCTCCACTGCACCTTCTCAGCCCTTTCAGAATTAACACCAAAGACCTCCAAATAGCTCAGTCTAATTTTTCAGGAGTGCAGAATAGTTCTTAAAAACTCCAAGAAAGGATATTTGGTCTACCACGCACATAACTCTAAAAAACGACATGTACTTACAATCTGTCCCTCCTGCCCCTGCCCTTTCTAGCATCTCCCACCTGCTCCTGGTTCTCCAACTTCTCCTCCAGGCAGTTCCCATAGACACTGAACTTCCCACTTCTTCTTTTTCCCTGAACTGCTCTTAAATGACCTCCTTTGCCTTAGAAAGTAATCTCTGCCTTTACTCTCCACCTCTACCACAGCAGCTACTAGACTCCTAAGTCTAGTAGAGTTGAGACATTATCTCAGACACATTTCTCCGATGAGGAAGGCATATTACATTTACTTTGACTGTATTTATTTCTCATCCATGTTGCCCTCTGCACACATTTTAGCCAACGTTTCCTGGCAGAACTGACTGGTAAAAGAATCACTTTCAAGCAACTGCTACAAAATATTAATGGAAAATGAACTTGAAACTTATAAACCTAATTCTCTGCAGTGAAAATCTGCTTCTACCGGTTACAACAATCTGAACAGGACCAAAAGAAGTTCTCTCTGGCTTCCCTGTTGAACAACAACTAGGCAACAGAGCTCCAGTCAGGAAGAGAACACGACAAATACAACAGCAAGCCATCCACTGGCCAATATCTATTGGCTGAAAATTGTAATCAAGTATGTCAGGAAGTAAAAAAAAAAAAAAGCTTAGATAGGTCTAAATTGCTTGTGGATATTCATAAAGTACAATCTGAATTACTACTTGAAGATTTCTTTATCTCTGTCTCCTGCAACAGAGAAAAATACCACCCTGGAAACATTAAAAGCATAAGATAATGATATTCTGTTTATCTATATTTCAGTTTTTGTGTACACTTATTTTATTAAATACTAATACAACAGGCTTAAAATAAAGGAAATCACACTCAAATCCAATTAACCTGACTGCTCCATTCGCCTCTCTCTCTGTAGGTGAAACGCCCAGTTTATTTTACGTGCATTGGCAGATGCATGAATTAACTTCTTCCTCATTCAGCTACTTGATTCCTACACTGTCTCAAAGATCATTCTTTTGTTTATAAATAAGTTTATTTTTACTGCAGAATGTAAAAGAGGTTGTGAACATATGCATAGATTGCTGAGGTTTGCTATTTTAATAACAATTGTATTGACATGAGGAACGGAAAACCCTCGCTGTGGCATACAACACTTATAGCTGGATGTAAGACATGTAGGTAAGAGTTGAAGCTGATAAAAAGACAGTAATTTATAAACAAAACATAACCAACATTTTAAATGTGTTCATTACGCAGTATGTACCTCAATCCAGAAGAATAGGATCTGTTAAAGAGATGCTGTCTTTTACTGTTGGTTCAGAAAATATACATGAAAAAAGTGAAATTAATTGAGTTTTATTAATGCTCCTGGCCAGTACTATAAAATTAAGCCTGTTTGTTGACTTAAATCAAAAACTAACCCAGTTAAGAAAACCCCAAGCTAACACACCCAAAATCTTGAGTTTTTCTATGATGTTATTTTAGTGAAAACTAAGTTCTTGGGGGTATTTCATCTTCATAATTTTCTGTTTCTTCAAATGTACTTTTTAAAAAAAAAGTTCTACTAGATACAGTCTATTGAATTAATCAAATAATCCAATTAAGAGTCCCTTGAACTGATAATAGCTATAAACAGAACTAACTCTTGCATAAGCTGAAAATTTTTAGCAAATATTTTATTGAGAACGCATCTTAAAAATATTGAAGCAAAACTGTTAATAAAATTATGATGTAAAAAAATCCATGCTTTTAACTGAATTAATCAAAAATGAAAACAGGAGGGCAACATGGTTTTAAACTGACAGATTATATTGGAAGGCTCATAAACATAACAGCAAAGAGAACAAAAGTTATTTTTATTTGTATCATCTGTAAAAGAAATGCTATCTAATCCAACAATACTGTTTACAGTTCGATTCATAATTTTTACATGCTTAAGAATATTGGCGGTATGTGATTTGCAAATGATTTTGCATGAAATGCAATTTTTTTCACATTGTTTTTCATAGGTGAAAAAAATCCTTATTTTTATAGACTACACAGGACCATCAGTCTGGTACACAGCTACGTTAAACCCCTGAATGAACATTTCTTCTACCTACTATCTCAAAATTACATTATATTCAGAGTGAATGTAAGTGAATCCTATTGTGTTTTATGATTTAATCTTAAGAATCTAAGTAAAATTAACTATAACTAATATACAATCATAGAATTGTAATCATCAAATCTCGCATTATGACAGACTTATCCATCTTGCATATCCAAGGTTTTTTATTACCTTTCACCAACATTCAAAGTATTACACTACACTGAATGCTTAGAGACAAGTCAGCTGTGAAATCTGATGACAGGTTATGGCTACTGTGGGAACATTTTCATTACCAGACTTTTGAGTACTTAATATCACACTTCAATGGTAAATGATTATCTTTCATGTCTAATTTCACTTTGATTTTATTTTTTAAAAAGATTATTTTTAAGAGCTATAAAAGGATAGCTCTAAACCCCTGACACTTGCTGTGGAATATTAATGGTATTTCCAGTTTTAGAAGAAAATCCTGTTCTTAGAGCCCAGCTGAACACCTGAATTCTCTCCCTGAGACCAGCAAGGGATTCAGCTTGCCTCTTAGCACTACAGCTGTAGGTTAAAACTAACTTTATGGCAAGCAAATGTACAAGGGACTTCCTGACCACCGCACTCTGTCCTCTTTAATGCACTACCAAATCAAGATAAATCCACTGCTTGCATTTAGCAGCCAGAGTTTAAATGTTTTGGTTTTTTTTTAACTCCATGAAGTTTGTCAAGGAAACTGTTCTACTTATTTTAGGTATTGCAATTTACATCTTACTTAGTCTTGTTGGGAGCGGGGGCAGAGGGAAGGCCATGCCCCACTCAATTTCTAATTTAAGGCTAATATGCAGGCCTACATGGGAATTAAGTGGCACGCAGTCCTGAGCTGCCCCTCTGCCTACGGATGAATTTTATCCATTATGAATATCCCAAGCAAACAATACTAATAACTAAGTATATAATGTGAGAAATATCTAAGAGCTCTTGACAAGCTCCGCTCTTGACAGCTTGCACTCATGGGAAAAACCGAAGAGTTCAGTGTAGAGATTTCAGTGGAACAAAACTTTGTGTGGGTGTCTTTATGCTGTGTGGTTTCAAATCACTTCTAGCAAAAAAAAAAAAAAAATATATATATTCAGTTTCCAATTTGGGTCTCATCTGGTACAAAATTTCCAGCCACTTTTTGGATTAAAGGCTTGATCCAAAGAACGCTTAGTATATAATAGTGAAGCATTTTTCAGAAAGGAGGACTGAAACTCAGCATTTCCTATTTTTCTTCCTCCTTCCAGACGAGTGACGAATCGCTATGGATAGCCAAATCCTCACACTTTCATGTTCTTTGACCCAACTGAGGCTTGGCTTTAGTCAATGCAAGGTAGAATAGCTTCAATAAAATGAAGAGAATGTTCCCTTCACCTTCGATTACTTCAGGGTAACATACTCATTTGGAAGAAGTGACTTTTAACTTCCCTCAGGCACAAGAGAGAATTAGTATCTGGGAGGCTTTGATTTATTAATGTGCTAAGCCCTGAACTCTCGGGTAAAAGGCCAGCACTGTTGACATATCAACTTCAGTACTTTGAGCAGAACCTGAATTTTATGTGATTTAAGAAAGCCAAACAAGGCAGCTTGCAGATGAGACTGCCACAGAGAGGTCTTGTGAATCTCAGCAGGGCTTCCCTGACATGAAGAATAGCACTTAGGTTATTCACATTTTATCAAAACAGTTTTGTAAATACACCCTGTGTTCTGGTGAAGCTTCAAATTTCTGTCTACAGGGCATGTAAATTGGTTTGGGTTCACCAACAAGCTGATTCTGAGCTGTGACTCTGGGTCCAAAACTGCATTCACTTAAAAAAAAAGTTTTAGACTTAAATGTTGACCCCATTCACGTCAAAGACAACACGCTCTGTGACCTTAAGTCACAAAATATTAATTAAAAAATAATGCCTGTTCATTCTGGTGTGAATGCAAAAAAAGATCTTAGAAGGAAAGCAATTTAATGGTGAAAGCAGAAAGGGTGAAAAAATAGTCTCCTCTTGCAGGGGCAAAAAAAAAAGGAAATTAGAATGATTTCTATAACTTTTCAGTACTTAACTCGGAAAGCATAATTTTACTGGCATTCCTGGAAAATTCATCTTTAGGTGAACCCAAGAAAATTATTGCAGATACTCTTTTCCCCCAGTATATTTGAGCAAGAACATGTGAAAATACTATGTTCTAAAGAAAACCTCACCATAGACTTAATTGTTGTCTTTGCCAGAATATAGAACCTATTACAATAGGGTGTTCAATGAGTCATTGTAGAGAAACTAAAGAAATGATGAGAAATAAAAAAAATAAATTATGGCAATTATGAGAGATGAAGGCAAAATATTGATTATTCTGAAACGTTTTACTACATTCAGAATTTAATAGGAAATGCAAATTTTCCCATAATATTTCCTGTCCTCTACTGCCAAGCCCATGAGGCATCTCACACGCTTTGATTCCAACACAATATTTCAAAGTGGGAACTGTACACTGAAGTCTTCTTGGTAATGTTTAGGAGCACTACGATTTTTAGGAGTGTTTATTTGCTGTTTCACGGGTATTTCAATAGGAAGAATATGTCTGTGTCTGCACTCCTGATGAAGCCTTTTATTTAAATCTCCTTACCTGCCATGGGAAGATAAAAAGACACTGTGTAGAGATTGCGGCTGTATTGGGCATAGCTCCCACAGGGGAAATTACCCTTTAATAGTGTTAAGCTCGATGGTGTGTGAATGGTTACGTGGTACTTGAAGTGAATGAACCAATTCATCTTTCCGATTAGGACCACATGCCTGTAAGTGATAAGTGCTTTGTCTCAAAAGAAAAAAAAAAGAACACAACAACATAAAAATATTTTTCTGTCACATTTACTACCACCTGATGTTAAACTACCTTCAAGAAAGGGTAGCATAGAATGAGTTAAATAAATCAATGAGGAAAATTTCTTTGCTTATTTCCAGTCAGGCTGTATTTTAAATATTACCATTATTCACAATATAAAAAGACTAATTAATATATAGAGAGGGAACTACTTTTGTTACTGGAAATGACAGAAGATATACAATGAACAGTCCTGTGCCCAACTTGAATTCATTAGATCTAAACTTGTTTTGAACAAATAACAAAACCAACAAATAACCAAAACCGATATGCCTTTCACTTGTTACTGCTCCAACTGGGTTTTGTGGTAGGCAAAACAGTACTTAAGCAGGAGAGACTCAGTGAAATCCTGACAGAGACAATTTGTTGTATTTCAGTAATACCAATGGAGAGTCCACAGGTTTTTATTAAATATATTAATCTGAAAATTTTGTAGTCGCTCTGAGAAGTGTCTTTTCTTGGCAGATAAGCAGATAAGCTAAAGGTAACAGGGAAGATCGGTAATTCTTCATGTCCAACTACAGAGTCAAATATTGAAGAGGATGTTTTTATTTTGTGGAGCTAGAGATGATGATGATGATGATGATTGATGATGATGATGATGTGGAGCTACTGCATTGATGCTATGCCGGAGATACATAAAGAAAATGAAATGTTTTAAACAGATAAGATACAAATTGAAACAACATTAAAAGACTGAAAGTCAGAAAACCACCAATATCTGTTTCAAGACTACATCTCCAGATCAATACTTTACAGACAAAGATGTCAACCCTCCTAATTATCCTTGAAGAGACCACTGTTTAGCAAACAGATTGCAAGACCTTCTGCAAAATCCCAGGAGCAAATTTTAACAAGTCTCCGCAAGGCTCACAGCAAAAGGAATATTGTAAACTTATCTGACAAGTTCCTAGCAGACAACACAAAATTCCAGTCAACCAGATGCTTCGCATTTTGTATGGGAGTTATTCAGAGAGACAACTCGCTGAAGCAGTATAGAATTTACTTCCTGAAGGAAGCTCCGGGTAAGTCATCACATTTTCCAGTGATGGCCACATGCTGTATTAATCTCCACTAACAGCAGAGTAATAGCAAAAAAAAAATACAAATATTATACTAGCTGCAGTAAGACTAAGCTTGGTCTTGAGACTGAAGGGCTTTGCTTATTGACATTAATTAATGAAAGCAATTTGACACAAATGCTTTTTATGTGTAGAATGCTTGGTTTGTTGTTTCTCCATCCATAGAAATATTTTACCCTTGCCCCACACCTGAAAATGTAGGTACTTAAAATAATTTTGATGCTTGAAGGAAATCTCAGAAATGAATGCGTTGGTATACCTGACAAACGAGAACAACTTTCATAAAAAGCATGCCTCTCCCATAACTTCACTTGTCACAGTAAGCAGTTCAAACTGTTCGTAAATCTCAGCCACACCTGGTCTATGAGCTTGTCTGTCATTTCCAAACTGTCAAGTAGGTTCATGCTCAGTTCTGTGTGTTAATACTATTTGCCTTTTTTTGACTGGTTATTTTGCAGTGGCTATCAGTTAAGAGCTAAAAACTTTTATTTTGCCCATGAAAAGTGCTTATTAGATGCAATATTTTCCCTTAAAGAAATCGTTAGTTGATATTAAACTCTACCAAATTATCTTCAAATTATTAATTCAGTGCCTGAAAGTTAATTAGAATTATCTAGAGCGATATTCTCAATTTACCACAGAAAGGAGTCAGGAGAATGGTATCAGAAGCAGGACATTTTATCATGTTGCTCCCTTAAGACTTCAGTGCTTCTTTCCCGTAACTGGTGCTGGCAGAAAGTTTACTTCGTTAACACCGATCACTGGAAGAGCAATCCAGACGCCAGGCTTCCAGCTCCCACTCTAACCCTTGCAGCTAAACCGACAAGTACATTCTTACTCTTTCAACACCAGGATACTGGGCACTACTAGAGAATGTCAGGGTCAAGGATGCAAATGGCTTTAAGTCGTTCTTTCTTAGCCATTTCCTTGAAATCACCTCTAACACGGGCTTAAAGTTACAGGAAGAAAAAAAAAAAAACAATAACAGACAACATACTTACAATCGCTTTATAAGGGCATAAGTAAAAAAAGACAGACAATCGCTCCATCTTCGCATTGCAGAAACACATCCCACATGCATCTCCCTCCCAGGATTCATAGGACAAACTATAAATGACTGCCTAACCTGTGGGTCTAGAGACTCATTTCTATTTCCATACTGCATTCAGAGAAAACAGCTGTCGGGCTGGGGAAGGACGCTGACTTTTATATCCTTATTTATCCCTGATACAGCCCCCCGATCCTTGGGGGTCGCTCTGAGGTGGCCAAATGTTATCATTCCCCTTCCTCCCTCCCTTCCCCTTTCGTCTAAGGACATATTTATCTGTAAGTCATTCAGGAATTTCAGTCTGTTGTCAACCACATTTCTGGCAGCTGCCTTCTGCTTTGTAAATATTAATATTGGTTGGGCATCTGCTCAACTGTGAAATAGTCTTTTAGCCACCGGGTCTGCATTTGGCAAAGCCCTAATCAGAGTTTTAGGCAACGTGAAGCTGAATCTCTTTCCACCCAGAGAAGCAATGCTCATCTTTGAACCACTCGCATTTTGTTTTTCCTAAATTAGTTTTAACTTCTCAGCTGTCAGATGCGGCTCCCTGTGTGGCCATATAAATGCTTGTGCCAGAACAAAAGGCATCAGAGGGATGGGAAAGAGCATTCAAGGGAAGGGACTGCACTTTTCAGCGATGGCTTATGGCAATCTGAAATACACGTGAGGCAATTACTTGCCTTCTCGTGACACACACATATGTTAAATATACTGACTTAATAATGTCCTCATCAAAATATAGTTTACTTTCAATAAAAGTATACATTGAATGTAAAAAAATGCCACCTCAAATAAGATCGCGTAGTTAGAAACATATTTCAGTGGGTTTCACCTGGGACAGAGTTAATTTTCTTTCTAGTGGAAGAAAAAAACCCGAACAATAAAAAAGGGACAGAATCAACCATCACCTTTGTGCCTTGCTTCACCATTCAATTTCAGATACGAAACCAAAATTTTTCCTTGATAATTCTTATATCTGTTTGTCTAGTATCATCTCACGTTACTTTGCTTTGTCAATTACTTTGTCAATCGCTTTATATAAAATGTGTAATCTTCATTTCTTCCTTCCAGCTCTTCCAGTTTTACAGGTTTCCTTCCTACCGGCATGCAAAATAAATTAATGTTAATGTCAATTTACAGAATATGTATAAGACATGCTAGCAGAAAATTGTCAAAATACCATGCACTGGCTTTGGCACTAGAAAAAGTCTCCCATTAAAGAAATATTTCAGACACCAGCAATCTTGGCAGGGCTACATGATAGCACTTTAGGCAATAAGCAAGTGTGAAACAATGGGAAATGCACACTTGAATCAAGTCTGCATTTTACTTTTGATTACTGAGAACTAGCAGTGAATGATATGAACTGGGTAAGAGTCCACAGTGAATTACCCTAAGGGTTCAAGCACAAGAGGGCAGCAACTTTTAATATACTCAGACTATACTTGTACAGTTTTATGCCATTCCTTGCTGGTCCCTGGGATAATAGAAACTTCTCAATCTGCAAGAATTCTGTGAAAAGACCAGAAATGTTTGCTGAAAGCTTTCCCTAAGTAACAGTGATGGTCATCGATGATGGCTTTCTCACTTCTGTGTACCTAGCATGAAGTACATTTCAGACTAACATTCCAACTGTAGCAGTGCCGTTCATCTATTTTATCATTAAGGTCTGGTACATGAAAAATAAAGTAAAACAATATGAAATTAATGGGGCATTGTATCCTAAACTATGTAAACAAATGCTGATAATAACACACTATCTTTAGATCCAAATTCCTAGATCAGCCTTATGGAGCATTCAATGCATTCATTCCACGTAAATAGCTACAGAAAATATGAAAATATATGTAGAAACCCAATCTTATGTATATGGGAAACATTTAAGTAAAATAACAATAATTGCATATGTAAAGGATAATGAATTCACCCCCCACACAACATCTTGTCTTCTGCAAAAAGCAAAATAGTTTGCAAATCATTTGCATCTAAAACTATTATATATCCATACTTACACAAACAAACTATTATGACTTTATGACATAAACCCACAAACAGATAAAAAAACTGAAGGTTGAATTCATTAAATGAATTCTCCTTGGGAAACAGAGATTACAACTACAGTATAGTAAAGACAATGTGAGGTTCTTAACAGAAATCCTAAGTATTTGCAGAACAAACTAAATTTTTGACATGACCGAACCAACAGCATTTAAGGGACAGGACTACACTGGTTACATTTAGAAATTCAAAACTTACAGGGATTCCTAACAGCGATATTTGAAATATTGCAAAATTTCTTCAGACACTTCTTAGATAATATTGAAGATAACAGTGATGTTAAGTATCTTGAACTAACCTAAATGTTTCCTCTTCACTTAATCCTGTAAGAGTAATAAAAAGGGAAGTCTAAAAAGGATTCACTGCTATTACTGAGGTGGCTGTTGTTATTAATATTCATCCTATTTCTCTTGCAGTCTATATGTTCCAGTAACAGGCTGCATTGTGCATAATGTAGTTGGGCTGCATCATCATTAATTAATAGATGACCTTTGCCCTGAACAGGTTAAAATCGAAGAAAAAGACATTAAACAACAGATGGGAAGAGACAGACAGATGGGAAAGTACCAAAAACTGCAGTACTGGTCAGCGTGATAGGCTGGTTGTCTCAGACCTCCAGCTGTCTAATCTTTTGTCAAAATTTGTAAGAGCAGCAGAAGATCAGAGAGTTTTAAGGAGGATTTTGAAAGATAATAACACAATAGCTTTGCAGTTGTTAGTGGTGTCTTCTCCCTCAAGTACAAAGCAGCACCAGAGGTGACATGAATGTGAGCAATAGAGAAAGTCACCATAGTCTGGCTGGGGCTAAGAGTTAACGTTGCAACAGCAAATGACAGGGGCTTCACACTCAACTGAAGGCCTTGAGCGTGAAGATAGGCAACCCATGTTTGACATAAAATTGAGAGATTTAACGTACGGACTGAGAAACAAGGGTCAAAACAATAAACTACAAAATTTTTCATTTTTTTCATCAACAAAATGCAGATGTTCTGGAAGGAGACCAAGTAGTATCTTCCACAGCTCGATACTTAAAGTCTGGGTGGAAGAGGTGGAAAATGAAGACCCATTCTTAGAAATACAATTTAATTCATATTTCCAAGCAACCCCATTTAAGACTGAAAAATCTACGTTGCTTTCAATATACACAGAAGTGCCCATGAGCAATTTCCATTCAAACACAAGACCCTGCTTCTTCAGCGTATCTGAGTTTCATTTGGATATAGTTCAAAACACCGTTTTCCAGAAGACTTTTCCACGTTCTTGGTCAGGTCCTGGTTGGCTTTTCCATGCTTTCCTCAACACTTCCTCTAACACTTTCGTGCCTCACCCTAGCTCTTCCCAACTAACTCCTCCTATCTTCTTGCAGCAGAAATCGAGGGACAAATGACACCAGACCTGTTTTGAGCAACTTTAGGCTTGTAAGATTAGTCCTGCAAATAATATATACCCTTCTGATTCAAATTTGCTTACACATGCAATGCATAATTTGTAAGCAGAGAGACCTTGCCTACAAAATTTATTTATTTCTTAAATCCCTCATCAGGACTATTTTCAGCAAGGTGACTGCCAGTTGGGTTCAATAGCTGCATGTACGTATGATGTTTCCATCCCTGACCAACTAATAAAGACTCTGGTTGCGAGCCCAGGTGAAACCAGCATTACAAAGGGTAAGATGAAGAGGAATTCATCCTCCTCTTATTCCAAATGTTTCAGATATCTATCAGGAAACACAATCAATCCACATAACTGAGATATTTAATCACTTACTACAGTTTGTAATGAATAAATTATGCCCTGCTCAGACTGAAATGTGTTTGTTCAAACTCATTCTTTCTTGCAATATTAACTACATTTGCAAAGTTTTTAAATAATAAAAATGTTAAATAATAAAATATGGACTGATTTTCTACTGTCCTGCAAATTGAATATCAAATGAGTACAGAAGGCTATCTAAAGAAGGTGACAGTGTTCTTTAGGGAAAATTTCATTTCTTACATTATTCTTATAATTTTTTTTTAACAAAATATACCAAATCTTGAGATACTCACAAAACATGTCTTAGCAGTACTGAAATATAGGTACTATTAGTTGGTATCTAATTTAGCCCTCATGGAGACAATGAAAACAACAAAAAAGCCCTACAAGAAAAAGTATGAGAATTTTAGAGGAGAAATACACGTTTATTTATACATTTCACCACAATCCTACATTTCAGCAAATTATCTGAAGAATGTTTCAATTAGGAGCTGATTGGCTTTTGTAGATTTGCATAGTAATAAAAAGAATGAGAGCAGGAAGGAAAAATACATTAAAATTCATCTTGGGAGAGTGAACAGACAGTATTATTGAAAATTTTTACATCAAATTTCATTTGCCAAACAAACCTGCACAATTTTCATTTCATCATAATAACCTACCCTATAGTAAAAATACTACACAGAAAGTAATAACCTCACGCTGATAATCACTAATAGTTCTACCTCAGTTTGACCAAAGGCACAGTCAATAATTGTTTTACTAGTGTTTCATTAAAGCTAATTTACTTTTTCTTATTTTCTTTTCCCACCTTTGACTGGCTCAACAGAGGATTGACCAGCAGATGGAATAATTATTTTGAAATATTATCACACAAAAAAAAGTCACTGTGTGAGAAAAGCAGCATTTGGTGAATTTTAGTAAGTGATCATTTATAAAGAATATAATCTTATCGTGTATTAATTGGCATTTTCGTTCCATTCATGTAAGAGCTATCATATCTTAGTTGTACAAAAAACTAAACCGCACAAAATTAAGAAAAAGATAAATGGCAGTTGATATGAAAACACATCTTTCTTCTAATAGCCACAAGGCTTGCAAATATTTACTCTTTCAGGCTACAAGACTCATTTCTTGCCTTACAGGTGTCGACATGAGTCTACAATAACAGCTGCGGTTCTGCGTTTGGAAGTTTCCAACAGCAATCCAAATTGAAACCCGATTCCGATGGCAGCTGAGATGGGTCCTTCTTTTCTGTCACCATCCAGAGCTGACAAAAAAGACCAGTCTATATGTGTAAGGACTGCCAGGGGCCAGTGATGTGACTCCAGTGACAGATTTCCAAGTGCAATCTGTACAGTTAGTAATCAGGGAAAGGGCCATGTGTGTTCTTTCGTCTCACTTTTTGTATTCCTTAAAAAGGAACTCAGGGTCAAAACACTCCTCTTTTGTTACATTCATTGGCCTCTTGTTTCTCCTACTATTACTATCTTGATTCCCTTATATGCTAGTTTAATTTAAGCAAGCTTTACCAATGATAGCGTATCTTTCCCATTCAGCTGTACATTGAGCATTCCAACACAAGGCAGTTACCCTGAACAAATTGCTTTTTTATATGAAAATGTAGTTTTCTTCTGCTTTTCAATGTCAATATGAAAGTCAGGGTGCTTCTGTCTCACTGCCTGAGTTTCTCCATCTGTAAAATGTGAGTCGTTCCTTCTGTAAAATGCTTCAAGATTTACTGCTGAAAATATTATATGGCAACTGGGTACTAGTAATAAACTAGAATAAATCCCACTGAATTCTTACAAAATAAATTCCAAATTTATTTGGGGGCTTACAAAACAAAGTACAGCTGGGGCAAGAGAAAGTAAAATCAAGATCATAAATTAGGTAACAGGTTTATCTCATGAGACTGTATAAGAGGTCCCCCCTGTACATTCTTACTAGTATTTCTGGTCTGCGTATGCACAGCATGCTGCAGTATTACTGTGGTCTGACAAATTTAGGAATGCAGAGGAAGCCAAAGTCCATAGTGAAAAAGCTGAATGAAGATCCAGTGATCACAACATTGGTTCTTCTGGCTGCTTTCGGTTGACTGATTTTCACTCTGCCGTCAAAAGTTTATGACATTATCCCTTCTTAACTGTCTTTTATTAGCCTTAAAGAGCATGAACAAATATGGAAAAGAGGAAGAAAAATGTGCTGATATGAACTCCTACATTCTTCACACAAGATATTGTAACTTACTTAAGATCCAGCTTTCGTGTTATCCTTAGTATGCACGAATGGCAGAGCTTTAGAGCTGCCTGTATTCCAGGCAAGGTCACAGACGGGAGATGAACACTGTGCAGGGACTTTTACTGACAGAACAAAAACTTTGAGATTTCTTTTGAAAGAGACTGTCTGCATTTAAAACAAAACAAAAAAAGGAAACGTGTAGAGAGCGCTCCCTTTTCTGATATATTCTTCAGTTTCCCCACAATTGCAGCTTAGGGGCTTCACAAACTGGGAACGGTGACTGCAATATGGTGGTATTTCATCATTCTAGCTGGGTGTGTTCTTCATAATTATACTGACACGAAGCAAGAGGCACAATCTTGGCTATATGTTCTATTTCTTTAGAGAAAAACTTTAAATTGGATTCCTTATACCAGTTGTGAAACATTTTCCAACACAAATGCCACCAACTGTTCCTTGCACATGAAAACCAAAATAAAATAAAAGACCATTCTTCACAGTAAACTTATTAGCTTCTTCAGTTTTACTTTTCAGCCTTCTGCCATTGATATTTTTTGTTTCGAATTTACCCTCTTCAGCAGATGTTCATAGTAAAAAAACAGAAAACACAGGTATTTGTAATATTCTAATGATAGTAGTGCATTTTTAAAAATACATAAGGGTCTAGAACAGAATTGCTTATTCTCTTGCTCAAGGTGGTTTTTGGCTTTTGTTTCTTGTTTTAAGACATAAGCTTTGCCATTTCAGCAAGTCGGATGCTTGTTGTATTTTTATACAAAAATGTAAAGAAAGTGGGGAAATCAATATCAGTAAAAAAAAATATTAAAAGTCATTAAGTTAACTACCAACGCTTTTGAAAATTATCTGGTTTTCTTCTTAAAATTACTTTTTCTAAGAAAAAAAAATTAAATCCATGTGCTTAAATACTTTAGCTTTTGATGAAACCCATATTTTCCACTGAAAAAATATTTCAGCAGATTTTTCTGAACACAACCAGTGCTATAAATATACCCTCCCCATCCTACATCACCCTATGTCTGTGACACAACCAAACCAGTAGTTCTACAGATCACTTGTATCATATTTGTCTGAAGCTATTTAATGTCTTCATATGAAAGAATAAAAGGGAGAAACGGACAAATAATAGGAATAATTTTAACATGTATGGTAAAGTAATTTGAATAAGTGTCTCTGGATTATGCAGTATCTATGGTTAATGCATACAGCACTAAAAATAAAGATATAGAAATACATTTCTACTAATGGCAAGACATTATATAATATATCCACATAACACAAAAAATGCCACTTTCTTCCTCAGCAGGTGGAGGCAGGCAATTATTTTACAGTCACCATCTCCTTTGCTTCCTACTGCTATTGTCGCGCTCAATAATGAGAATTTCAATTCTGGCACATTCATATGGATACATTTCTGATAGCCTGGCTCAGATTCCGAGTGGAGTTGCACCGCTGTGAATCCAGCTTCCCGTTAGCGGAGCTGATGAAGGTGCTCTGGTCCTTCACCGTGCTCACAACAGAACAGGAGCTGGGCTCAGTGAGCGCGTCTCATTTATTCTCATGTATTAACCCAAATATGTGCAAGAGAGCCGCGCTCCTATATTCGGCAACGCTACAGTCGGACCTGCAAGTTCTCAGCTCCTCTTCTTTTTAGCACCTTCTAAAATCTCTTTGTTTCCAAAAACTTGGAAATGTTTTCACGGTCATATATTCTGTGTTGGAACCATTGTGCTGCTCTTGCAGTTCATTTCTTACAGTTCGTGTATTTAGATGTGTTTTTTAAAACATAGCTGCTGGGAAAGGATTCATCATTTTTAGATGATGAATTATTTTCTGCCTTGTGGAACAACCTCAGTAGGTGGCCCAGGCACACGCACACGGAAAGCTAAAAGCCTGGGAAGTGGGAAACTCTGCTAGAGATTGCAAGTGTTCCCAGAGTGAAGCAATAGCTGAGTCAGGTTTCCTAGGGTGACATTTTGGACTTGGCTGTCTAAGTTCCAGCACATATACCTAAATCTTCTCTTTTTTTTGATGTGGCTTTCAGTCTTCCCCTAACTGGAACACAGCTTAGAGATATTTGCTACTCTCCCCTCATGTAAGCAATGAAAGATTTCAAGATTTTCCCTCGCCATGTTTCTTTGATAAAGACTTTGCTAAGCACATTGAGCATTTTAGTTTCACAAAAATACACACAAAAGCTTATGGCTGGGAAGCGAATGAGTGAAAGAGGTTTGGAAATGGCAGTATATGCAGTAGTTTAACAGAGACAAAGCTAACAAAAGTAACGTGGGATGCAATCCATCACAAAATCCTTCTCTTAACTGGGACATGAGTAAACATAAGAATGCGCTGTGCTCCTTTCCCCTCCTGCCCACCACTGCAGGTTCCTAACGTCACTTGGTGCCTGTTCAACCCTGCTTTGAAGCATCCATGGAGGGAAAATGGGTGACCACCTCCCACAACGAGGTTCACTTCAGCGCTGGCCATGTGGGTGGCAGGGCCAGGTGTCCTGCTTGCGGCTGGATGGCCTCAGGCGTGACCAGGCTGAGTGTTGGGACAGGGTCACCCAAGGCGAGAGCCCTCTCAGAAGGGAGAGCTGGGAGGTACTGGTCTCTAAGGAGGAGCAACGGTGCTGACCTTCAAACCTGCTTCCCACCCATTTCTGCTCAGGGACACATGCTAGACAGCCATTTCAGTTACGCCTATTGTTTTTACTTGAGCTTTTTTAAAAAAATAAATGAAACTCTTGCTTGGGTCAAGGGACACCCTGAGAATGGGCTCAATTTATAGAGAAGCAAATATTGCCTGACGTGCACAATTCTAGACGTAAGAAACAGCGATAGTCACTGAATGGCAGTCCGCAGCACTAAACTAACCCCCTCTGTGAGCAGCATGTCTTTTCAGGATTAACAATTTATGAAGTTAATGCACATCTAAGTATGCAGCTGTCCTTTTCTATTTTTAATAACCAAAAAGAAAATGTCACCAAGCAAAGGGGAAAAAAAGCTGCTTCTCAGCTGGGACTGTATATAAAACAGTGGCAGCATTATCCTCTGTGCTGTAAAATGGTACTAACCAGTGCTGTCATAGAGCTTAAAAATACAAGACAGACCTAAAAATTTAAACTCTCTTAATTTTCCCTGTATGTTATTATGAAGGTGTTCTTTGACTGAACTTACTTTAACTGTGATTGTAAAACGAATGTGACCTCACATGCGTGACTTGGTATAAAGAAGCATTAAACAAAGCTATTTGAGACATTTCAGGATTTCATTGAATTTTCCTACTGTTTTATACAAGACTTACTATAAATAATCCCTTACTTTCCTTGGGCATTTAAGTATGAATGATCCTTAAGTGCTCTGCAAAATTATATACATGAAGGAAAAATTTTCAGTGTTTAAATGCAGCAGGCCTCTGAGTGGGCTTTGTGTAAATATGTATTTTTTTCTGCTTGCCATGGGTATCTTGGACTTTGGTGATGGGTGTGCTATAAATACTTTGATAGGAATAGAGCCTGCAGCTGCATGAAAAGATGAATTCTGAGCAATAAATATTTTGCTAAGACATCAGTAGAGCTCCTCACTCATATTGTGAAACTTGTGCAGCAACGATCTGCAAAAAGGCAGCCCAGAAGAGGACTGATGCGGGAATACATAGCTACAGACTTCAGTAAATGGGAGGTGAAGATGCACTGAAAACTGACCTGTTGAGATACAGAAAAGTGACAAGTGCTTTTAGTTAGGAATCATTCTTGAGATGAGTCTCATTTAATATCTGTAGTAATGAACTCTGCACAGAAGCATGCTGCTAAAACATGGTGTTGACACAAAGCTGTAAGATATTACTGTTAAGAGGGAAGATCAGGATATCATACCAGAGAAATGAAGTGATGCTGAAGACCTAAATGATAGAAACAGGACTTTAAAGCGGCCTTCCAGTACCTGAAGGGGGCCTACAGGAAGGATGTGGAGGGACTCTTTATCAGGGAGTGTAGTGATAGGACGAGGGGTGACGGTTTTAAACTGAAAGAGGGGAGATGTAGATTAGATACTAGGAAGAAATTCTTTCCTGTGAGGGTGGTGAGGCACTGGAACAGGTTGCCCAGGGAAGTTGTGGAGGCCCCATCCCTGGAAGTGTTCAAGGCCGGGCTGGATGGGGCTTTGAGCAACCTGGTCTAGTGGGAGGTGTCCCTGCCCATGGCAGGGGGGTTGGAACTAGACGATCTTTGGGGTCCCTTCCAACCCGAACCATTCTGTGATTCTGTGATTCTATGAAATGTAACGGTACAAAATGCATCTTGGACATTATTAGCAATAATTTCTTCTTTAAGCATCTGAGTGGAAACAAAAGGAGAGGAAAGAATTGGTTGTGCTAATTGATCACAGCTCCTCTGAACAAAGTAATACAGTCATTAAAGGAAAAGTTGTATGCGATTCCAGAACATGACAAGTGAGGCATACCCGGAAGGAAATACTGTACTGCTCCACAAGATAAAGGTAAGACCTGACCCAGAATACTGTGTTTTATTATGGCTTCCCACACTTATGAAATACAATTTAAAACTACAGAAATTGCTTCTAGCTTTTTTTCTCCTTCGTCTTTTTTTTTTTTTTTTTTTAAATTTGAAAGCCCAAAAGAAGAAAAAGCAATACAAACAGAAATGACAGTACTGGTATAAAAATAAGTTGATTTTAACCAATTATGAATTCAGAAGCTTTTTAACAAGCAAAACAACAAGGTTTGGGATTTTGATAAGTTTATAAACAGGATTATGTATGGTCGCTTCTGACAGTACAAATTCAGTAAACTGGGAATTGTCTTCCAGCCACATCTATGATGAGACTCCCAAATCAGCTACAGCTTTGGGGTGGATCTGCCTTGACAATTTCCTTATAGGTGCTTCTCAAAGGCACTTGATAAATTAGAGGAGAAGAAAAAAGAATAAAACCAAAACCAGGTTGTCCTTGAATTGCTTGTGCTGTGGGCTACTAATTTTTTTTCTGGGAATTGCACACCTAGCAGCTTTGCAGACCTTTTCCACACCCAGGACACCCAGTGAAGGGAGTCAGGCAGATGCAATCTTTCCTCCCTTCTCCCAGCCTACGTATAAGAGCACAGCATACCAGCCTAAAGACAAATAAATGCAACATGCATTCTGTCACGCCTCACAATGAAGCTGGTCAGTTATACACAAAATAATTTTTATAAATCCTGCATTTTGCTCAGAAAAAACAAACTAACAAAAAAACACCTCTACCCAACAGGTCTTCCCGAGAATTTGCTCTGCAGTTGGCAGTAGCAGACGTATTACACACACGGTGCTATGAACATGGTAATATCAGCCAAGCTCTTGGTACAGCGTGTGGGAGCAAGACAGCGTGCCATCCCTGACAAGAAGGGGCTACAAAATATTCTGAAGCCAAAGGAGAGTAATAATCCAAACCCAGAATGGAAAAAATACTTCACAGTTCAAACTTCATACTGTTAGGACACAGCATGAGACTGTGTTAGAGATGCTGGATTCAACCAACTTTCATTATCTATTTAAAACTATACGTGCTGCTCTTGATCTTTTGGAAACTGTCTTAACAGCTCTGTTTGGGTGTAATGATGGGGGTCCACCTTTCAGTGAAACCTTGTCATCATAATTGTTGAGTATGTATCTTACATGCTGTTGATTTCATAAGATTTCATCACTTCCATGGCTGTCAGTCTCAGTACTCGCAATGTTATGTTTCTTCCTCCCACAGTCTAATTTCTTTGGCACAGGGCAGGCAGTGGAGCATGATGTTTATGCTGCTGTCTCTGCTGCTGTTGCTACTTCAACTAATGCATCTGTGATACAAGTTGTGAAATCATCATGAGAATAATAACACATTGTGAAGCAGGCTACTTTATTATACAAGAACTATTCAGTAACAGTATTTTTAATGTACATTTAATTTCCCATCATCATTACAATCTGCATAGAGCCAGCTATAAGTCTAGAATGAAAACAAATAATTGTATTCCAGTGTCATTAGCGCAACAGGTTATGAAGGAAATTCATAAACACATATGAAAACCTTTCTTGCAATTCAGTAAGTTAACTCTTTTGGGGTTATTTCAATAACCTGTACATTTCCCTAGTTTATCTGCATTAGGTATCAGTTACTCTAGAAAAAATAGTATACTGTGTCCACTTCTGGGGCAAAATGTAACATACTTCGCTCCTTTGAAGTTCTCAGCAGCAACTGAGTATAATACAATATTCACTGCCACTGGACCCTAAATACCTGTTTATGGGAGAGGAACCTTAAAGGTTTCCTCCATGTTCAGCCCAAAAACCCTACATTTATCCACTAGTGCTATGATTCCAGGGGGCAAATGAGGACTTCCCAATCCCCCTGGAAACCAAAGCAATTCATCTCTTCTTTGCAGTGTATTCGTAGGGCAGATACCAGCATACATGAAAACAAGTGGTCATCAACAGGGGCAGAATTCAAGGGATATATTAAAGTAAGAAGGACAGACATCCCTGGTAGATCTTGCTGAAGGGGGACAGAAGATTTAAAACTTAAACTCCTTCTTGTTTTCTATGAACCTCTGGAAGAGGTTATTGCCCCCTGAAACAGTAAAGAAAATAATGTGCTGGCACTTCAGCTGCCCCAGATCACAGCCCAATAACCAAATCTATTAATGAAAAACAACTCCAGTGTTGGTTTAAAGTAATAATCACTAATAAATACAATTATTGTTCGGTTCCATGATCATACATCAGAGATGTTCCTTGTATCACTGAGATATTTCTAATGCAAAGAACAGTGAAGCCTGTTAAGTTATACCCTCTATTTTTCACAAGCTCTTTTGCTCAATAATCCTGTAGTCCATAGATAATATACTTGGTGAGCAAGTCCCCTGATATGTAGAAAATACTTTAATCCTAACAGAATACGTTTAATATAGTGGCTTCATATTCTCTATAATTTCATCACTAACACTTACTGAAAATTAAGAGAAAATGTAGAAATGTATAGCACCTCACTAATTAGCACCACAGTGTGTGCAAAAAAAACCCCAAATAAATACAAGACATTGTATATTATTGAAAGATTTTGTGAAGATTATCTATTATAACTTGTACCGGGATGCTAAATATTGGATAGTGCCTATGCAAAATAGTTCAATTTTACTGATATCAGTGCTGTTATAACTGTTGCAGAAATCCATTTGGCCTTATTTTTCTTTTTCAAACTTTTATGTAGCCCAGTCCCACTTCTACTGCTCTGCACAGACATCCCAGTGTTTTATTTTCTTCACCCTATAACCTAAGTTAATGAAATACAATGCAATCTTTGGATTGTAGCACAAGGCTGAATTGTGCAAAGAAAACCTCTACAGATAAATATATACTAGTAAATACAAGAAAACTCAGCTACTGGTCAAGGAATGTCCAGATTTATAACTGCTAGCAGTCTTCTTTGAACAGTTATACCCAACGCCCACAAGCTCTTTTCCAGACAATGTCTCGACACGGCTTTGGAAAGAGCATGGGTTGGGGTCTGTTCCCACTATGTTGGTTGCATGCGGCCACAGTGGTTTTGGGTGAAGAAACCTTTGGTGTATAAATGGAGACTTTTGATCTCAGACACAGCTCTTTCTTACTTTTTTTTCATTGGTACAATGACACAGTCCAGATGTCCAAAATTGACTTAGCCCTCACTTTTGCTTAGCTTTCTTCCATTCCTTTGCTGAGGAGCCTAAGAAATACTTCATGAGGGATCAAAGACATACAACCTAAATGGCGTTATACAAGCACATCTGCCCACGTCTGCTTTGATGCTGTTTTTCTCTAATGACCAGCTGCAGAGACAGATAGTTAACAGGCATTAAGCAACCCTACAGCAGCTCTGATACAACGGCTGGTTTGGGTTAAGCTTCCCCCAGCATCCCTCCATGCCTTTAACGCTGCAGTGTGCCCCATAGTCACTATTCTGAAGTCTAACGATACCTACTGGTACAAGACACTCAGGATGAGAAGTGAGGGGACAGTCCTTCCTGCAGCGCTATCTCCAAATGAAAGTAGTGTGCATTTCACAGTTTAGCAAAATATTACAGTTGAAATCATTAGAAGCTTCTTGTTGCAAAATGGTTTGGAAAAAAAAGAAAGCAATTCTAGCTTGAAAGCAGATTTGCATACAGGAGCTTAACTTATCAAGCTGTGGGATGTATTTTGGAGAGAGAATACAGGTAGAGAAAAAGAGAAGGCTATTTAAGATGATTATGCCTTCCAGTTACATACACCTTCACGCCCTGTATATTTATCTTCTGACATGTACAGCTTCTATTTTCCAAATAAAAACCCTCAACACCTTAATTGAAAACAAATATGTTGAAAAACAGAGGAAGAAGTATTTCCTAATCCTGTAAGGTAAAGTGGTACAAAGCCAGCTATAACAGGATAATAAGATAAGGAATACAGTCTAATTGGTGATAAAATGTCAATATGCGAATAGATGTATACAAGCGGTCCACTAGATTTAATTAGGCTCTCTCAGCAAGCAATAAATCACGTAAAAGACGAACTGAAAAGGAAATCAGCTGACTGCTGTGAAACACTCATGGGTTGGTTTACCAAAGCTAATCTTTGTGTAAATTAAGAACTAGCACAGACATGTTAAACACAGGATTTGAAAAAAAGACCAATGTCTAATATTAGTACAGGATTAAGAGATTACACATGAAAATCTAAAGGCACTGTTGATCTGCTCAGGTTTTAATTATGATCTCATTTATTGATATCATAAAAAACGTATTAAAAAAATTTGAATGAAGGGAAGCACTGGACTGGAAAACTGGGCTGCTTACGCACGGCCCTGCTCTAGAAACTGATAATAATTACTGTGCAGCACACGGATGCTGAAGCTTCACCCTGTGTTCAGCGGGGCTCCATGTAGCGGCCGCTGTACACACCATCAGCTGGATTAAAACCTACAGTTCACAGGGCATGAATGGAAAATGAAATGCAAATGAATCAGCGGCCTCGTTTGCAGAATCAGGGCAGAAGAGCAGCAAGTGCAACACATGTTGGCTGAACACAAAACCAAGCAGAGAGAGGGGACATGACTATGAGAAAATAAAAGCAGTGTTTCTTGGATTACTGCAACACAGAAAAGTGAAAAGCCCATAGGCTTTAATACACCTCTCTGAATCAAAATTCTGCTTTTAGGTTGAGATCAATGATGTGATTTTGTATTTGCATGGCTCTTCTCATCTCTTCATTAAAAAGATGTCTGAAAAGGAGCACATGACATTTTATAAAGCTTTAAAAGCAAATGAAACACAGGCCACATGGAAGCAAAAGAAGGGGAGGTTTTGTGTCACTGTTTGGTGGAGGACAAAGCATGACAGGAATAAGAAGATACAAGAAAACAGCTTCTGATCAAACCTAAAAGTAACAAACAACTGCTTTTTTTGTTTTTGTTTTTGGCTTTCTTTTTTCAAACTAATCACAATAGTCACCATTTCTACTCTATTTAAAATGGATCTGGTGAAACTGGGATAGGAGAGAACTGACACAGAGCGGCATTTCCCACAAGTTAGACCTGCCCTAGTCACGTGCAAAGCACAATAAATAGTCTTCATTTATTCAAAAGTGATGCCATGACAGTTTGCATTAAGCAATGAGACAGGCACTTAGTCTGCATGTTACAAATAGGATGGGACTGGTGAGAAACAGAAGTCGAAGAAAAGTTTCTGGGTTTTTTGGCTTTCAGGAAAAATTCCATATTTTTTTAACCTTCTGGTCCTAATCTGCCCTCTGTGAAATTACAGGGAGGAGGTGGAGAGGAAGTGAGAGGCAAAATTCTACAAGTGTTTGTGGATTTAACTATTACTTCATGTTTTCCTTTTTTTTTTAACTGTATATCAATATTCTATGAAATTAGCTCTGCAGTAAAAGCTCTAACTGGAACAGTGATTAGCAGTGAATAATGGAAAAAAAGCAGCAGCAAATAAGCTTTCCATTTGTAATGTTGTAAACTCCCAATCTGTGTGTCTCTGTGTGAGATTGCCTTAATGTCGTATCAAAAATACTTAAAACTGAAGGTTAATAACTCGCCTCTATTAACTTTCTTTAGCTGCTGTAAAAATAAGTTGAATATTTGCCTTTTTAGTAGTTGTGCTTGATGTCTGCATAAAGTCAATTAAGGAAGAGAAATTTTGTACTCTGGTTTTAAAATAATTAACTGATTTTCATCTCTTTCCTGCAAATATTAAGTCTCTCGCTGTTGGATGCCAGCGTGATCCCCTCTGTGAAACTCTGACCTCTCAAGAGAAGCCATATTTACCAAGGAAAAAGTGGTCCTGGAGAGTTCAGTACAGATGTGGATTGGGTAGCCCGTACATTGAGCAGGTCTGGATTACTAATTCCATGCTTTACAAAGCATACGCTCTGGCCGCGCAGGATCTCCTGTGGCTGCTGTTTTTCCAGATGTGCTTCATCCCTTTGCATAGTGAGTGTCATACTTCAAACCCAGAAGTCAAAAACACATGGATAACTAAGTCTACAACACTACTTTAAGAGCAAAAGTAGTGCTTAATGCAATGTGCTCCACACAGGGATATGGATTTATTTTGTTAGCTTATGTACAAAACTCTTTCACCGTTGTAACAACCACTGGCTCTGTGCTATGCTTCCGTTTGAGGCTATCCAAGTTACTGACAGCTAACACATCACACCGAGAATTATCTATGGCATATTTTCAGTGCTACACCTGAGCACCAGGGCAGCGCTAACATGCATCAAGTGGATCGCTTCTGTCATCGGACAAGCTTCATCAGCGCTCGCCTGGAGATGTGCTCCACTGCACTGTGTAGACCTGTCCTACGGGAGGGAAAGAGTGCCCGAGCTCCACTACGCCTTAAGCAGCTCATTCGTCTTCATTTGTTTTCTATTAATTTGGAGATGTCCTTTATATTTTCAATTTATAGAAATGGAAGTGTGTCCACGCAACCTCTGCATGGTTACTGTGTTTTATATGCATTACTATTGTGTCAGCAACCAGTGAGTCCACACAGGGGGATAAAATTTGCTCAGTGATGACTTGGTATTGTGCAGTTTTTGGAAGACTGGAGCTTGTCACCTGGCACTTTCTGATAAACAAGGTCTGCTAAACTTCTATTTTTCAATAAGTTTTCTGGTAAAGTCGGTGGATTTTCCTATTGGATAAATATATTGGAAAGGTTTAAATCTTCACCAAAGTTTATTTGATGGATTCTTTTTTATTATTAAGAATGCAATTTAGATGTTAAGAGCACAACGTTCTGGCAGTATTAAAGCACTTGGGTATTCAAATTATTCAGTGAAACAACTCTGGGAAAATTCTTTTGTTAGGATCCACGACACACACATGCAGCCATTTCTTTAGTCTTACTTAGAATACATATAAAGATAGGATTTTTTTTGGTATTAACTTGAGGACTTAATTAGTTTGATTATCTAATTCCAGTTCAGTAGAGAATAATTTGCTGATTTGACCTTGCTGTGATAGAGTGCTTTATATTTGCTCAGTTTAAAATTATGTGCAGTAGCCTAGGTTTGGTGATGTATTTTCCTAAGTGTTCTATTAAATCCTACTACTGCTGTCACATTTTGTGAAATAAATACTTTGGTCTATAACTTTTGATGGATAAAAGTACATTAAATTCTCACCTAAATCAGTTTTTGTTTCTAGCAAAAATCTTGCACTGAACTTTTCTTGACAAAGTTACAGAATAAGAATTAAGTCTAATTTGATGCTTGCAAACCATCCAGTAAATTAATTAAATAAATTAATCTTTACAAATTATTTGCGCAGTGGGAATTGACTATTTAAGGGAGAATTTGGCATTTAAATTCTGTTTTAAGCTGTTTATGTAGAAGAAAAAAATGAAAACAAAGAGCACCATTAGACCTAATCGATACATGATAGAGTAACCCAGCTGAGAAAGCACTTTGGTCATGCTTACTGAAAATTGCTCATACACTTCTGTTGATGCATATATTGAGTCTTTTAATAAGCACAGAAACTACCTCAAAAGAAAGCTTATTTGGTGTTTTCTGAAAGTGAGTCTGCATTCAGATAATGAACAGCATATACCACTCAAATCACCTCTGGTGGTACCTCCGAAGCATTTGCTGGAAAAGGAAGAAAAGCTATTTAGTCTACAAAAACTAGAGGACTGAATGTAAGGTGTGCCTGTATGATCCAGAGCTGCTTAGCTAACCGTTAGAGGTTACCTTCATAATCCTCATCAAGACTGAAGTAAAAAATATCATGCAAACTATTTCTCGTATTTGATAAATAATTGTTAATTACGTTTACTCTATCAAGAGTTCTTCACGGGATCTTTAAGGAGAGAACCACGTGGAAAAACAGAAGAGCTGTCAAAACCACCCAGGTACCACCTGGAATATGTGATCCCAGTTAATGTCTCCTGGATCAGAATGTGACCTACTGAAATTCTTTTGAAAAAGGAGCTGATTTGCTGTAAGAGGATGGTGATCTTTGGAAACAAGTAGTGGAGAATACCTTTTCTCCACTGCTTTTGCATAGGTTACATCAACAACAGCACTAGATTGAACGTCTATTACACTTAGAGATCATCTTCCAGAGAGAACATCCTGTTCTCCACAGCCTGCTCACCTTCTGCTCAGAGGCTGCCTCAGGAGAAGATGAGCAAGCACATGTGCCAACAGGTCAACACACTCAGGCAAGGCTTACAAGCTTGTAGTGGTTTCTACAGGCTCAAAGTGAAAACCAGTGGCATACACTGGTTTCCAGTTAGCATTGGAGCCACCCTTAGCAGACAGCGTGCACACAGATACAGAGCCTTTGTATTTCCAGTGCTGTGCCCAAAACTGGCATTAATGTAAGAGCTGGGATGGGGGAGAGAAGGAAGAGCTTTCTTGACAACTTTCTCATGGAGATTCATGACAGAGGTGGCCACCAAAACAGCTGCTTCTTACCATTTTTCAGGCTGCTGGCAATTCATCAAAATTTATGAACCAGGTAAGTTAGCTTTGGGGAGAGCAGGGAGGAGCAGATTATTCCAGTCTCCATTTCTAGTACAGAACATGGGAAAGGGCAGGAGATACAGGAGTGTCCTAATAAGTTATTACATTATTTATCTCAAGAAACTACATCTTAATATATCGTCACAGTTACTGTGTTTGCTTCAAAGCTTTTTATTCTTCTATTAGTGTACTCCCCATTACCTATGCTTTCCTTAACCTTTCTTTCAGATAAAGAAGTAACATGATACTTCTAAAAACGAAAATAAAACTTTTGTCAAATTGTCAATTCTGTCAAAATATGAAACCATTTTTAACAGCCATACCTGATAAATACAAGGAAGAGGAACAGCGTGTACATGTGGACAGCCTCATACCTAGCATTATTTCTTTCAAAATATGTATTTCTCTAACCCTACATGTGTTCATCAGAAGTGTGAGATTCAGAAAAGAGTTGAAAGTATCCCCGGTTTAGGTATCTTTTTTTGCTATCTATGGTACCCATATGTCGCTGCATCACTGCTTATATGGTCTCACTACTGTACTGTGAAGAGAAGTGTTTTATTTACTAATAGAGGAACATGGACAATAAACATCGATTTAGAAAATGGAAAATAAGTGACTCTGAGTTTAGTGCCTGTTGGAAGTATTTTCAATGTTATACATAACAGCTCATTTATTTTATTCATCAGCTGTTCATCTAAATAATATGAATGAGTATGTTCCAATAAAACTAAATTTAATACCTATAAATATGCAGAAGGAAAATGCTTTTCCTTTGGGGCACATATTCATTCATTTGTTCTACCTAACTAGTATCAGCATCCAGACAAATCCCATGATGAGAAATTCATATTATCCATGCGTGGTGTAAAGTTTGTAATTTGTGACTGAATACTGTTTTTTGTAGATATGAAGCAGGCTGCAGACCACAACTTCAAAGTCATATGTATAAGGTACAGGCTCATATTTTGAAATCTTTGAGGTTTGCTTTTTATTTCAATTTTTTAAACATTTTGAGTCATATAAACATATATGAGTAAAAAAAGGTTGATAGCTATACCCTTTGATGACAAATCATTATACTTTGTGGGTATTTTCATTTAATCTGTTAATCAAATACAGATTTTATAAAAATCTCAATTTCCCATGTCTTTTAAATAAATGAGAAAACATTAAGAATAAGCATGTCATCAAGTGTGCAAACTCAATATATAGATATATGTATATTTTCCTAGATGTAATAGACTGAATTCTGTAGAGAAAGTTACAAGTACAAATAGCAAAAAGATTAATGAGAAAACAGTTTTATAGAATCATACAATCGTTTCAGTTGGAAAAGACCTTTAAGATGATTGAGTCCAACCGTAAACCTAGCACTGACAAAACCACCACTAAACCATGTCCCTCAGCGCCACATCTACCTGTCAAGTTAAATACCTCCAGGGATGGCATATCCACCACTTCCCTGGGCAGCCTCTTCCAATGTTTGACAACCCTTTCAGAGAAGAAATTTTTCCTAATATCCAATCTAAACCTCCCCTGGTGCAACTCCAGGTCATTTCCTCTTGTTCTATCACCTGTTACCTGGGAGAAGAGACCGACCCCCACCTGGCTACACCCTCCTTTCAGGTAGCTGTAGAGAGCGAGAAGGTCTCCCCTCAGCCTCCTTTTCTCCAGGCTGAACACCCCCAGCTCCCTCAGCCGCTCCTCGTAAGACTTGTGCTCCAGAGCCCTCACCAGCTTCATTGCTTTTCTTTGGACACGGAAAATATTTAAATTTATAAATATTTAGGAAGCCTCTCCCTGAAGGAAGAAGGCTATTTACTGAACACCTTCCAGTTTACAGAACTTACCCCAGTGACTATAGATCGAAGGAGTGACAGGACTGGGGTATCAACACCAATTTTATCAACAACTACTGCAGAATAAACAGCACAAAATGAGCACCGTTTTGGTGAAATGGGTGTTTACTTCCTCCTTACTAATTATCCATAAACAGGCTAACTGACTCATTATTAACTCAATTGTGTGGAAAAACGTGAGCTGGAATTTCTCTGCTGTAGATAAACTCCTTTAACTATTCAAAGTCAAACAGCTACACGCTTCACTATATAAACAAAATTTTATAGGCTACGTTCTGCCTAAACATCCTAACTCTTGAAAAGTGAAAGTGTAATACACAAAGATTGCTTATAGATATTTACAGAAAAGTAATTATAATTGTTTATTGAGCCAGATGCCAACCTTCCCAATTGTGATGGGTAGGGCCATACTGCACAGGTAGTCCTTACATCTCTGATGCAGTCTGTTTACTTAAAAAAAACTTCTGAACTGAATAAATAAATCTCCCCACAGTGGAGATCAAAAAAACCTGACACTCCAAAAAGAAATTTTTTAAATTTCAAACAATACTTAATAATACCAATAACTAAATCTCCTCTAAGTGGCTAGTTAACTTAAATTATTGAATTTTACACTGAATACTAACCACAAAAAAACTCTAGTGTCTAGTAATAATAACCTGGTATCCTCCTCAGGAATTTTACAGTTACTGTAGTTATAGTCTGGATGCTGAAAATAGCAAAATAATATGATAGAATTGGACTAAAAGGCAAGAATGCTAAGTCCTTTATTATAACACTTGAAGTCAGTAGCATGAGAAGCACCAGCATATCCTGAAGACATATTTTGGAAAGAATTATTTCACTTTTATATAAAATAGCAATTAAAAATCCTGTTAAAGTGATCTCACTTATACACACGTACCTACTTCATGCCTGCCGCTATACTGTGCCAGTAATCGGCAGTGGGAATCATATTTTTCTGTTTCTGTTTAGAGACAGATGTATTTTCAGCCTCTATGATGAGACTGTTTGAAATACAACCCTCTTCTCGCCTGACAACCATGTCATCCAAACAGAGGTGAAGCTTTTCCACCCTCTCAAGAAAAACAAGCACCGTTTGTCCTTGGAAGCACATGGACACAAAAGGCTTTATTAATGAAGAGTCAGAGACTTCAGGAGACTGGTCACCTGCTAGACCAGAGCAGTAATGGGGAACTGAAGCACAAAAATCTTACGCTTTTTGCAGTCATCAAAATGCTTAGTCCTCGATATCCCATTTCTCCCCACTATCCCTCCAGTTGCTATAGTTCACTCACCTGCAGCAGGTAAGCTAAGCCCTCAGGAGACAAGAACACAAATGGAAGAAAAATAGCAGAAATAATTGATTATTTGAGTACTGAATCGCTTCCTGAAGAGTGGCTACAAGTGAGACAAAATGGTACTTTGCCTTCTTCAAAATCAGGTTATAAAAGTAGTCCCATAGAGTTTGAATCTTCTGCATGTAGCTTCAAATTCTCAATTCCCTGCTTTGTGAATCCCATGAAAATTCTCTCCAGAGTAAGAAAGAATATGCTTCCTTAACTAAATTTTTAACTATACACCGATCAGACCAAAAAAATACCCTTCTACCTGACATAACCTAATAGCAAATGTGTGACCCAGATTGAGCTATCAGGTTGACCCAAGCAGCTCTGCATAATATACAACTGATGCTAAACATTGCAAGGGTAGGGAAAAGCCCTCCCATAGAGATCAATACAAAAGTCAATGGTGACTGCGCTGTAGTGTAGAAGCACATAGTTTACCTTCAGTTAACTTTAAGCTACTGAAATCATATTCCGTTAGACACCTAATTACATTAGCACAGAGCTGAGCCCAGCCTCACACCAAAGAATTTATTCTGTTCCTTGAGCGATGCTGTGAACCTCACAGCTACAAACCCTGTATCGCAGTCAGGGCAAGGAACAGCAAAGACTGCAAAAGAAATAAACCCTGTTCCTGGAAGAAGGCACTGAAGGTGTTAAATTTACTAGAGCAATGAAGAGGTATATAAATCTTGCAGCATCATCTCAACATCTTCAGTTTGAGAGGCAGGAAAAAATATTAATTCACCTGGAAGTTCCTCCTGTTCTCCTTTCTGGTGCATAAGAGACAACTATTGACTTAACAGTGCTGATAAATGAATGAGTGGTTCAGTTGAGGTCTATGAAATGGCACTTTCCAAAGTGAATTCCAACTTGTGTTGCAGTCAGAAGCAAAATAGCTGTCAGAGAGATGTAACTCGCAAGGAGCAGTGTTTGGTAGGAGGATAGGTTAAGTTTTATATTCTTATCAAAACACAGTAATTCAAAACAGATTCACACTTTAGGAATGAAAACTGATAGATCAAGAATGTTTAAATTATCACAGGGAAACAAAAACCACAAAATAGGAGTAATTAACTCTCAGTAATGCTTCAGGCTGTGCTTCTCTTGAGAACTGGTTCAGGAAGAATAGGTACTTGTCCACCCCAGCCCAGTACTACTGAAACTGGCTCTTGCTATTCAAGCAATAAGGAAGCATCCTCTCAGATCAGGCGGTATAATCAACCACCTTATGAAAGAAATAGATCTGATTAGTTTTAGTTAAGAGTGGCAGGTCTTCAAAAGCAGATAATGGATTGATTTTTTTTTTTCTTTTCTACATAATATGCTAAAAAAAGGAATTACAAAGTATAATTTATAACCCAAAAATACTCAGTAGACAGCTCTGAAACAGTGTTTCCAGGGTTTTTCTCTCAACTTCTTTTTCCTGTTTCCCACTGGACCTCAGCCCCAAACAGGACAATCTTTCAGCAATAGGTCACTGACATGTTTCTCTCCTAAACCAAAGGCTTCACGAATGATTACTGCTGTCACTTCCACTTTAAGAAAACAGTCAATACATATTCAAATTATAAAAGAAACCCCCGGATTCCAAGCCAATATTAACATAACCAAGCATTTATGTCATTCTACCAGCACAAGAAATGTATCTTAACTTACATCTTTCTATAACCTATTTTATTATTATTACATTTCTTTAAAGAAAGTATAGAAATAGAAATTAAGTGGCAAACTTCAGCAAAGGATTTCCATTTTTTTTATTTATACAGTTAAAAACCCCCATCATTACAGGTACTGTAATAATAAAGCTTAATAGTAACCCTTTTGGATCTGTCACCACACAATATTTTGTTAGTTTTCTGGCCACTTCGTTGTAAGGAGGAAGATTAACATAGTATGATTTTGTTAAAACTGGTGAGTCTGTGGAGCCTGCCTGAAAATAATCTGTTCTTCAGGTGGAATGAGAAATATCTCACATTCTCTGCTGTAGCATGAGATGCAAAAACATTTTAAAGGAACAATATATACACACACGGAAGGAATTTGCTGGAGAGAAGGAGAAAAAACTCAAACAAAAAAACCCCAACCAACAACATAAAACGGGCAACGAAGTGGAACTTGGACAGGATTATATTCATAACTCTTAAATGGATGATTCTGGAGTTTATTGTCTGTAAAGGCAAAAATCTATTGGTATCTTATTATTCAAGTGTTGGCTAAACTCAAATGACATATAGTAAGCAGGTCTTCAGCAAAGTCAAAGCAGTATAAATTGCTAGATATAGAAATATAGTATTAGATATTGATTTCCAATGCACTATGTGACTTTGCCAATTTTATCATGTGAAGCATCCCTGTAAAAGATTGAGAACCACTAATGGCAACTGGCAGATTTCCTACTGATACACACAGGCGCACACACACACACACTGCACTTGTCACCTGTGTTTTGAGCCAAAACCAGGCGGGAAACCATGGCATGAGAGGAACATGTCCAAGATAATGAGCTTTGCTGAGAGTGTGTGCATTTCTGTTAAACCAGACCCCGCACGTGTTGCAATGCCAAACGCTGAGCAATGTTTGGATCGGAGCTTGCTCAGAACTTGGGCCGGATTCATCTGCATCAGCCTGAAATCTACCACCTGTGGTCTAAACTACACTGGTACAGAAACCACCTGCAATAGGGATGCACAGATTAGGAGCTCTTTAATGATCTCCCAGGGGGCTCAAGCTTAATCATCTCAAAGTACCCCAGAGTCACCACCCCCTGCCTTTAAATAATTTCTGAAAATCAGCAACTCTATGTGCTGTGCAATTCTCAGTATCAAAGTACATACTGGTAAAGATTCTTCTGTCAGAGAAGTTATGCAAGTATTTCTTCACAGAAGATTAAGAAAAAGTCCAACTGAGCAGAAGCAAAAGCTACAGAAGCAGCCCAAGAGGCTAACCGTAAATTCTTCATATGCTTTATTTGACTAAGGTCTTAATACATTTCGTTTTATTTTATAAGAAGATTTATGAGCACCCTTGAAGAAACAATATCATTTTCAGATAAATTCTATCTTTATCTTTTGGAACCAGAAGACAAATCAATTTTAGAATCCTAATTACAAGAGGAGAGATACAAGTCTAGACACTCAATCAAAACCAAAAAAGCAATAGGGGCAGATGGCCTGAAATAAGAATTCTTTCATGCAGTGCAAAATCTCTTAATCCTTAAGACGGAAAAAAAAATCAGACAGTTTCTAAATGTATTTGGCCCAAAGAGTTATATTTTTGATGTGATAGCTACTTCTGATGCTTTTCTTTACATAAGGTTCAGTGTAGGCTGCAATACATTTTCAAGTATTTCCATGTTAAAGTGGAAGAATATTTTATTTAAAATGTTTCCGGAGGATGAGGATCAACAATACTCCATTGTATTAAAAAACCCCACTTCTGATAGCCTTTGTAAGAATTGCATTTCCTTTTTGGTATGATTTCCTATATAATTTCTTTTCAAGCTCTTCCATTTGGTGATGTCATACTAAAATCACAAAGTATTTCACGAAGGCAAGGCAAGACGCATCCTTGAAAATTCAGGATTTTCCCTGGGAAATCTGCACATTAGGTGATGGGGCAAAAGATAAAACAGGGCAGTAGCTTTCTGTGTCCAGCTGTAAGCTTGAGAGAGGCAGCTGATTCTTAACATACTGGAATACAACTGAGTCATAATTTTTTACAAAAGGTATATGCTTGCTTGAAAATCGTGGCCTGAAGATTTTCAAGCTTTTCAATCCCTACTATTTGGCCGTGGATTTCTATAAACTTCAAAGAAAGTTTTAGGTGAATTCAGGTTCTTATCAAGATCTGAAGTTAATGATAGCAAAATCCTCATAAATAAACTCCAATTTTAAAGTTCTGTTATACTAGTCAAATGAAGAGACTAGTAATTAACAACTGCTTCCTCATCTAGGAACTGCTCTGTAAAGTCTGTACAATCTCTTAAAACAAATGGCCACGGTGTGCTAATTATAGTTCAAATAGGTAGATGACCATTTCAGGTGATCAGGGGGTTTAAGTGCCTAAAAAACTGAATTGATCCTATGACCTTAGTTATATGTCTTTGCAGGACTGAATCTAGCATCTTTAGAAAAGACTGAGTCAACTCCTACTACCACTGATTGGTGGGATTAGGTGGAAAAGAACGCCTGGCCAAGATGTTTAGTTTGTTTGATGTTATTTCCTTAAACATATATATACATATGAAATAAACAATTCCTTCTAATTGCTACAACCACCTCAGCTCTGTAGCAGATAGCAGGTTTCATTATTGGGCTCAGAAGTTGACTTCTTTGACCTTATTTTGTAGGGAACAATCCAGATGGTCTAACCTTGCTGTTGGCAGCATTAGAGATGAAGCCGATCTTAATTCCATTTAAAGCCTTGCTTGCTCTTTGATCACAATAAACAAGGTTGAATTTATTTTACCTGAAGGTGTACCCTGTAAAACTCAAAAGACTAAGTGCTACAAAGAAGCAATGGAAGCATTCATAATTTAAATGACAGCATGTTTTATACAAAGGACTGTCAAAGAATATGACAAGACTATGAAGCAAATTGAATAGAATTAAAGGAATCTAATGCAGTTGGTAGAGTTAAATGAGAAGGATTAAAATCCTAGGTAAAAGAAAGGGCAATGGAAACAAAAGCAGTTAGAGATAGATGTAAAATCACTTTTTTTGATTGCCTAACACATTTCTAGTATTTTACAAATAAAAAATAATTGCCAGTTAGGAGAAAATAGCTATTAACAGTATAATAAAAAAGAGAACTGAAAGACAGAAACTCAAAGAACCAAAAAGAGTTAGAAAAGAAGATGGGGCAGCCTGCAAACAATGTTTCAGTTATAAGCTGAGGTTCTTTTAGTGGTTGAAGTTCTGAGGAAGATGTGTAGGGGATCTTACACAGCTCATGTGGTCTTGTGTAAGTGTCAGCAAAAATATACCGTATGAAGATATCATGCAAGTGAAAATGGAGTATCTTAAATTCTGATTTTTCCACTAATTTCTTGAGGGGTTTTGTGCAATACTATAAGACATTGTCTCAGGTGTTTTATTTGATTTGTTAATGGTAAATAAACCAAGTTCTTTTTCCTCTCTCCAATGCATGCATATGCACACAGCAGTCTTATTGGAACAGTGGAAGAAATATCAAAATGCTACAAAATTGTTTAGCTAAATATAAAGCTTTATGCTCTAATTACCAGCAAGCTCACAAGAGATGAAACTAGAGTAGGGAAAATGAGAAGAGTCACTGAAATGAATGAAGCCATGAGACATCCCGGGGCTGGCTTATATCTGTACCCACGTCCCTGAGATGTTCTCATTTGCCTGGCAATATCTCATGAAGATGAATGGGCCACTTCACAAATCTTTGGAGAGTTTCTGAAAGGGCACATAGACATGAAAGAGAGAAATGATAGCATTTACCTTCTGCACCATTTAATGGGTATTTACTGGCATGGGGATCAGGTGCTTCACATGTTAAAAAATAGCAGAAAGAATCACTCAAGTTCTTTGAGATTTTTCACTTTTCTTGCCCAAATTTCACGATCCACTTCTGAGGGTTTCTTGTTTTGTTCTATTTCTTCTATTTAACTAGTTTGATGTTTCAAATTCTAGGCGGTAACAACAGGAGAATTATATAAAGTTTCTATTAATATCGGTAACTCTCAAATATAGCTTCACTACAGGTCAGTGCTAACCTAAACACCTTCAGTATGTACAGGTCTCTCTGAAAGCCCATTAAAGCAGCCCACTTCCTTTAAAGTACAGATGTACCTAATGCACCTTCTGCAGCTGCTCTGAAAGTTGTTAGTTCATGCTGAAAGTTAAGAGTTCACGCTGACTGAAATGCAATCAATCCTTCAAGCAGCAGGATAAACCTGCTATTAGACTGGCTTAACGTGAATTTCAGCCTGCTTATTAAAAAAGTAATGGTGGTAGGTAGAAAGAAGTGGTGGTAGGTGAAGTTCTGATACAGCTCTAATTAGGCTAATGTAATTTCCCAGGGAGCTGTAAGAGCTTACAAAACGCCAAGTCAATCTCCTATTCAAAATAAGCACAGATGGTACGCTCCATCCACCACATGGTGGGATCTAACCATGCTCCTTTCCCTCTGAACCAAACTGTCTCTGGATGAAGGTGAAGATTTCCTTGCTGCCTGGCACAAAGGAATTTTTGCTGATGGAAAAAAAGGACATCCCACAGAGTCACTACTACATTCTCTCCTAATTCTGTACACATTCCTCCTCTGCTTTGCCACAGGGAATTATAAAAGTAAGTCATGGTGCTATGCCTTCACTGCTAGTTTGAGGAGAGAAAGGACTTTAGCAACACCTGCCATCTCCTCCAACACCTGTAAAGGAGAAGAGATCAATTGACCCCACAGCTGTTTGTTGGTTAGGTATACACATGACAGAATAAGACTCCTCCTGATAGAGGAGCAGCACATGTTGCAGTCTGGGAGACTGTGGGTTGCATGTCAGGAGAAACTTTAGCACCAGGACCGGCACACATCGCTCAGAGAAGCTGTGAAACCCCTTCCTTTGCAGTTTTCAAAACTCAGCCAGACAAAGCTGGGCTGACCTTATATGAGGTTGGCGAAAATCCTGCTTCAGGTTGATTGGTTGAGCTGGATGACCATGGGAGGTTCCTTCCAACCAATACTTCTAACATTCTGTGAGTATTACACACTTAGAGAGGTCAAGTTGGATACCCTAAGGCAACAAGTGGAACTGTATTTGTCAAACTGTCAAACAGTACTGAGGCATTTGAATCTGCTCCTTGCCTGTGGGACTTTTGGGGTTATGGATTTATTTCTAGCTAGGTCCTTTAAGTATGCCCTGATATTCATCAAACAGTCAAAATGGACTACTGAGTTTGTTAGCATAATAAAGCTTTAGCTTTAAGGAATCTGTAGCTCCCTCAATGAGTTTGAGAACGTGAAATCTGCATTCCTTTCTCATGTTTTTAAAACCATGGTCAATGCCACAGTGTGTTACAATGCAAAAAGGTAACAGACAGGGTTTTTTTCCTGAATTGGAATTTCTCATACCCATATTTTAAAATAATATGGCAGTCAAAGCCTCAGTTGGTGACCTAACACCCCCATCATATGGAACATTTATCACTATTTTAAATTCGCATAAAGACAATTATTTATACAGCTATATAAATAATAGGTTTATGGAATAGCCTAGCTGAAATTTATCTATAGTACTGAACATATATGATTTTTAGCCTCGTGCTCTGGAGGATCAATTCTTTAGCACCACAAGGTTTTCTGGTGCTAGAAGACATATACATTATATTGTAAATTTATTTTACTAAGTATTTAAAAGATTCTGGCTTTTCTTGAAGCATTTTCAGTTAAGTAGTAGTAATTTTTAAGTATCCTGAAGTGTGTCTAATACGTTATGAAGTTACAAGCTTCATAGAATTCCACTCCAAAAAGAACAATAATCCAGAAGACCATTTCTCATACACTAATACTAATTTATATTATGCTTTGGAAACCTAGAATTATATTATTTTTGAAAATAAGTGGTTTAAAAAATACTTTTAAGTTGATTCTTTCAAGTAAACAAATTTCAAACTGATTTTTTAGAGAAGGATTGCTTATGCAAGCAATTTTGCAACTAAACCTATTAAAAATATCACTTGCTTTTGCACACTTTTCCAGGCTGTTATGAAAAAAATGCTATCTCCAAATATGACAAGCCTGCGTTCCAACAGTTTTATAAATGCAAATTCACCCTAAGTGGACATAAATTCCAACAAAATATTCTGAGAAATACCTTTGAAGTGGGTTTTACATAGAACTTTTTCAAGAAGTGGGGTTCTTTTCTCCCCCAGCAATCTCATAAAATATTTGTAATACCCAAGTATCAATTTTCTATTAAATACATATTACATGAAGATTGTTCAATAGATGTGTTCATTATGTAATCACTGCTTCTAATGTTTTGGTCTTTTCTGTTTAAGAACTGAAATGAAAAAATAAAAATATGCATATTAAGCCAGTTGGGTTTAAGTCAACTTTGCATGACTGACTGTGAGAATAGAGACATTAGCACGCTTGTAAGCAACTGAATAAACATTCAGTCTCCATGAAACAGAGCCATATATCTATGGGCATTAATTCTGTAATTAACATAAGTGACAATAACAATGTAGAGTAGCCGAAGGACACTATTTACTAAAAGAGTGATTTTAATAACTCACAGATAAAGGAAGCAAAGTTGGGATTATCTCTTCTTCCCATCTTTTAAAAATTCTACTGAAAAGAACAGCTCATGTGGAGCCATTTAACTTTTCTTTTCCTATGTTGATGTCAGCTTTGCAGTTATACTTGGCATAACAGCTTTGATTAAACATTTTATATAATTGTAAGCTTCCTGAGGGGACTCAGAATGGAACTATCAGGTGCTTGGGTTACATTCCAGATGGCAAGAGATTTGCTCAGCTTCACACTCCTCTTCCCACTGATGATACTAAACCACAGTGGAATTCATTTGCAAGTAATTCCGGGAACCATCAGGTTGAATTTCAACAGAATTAAAAAAATTCAGCAACTCTGCTTTTTAAAAAAAGCAGATGATTTGTAGTTGTTTTTTAAACAATTCCCAGGCTTTCCCTTGAGTAATTTTGAAACCCGTGTCTGCAAGCATTACAGTCCAAAAGCACTGCTGTTGCATTAAGGTTACCAGTGAACTGAAACGACCTTCTACAGTTTTAATCTTTTCCCACTCCCGATTTAAAGTGTAGCTAAATGGATGCTAGATTCAACAACATCAAGAAGCAGATAGGCATGGTAAGGGAATGTGGAGAAGGTAGCCCACAATCAGATTCATTTGGGCTACTATTTAGATAAATTTATTTACCTCAGAAAATTAGTTTCTGCAAGAGAAGGGAAGCGAGGAAGGACCTAACTTCAGCTGCAGAAATAGCAATGCCAAGGTACACTTTAAAGATGTTTGAGAACAAACCTGGGGACACTGCTGTTCTATATTCCAGAGAGCTTTACATGTTCAGGGCTCGGAGGACAATAATCTTCCTCAGAAATCTCTAATAAGCCTCTTCCGCTGTTTGCCATTTCCCCAGTTCTAGTGGGGATTGTTGACTGGTCATACTTGTTTCCAACTTGCGAGCGGAACATTTTCACGTGTGCTTATACACGCATAACAACAGAGTTGGACTGGCTTCTGGAGTTTTCCTCTCCAATGAAAATGGTCCTCTAGCATGGGACTTGAGCACAGTGGAGGTATTTCCACCCAAAGCTTCATCCCAAACATTCTCTTTGGCAACTGAAGATTCCTAAACTCACTGTTCTCAGCTCAGATCCACTGTTACCTATTCAGCCTGAATTGGACATTCTTTTACTTTAGCACCCTAAAAGACCTCATCTGCTGGATTTTGGGCTCAATACACAGCAACAGACTGGCTTTCCTGCTCCCATGCTCAGTAACACATGGCTGTGACAGCTTGAGGGTGCCTGAGGAGGAGCAAGCAGACATGGAGGACCGAGTACTGTTCTTGCATTTCATCAAAACACTGATGATAATAATAATGTGATTTTCCTTCAAGAATTCTTTGAAAGAGTGCCTAGAGATGCCCAGTCAGAGGAGAGGAGTTTGAAAAGGTATTTTTTTCCTGACCTGGAACCAAAGTTTTTTTTTCTGCGTGCTGAACAAAATTATAATGCAGAATGAGATCTGAATTAATGCTAACAACTACGAGGAAGATACTGGCTAAAAATAAAGGCTCCTCAGTGCTGCTGCTATGTGCGGATTTACTCAAAGTTATTGCAACAGGTAACAGTAGAAGTGGTGATGGCAGTGAAATTCATGCCTGATAACCAGGACAAAGAACAACAAATACAAAAGGAATTTGGTCACTACAATTCTTTTTGTTCGCTCTAAATTATCCACTTTTTAACTAATAACAAGGGAAGGTGGAAGAAAAAATACTTACACAAAATTTAGACTTACTTGATACTCTTCGTCAAAAGCTACTGAGAGAATGGCACAACTTTGAATGGACTTCACTGTTACACCAGTAGACGGTAGTTTTCAACAAAAGATTCATCAAAATACTGTCTGACAGAATTCATTATCCTCTGTAAAACAATCAAGCAACTAAACCGTGGGTAGTAATTTGAAAAATTAACACGAGTATCTCATGTCAGACTGTTTTACCAAAGTAAAATAAGCCCAAGCAACTCTCGGATCTCAGGTTATTTCAGGATGCGGCTATTTCAAACCCCACTTCACTCTGCATAAGCAGAATAGAGAATCATTGCACTGGAGCACCTTAACATAATAACAGTATGAACACGAACAGATTAATTCTGTGGAAAGACCTCTGCCTTCTTATCAATATAGTTTGCAGATATTACCTTTGACTGACAGGAGAAGAAAAAGTTAAAGCAGTATTTCACAACATGGGATTCTTTGAATCAAAGAATTAAAATGTTAAACAGAGTAAAGGTCAGATGAATCTGATGCTGGAAGATCAGGATGATGAACTGCAGCAGTTTAAAGCTTCTGAAATCTCAAAAAAAAAATAAAAGAAAGGTCAATAAAGGATTTAGTCAATTTGCTGATGAGTAACACTTTAATGAAAAATAAATCTTATGCTCCATCAGATGATTAAAATGTCATGCCTGAACTGCATTACAGATCTAGCAACATAAATGTGAATTAAAAAGAACATTCTTTCACCTCAAATACATGTAATATTATGGGACAAGTATTAGAAGTTTTAAGCAGTAATGGGGAAGTTTAAAGACTGTTTCATGAAAATTATGCTTAGAAAATAACATCGTAATAATAGGAAAAGTCACATAAGGTTTAAAAATGAATATATACTTAAAGGATTAAACTTCAATTACATTTTAAGTTTGAATTCTGTTTTGAAATTACCATGACAGGCACTTAAAAGTATTTGTACGCAGTACTGATATTTTTTGTGTACTTAGAGCTAAACCTTAGTTCTAAGATTTTGATATATCGGTTTGGTTTTTGGTTTTTTTTTTATAATATGAAAATACCAGTCCTGAATTTGAATACAGTAAAGTCTTCATAACATAAGCATCAGTTATAACCCACTGTTCTGATTGTTCTATTGATTTAAAAAAAAAAAAAACAAACCAACTAACATTCAAGTAATGACTTAGTCTTATGGGACAGGAAGCAATCCAACACAGTGCTACAAAAATGGCTGTTTTATGCCAATCAGGACACTTGAGCACGTAGAAGATTCAGAATCCATTCAAGGAACAACTACTTGATTTTAAATAATAAAGGATTACCTCTTCCACAGTTCTTAGAGAAATCTTTGTTCAAGAGAAGAGTCAAAAATGGACAGAGCTCTTTTATCCTGGAAGAAAATCTTCAGGAACACTATCAGGCAGGATGGTGGACTTTTGCAAGTGATGATTTTGCTTGTAATTCAGCTGATTTCAATTTATGAATTTCCTTTTATCTACTTAGAAAACTCTTTACAAGAGAAATATTTTTCAGAAGAATCTCTGAAATTATTCTCTTTACATAAATAAAACTGCCAACAAATATCTCATCCCTTCTAGAAATGGCTGTGTAATTATGTAACATCCAAAAGCTTGGAAAGTTAGATTTCAGTGTAATAGTTATTGAGACTTCATTCGATTTCCATGGACTTTAAATCTGTCAGTGATATATTAGAAAAAGTAACTATGATTACTCTGTTTATGCAAAATATTATTCTCTATTTCTATTAGAAGTATATAAAGCAGAGACAATAAAAAAAAAAATTAAGCTACACTAATTCTTCCTATAAAGCTAGTTTGGAACCTATGCATTATGTATTTGTTCATACTCGTGTTTTGTCCCTGCAAGACTTGTCAGAAACACCTAGGAGAGATCATATTCTTAGTTCACCTCCGAGCAATCATTATACTTTTATGAATTTGTGTTTTATCAGTCCTTCTGAAATGCTGTAATGAAACATAGTAAGAGTTTGCCTGTTGTTCTTCAATGGATAAACCAATAGGTATTTGGAGAGATCTGGGGGCTTGTAAAATGTCAAGACGTTACGATGCTGCCACACTGATGTCTACACAAGAAACAGCTTTGTCATGCTACCCTTCATAACAGTACTTATTTAAATTAAAATATCTGAAATTCTATTAATTTTTAAAAACTTAGGCACCCACTGGGTGTCTTCTGTATTTTCAATCTGGCAAGGTCTTCTCTGTTCCATTTAAAACCTTTTCCCTAGCTCTGAAGCAGAGAAGATGACTGTTACCTACAGTGAGATAAAATGGAAAGTCCCATGACAAAATCATTAATCACACGAATCATTTCATAGAGAGATAAGAAATATTCCTCCTACTTTTAAGAACTGTGATCAACCTAAGGCCAAGGCTGCCTGACTGATCTGCTAGTCATTACATGTAATCGGAAAATTTGTGGGGAAAGATGTATTGACAATGAAACCATCTTAATGCATATAGTTTTTTCTTTTAATGCAGACTTGTATTGTCTGTCGCTTTTAAATGTTTCAGGAGACACACATGAACATTTCAAATAAAAACGTGGCAGCTTCTTATGCATTTACATTACATATACATTTCAAAGAGCAATTATGGGTCAGATGATGTGAAGCTGCATAGAGCCACAGAAATGAATAAAACCTCTGTATCTTTTCTTGTGCACCCATCTGGGAAGAACAGCAGCCCCAATACTGAATAACACAGCTGTTCTTTCTGCATGTTTGCCCCAAGAGAAGTCTCTGGGCTGCTTGGACAATCTTTGGGAAGGCAGAAGGAAGTGAATTTTCTGGTCCCTTTTAACAGATGTTGCTTGAGGTGTGCATTATCTGCATGCTGTGCCTTTGCGAGGTCATTGAAAGGACAAGGATTTTTCTGCAGGATTAAAAAGAAGACAGGGAAGTAAACCGGCAAGCTGGATTTGCTAAAATACTGTTTCTTGTAAGAATCAAGTGTAAATATACCTGACCTTCCCCCTTTCAGCTGTTCCTGTGTAAAGGAATATGGGAGAAAAGTAAATCTCCAGCTACACTAAAAAAGAGAAAGGAAATTGGGAAGGTAAGGAAAGAGACATTTTTCTGTTTCATGACTAAGTGAAAGAAAGGACAATTCATCACTTCTAAATACGTTACAAATATTAGCACAGTCTTTACCCTCAAGGCAAATGAGACAGCTCAGATTGACAATGAAAATCTCCCATGACAAACAGTAAATACAGGTTTAGCATTTTTAGGACAGAGGTTCTGGAACCGCCTACCCAAAAGATCCATCAAAAATTTACTGACGTTGGCAGTAGAGCAGCTTTCTTCCTCTAATAGGACTACAATGAAAACCCACAAATGCTCAAACATTTCTAAGAAAAGCAACAATGTTCGTTAATTTTTTTCTGAATGGACCCTTACATCTCTATCATCTTCCTACGTCAAAAATAATTTTGTGATAAGAACTTTTACAATGAAGAGAAAGACCTTAAATATGATGAGAAAATATAGCCAAGTATGTAATACAGCAAGCAAAGGGACAGCAAGTCACTTTTGGATGCTATTTTAGGGCAATGTTTTTATTAATTAAACTCACAATCACAGAGCATCTGTCAGCTATGGCAAAGCGTTAAGGAAGTATGAATGAAAGATTGTACTGTAGAGAAAAAAATGATGAGCTGAGTACAAAATTATCTCCTGTAGACTCTCAGAAGAACAGCAGATTACATCGTATGGGGAACAAACTATATGTGTTGATACACCCTGTGTTGGAAATGAACACAGCCACATCTGGCTGAGTCAAGGGAAAAAAGCTACCTTGTACTTTTATTCTCATGGGCAGTGCAGACTGACACTTTTGGGTGGCTGAAACCACAGAGCTAAATATTCAGTAGAGAATAAATGCATTACAAATGTAGGTAAGCCCTTTCTGAGACAATGAAGCATTTGAAGGTGTACGTTTTCCAAATGTGTTCTTTTTTTCATGATTCAATTTAGCTGAGTATATTTTTGCTGGAAAAAATCATGATCAGACTACCTGGACTTCTTTTCTTCCTTATTTTTGGCATAATTCTTGGAAATATTTGTCAATAATGAAAACAAGGAGCAGAAAATAGAGAATGAGACTATGTAACTGCTTTTCAAGAAGTGTCTACCAAAACACACACATCCTAAGCTTACAGTTTAAGATGTGCATTTTTCCCTGTACAAACTTTGTATAGTGAATAACAGATACAAGTAATGTGACTTTGATATGAATTTTAAGCAGCTAATAAGCTAAAAAATATCCTTAAGTCCCAAGAATTTTCACGTGCAACTGGAGAGTTTCTGTGTAATCATAGATAATGAATATTTTCACATAGAAATCACAACACGATAGCTTTAACTTTTATTCATGGAGGTGTTTTAAACTTAACTTATATCCCTAATCATTTAACTATTCCCTGTGCATCTCAGCGCTGCCTACGTAGCACCCTTTAATCGTTTCTCATTTGTTATGAACTATAGGAAAGGTTAAGGCTGCCCTTTCACATTCTGTGCACTTCTTTCCTCAGAATAGCCAGATATTAATTTCCTTCAGCTGAGTCCCCAGTCATATTTTTTGTTATGTGTGTATTCACAGTACAGCACCAGACAGATTTCCACTGTCAGTCATATTGCAGGTTGATGCTATACCACCAAAAATATACAGCACCACTGCTTATTGAAGAAGACAAGAAACTGAAAAGCACCAATGCATTCTTAAAAAAGAGTTGCAGTAAAGTAGCTCTAAATCTGAGTAACTGCTATAACCAGGAAAATTCTTACTTCCGCGGACTAAGCCTGCGGCGATACAGTGGTGAATTGAGACTGCAGAGTTCACTCATCTTTTCCTTTCTGCTCATTAAGAACAGCTATTTTATTTTCATATTTCTACTCAGTATCTTTATCCTCTAACACAATTATACATTGGAGATCAAACCATGAGGAAAAATGTTTCCTTAACAATATCAAATCAATTATTAAAACTGAAGTTGTTTTTATTGTCTTGGCCTCAAATACTTACAAAGCTTATGAATTTCCCCTAATTGTGCCCGAGGAATTAAAAAATGTGATGCTAATGTGCAATTCTGCTATTAACATACTTTATCTAATGACATTTAAATTAAATATTTTGTGTGCATTTTATCCCTAAAAGTCAGGTTTATTTTTTATTTTCCAGGATAAAGCAGTACTAGTTTTACAATTCAATTAAAAGCAATCATTGTAGCGGACAATTTACAGTTGAATACTTCCCTCTCCGCCTAGGTTTTTATATATCCCTTGGCATATGTCTCCTTTCCTGTAGCAGGCAACGTTTCTCCAGCCAACAGTGTAAGTCAAAGCAGGTTATGAAGTACTGTGACTGAAGCTATGACGGCAAGGAAGTAAAAGATGAGAAGGTTCTCATGTGTCTTTAAATTTCTTCTTATTACTTCCTTTCTATATTCCCTCTTTCCCATCGTTAAAAATCCTTATATACTGAGCAATCATCCTGGGCCCACAGATGCTAGGAAGCAGATATGAGCAAATCGCCGTGTCTCAGGAGAGCCTGTGCCCAGAAACACGATCAGTGTGTTTGCCCAACAGGCCAGTGCTGCTCAGTACAAAATGCTTCTTTGCCGCATCTGCCATAGGATAAAGCTATAACCAAAATGCCTCCCATGAGCTCTCATATAGTATTCACTGAGGTGCAGGACAAAATAAAAAGGAGTCTGACTTAAAATTACTCATGCAAGCATCTTGTAGCTATGTACAATGCTCTTCTCCCACCCAAACAGGCTTTCTCTCCAGACCTTTTTTCCTTACGAATGAAACATCTTGCAGTCCTAGCATGATTCATTTTGTTGAATAACATAATATATGTGATTAAAAGTTTAATGATGTTTTGATACAAAAGAGCATTTGCATAATTACAACAGAAAGATATGAAGCTAATATTAAATATAAAATTTTGTCACTCATTGCATACATTAAATCCAGTTAAGCTTTCACAGAGCATCTGTAAAGGTTTCCTTGAACTCTCCCAGTGTCTGCTTTGGTGTGGACCAGGTTCATCCCTCTAAATTATGACAGCTGTCAGCAACTTTAAATTATTCACAGTTAATGAGGTATAGGAAAGCCCTCAGTGCTCCTAAGGTTAGAAGCACAGACGTGGTGTTCTGTCACCTGTGGAGCCATGATGCCTTTATGGCCACTAAAAGAGCCTTAAATTGCTAATATGCCACTACAGCACTGAAGAGTAATGGCTCTGAACCCCACAGTTCACGCCACACTGTTCTGGGTATTCTGTAAACAGAGAAGCGGATCTAGTTCCTGCTACAGAGATAATAATCTAATACACTAATAAACTAACAGATTATTAAATGCGATTTTTAAAAAAATCTTATGACTGGTTTATGACTTCAGTTATACTGGTACCAATCTACTGTAACCTCCCTGTAATACATTAATCACTATTCCTTTTCTATAAGGTTCCAGCATAGGTATGAAGTTTGTCTTTTATAATGCATTATATAAAAAAGCAAATATCATTGTTCCCATTAATTTCTAATACAACTATTTACTTTCCTACCAAAACTGGTTTAAACAGAACATAATCATTCATATATTTTGACAAATAACTGACAAATCCACTTTTACATCAATCTGTTCAATCTTCTGGATTCCAGCAGGCTAACAAGACATCCAGACATCCACAATAGGAATAAAAGTGCTCATTTCTAGACATGACTGCTCAGGTAACTGATGCTTCAACTATCACATGATCTGCTGGAGACCGTGATCAACCATAGCTGTGGGCTACAGACTTAGCTACTCCCATTCATATAAAAACTTCGCATTGTAACACAAGACTATGAAGATACTATGATAGTTATCTGCTCCCTGTGTGTTGTCTTCACCCAACACTGTCTCAGTCATCTGCTGCCTCCTGGCACTTAAGCACTCCTGTAGGACTTCTCTCACCTTTCTCCCTCTTCCCTTCCCAAGCACGGTGATTTTCTACAATAGCTCTGTTTCACTGAAATGGTGAAGCCGTGCACTAAGAGGAGAAGTCTTCTGAACACAAGACACTACACATTCACTGGAACTAGGAAAGGATAAATGAACTCACTATCTGAAGAAACAAGAAAATGATTGTGGGTCATAGACACAAGGAAGTGCAAAATCAACTCTTTTCCTTGCTTCATCCTCATTGCCTCTGTATGCATGCATGAATACCTGCTGGAACACATACACACGGAAGCACAAACAGGATTGCTTTCGGTCTCTTGTAAATGAATACAAATATTTGCAATGCATTCTAAGAAATAAGAAAAAAAGATACAGTACATATTATTTTATAGTTCATTCTTTTTTTACTTGAGAGTTAATTCTTAGCTGTACCACAGTCATGTCTCTGTCAGACTGGGAATCTCTGTTAAGAGGAATCTTTAGTTTCCCACTTGGGATACCTTGACTATCTGAAATGGACACAAAATTCAACTTTTTCAATTAGGTTTGTTACAAGTTCTTTGCAGTATTTCTATAGATCACTAAATTCCAAGCATGCACCGCAAAAAGTCTGTAAGAAAGAATATACTTTTCCCATACACGGATCATTCCATTGAAACAGATTTTTGTGCAGTTTTGTAAGGTGGAAAGCAAGGTTTAGCAACAACTAGCAGGTCTCTTGCAAAGATAGAAAAGTTACAATTAGGAAGAAAGCGGAAAAAGATATCTAACAATACCAGCCAGTAATGCCTATCAAACCATGTCCCACTGACAGCAGCCTTACTATAGAATTCCTCAACGCAAGCCAAACATTTTGCTGATAGTTACAAATGATAAATCTCATATCTCATTTAATCGTATTACGCTTCCTGTTATTATTAACATCGTTTTCTGCTAATAAAGCCATTTCCTTTTGCTAAAATTTTTCTAAAGAAGTGAATGATCTTCTCTATGCTATATTAAAGTAGATACATGTACCGTATTTTTGTTGTCCATTAGGCTAATATCTTATTCTGAAACAAATCCCAAAGGTCTCACATCAGTGGACAGCAGATGAAACCGATGAACACATACATACCTAAGAATGGCAGCCTTCATTCGTTTTAGTGGCTGGAAAACTTCCCAAAGTAATATATGTCTTGCTCACGTATTCATCACTCATTTGGGATGTACTCTGAGTAGTTCCCAAGTTAGAAACAAACCTACACAAAAAATGGAACTCAATGTATATTCCCTTTTCAGGGAAGATTTATTCTTCTGAGAGTTTCAACGGAAGCCTTGGGACCATTCATTCAGCACTGCTGATCACTGCCTGTGAGGCTGTGAACTTCTTTGACTTTGTGGAAAGTCACTGACTATGGAGATACTCAGGACTCTGATGCTAAAAGTGACCTTTGATAATTAGTTGAAGGTGGAAACAAAGCAATTTATTACATGCATGAATAACCTTATCTTAATTGCCAGCAACTGAAACCAGCCTTTTTTTTAATGCCTCAGACTTCCACATATTTGCCATAAAAAGCTGTATCTGTGGTACTTGCAGGCAACCGAAGCTCAGGAGAGCCAATTAAGATGAGTAGAGCCAAACGGACGCTTTCTGACACAGGCAAGGACAGACTGTGAAAGAGTAAATGCTTTGATCTGAACCGCAGCCCGAGTTAAGAGGGCATGTGTCATGAAACCTCATTACAAAGCACTGAATCTAGCATAAAATAGTTGCCAGGAGAAGGAGGAGGCCGGGCTCCACCTCCGTAAAAATGTGAGCATCAGCATTGTGCCAGTTCAAGATTTTTGGTTTATTTTCACAGCTGTCTCTAGACTGAAATGAGATGTTATTGTAACATTGATGGAATATTCAAATAAATTTTAATTAAATTTGGAAAAGCCCTTCTTTGACTTCAGAACCTGCTGCTTGTAGTGCAAATTTCACTTGTCATGGGAGTTTGTGACGACTTGGTTTCCTCTGTGCTCTTTCATTGGATTGTGTGGAATGGCCTTGATTTTGCGTAGGGTTCCTGGAATGTCAGTTTTCAATCCTAGATTTCCGTTTCAAGAATTTTTTTTATACCCTTTTTTTCTCTCTCCGTATATGTACCCACTTCTGTTTCCATGCACACACAGGTCTTCCTGAAACCCCAGAGTTTCAGAAGTCATAGGAATATGGTTGCTTTTCAAGTAAGTTTCAGTTCAGTAATAATTACAAAATTTAACAGCAGGGTTTGCTGTTTCAGCTTGGGGCAGGTTGCTTGAAGTTTCTGATATTGGCCTCCTGGACAAATACTAAACCACAATTAAAGGTCCCCGACCCTTTCAGTGAGTGAAAGCCAGAAGCAAAAAGAGAAGGAAGAGAAATAAAGGAAAACCAGATGCCTGCAGCTAAATTTTGCCTCTTGTTGCATTCAAGCAAACACACTGAAGCAGCTCAGCACAATTCCACCAAGGTTTTCAGTGGGATGCAGGTAGTTTGATACCACTCACAGCTCACTGCATTGCCAAAAAAAGCAGATGAGCCTAAAAGCCATAGAATTGTAGCACCCAGAAAGGTTAATTACCTGACACTTTTTGGGAAACAATGAAAACACAGCTCTGAGTTATGATGACATTTCTTACAATTTAATGTAGAATTTGCCAATTCTGCAGAAACAGACATGTGACTGAATACGTACCATAACAGGAAACTTATACCTCCTTATTAGTTCTAGTAGTCTGAAAGTGTCTTTCTCCCTAAAAGTGTATTTACTCCCTAATAATTACTGTTCTTCCAGAGTGGTGTGACCATTTTGGTTTACAAAAGTATTATGGAATATTTCAATTCTCAATACAATGTCCATACATGATGGAGGTATTCTGGTATATTTTAACAGACAGACTTACTCAGTAGGTGAACTTTTAGTTTCTGCCTCATCTATGAGATATTAAGGGGATTTAAGTTCGAAAAAGTAAATATACCTGGAAATCAGGTACTTAACGACTAGTCTGGGTAGACAAAGGATTTTTAAACAAATAATACTAATTCATAGAAGTACAGAATCATAGAATATCTCAAGTTGGAAGGGACTCATAAGGATCATTGAGTGCAACTCCCTACTCCTCGCAGGACTACCTCAAATTAAACCGTATGACTAAAAGTGTTGTCCAGATGCCCCTTGAACTCTGACAGGCTCGGTGCCATGACCACTTCCCTGGGGAGCCTGTTCCAGTGACCAACCACCTTCTCCGTGAAGTATTAGACTTAGAATTACAAGCATCCAAATTCACATGGAATAGGATTTGACACCATTACTGAGGTGTGCTTGTCAATCTTTTCTTTGTAACTTATAAAGGCCAGTACTCATTTCAAAATATAATAAATAAGACTTAACTTCTGAGTAATCAGATTAATCCAGGAGCTTGTTTTTGATTTGTGGAGGAACAGGATCAAGATGGGGTGGGGGGGAGTGTGTCTTGGGAAATCAGTCATGGGACACGTCATGAAATATGGAGTGAGTAAAATGTTATGGGTTTTTTTTTATAAAAAGATGTATATTCATGAATGTTATACTAATAGAGTACTAATTCTATGCGGCTCTTAATGACGTTAACTTATAAATTTATATCAAAACACTTAATGAAAGTAATCAGAATCCATACAACTACTTTACAGATGGAAAACCTAGGACACAGAGGACTGGAATCACTTGACAGAGGGAGCGTCCAGCAACACCCTCATATTGACTTTTTATCTCAAAAGTCCCACAGAAGTTTTCCTTACCCAATACTGTGCCAAAAGAGGCATCTCTACGCTTACAGATTTTACTCACAAACTGTCCAAGTTAAATAAAAGGCAACTTGTTACTATGTGCAGTATCTTGCAATTTGCTCATACATTTTTTCTAAAAATCTTGTTTCGATGCTTTAACCACCTGATAAGAACCATATTCCGCAAGCTTCAGATCTGATCTAAATATAAATACCTGTTCGTATTGCCTTTCTCATTATGTAAAAACTTTCAGGACTGTAAAATTAGAGTGAAAACACACCAAACAAATTCTAATTGCTTTGAATCTGTGTCTTTGACACCCAACAAATTAAGTAAGGGCGAAGTATAAAAACAGAAGGGAAAAGGAGAAAGGATAATTTCAAGGTAATGATTAGATTCATTATTTATTTGTCACCAAGACAGAGTAAAACTTTAAATAAACAGAAGACCCAGATATAGCATATTTGATGCTAATTTAGCAATGCAAAATACCAAGATCTCCCTTTCAGTAGCATTTCATTGTCTTTGCCCTAAGCAATGGAAAAAATCAAGGGGTGGCATAAGATTAAAGTGAGTTTATCAAGTAGAATACTTTTTCAGTATTTAGTATAAATATTTGGCAATTAGCATCTAAATTTTATGGTGTAATCCTGGGAAGACTTACGTACAAGCTTAAATTTACTCAAATGCTTAAAGTTTATAGTGTGCATAAATCTTTGGGATCATGTCTGCGTCATTCATTGAATCCTTGTGATATAAACCAATGTGTCACTATATAAAGTAATGTATCACACTCATTATTTTTGGAATAGGAACTTTGTCTTGGAATCTCACTCTGACCACCTGGGATGACAAGGCAACATTTCCAAAAGCACACAAGAACACTTCACATAGGAAAAGCTGGTCACGTGAATAATCAGAATTTTCATAATTACAGCTCAAGGTTTACAAATCTCAGTGATTCAGGAATATAAAATCATTTGGCTGGTTATTTACAGGTTATAACTCTTGCCTACCTATGACTTGTCACATATGACAAGAGGTTAAGTTCTGAAAGTGAAAAAACATTTGAATGGAAGTACGACCCCACTCAAAGTATAAAAAACAGCTTATATTTGTAAAGACTCAACTGTACTTCAAAAAGATGGTATTCACAGACAGCTTCCGTTCATTATGGAGTGTGCTTCTAATTTCCTCCTGCTGACTCACAGCAATTAAGCCGGGAGACATAGTTGAGATAGAAAGACTCTAGCAGACAATTCACCGCTGGCAGATAAGCTTATTCACAATGGTGAACTTGGCTCTAGGGGCAAGAAATGAGGTGTCATGAAATCCTACAAAATGAAAGTTTTCATGTGCTTTAATTTGAAAATTACAGAAAATGGAAAGAGGTGTATGGAATAATTATGCTGACAACACTATGCTTTTAGTTATAGCAGGCAGAGCCATAACAAAAACAAGCAGCTGAAAACAGAAGCAAGGTATGTAAAGCATTGTGTTTCTTTCCACCCTGAACATTTCTTTAATGATGGAATAATCTCTGTCACCTACAGCAGAGAAGGTTTGTGTACAAAAGTGCATTGGTCTGCCAATATTAAAGCTGCATATGCAAACAAACGAACAAACAAACAAAGTATAAAGTTGCAATGGTGCAAAACACCACAGAATTCAAGTCATAAGTGGGGCTTCTGCGTATGATCTCATGAGATAAATACTCAGAGACATCAAGTTTTCAATAGGTAGGCAAATATACACCCATAGAAGTTTGGGTAATATTGTGTTACAGTAATTGTAGACATATTTCCAAACCCATGACCTTTAATTGCATGAGTTTTTTATTTCTTTATTCATTGAAATCAACTGTGAAACTAAGCGGGCTCAGTACAGCATGAGAGGACAGAGAAGTTGCTGACAGTTGATGATAGCCCCCCATCCCAATGTTTGCATGGCCCCAGCTCATCCTGAGCCGTGGCGCATTACAGAAATGCAAGATCCAAAAGGAACTGCCTGTACCGGCGAGCTGGGACAACACATTGGTACCATCATCACCACACTTTCATAAGCACGTCCATGACAAGAATTAAAAGAAGAAAAAGCTGCTTCAGCTTTTTCATCCACCCTAGAGTAACATAACATTTTTACCTGTATCTACGAAGAAAATAATCGCACCTTTATAATTTAGATTGCTTCATTCTTTTTTTTCATGTCCAATTTATCTCAGAAGCACTCTTTTAACAGGGAGTTTTAGATAAAAGAAAATATTTGCCATCCAGTATTAAATCCCAGTTTTTTTATCCTTTCTAATTGTACTCAGTTTTTAATCTGGTAAAGAATTTGTACGGCTTTCAGAAACAGATTGTCTCAAACACTGCAACAGTAGACATTACTTGGGGTTTATACTGCTCTGCATTTAATACCTTGTCAGTTGAATCCAGTTGCCAAGGTACACATTTTTCCTGGGCAAATGTTTTCTAAACCACGAGAGAGGAAACCATGCATAATGTGCTTCATACAGGTAATTCTTTAGTAGTCACTTTGTCCATTACACCTCTTCTATTTCAAAAGCTGGGTTTTTCAAAAACGGTTTAGTTTTCAAGTAAGTGCACTTCAACAAAGGAACAAGTACCACGCATGTTACTGATATTTCAGTTCACCAGCAACACAGGGTATTTCATGATGTAAGATCATACATGTCCAAGAACACTAGGGTTACTTTATGTTAGAAATGGTCCTTGCAAGAGGTGTTGTAATCATTGTTAAGGTATAAAGTGCAAACTATTGGTCTGGGCAAGCCTTCCAGCACAGATGGGCTGTCCCTGAAGTCAGAGATTTTCAACCAGCTGAAGCAAGAAACAATTATTTCCCACTTTGCCCCTGAGCATTTAGAAAAAAACCCACAAATAAATGAAATAAATCTCTGATTGGTAGCGAAGTGAAGAAATACTCAGTGCTGGTGGAAACACTGTACAGGAATGAACACTATGTGCCTAGTTTTCTAAGTAAAAGTAGGTGCCTGAAAAAAGATACACACAATTTAAATAACTCCATTTGTAAGGCTAGAGAGCTTACAAATATTTTTACAATCAAATGCAGAAAGGGGTGTAATTTTTTTTCTTATGCAGACTATGCTAATATCCTTCACCACCTTATTGCCATTTAAAACTTTCAAGCACACAAGCAATATTATTTAGAACTAGGAGACTATTTATCATTCTCAAGGTCAGATGCTTATCTACAGCCCACTAGACTTTAATCAGCACCGCTGGTCTGTGAGAATAAACATCTCAGACTGTGGATTCTTTTTCATACTATGAAGAAAACATTAGGGTGGGAAACTCCACCTCTCCTGAATTCTATAAAAGCACTTGTAGTTCCCCGTTACTGGTCTCTATCATTTGATTATAATTTTTTCCCTTCTCCTACTTTTCATGTTGTCATTAATCCCGTAACAAACTTTTTCCAAGTTTATAAACCTCTGCACTTAACACCCTTTTTCACTGTCACAAACATTGCAGTGTTTACTCATCTTTAGAGGAAAAGATATTATACCCTATTTTTAATTAACATTCTGCAATGAAAGAATTTCAATATCATTGGTCACAGACCTCAGAAGTCCAGACAGGAAATCACAGAGACATCTGAAACCTGAGATGCTAATGTCTAAAAAAAAAAAATATTTATTTATTCTCATTTTTACTAAAAGAGTGGTGTACAGAGTTAGAGCTAAGGGACTTCAACATCCTACCACTCCAAACATGTCAAGCACTTGTAAATTTAACGACTGTTGAAAAACCCAAACCTATTGACTAAAAATCATGAACTTAACTTAAAACTAACGCAGTTCTCAACAGCCAAACATTTGATACTGGGAAACCGTTTTAGGTGAAGTATTCATGAAGGAGAGAAAAAAATTAAAATCCTGCAAATAAATTATGAATTATTTTCTCAGCTCTTTTCAGGACACCAAGTGATGTGCTTTGGTGTCTCAAAGTTTTCTCTGCTTTGAACGTAAAACATTATCATATTTTAAAATTTAATGAAGAAGTCATAAAGATATTACAAAGGATCTGTGAATAACAGTTACTTCAAAAGTATTTTAGGTAGGTAAAGTTTCATGTTGGCTTTAAAATAAATAGTTTATCATTTCCAACAAAATTGTCTACCTTTTTTGGTGAGACATTTTCTTTTGGGCAAGATGTATTAAATTCTAGGCAAAATAGATAGTTTGCAAAATTATTGCCCAAAGTATATCTGGACATCTGCTTCCAGGCCTCATGCTTTGGTGTGCCAGCATCTACATTTCAAATATTAACAGCAAAATATTTTTCTATCTTTATATGTAAGTAGAGGAAGTATAACTATAGATAGGATCACCAGTGTTCATACACTTTTCTTTACCTATTAAAAAACTTAGTTTTATTCACAGGAAGTTTTACACCTAAGAGCACGAACTTACTCCCAGTTGAAATCAAGTTAACACTAAAGGAGGTAACCTCATTATCTTAAAATAGGCATGCAACGTCATTCCTTCTAGGTCCCTGTGGAAGTATCTCTCTCCATCGACTAAACAAAACTAAACACAGATGCTTTAAACCTTGCCTAGATTAGATACTTAAGGGTGGCCTAAAATTTGCAGTGGGAAGCTTCGCCATGTACACATTAAAGCCATAAGCATGTCTTTGAACATTACTCCAGATACAGTTGTTGGTATTTGGCAAAAATTGAGGAATGGACAACCTCAGATACAACAAAAAGATTTTTAAATCCAAATTAAAACAGGATGGCAAACTTTCAGGGGCTTGAATTTGCTAGTGAAGAAGGCCATATCTGAACTGTGACCTAAATGTAACAATATCATAGAACTATTTAGGTATGAAAGGACCTTTAAGATCATCAAGTCCAACCGTTAACCTAACACTGCCAAAACCACAACTAACCATGTCCCTAAGTGCCACATATACCCATCTTTTAAATACCCCCAGGGATGGTGACTCAACCACTTCCCTGGGCAGCCTGTTCCAATGTTTGACAACCCTTTCAGAGAAGAATTTTTTCCTAATATCCAATCTAAACCTCCCCTGGTGCAACTTGAGGCCATTTCCTCTCGTCCCATCACCTGTTACTTGGGAGAAGAGACCGACCCCCACCTGGCTACACCCTCCTTTCAGGTAGCTGTAGAGAGCGAGAAGGTCTCCCCTCAGCCTCCTTTTCTCCAGGCTGAACACCCCCAGCTCCCTCAGCCGCTCCTCATCAGACTTGTGCTCCAGAGCCCTCACCAGCTTCGCTGCCCTTCTCTGGACACGCTCCAGCACCTCAGTGTCTTTCTTGTCATGACGGGCCCAAAACTGGACACAGCATTCGAAGTGCAGCCTCACCAGTGCCGAGTACAGGGGGACAGTCACTTCCCCAGTCCTGCTGGCCACACTGTTCCTGGTACAGGCCAGCATGCTGTTGGCCTTCTTGGCCATCTGGGCACACTGATGGCTCATATTCAGCTGGCTGTCAACCAACACCCCCAGGTCCTTTTGCCACTGGGCAGCTCTCCAGCCACTCTTCCCCAAGCCTGTAGTACTGCATGGGGTTGTTGTGACCCAAGTGCAGGACCCGGCACTTGTTCTTGTTGAACCTTGTTGAACCTTGTCCTCGGCCCATCAATCCAGCCTGTCCAGATCCCTCTGTAGAGCCATCTTACCCTGAAGCAGATAAACACTCCCAGAAAACTCAGTGTTGTCTGCACACTTACTGAGAGTGCACTCAATCCCCTCATCCAGATCATTGATACAAATATTAGACAGAACAGACCCCAATGCTGACTCCTGGGGAACACCACTTGGCACTGGCTACCAACTCGATTTAACTCCATTCACCACAACGCTTTGGGCCCGGCCACCCAGCCAGTTTTTCACTCTGAGAAGCGTATACCCATCCAAGCCATGAGCAGACAGTTTCTCCAGAAGAATGCTATGGGAAATGGCATGAAAGGCTTTACTAAAGTCTAGGTAGACACCATCCACAACCTTTCCCTCATCCACTAAGTGGGTCATCTTGTCACAGAAGGAGATCAGGTTTGTCAAGCAGGACCTGCCTTTCATAAACCCATGCTGACTGGGCCTGATCGCCTGGTTGTCCTTCATGTGCCACATAATGGCACTCAGGGTGATCTCTCCCATAACCTTCCCAGGCACAGAGGTCAGACTGACAGGTCTGTAGTTCTCTGTATCCTCCTTCTGGCCCTTCTTGTGGATGGGTGTCATATTTGCTAGATGCCAGTCAACTGGGACCTCACGGGTTAGCCAGGACTGCTGATAAATGCTGGAAAGTGGCTTGTTGAGCACTTCCACCAGCTCCTTCAGTACCCTTGGGTGGATCCTATCCAGCCCCATAGACCTGTGTGTGTCTCAGTGGTGTAGCAGGTAGCTAACTAATCATAGCACCAAAGCCATCTATTCTCACTAGCAACCCTTTATTTCAGATCATTAAATTTATACCCGTGTACCTAAAAAACAATTTATTGGGATGTGGTTGAAAAATTGCTTCTAGATAAATATTTTAGATATTAATAATATAATATGACTGTTGTTTAAGTTTTGTATATTGCATTCTCCATTATTATTTCTTAATTATGTTTTAGTACCAGCAAGTAATTAATTTTCATCATACTTTTCTACTTGAAAGACTTCAAGAACCTAAAGGCATTCTGTGAAAGCTTTGAACTTTTGATTTCCTTTGTACTTTCTATTTCTCTCCCTCTTCCACTGGTTCACTCTTACATATTGAAAGATATAACAAAAAGGTCACAAGTAAAAAAGACAGCTCCAGCAGTGCTAAAAACAATAAAGTACTGGAGTAAACAGAATGAAAAGTAAATCTTTATAAACATAGTTCATGAAGGCAACAGAGACTGTTGTTGAAACAATTTAGTAAATTGTTCTTTAGTGACACTGTCGTCACTAAAGCTTACATCTCATCTCCGAAGCTACTAAACTGAACATCTTTGGCATTCCAGTTTTCTAAACCATGAGTAAAATTAATTCTTTAGTGGACTTAAATTACTAAGCCCTGACGTTTTGCAAATTTCCCCAAGAATCTCATACTTTTCAAATGAGAACCTTTCCTTTTATTCATTATAGACCTCTTGGAAACAGAAACCATTAACTATTCCCAGCTAGGAATGTTATTTTCTATATAAACAACTAAAATCACCCAAGTATCTTAAATTTTAGTCTTCTAAAAGGAAAAAGCCACTAAGTCTATTTCAGAGCATTTCCAAACAGCCATGACTATGTGATACCAAGGTGGAATAATCAGCGTTCTGTAGCAACAGTTCAACAAAGCACATGTAATATCTTCCAGAAATATTGTTATTTAGGAACAGGGTGTAGTTTTCAAACACCAACAGCAAGACTTGACATTTACATACTACAGATCACTGTTGGTGATATACTTACGGTCATGTAGTGTACTATCTTAGCTATATTTTGTATATTGTTTAATTTAATAGTGTTGCTTTTGATGTAGAGCATGTGCCCAGCTATAGTAATGATCTACTGGTGTCATTAGCTAAGCATTTAAAAGAAGCAGCATCAGCAATATTAACTGCAATACTACACATTTTTTTCATGAATTTATAAAAAAACAGACAAGTTCCAAAGAATTACAAAAGGTAACTAGTAAGCAGCAAATTCTATTAGCAACAGTTTGCTTTTTCAGTGTCAGTCAAGAAATGACACATGGACAAAACCAGACAGGCTGCTAGCTGGCAACGGGGTAAGTGAACAATAAAGAGGACAATGTTAAAATAATCAAAGTCAGTGTTTACCATGTCAGGCTGTTGCTGGTTCCTGAAGAGATTCAAGGACTAAAGCAGGAAAGGTGAAAAGAAACCTTAGTATTGATAAATGCAAAGAAAGAGGCAAGAGCGGTAACCTTGGGCTTGCTGATTTTCTCTCTGAAAAAGACAGCAGACTCCCACACAGACAGGGAAATGAAAGGAGGAGGCAGAAAATGCGATGTACGCATACAAGTCCACTTTAAATTATTTTTTGAGGTATGAATATCCAGATGAGATGCCACTGCTGTATATGCAGAATATTGTTTCTGGCCTATGAGGACATAGTGTGGCACACAGTTCCTCCCTGTGAAGGTACAGCTAGTGTGGTTTTGTTCATATTACTAACCACAAAAAGTCACACTTGTGTGCTGCCGGCTTCTTCTGCAAGCCATGTCCCACTCCACAAACACGACTCCAGGGCTCTGACAGGAAGGGTATAATCCTGCGGAGGAATGAGCACAACCAGCAGGAGTGTGGCACTGCTCCTCAGAGAAGGAAGCTGTGCTCCTGAGGACAAGCAGCAAGCACTCACAGCATAAAGGGCTGCCGCAATCACTGAAATAACATCCTTGCCTGGAAGTTAGATCAGCACAGCTGGGATGCATTGAGCAACTCAACATAAGTGCTTCTGCATCATGGGATCTGGTTTCAGAATTCTCTGAATTCAAGAATAATTTTGAAACAAGAGGTTATTCCCAAACCAAAACATGCTGTTCTTTCAACTGCCCATGTCTGCCATTATAGGCGCTAATTGTGCCTGCTGTGCTGAAGAACTAGGCATAAGATGATCTCATAGACAGTTACATTTCTGCCTACATCATCTGTCATTGACTGAATATTTCAGTTCCCCAAATTCAGCAAACTGATGAGGGTACTGCTGCCCCCACCGCTGAGCTCTGATGAATCACTGAATGCTACAACACTGGCTACTCCTTCAACTACATGTTGTGAAGTCTGTGGTTCATCTGTATAGTACTTCATCGTCATCTTCGTGATGCACCACTGCAACACGCTGCCAGATCATGCCATTCTACCTGTAGCAAGTCTGGATATTCACTTCCCACCCTGGCCAACCAAGCTCTAGAAATGATCACCACATATCCACCACCAGAACACGTTCTCTCTGAATGTCAAGAGGAAAAACTGTTTGAAAAACTATTGAAAAGGGAAAAAAAGAATGTTGAGCAATCTTAGCCACGTTGCAGCATATCCAAAAAATTCTGAGTTTGAACGCACATCCATAAGGAAGAGATAAATGAGTGTATCACTAGACAGATTACTCTGTGTGACGTGCAAGATGCCATCCAAGAACCTGTTGTCTCGAATCTGTGTTGATGCCACTGTGTTTTTCAAAAAAGAACCCCCAGACTGTGGCAGACTCGTACTTGAAATGAGTCAAGATCACAAACACCTACTGTAGCAGTTTCTGCTCTTTTTCAGGTGTGACTAATGAGTTACCAGGTCCTGTCATATCCAGCAACAGACCTGCATTTCTAATGAATTTGAGGACTTTGCCAAAACCCTCACTCATTTAAGCTATCACCCTCAAACAAGCAGGCTGAACGAATGATGCAGACATTTGCAAGTGCCTTGTAAAGAACTCCTGAGGGAGCCTGGCCAACAAGGCTTGTCAGATCCTTCACATGCAGCACGCCATGTCCACAGCTGGACAAAGACAATCTCTCAGCAGCAGTGCTACAATGTGGACTCCACCTGCATCTCTGTTGAATGTAGGGGGCTTTATTCCACCGAGAGGCCCCAATTCACAGCCTGGCTCTCCTTATTCTTGTTACTCAAAAGAGACACGTTGCTGCTGTTCTTGGACTAGATGGGAAGTTGCAGTCTCCCAAGAAACATTCGCAGTTGAGGGAGACATTAGTATTGCAGATATATGCTGCATGTCCACGTTGTAGAGATGGGTATTTCATATAAGGAGAAGGAATATTCATGTACAAGGAAGCCTACAATTTTGGTTGACAGAATGAAAGTTTACACAACATATATGCAGAGGCAGATGAAAGAGGTAAAACTGGATTTAAAGATTGTCCCAGAAACCTCCTAGACAGAGCAGGCAGTAGAGGCAGGAAATAGGAAGTTACACATACCTAGTATGTATAGTTTTGCATGCTGTGAGCAATTGTACAACTGCTGACCATCTCAGTGGTGGTGTAGAGTTGGCTATGCATGGAATTACCCTGTGCAGATGTTTAAGCTTCATTGCATGTGGGTTAATGACCAAGTTTGTCTAGTAAAGCAGCTCTCTGGATCTGCAGCAGAGCCACTCCTGTCATCAATGGCCAAGGTCCTGGCTAAGGTATGAGGGACTAGAGGTGGAGAGGTTTTATTCACACTACTGCAGGAAACCCGTCAGCCTGTGCACTACAGGCTTCAAAGAATCTGGGAGCACAGGAACCTTAGGAACTTTAGAGGAATCAAAGACTGTCCAGACGATTTATATTCTTCTCATGTGCTTATGGTGTTGAGCATGGGAATGCCTGGAGCAAGTGCGGACAGAACACCACCTCTTCGAATTGCCACTCACTTTTTCTTTCACTAAGGGACCTCTGCCAAATGTGCCTTGATGAGAGATACACACATTTCAGCCCCATATAGTTTCCGAGCCAGGAGGGGTGAGTAGAGTCTAATGCATGCCCCTCTACCAGCTGTTGGCAGGCAGGAGATCATTGCAGGAATAAGTAGACAGAAACAACAGACTTAATAGCAGATTAAGATACCTATACCAAACCCTGCAGCAGGCTTGAGGAGTTGCAGCTAAAGCTGAAGATACAAGTGTTGAGAGTGAGTGCAAGAAAGAAGGAATAAAAGTAATTGTTTGGAAAGGTTGTTATTGACGGAAACTTTTGATAAGATTTATATCTTACCTATCTCAATTTTTTGGGAGCTGCTTCTAAAGACTGGAAAAAAAGGGAGGATCATGGTCCAAGGTCCTTCAGAGCTCTTATTCCACCTCTGCCTTCTCCCTCCTCTTTCTCTGCCCTGCTTCTCCTACTCCTGTCAGTTCACCCATGCCCTGTACGCTTATGGTGACACCTTCATGGTATGGAGCTTACCGCCAGGGCAGCATCCATAAAGTGAAGCTGATCAGTAAGAACGCAGTCTGACCCTCACCATGTAACTGCTGAGGCAGAGAGCTGCATCTCTGCTTTCTGTGTGTTTTGTGCACACTTTTCAGGCTTGTAGCAGCGTATGCATTTTGGCAAGCTTGAAGGAAGCGGTATTACTTGGGGTGGATGCCTAGGTCTCTCAAGTACACCTTGTGTACAGTGAAATTAGCCCATGTGGTCTGAAGCAGCTGCATAATGATCAAATGCAGGCACTTAGCTTGTGTGAGGTGTTTAATTGCGTCATAGACAATTAATTTCCTACCTTTCTGCCTTCAGACTGAAGCAACTTAAACCTTCTTAAAATCAACCCAGAGGAAGTCTTAAAACAGTCAGTCAACAGGAAGTTGCAAATACACGTGCTGGATGGGTATTGTTGAGGACAGTGATAGTAGATTGACCTTAACAACGGGCACAGGAAGGCGTAAAATGCAGCAAAACAACTGTTTTTACAAACAGTTAATGGGAATGGGAAGGCTGAGGTTGGAAGAGTAGTCACTAATGCTGACAGGCTGTTAAGTAGAAATGGAAGAGAAAGAGCAGATTAAGCAAATGCGCATAGATGAACGGCAGCTGCTTATGGTGGGAAGAACAATGATTAAATGACTGAGAGCTACTCAGCAAGAGACAATCTTTGTGAACACACAGCTCAAATTAATTTATTATTTATAAAAAATTTGCTTGTAACAAGTGTTAAAATAGGTCACAACTGCAACAGCCCAAAGTAGCATAGGAAGGATGAGCAAAGCATGTTCTGTGTGAGGCAGAGTCTGAAGTCTAAAATCTGATCAGATGTATGAGTGTGAATTACCACTGAATTGCTGTCATAACAGAAATAAGTATATATATCCTCCCTCCATTTCTTCTTTATATATAATCATTTGCTAAAGACGACAATGAAAGTGCCTAAGAAACTGAAGACAAATAGTTCAAGAGCAGAAACTTTACTGACTTTACTGCTGGTTGCATGCTGGTAATGAGGAATTCTGAAAACTAAAGACTTGAATGTGAAACACCTTATCTTTATTGCCACATGCTCCAAAAACAAATGCTACCTATGATCTTACTACCAACATCAAAGCTGTTGAAATTTTTGTGGAAGCCTTACATTTTCCATTTGGCTCAAAGACACAGAGGAAGGCTCTTCAAAGCCTTTAGGAATATATCACATGCAGAGTTACATGTATTAATAAGAAAATGCCCTAGCCTTGTAACAAAAAGATGAGCTTGCACATTATAGCCAAGACCAATACGTTGAATTACAGGTGGACTAACAGGCAAAAATACTGATACCAGCTTATTTTCATGTCAAGAGGAGCCTGATATTAGATGAAAAAGTTGGAAATCTTTCAAAGAAAAATTTGGTTGGTATTTTAAAAGCAACTATCAGTTTAGCATATTATGTGGAACTAAAGGCCAGAGGAAAAGATTACTATTCAAAATGCTCTTCTTTTTTTTTTTTTCTTACTCAGATACTCTCTGGCAGAAATGGTGAAAATGTAGATTTTAACCTTTCAGATATCTACTTCACATGACTCCACTGAGTGTAATATTACACTGTCATATTTCTCTGTGAGGCAGGTGATGATGTTGATGAAACAAATGGCATCTTATGATTACATAGGTAATGCAACTGATTGACCAAGAATTCAATTAGAGACGTTTCACAGAGAGGATCTGAAAGATTTCAAAGCTTTAACTTGGTAGGTAAACTCATCCTGGGCAGAGTGTTTTGACCCATTGTTATTTCCACCAAAAAACTCAAAGCTGTTTACAAGAAGTGGAAGCTTGATTAGACCTGGAAAATAACTCAAGTATCCTGGAATATAACTAAAGTATAAATGACTATGCTAAGCATTTAAAATGTTGGGGGGGTTGGGAGGGTTTTTTGTTTGTTTGTTTGTTTGTTTTAAGAGGTTCAAAACCTACATATTAATAGTACTATTTACAATTTAGCTCAATTTAAAAGCAATATGAGTATTTCTCATAAGTGGATTTCCATTATACTATTCCCAAATGACTGTGTCTAATATAGTCTATAAATAGAAAGCCAACTCACAAAGCACAGATTGGGCTTTGTGGTTGAGAATCAATGGGTCTGGCAGTGCCAATGATGCCTTCTGTCTGAATAAAATATAGTTCACAGCCAAAAACTACATATGCGAATATATGTGTATAATTGCCACGCCAAAACTCATGGCATGTTACAGTAAACCACTGAAAACAACCAATGAAAATGTTAAAATTCTGAATGAAGATGTGAAAATACCATAAAGTGGGACTTAATTAATACTTTTTGTGAAAGGGATCTGAAATAAAACTGTGTGAAATTTAAATCTCACGCTACGTCCTATTTATTGCAGAGTGCACCTACTTCACCTAAAATTCTGAAGTGGACAGACATCAATTTTGTGCATAACAACTACATTGCACGAATGGTTTAAATTCACTTTGCACCAAAAGCCCAAGGCGAGCAAAATGTCTAAGTTAGTAGTAGGAATGTCTTTTTGCCACTAGAAGAGATAATGAATCCTATTACTAAAACACAGCAGTAAGCCTAATTTTGAAGTCACACATAAGTCATAACTTTAAAATTAGCATTTTTAATTTTATTCCTACTTTTAATATAGTTTCCTAGCAAATTGGTCCATAAAAAATGTAAAGAGGAAACAGCAGGCAACAATCAACTCTTGATTATAGGCTCTGAGAATCTGAAGGGGTTGGATAACCTGAGTAACATGAAACCACATATAATACAAGATAGAGGTAAAATTCGGCCATAAGAACACACAGCAAGGGTGCAGCGGGAAAAGGGCAGCATTGCTGCTGAGCATGGAGCAGGGAGATCCCCCAGCTGGCACCCGGCAAGCAGTCAAGAACATATTGCGGGCTCAGCCTGGGCATGCCTGCACTCCTCCTGACGTGAAACCAGCTCATGCAGAGCCTGCTCCGGTGTCTCCGCATTGGTGGCACACTTAACCCTGAGACTGAATAATTCATCCTTGGATAATCAAGAGTTGACTGTATCTGCATGAGCTGAGTCCATTTATTAAACACGTCACCTGCGACTGTGGCTACAACAGGCGAAGGGAAGTTTTCCCTTGCCATATGCTGTCTATTGAACGGGGTTCAAATGCCCAGATCTTCAGTGCATTAGCTTCTTACTCAATTTAAAGACTAAGTTAACATTTCTCATAACAAACTTTTACCCAGTATTATGGATACTGCCATTTTGCTACTGTTAGGTATTATTTTTTTACATAAGCTCAGCACAGAGAAGTAGTCTGCACAGAATTGACTAAAAGTATTTTCGTTCTCCTGTCCTTTTCTTCCTTTCTATTTCAAATGCTTAAATTTATTCATGTGATTCCTCACCTTAGTTTTAATTCTGCAATGCACTACAATCTCCAGTAACTCATAAGCTTGTGTAGCCCTTATAAATGCCTTGCAGATTCGTATTTTCTTTGATTGTATTACACTATATTTAAAGGAAATGGTAATCCCATATGGCCTAGCGGTAAATGTGAGCAGTAAATCATATATTTAAAGTGCACTAAAATCTTCAGGTGTGAAGGACTACAGAAGTTTAAAATATTATTACTAATAGTCACCAAGAGAAATCAGATTAATTGCTGTTATACCTCCTCATAATATTATACTGCCATTGTCCCTGGTGGAGACCAAACTATGCTGGCAACCCATCTGTCTAGCTCCAGTTAGAGGATCTAGAAACATTTTTACTACAGACTTTGAGAACAGCTGTCAAACATGCAGCATGACTGACGGGTGCTGCTGAATTTACTGCCTAGTTGACTGAGTATTATTTTAATGTTACTTTTTATTTAGTCCTGCAAAATGTAGAATTCTGACAGACTACAATCGAGAATGCTCTTTTCATTCTAGAACATGCTAAATTTGTAACTTCCCCTTAAAATTACTAATGTTTAATAAATCGTATAATTAGCACCATTCTTTAACACAAAAAAATTATATATTTTGCTTTTAAAACATTCAAATGTTTCAGAAATATATGTAGCTAACTTTCTTGAATCACTACATTTAAGTTCAGTAACAATAAAATTCAAAAACAAGGCAACAAGCTGCTACTGTGTAAAAATTTACAAATGTATTTTTAAAAAAGGATACTTTAGGGCCAAACGTACAATGTAAAGTCATTTTAACCCTAACGTATGTAGCTGTATGGCTACCATAGTTAGTAGCACAGTTAAAAACATAATTAGACCAATACTTTTGTACAAAGAAATATGCTGCTATTATCTCAGTGGGAGATAACCCTGGCCTTTAACTTGAAATAACTCAGCAAGTTACCTTCCTGATAAACAATGCAATATTAATATCACAGTTGGGGGCAGTTCTCTGAACACCCACAGCAGGTATCAAATTTGTTGCTCAATTTCTGTTGGAAATTTAGCATTCCTTTCTAATAGGTATCTTTAGCTTCAAGTAAGAGGAACAAGTAGAGTTCAAGATATAATTAAAGTAATTTCATATTAAGCTAAAGGACAAAACAATCCACAGAGCAGCAAATATTAAATCACAGAAAGCAAAATTTTACAAATTATTCAAGCCACATGTAACGTTATGACGCAAGACTCTTAGCTATTAGTAATACACAAATAAGCACATAAAAATTGAAAAAAAAACCACAAAGACTTGGGGAAGCACTTGTGCATGAGTGCAGTTTATGCGGAGATTATAAATCAAATTTCATTATATATCGTGGTTTCATAGATAACCCACTGTTTTAAAACAAAGTCCGGTATAAAAATTTAAGTGACAATCTTAAGCACTTTCTAGATTTCTGAAGAACAAGAAACAATGCTCTTGTGAACAGGAGAGGGTGTCTGACACTGCTATTTCTTCCACTTTTGAACATCACTGATCCTAACATGACCACTCTACACCTTTTAGTACACCACAAGATGAGAGGTTCTCTTTGTGACAATGCACATTATTTGCTAACACACTGAAAATCAAATGTAACACAGTTGCAAAGTAGGCCACTCTGCTCAATTTCTAAATTATTGCAAATTGTATAACCAAGGAATTCTCTTGGAAAAGCAATAAACTATACTTACCATGAAATTTTCATATCTTAACATCATTTTCAATTGGCAAGTTGTAATAAATGCAGTGTTATGCTGTTCTTTTATTCTCAGCCTAATTTTACCCATAGCTCATTTTGGCATTCATCATGGCTCCTTTTCCCTTCTGTTAACAGCTGAGATACCAAGATCAGGGGTTTAGTGCACTGAAAAACTCAAAACCAGAAAACCATGTTTCCTGAGGAAAAACAAAATTGCACTCAGAATTTCAAAACCGCTGATTTTGTCTCTGATGTTTATGATGATCACGTTATAAGGAATTTTGTTTTACAATGTTTGGATTTAGTTTTTTTTAAAGCGCCCTTTACATTGCTTCTAAATTAGCTTTGGCAATTTCAAAGAGCAAGGAGATTTTATAGCTAAGGAGTGCTCAGCAGTTTATGCACCAGAACAGTCAAAAAGAAACTTCTGAAATCCCACAGTCAGCTGCTCTTATCTACAGTTGCTTTTAATTCTACATAAAATAAAGTGAGACTAATCAGAATATCATCTGTCCTGCCTGTCAGTATTATCTGCTGATGGAATAAAGACACCATGGAAAGTAGAGCCTGCATATTGTAACATATTGATGTTTTGCTGTACAACAAAAAAAACCCACAGTCAGTGATTTTGAGTTGCCTTTTACAGAATCCTTCCTCCCAAAATTCCTTTTGTAATTGTAGCAAGTGCTGAGATCAGATATAGATATATATATATATATAAGATGTCCTAAAGTTATTGTTAAAGGCCTCTCTTCCACAATATATTCACTGTATTTTTCAAAAATACATGGATTATATTCTTATAAAAGTAATGCCAAGAAACCAATGAAGCATCTGCACAGTATGGCAAACAAGACTGGATCGAAAGCAATATTTAAGTAACCACTAGAACCACATGTCAAAGAAATAGTTTGTAGAAAGGAAATTTTTTTAAAAAAGCAACTTTGCATTCACTCTGGCCATGCTATCCTGGATCTCTTGGTTGTGAGGGCTGCAGCATGGTTGCAACGCGGTTGCAAAGACACAACAGCTTAAAAAGAGAAAAAAAAAAAAGGCAGAAACAGAACAGATCAAGAAAAACCTTCCAGACAATACAGGGTTTAGAGGGTTCAGACAAGTCAATAAGCTAAGATCAGAATATCATAAAAGAAGAATTGAAGTAGTGTGAAATGTAATGGGGTGAAATGTAATACTACCAAGTGAACTGATTGCTAGGCTAATGACAAGGAAATTCTCAGTTGGAGACAACAAAGGAAGAGAAAGATATGACTATCTTAATCTGGTAAACTAATGTCTGCATGATATGGCTTTGTGAAAATAATGAATGTTATCCTAAAATGTGTAAATGCCACAGCAATGATAAAATCTCATTGAATGTACTCTACACAATTCTATCTTTCTTCAGAAAATGTACAGTTAAACAGGATCAGACGCAGAAAATAAAGCTACTAGAAAGATCTGAGGAACGGCAACACTATCAAATAATAGTACATGACAAAATCATATCTTGCTCATCCTATCAAACCAACACACAGGAAAAATATGGTTGTTCTTTATAATGGAACACGAAGACCTATTTAAACTAAAGAAGTATCAGCACATAACAAAAAGAATAAATTGACTCTGACTAAAGCTAAGGCTGAACATTTTAAAGTGGTTTCTAACCAACAAAAGTAGTGACAGTGGACAAAGTGATAGGTTTTAAATTGCTACAGATGTATTAGCAGGATGATGTACATTTACTTACTGAGGCAAAGGACCAGATCTGAACATCTGGTACGTCACTCCCAGGCTTACGTCCTACTTTCCTGCAAGCCAACCAGTATGGCTGGAAGTTGCACAGAAAGCGCAACAAAACAGAAAGCTAAAGATATCTCAATGGGTTACTCGAGGAAATCTATTATTTTATTTTTACCCTTGGTCTTAAGATACAGAATGTATTCCTAAATGAAGACTGAGAGAGCAAAGAATCCACCTCATCTAATTCTTTGTGATATTTGATTACTAATTATATTTTTTTTCTTTAATTATATGTTTGGGTAATATTTGGGTTACCTTACCTTTCCTTCAAAAGGAGATGCAGGATTATATACAATCGTTAAGGTTCCCTACTAACCTGCAGGAAGGAAGACTGATGCTGAGACAAGAGGAAATATAGGCAGTGTCACTCCACTCCCATGCAGCCACATGAGAAAGAACTGAGAATCTTTAATCTCTGCAGACCACATCATAATGGGTGTGACCAGTTGTATTTTAGCTCACAGAAATAAAATTATTATTGTATCCCATTAATTTACATAGGCTTTAAAGTATGTAAAAAAATGCATCAGACTGTGACGGATTCCTTGTCAGACCTTAGACGGATCCAATCCTTTATACTCCGCCTCAGCAGAACTACTTAAACAATTACGACCATGCAGGTTTGGGGCCCACTGCTCTATTTCCAGGAATTATACCAGCCCCATAGTTATTACGTTTCAGAGATTTCACTCCCAGAGAACAGAACATCAATAAGGTGTATCCTTATGTTGCCAAACAAGCAAGATACATTGACAATTTTGAAACACAAAGATATGCAACACCAATAGTTAAGGAAAAGAAATAGGATTTCAAACCTTACACGTTATGCTTGTTTTCCATAAGGAGTCCATAACAAAATGAAGCTAAAGGTTGCAGCTTTCTTCACTTGGCTTTTCCATTCAATAAATACAGTAGATGAATAAAACTTTTATGACAATGAAAAGTTAAATTGTCTATACAGACTGCCACCAAACACTACTGCCTTCATCTGCGCGTCACACTGATTGCTGTTTATATTGCCATGATGAGTCAGAACCCAGTAAAACGTGAAGCAAAACTCATGATGCCAAACTGATCTATTCATACAGGACAACAGAACCATGTAATAAAATCAAACTTTTGCAAATACCCTATACATGTTACTATGGAAACATAATAAGCAGTTCTTTCTTTTTCTTTTCTGACAGTCCATTTGCATTTGCTAGAAAATGATATTTTGAAGTCCCTCAGGAAGATCCAAAATCATCTGTAATCTGGAAGGACGAGTAAGGTAACATTTCTGATTTCCTTTTCCAAAAACCATCATACTCGGAAACACGTTCCACCTTCCAGCTAGGGAAAGGAGAATTACAAACTCAGAGCACTGACCAGATCAGAGATTCAGCAACCTAAAGATTTTTGGCAAATTGTTCAACTAACAATTAATGTCAGGCCCCCACCCAAATGATTTAAAAAATTTAAACAGAAAGGAAAAAAAATATATGATATATGGTTTGCAAATGGATGAGATTTGTAAAGAATACGGGGAAATTAGGATTTAGTCTCTTTCTTTACTGTATCATACAAAAATCTATAGCTATTTTGAGGGATTTTTCAATCAGTCTCTCTGACACAGTAAATAAATAGCGATTAGTACTAAAAGGTATGGATTCAAGCTAACGGAACAGAATGTTTTAGGGCAGATTTTCCATTTTGGAAGATTTAATTTAACCAGTGAAGTGAGTACATTAAGAACCCGGATGATAACTTATTAGGCATGTCCATCAATTCCAACAGGAAAGTACGTGTGAATACATTGTGCTCTCAGGTTTGTACTACCAGTTGATTGCTTAAGTCATCCTCAGCCACTTAGAAAATGGAAAAGCTTTCTCTCACCTTGCCTTGCTCTTGTTTTCAGCCTCATATATCTGCTCTGACTTTTTTTGTGTTTAAAAAGTATCTTGGCTCCCTTCCCGTGGACACCAGCTTGCTTTGCCCATGCCAGCCCCAGGAGAAACAGCATCACCGCCAGCTACCCACTGTATTCGGGTGTCAGAAACGGAGGAGCGTGAGCTGCGCAGCTGACGACAACATTCAGCATCCCACACTGAAGACCGTCAGTAATGAGCTTCCAAAGTAAGAAAAAGAATAATTTTAATAGTGGTAACTGGGTTCCTCAGGACCAGCAATTTTGGATATTTAAATTAAATTGCCAGTTCTGGTTTTGCCTCCTGTTGTAGACTTCAGAAGAAATGGCATGATTGAATATCATGTTCCCTTCCCCCTCAAACAATTCCTTTTGAATTTTAATGATTCATGATTCTCTTGCCATCTTTGTAGAGAACAGTATTTTCCATAAACACTCAGTTTAATATTAAATTTCACAAAGTTAAAATGACAGTGAGGCAATGCTAAAACTACACACCTAAAACTGGAAAATCAAATCTACAGAATACAGGATGGGAAATAAAAAAAAGCTGATGGACATTAATTTTTAGGATAGCTTTTTTTGTGATTTTTTCAATAAAATAAATTTCCAGTTGGGTAAAATTGGCCATTTTCCCTTTAATTTCTTACAGACGTCTTTAAACAAAAGAAAATTAATTACATATCATTATGTAGTAATATTAGCACAGAAATTATTACATTTCAGTTTTATAAGTTACTGCATCTAACAGTGGGAAGGACATAAATCTACCTCACTACCTTTGCTGCTATTACTACATAGTATATTTACACAAATTGTGGTGAATCTCTGAAATGAGGCAGAAAGTTTAAAAACTGCAACAAACAACAAAACAGACAAAAATTATAGACTATAAAATCTTATTAGCTGTTATTTCATCTTTTTACCTTTTTCTTTGGTGTCTACCTGTCTTAAGAAATAAAAATGCATAAAGCTTTACTATTTGTGTGCTGTAAGGGCAGCCACAATTTACCACATGTACCATCCTTTCAGCAGTATGTCTTGTCAGTGCTCAGGTCTTCACATAGAAAGGTGACACAACTGCTTTCCATCTGAAGGAAACAGGCATTTGCTAAATAAAAAAAAAAAAAAAAGACAGCTAAATGTGGATTTCCAAATGACAAGAGCAGCCACAGAAAGCATGGGAAATCAACGGGCCAAACACTCGCCTTGCTGGACCTGCTGCCGGCATCTGCCTGGGTTGGTGGGAACTCAGACATCCCAAGGGGTCTTGCTGCCCATCAGCTGCTTTCTTCAATTTTTCAGAAAGGAAGCTGCATCCCATGAGAAATTGTCCTCACGTACACAGCAAGGGATCTGCACAAGTCACCAAGCCGACTGGCTCCCTGATTAATCCAGGGCAGTTAAAATGATAGCGTGAAAAATGCTAGTTTGGCTATTGTTGTAGATGCCCCAATAGAATATATTCAGACGCTTTGCAGACTATAGCAGAAGTTTCTCACTTGCAGCTGAACCTTCTCCCTAGCAGCTAACTTGGCTTTTCAGCTGGACTGAGAACTGGAATCTACGGCAGCAACCAAAAGTAGTAAATGGAAGTGAAGGATTTTTAGTATGTTGCAGAATTTTACTCATGAATGCAGTAAAATAAGAAAGCGCTAAACCGTGAAATAATGTATTTCAGCCCCTATTTTAAAACACACGAATTGAAAGAAAAAGAAAAAAACTGGAAGCACGGCATTTTATAAAGAAAGTACCAATCTCTTATCTCTGTGCCACCTAAAGAACTTGCATTGATTTGGAACAGCATGTGACCATAGGAAGTAATAGTTAAAGAATGGAAACAAGGGAACCAGCTGTTTTCCATATGTCTGGCAGGATGGGGATGAGAAAACAAAGACAATTAAGAAATAACTAAAGCTACTGTCTTTTAAGGGTTTTAACTTTGCTAGAAATGAAATAAAATGTGATAAAGTGGACAACGTTAAAAAAACCCCATGAATACACAGTCTTCAATTGCTGGTAGAACAACGTATCCCATTTAGAGGCAATTTTATGAAGAAACAGAGATTTTTAAATTTGAAAAAAAAAAAACTTGAAGGTAATTAAAGAAACAGAAGAAGAAGAGCTAGGACAAAACACCGCTGAACATTAACAGTAACAGCAAAAAAAAACCAACCTCAAAATGCACACAAAACTGAGAAAAGAAAGGTAAAAGAAAAACGGTATCACAGCGGAAAGGGTAATTAATTCATTTATAAGCCTATGAAGAGGAAGATGATGGCAAAAGGAGAAAGAAGTTGTATAGGTCCAAGTAAAGAATAAAAAGGTAAAAATCAGGAGGACAACAGGAGGGCTTAATGCATATTTACAAAGAGTATCTAAGACAAGAAAAGGCATTCAAAACTGAATTTATGATAGGATTCTTTTACCAAGTACAATGAGTCTAGAAGCATATCTTCCAGATGATGGTTGGAGTAACTCAAGTGCAGTCCACAAAGCTTGACTAATAAGTGACTGGATGGCATAAAAGCTGCAATGAGGAATTAATTTAGCAAGAGTAGCAACTCTGTTGTTCCTGTTGTGGAGATGACACTTCAGTATCAGAAGGCGGCAAGCAAAATATTGGGGAGGGGAAGCAGTAGTACAAACCCATAAGTAACACTGTCTAAAGAGAACGCCTCAGAATCACAGAATCATAGAATGGTCTAGGTTGGAAGGGACCTTTCAGATCATCGAGTCCAACCATCAACCTAACACTGACAAAAACCATCACCAAACCTTATCTCTAAGCACTATGGCTACCCGTCTTTTAAATACCTCCAGGGATGGTGCCTCAACCACTTCCCTGGGCAGCCTGTTCCAATGCTTGATAACCCTTTCAGTGTAAAAATTTTTCCTAATATCCAATCTAAACCTCCCCTGGCGCAACTTGAAGCTGTTTCCTCTTGTCCTACTGCCTGTTACTTGGGAGACTGACCCCCACCTCACTACAACCTCGAATGTTTTATTCATGAATGCCCGATTATCAAAACCAGAAAGACTTGAAATTTTGTTTGTTTTTCTTTTTAAAAAACACAGCCACAGTAAATTCAAGAGCATACTGCCTTTTTGAGGAAAAAGTCTGAATTATGGGTGTTAACATTTAACAAACAAGGGTAGTCCTTATGTTTACAAAGCCTGATCCTTGAAGGCAAACCTACTGCTTAAAATTGAGTCATGGCTATGACTGAAGACAAGTCAACTTGGTGGTTTGAAGCATCTCGTCATTCATTTGTTCTTCAGATCTAATCATCAGAACTGCCACGCGAGCAAGATAAAAATCTCCTATTAGAGCGAGTTGCTCTCGGCTCACATGAACAAAAACAACAGGGTTACTGTTGCTTCCCAAAGTGCTGGGCATGGCTGTTAAAAAAAGTGAAAGGCTACAGAACGACTGATGAGACAATCAGATTTTAATGAGACTCTCCAATTATTTTTAAAATATAGATGTCATGTTCCTTTGGTACTTACATTAAAAGTTTACAAATTACCTTTCTTCTTTTTAACTGGAATTTGATCTGCATACTATGCAGATTGGTTAGAGGAGTATCAAAAAATGCTATTATGTTAATTTTAAAGAAACTCTAGCACTGGGGTACCCAATGGGCCCCTATATCTCCAAATACTGTATATCATCCAGTCTGTGAAACTGTGTGCTCAGGAAGACTAAAACTCTGGAAGGAATTCACTCGCTCTCCATATGACTTCCTTTCCTCAGACTTCCCAAAGATCTGTACAAAGGGAAAAACACAGTTTATCATCTGACCACAAGATGAAAGAGAGCCAAACGAAGACAGAACATAAAAAAACCCCGCTGAACCCAACAACAAACCTCCCCCAATTAAAAGTTCTGCATAATATTGTTCATCTAAATACTCATTTTTTCTCAAGACACCTCATACCTTTTTCGTCAAACAACTCTGTGTCACGCTTCCTACTGATGTCAAGAAGCCTAATTGGAAAATAAGTTTCTGTTTTGTGAAAACCTTCAAGGCAAGATATTTATATTCAAATTCGGAAAGAAAAAAAATCATTGTTGCAAAGTGAAGAGGTATTTCCCTTGACAACCTAACCTGGTGATTAGAAAAGTTGTCTGGGAGGTGGAAGGTCTATATTTAATCATTTGTTCTCTTTGATTTAAAGGACTGGCAACTTCTGTTTCCCACAGAACTGCCCCAAGCAGAAGGCTCACTCTCTAGCACCAAATTCCTGACAAAGTCCAACTTAGCACCATTTATTGCTTCCCCTAACTAATAAGGAATTGTCTAAGTGGCACTATCGAATATAATTTGCGTTGCGTTTTTATAGCAAGCCATCTGCATCTTCTGCTCTGGCAGAATTATGTAACAAATTATAGGCAGGACTATCACTTTCTGTGACATGCAAAAAATGACACCAAATAACAGCAGCGTATTTTGCAAAAAAGATTCAGTAACTGTGAATGTTGTGGTAGAAGCCAGGTAAACATTCCTTTGGCCTGCCTTCCTTCCAGCAGTATTAATGAGATTGCAGCTACTACGGCAGATCCAGTAAAAACCAGTGAAAAAAAATTTGTTTTCCTGTATTTCAATTTGTTTTTATCCAGCTCATTCAGTAGGGATGTAGCAAAAAATAAAATAAAACTGAATAAATAAGGCAGAAGCTGCATACAGCGAGGTCCCAGGAGACACCAAGTTTAGTTAAATTTTCTTTAAGAAAATGTATTCATAGCCTCAGGCAAGAGCTTTCCTGATTTTAAAATGTTTAACTCCAGTGAGCGAGATAAAGGTATTGCATCAAATTTATCTCCTGTTAAGTATAAATTGGACTGAAACTTGAAACAATGATGTTATTTTTGAGCAAACCCCACCATGAAGAGACTCTTCAGGAATTTTACATAGAGAAAGTTATTTCTTCACCAGCTCTTGACTTCTTGACATCTTTTTTTTTTTCAGGCTCTTTTGTATCTTCTTACTTTCAGCTGTTTCTCATAAAATCAGTCATTTGTCTATCAGGCCGCCTTTTTCTTCTTTTTTTTTTTTTTTTTTTCCAACTGCTACTTGTCTTTTAAGGTATTGAATTTCTCCTGATAATGTTATGTGACCTTTTTTTTTTTATTTATTTTAACTGCAGAGTCTAATGATATGTGCTGTTTTTTCAAAATCCTGTCTCCTCTTTTCACAGGATTAGGTGGAGGTTTTCTTTTAAGGTTATGAACACAAGATTGAAAGAATGAACATTAGAGACTCCAAAAACTAATGACAAAGGGGTTTTTGTTTGGTTGGTTTAATAACCCTGTGTTTTTAAGGACCTTATCCATAAATTTCAAACGTGGTATCACAATTTCAAGTTGAATTTCAACTCCAAGCTTCCAGCTTTTAGTTTTCACCTGTTACCGCCACATTTACACTTCCAGACCCATTTGTCTAATCATTATCTCCCCTCAGCCCCCACCATCAAAGTTTCACAGACTTTTTGGTTAATCAAAATACTTTAATTTAGTAGACATCCCGTCTTTCACCCAACATGAAATCCAGGAGTGCATGACAGCTCATAGGCATGTGTATGCGCCCTGGCTGTCTTCTAGCTCTAACACAGCAATATCTAGGTGCATCCCATCACCTCTCAGCTCTCCGTAGCCACCTCTCCAGCACCTGGTTTTCTTGGAAATAGAAGGAAGCTGTGTTTTTCTCTCGCTGACTTCTCAGTATTGACAACATATGGCTCAAAACTGTGAGGCAATCAGCTCGGAGTCTGGATGCACTCTCAGCTCTAACTCAATACAGAGTTTCATGGGAAGTTTCTGTGAACGCAATTCTTTGGGGACAGCACAGAGAGATAGCCCCAGTTCATCTCACCTACGGCCAATGCAAGCCTGGTTCGATCAGCTTGAATAGATTTTCATTTGTACAAAGGAAGAGGGAAAATAATTTGCATCTTCCTTTGCCGATCCATATGTAGCTAATCATGATCTAGTCTCCCATCTGCAATTCTTTGAGCTACGGATGTAAAAGAAAACATGAAATAGAAGAATTTTGTGCCCCCTGGACAAATTAAATCAATTCCCCTATCATGCACTAGTGCTAAGGCACTGCCATCTAGTGTGGGAAATCAATATAACAAAGAGAGAGAAAAAAAAAAAAGAAAATAAAAGATAAAGAGTATTTTCAACATGGCAGATGAAATTTCATCAGCTTCCATCAAACGTCTTGAACACCTACACATCATATTCATAACACCAGTCATTCTACTTTATGAAAACACACATAAGCCCTCTCTTTTACAGAAAACTCCCTGACTTGATAGACTGCAATGGCTTCCATTAGACTGTACTGTGTCACATCAGACAGGCTCAGCAGAGCCCTTTGTCCCAGTAGCCTCATTTGGAGCAACTCCGTGGAACTAAAAATAAAATTCTACAGTATTTAATGGCAGGAATCTCTTGGTAGAAAAGAACTTTTTCTTAATTACCACATATTTTATTGCAAATTTACAATTTCAAGACTTTATTCTAATTCACATTATATGGAAAGAACTGCAACAGACAGTCTGCAGGACCAGAAAATCAGGAACTTTTGAGTTTTGCCTCTACATCTGTACTAGATGAAGATTTTCTCTTGACTTCCAAGAACATTCCTGCCCATCAGCCCCAGGTTTCCATTGTTTTGTGTCCTCTGCAATTGTGTCCTCTGCAATTACCTACAATTGTTCAATGAACATGCAAAGGATCTGACCTGTTTCCTTTGGACGAACTTTGTACAGATGAAGTTAAGTACACAGGACATGAGCCAGTGGAGCACAGGTATAATTTTACAAAACTTGCAGAGCTGACATTAAGATCAATGAGTATAAACACCTTTATAATACTAATTATTTCTACAATGTGTTGTAATCTCTTTACTACCACTATGCTAATCAAGACTTTTAAGTACTCAGTAACACTGTAGTCTACTTCTTTCCAGAACTGTAGCAAGATAGTGTTATATACTATTTGGCTGGTGCAGATATTCCTTATCATCCCTATCACAACAAAACTCTGTTTAGAATACAAGCTGTATCAATGACTCTGAAAGTCCACATACCAAAATTCTGTATCCTGATAAAAACATGGTCATTTTTGTCTCCAATAATTCTGGAGAAACACTGCGAATCCAGAGAACAAGACAGTTAAGAAAAAATAGCTTTATGTGACAGTGAGAGTACTTTCCTATCCAATAAGGATTGGAACATCACAATCTTAAAAGAGAAATATGTAAAGGGAAAATCGTATTTAAAACAGAACTGAGAAATAAGACTATACAAAAAGAAGAGTTACTTTAGTATAATCTTCTACACTTGATAACATAATTCTTATGTATTTGATGTAGGATTTAGCACTACATAAAATGATTACTAAATCAATATTTATATTTTGGTAACTGCATATACCCTGGATCTTTACATATACATATTAAATCACTGAACTGAATGCAAAGACTTCAAGAAGCTTTGAACCAAGATGAAACAAACAGTTCTTAGTTTGTGCAAAATAATTTAGGAATTATTTTGTATTTCAAGTCTTACTGTAAAATAAACAATTTCAACATTCTAAACATTCTAATAATTGCCACGGATCACTGAAGTATTTGTTTAACTTTTAAAAAATGTACAAAATAATGACAATTATATATGATATGCCAATACCTTTCTGAATTATATTGGTACAAACATCTATTTCATGGATGTTGTAAAAAAAAAAAATGAAGTATCTTGCTAAGTATTCAAAGCCTGTCAACAGCATTATAAGGAAAACTACTTTTCGTAAAGAACTTTATTTATGTGCCTCCCAAGCCACCATAATATGACTCAGTTACAATATTGAGCCAGGATATCACAATCTGGCTAATGGCTTTTCTTTAAATATTTAGGTTGTTAAATATAGATAGATAAATATACATACATTAGATATGATGCATAGATTTCAGATTATGACGTATTAGATTTAAGAAATATTTGGGAATACCGTGTTGCTAAATTACTAATGTAGTTCCAATGGTAGTCTACAAGTAAGGGTGGAAAGAGGGCACTGAAAAGATAGTGAAAACACAGCACAGTAGATACTAGGCTCCTGATTCACGTGATCATATGTGTATTTCAGGTTTCAACTTTAAAAATATAAAGCAATTATCTGGCCCTCAAGCTTGTGAAGAAAAGCTTGTAGCTCATGACATAGACATAAGCAGAGTTACGAGACCAATTAATGTCTGGAGAAGAGCCTGAAAGAAGTCCTAAAATGATGAACGCACCCATGCAAATCACTGAGGAGCTAAACTCCACAATCCACTGCTTCTAGGTCACCACACCAGCTTAGGAGGAGGAGAAGGGATGTGCTGAAACTCTGTGGCTGCTGTTCCTCAGAATCCCTTCCTCCCGTCTCTAGGGAACCCCTCTCAACCACTATCCTAGAAGCAAAATACAGCCAAGCCACACAGTTTTGAATACACTGTCACATAAGTTCTGTATCGTATTTAATGTGGACATAAAGGGACAGACAAGTTAACCAAGACATCCAAATCTTCTCCAAGTGTACGTAGCTGAGCTCATAACAAGGGCATCAGTACCAATCTGCCTGATCCATCCATCACCATGAATGCCAGTGGAAATCTCCTGCCAGTGCCCTGCCCAGGAGAATGACTTTATAGAAGAAAACTTATTACTGGGCATAACTGACATAATTTCATTGACAACAAAAATGTTTTGACATTCTACAACTGACATAATACCTGTCTCAAGATCTTTTTATTACACTGCTTCTCTACGACTATATATGTATATTTATCTATTAGGTGTCAATCAATGCAAGCAATACTTCTGTTTTAGTTTGTTGTCATAAGAGAATTTTTAACAGTAAAGAGAGTCTCCAGACACCCCACTTCAGCAATCTTTCCAGTAATGTGGGAAAAGCAAGAGGAACACTCAACATTTTTTCTATAATCCTAGTTACTAAGAACCTTATGTTCTATTCTTACATTAAAATTTCAAGAATAAAAAAAAAAAACAAATTATTTAAATATCCTAATAATTAACTATTTTGCTATTATGTTATGCATTCATGCAGCAATGAATTACTAAAAAGTAATTCAGCTTTGTTCGTGTTTACTTTATAGGGGTTTTTTTAAGTTTTCCAGGCTACCAAAAAAATTCTGTTCAGCATTTTTGTAGTTGTTACGTAAACTGATTCAAGCTATGCTGGGGGGGAAAATACAGAGCCTGAAAAGCTCCAGCAAAAAAATATGTCGCATTAAGGAAACTCAATGCTGATGAAAAATATCAAAATGGGGAAAAACCCAAAGAAATCCAAGGCGGTCTGACACCTTTGTGTCAGAACAGAATCTATTTAAAACTATCCTTTAGATAGAATCTACATAAAGAACAATAAAAACGGTAAGAGGTTCAAATAATAGCGATTTGCTAAATTTTTTATATTTCTTTCTTCAGGCAATATGTGATCAACAACCACAGTGATACCCAAAATTAATTTTGAACATTTTTTCAGATACTTTCTTATCTGGGGCCTGTTTAACATTCTACGGGTTTGAATTTGGGCCAGAAAGTCCTGTAAGAAACTTCCTCCTAAAGCATTTGTTTGAATTCTTACCACAAGTAGGACACACACAAAAGTAAGTAAAAAGATAACATAAAGTTAAGGCTTTGAAGCTTGTGGTTTTCAGAATAATCAGAATTTACAGCTCTCTAGCATCTACTTCATTTACCTGCAGCAGTTTACTCTTCCTTTCCTGAGAAGTGATTTCAAATAGCCAATGCCAAGTTAAATCACATCGGAGAAGAGAAGCAGAGGATAATTTAGGAGGTTTCTAGTCCAACGCGCTGTTCAAAAGCATGGTCAGCTGTGAGGTCAGACCAGGTTACCGGGGCTTGATCCAGACGAGTCTTAAAAATCTCTAAGGATGCACAACGCGCACAGCATCACTGCACAGCCTGTTCCAACACCTAACTACCTTAATGGGGGGAATGTTTTTCCTTTTATCAAGGAACTTGTAAATCTATTAAGAAGCTTGAAAGCTGAGTGTGTTATAGAGCCACCACATGTAACATTTAATAGTCTTAATTTACTGATCCACAGTCCAACAGCACATACCTTCTTGAATAGAAATTATGGCAACCCACTCTGAAGCAGCAGTAATTATCCAGTAACTTGCAATACTCTCGCTATATGACTGCTTGACAATACAGTAAATACCTTTTACCACTATTGCTTTCACTGTTGTAAACTGATTTAGTTGAGCAAATTAATGACTGAGAGCTGCTAACCACTGCTAGAAATCAAGGTGAACTTGGGTAAAATGTCAATTTCTGTATTGCTAAACCTCTAATATAACCACAGGATAAGGAAGAAGCAAAACAAGTGCAGTTTACTGCCAGTCAGAGATGATAAGAAGAACTAAATTTTCCAAACCAGCAGCTTAAACTTAAATTTGTCTGTCCCTGCTGCTTGCCCAGTACTCAAAGTACAGATGGAAATTCTCACTGAACTTGGCCACATTTTCTGAAAAAACATTCAAGATTGCAAGCATTGATTTGGAGGTCAGTTTTGCACTCATATTATTCTCAAATGTGATTCATTATATGGTTCATTAAGAAGGATAACTATTTTTGCTAGTAGCCTCACTATTGATGATAGAGGATAAGCCCAATTCCAAAAACATGTATGAAGATATTTAAAAAAACAAACAGTGTGTCCTCTGAAACTTCAGAATATTTTTACTGTTTTCAGAAAGTGCTGCTAAGCAACCCTCCAAGCTCCTTTGTACCTTTTATGCATCTTAAGTGTGACAATATAGAAAGGCCTGCATACAATCATACCATAAATATTAATTAAAAATTCAACATTTTTATGTTGTCTAAAAAGCAAATAAATTTTTTCCAATGTGTTTTCTTCCAATTTACCAACTGCTTATAACAGGTGCTTTTTTTCCCCCCACCATATTTTGCTGCCAAATGTAAAGAATATTTAGCTTAACTGTATTAAATTGAAGATTACTATTAAATTTATACCGCTTCAGCAGCATAGTGCAGAAACACAAATAGCATGCCATGCCACTGAATAAATATTAGTTAGATGCCACTGAATAAATATTAGTTAGGTGCCACTCTTGCCTTACTGGTGTCTTTGACCAAGAACCCCTTGCTTTTCCTGTATAAATATAACTCAGGGCATTATTTCTCATGTATTTTATGTCACAAAATTTCATGAAATTGTGGAAGAAGACCCCACCCCCAGGCATTGCCCTGGCATTTTGAGGCCCTGACACTGACCTGTCATTATGGCGCCTGCCCAGGGGTCCTTGGCGAACATGGCCACTGCGGCGCCAGGCCCCGAGGGGGCACCTGCAGGCTGTACTGTCCCTGGCAGACACCCTGGGGCTCCGCACACCCTGCCCGGGCCGCCATTTCACCCTCAGCAGTCCCCAAGGCCTCAGCAGGGCCTCTCTCCATCTCCCCACAGCCCTGCCCAGCCATGGGCCCCGCCATGCCAGGCCCGGCCAAAGGCACCGTGAGGCCCGCGCCTGTTTTTGGCAGGGATGAAGGATGTTTGGGCTTGCTCCTAAATCCCCATCATACCCCTCAAATCAGAAAAGCAAAAACCGTCTGCTGAAGACGTGGAAATCGTACAGGCAGCGCAGCTTTTATTCATCGCATCCACAGCAATGGGATTTAGGAAGAAAGCGCTGCCAGAAGTCAGTCACCAGGGATCTGATTAGACAGGCAGCGTTTAACCTAATCTCCTCTACCACGAGCGCATTCTTCTTCCTGTAATTAAATGTGATCACAGATGCAATTATTTAGGGGCATAATTCCACAAATTTAGACAGCAAACTACTTCAGCTGCAGGTGGAAAAGGTAAATATTGAAAGGGCAGGAATAAAAATGTGAGCCTTGTTATGACTGGAGGCTGGACTACTGGGCAGGTAAAAGTCACAGGAAGATATAAACCTAGCAGCTTACGAGGTAAAACTTCAAAAATTTCAGTAGTCCTCAAAATATCACATACTGAATAACTGAAACATTTCTGAAAAGTTTGTCCCTTCTATCCTAAAGGATTACAGGATTATTTTGAAGCCAAAGGATATCGCTATCTGCTACTCCAGATGTTTTTTGGGGGCTGGTAGCAAAAACACATAGACTTTGTCTATCTCTGTCTATAATATTTATAAACTTTATATTCATTTATTACATCCCCAGAGACAAACCTACAGTATGAAGAAATTCCATAGGAAATAGAAAATGATCGGAAATAGATGTTTGCAAGCTATGACAACACTAAAACATGTAAATATGCACAGCTTTCTGAGGGATTGCCAACAGAGAAAATGAAAGTTTACAAGTACCAGGAAAGTAAAAATTCCAAGCAGGATTGAGAATTACAGTGGTCTTAGTTATATTCCTTACGTAATTTTGGTTTACTCTTTTTAAAATGATAAGGCTTATCTACACGTACAGATGCTGACAGTTCCTACTCTGAAGAAGCAGTACTTCGAATGGGTAAATCACTTGGAAACGCAGGCGTGGGATTTGATGCCAAAATTTTGGAAGTAGGAGAGGACAGACACAACCTTACCTGAACAACAGTCCCATTCTATCTTGCATTGTAAATAGCTGAATTATTTTGGTTTGGTTTTTTTTTTCCTAAAGTCAAAAAAAACCTTGACTTTTTTTTTACTTTAGCAGTATCGATCACACTTTCATAAGGGTGTATTTTGGTATATTTAGAAGGATAGCATGAGTGATATTTATATTCCCAAACACTGGAAAGAGACAAAAATAGGTGGAAAGGCAAGAGTAGCCATGCCTCCACTTTGTTTCAGATCAGCTCAAAAGCCACAGTAGGCATTAACAACAGAAATAGTAACAGCTGAAGAGAACAACAGTGAGAAGTGACTGGCAGGTATGGTGGTTTTAATGGGTATTTGAGTAACAGACAGGGAAAAAAAGTCTGCTTTAACTAAACTGTTAGTAAGAGGTTATGAAAGGAACTGTTTTGCACAAAATTTATTTATATAATCATGTGTATATGCAATTCAGGGCCTTTTTTCCTCCTATCATTTAACAAATATCAAGAGCTTCACAGATACCTGATACATATAGGAAAAAATTCACTGATAAAAAGCCTTTGGAATGATAGTATACTTTTAATAACTTCCATGGAATACACTGACATAGTTGCAATCCTTACAAGAGCCTACAAACATCAAGGTTCAACAAAATATAAAACAATTTTACTATTAAGTTGCAGGAGACTGTTTACAACAAAATGTGACATGAATCCCTGAGCACCGACTCCTCTCTCTTTGGGAGTATTTGTTAATACTACTAAAGGGTAAAACCCAGTAAGGATGGAAGATAGAAAATAAAAATGCATCTGAAGGTTATTGTTGTTTGCTTATATAAAAAATAAAATACTTCCTTATTTCATTTCTGAATCGTATCTTTGCGCTGATGCAAAGAGAATGTTTCTGTATGTATTATGTGTAATATGATTGAGCATATGCTAAGTCCTGCAATATTTTATTTGATTAATAGAAATTAATGATGGTGTTGATTTCTCTCTCCAGTTTCTCAACCCACTCCTTGTCCCCCAGAGGGGATGTGCAGCACATCTACTTCAACACATTAGTTATTGTTGCTGCATGTACTTGCACTTGCGATTGAGCTGTTGTCTTTGGATTGAGTTATTCAAAAATATTTTTTGTAAAAAGCGTTGCAGTATTCCCTTCAAAAGGAAGCACCATTGTTTTTTATTCTATAATCCATTCTAGTTTTCTTTATTCACCAAGCGCATGTCATTGGAACAGAAAACAGGTCAGGCACATATGACTCGAGCAGCAGAAAGCAAACCTGACAGCCCGGAGGCAGTGGCGGCCACCCGGAGGCAGTGGCGGCCACCCGGAGGCAGTGGCCCCTGTCCCTGCAACTCCTTTGCTCAGAGCCCTGCCATAGCCTTCAGGGGAGCAACGAGAAAGGGAACAACTGAATTTTGACCCAGCTACTCTCAGCTGCAAAATGTTGATGAAGGAATCGTTGCACCAGCTGTAACTGAGAGCAGTCCTGATGCAAGTTATGGCCAGCCAGGCCCCATAGGGCAAAGAATGGGTAAACACGCTGCTCCCTATCTTTGAATCCTGTTTAGAGCAACTTTGGGAAAGCCAGTATCAAGATAGAAGTCATTCCGTAAAGAAGAAATAATATTTGCATAAACATTTTTAAAGCATTCTATTCATCTTGTTGCTAGAACCATGAAACTCTCATTAACATCACTGTGATATTTACATATGTGTGGTAATGTCCTGAAATTATTTAGAGATGTGATGATATAAATGGAGTGACACCTTGCAGCAAGATGCGCTCTTTAATTTAAATATGTCTTCTGTCAAAATGTAACAAACACGACAAGTTTTGTTACCACAATCTGATAAAATGCAACCGAAATTGGATGCCATTAGTTTCTACAAGTGCCATGAAAATTACAAAACATCACTGCTTACCTCCTGTCAGGATTATGTGTACTAGAAACAGTCATGACACCAAATAACCACTCCTGTAGTTTAAATGTCACTTCTATGTGAAGGACTAGCGCAAGAATACTTGCTGCTTCAGTCCCAGTGAAGGTCTGCCCTGCAGCTGTGAATGGGACTTGAGTGTGAGTTTCACACATTGTTGGTCCCTATTTATACGATTAATCCCATTTAGGTCAAAGAAAAAAAGAAAAATAATAAATTCACCGAATAATACTGAATTTATATGAGGCAAAAGCTAAATGTGCAATGGCCATTACTGGTTTAAAAATAAAAATCATACAAAACATTTAAAGAAAAGTACTTAAACTCTACTGATAATGATAATTTCATTTTAGACATAGCACTTTTTTCTCCTAACATTTGTCAATATATAAGTTTTAAGTAGAGTATAAATTACCTCTTCTCAAAAAGAACATGCAGTTTTATCAAGCTGGAGTGAATAACCTCCCCAGGAAATCCATCATGAAGCATTTGATTTGCTAAAGCAAAATGAAATTTGCCTGGTAATTTTTTTAAGGGTTTTCCAGCAGACTTTCAGTGGCTCAGTTTATAAAAGAGCCATGATTTGAGAGTGCCTGCTTTAAGAAATAAAGATCTGGTGACCAGAAATGAAATAAAATCACCCTTGGATATAAAAATAACATCTGCTCACCAGGTTAGGATGATAGCTGGTATAGTGACTCCAGCTTTTTTCAACAATTCTACCAAGTCAAATAATCACCAACCAAATAATCAGCCCGTGGTCTGGAAAAGCCCTGCAGACACGACCTGGTCAACTTAACTCTGTAACAGACTTCTTACGTGACTCTGGCAGTAAAGGAATCCAAAACTGGAGACAGAAAATCCAGAGCATGGCCGTGCTATTCACTTCTCCTGCAGCGACACCGAGGATCTGCCAAGATGCTGAGACAATGTAGGGCAATGCTACACCGGGCACCACACCGTTCTCGAGAAGCCCAGGACCCCAGATGCATGAGATGGGTGCACACCACCTTACAGGCTTTCCTTCTTTGCTCCTCTAGGTATCTGGCTCACCAAAGATCATAGAATCACAAAATTGTCTAGGTTGGAAAGGACTTTTCAGATCATCTAATCCAACCATCAACCTGACACTCACAAAAACATCACTAAACCATATCACTAAGCACTATGGCTACCCGTCTTTTAAATACCTCCAGGGATGGTAACTCAGACACTTCCCTGGGCAGCCTGTTCCAATGCTTAATAACCCTTTCAGTGTAAAAATTTTTCCTAATACCTAATCTAAACCTCCCCCGGTGCAACTCCAGGTCATTTCCTCTTGTCCTATTGCCTGTTACCTGGGAGAAGAGATGGACCCCCACCTGGCTACACCCTCCTTTCAGGTAGCTGTAGAGAGCGATAAGGTCTCCCCTCAGCCTCCTTTTCTCCAGGCTGAACACCCCCAGCTCCCTCAGCCGCTCCTCATCAGACTTGTGCTCCAGAGCCCTCACCAGCTTCGTTGCCCTTCTCTGGACCCGCTCCAGCACCTCAGTGTCCTTCTTGTAGTGAGGGGCCCAAAACTGGACACACACAGTACTCGAAGATCTCACCCTTAAACAGATAACACAGCCAAACATGACTGATTACTGCTGGTCACTTTGTTCAGGCCACACTGATGTTTAGCAGGACCAAGAAGAAAGCCCTGTCTTTCTGCCACTTGTCTCCTCACGCCTGTAGCATTTTACTTTTGACATCTGTGAGAGCTGCCTGGGCAGTTTTTCTTTTCTGGAGACCTATGTTTAAATGTGGAACTGTGGCAGAAAGACAATAACATGAGAATCAATGGACTCCCTCTTGATGCAATGTTAAGTGAATTTTTGTTGACCACACAAAGTCTCATCACATTACAGCAAATCTGGTATTTCCTGCAAAGGAGAAAACCAGCAGTGAAATACCAGCCATATCGTACTGAGAAAGCGAATATATTGCAAAACGTATTTTATTAGCAGTAATGTTTTAATTTTAAATCACGTGCCTGGAACAATAGTATAAGGAAAACTTTTGTACATATAAATTCTGCACTTGAACAGCAGATAACTAGAAGTTCATGTTGACAATAAAAAAAAAATGAAATATGATTTGCTCATCCTACTGTAGAAAAGTAAACATTTCCCTGCAACTGCTGTCATAAATCCTTGAAAATGTATGAAGTGATCTGACACCAAGAAGCAGTTTTCCTGCAAAATATTACAGATCCAGCCAAGTCAGCTTCTCCAATGCTGTCATTTTGTTCCCAAGTAATCCATAAGTACAAGTCTGGGATATTATCAAAACCAGTGTGTTTCCATTTCACGACATCAGAAATAACAGCTGCTTATTGTTTATCTAGTATTGATCCTGGTATATAATATCCAGGGTAGTTGATTTTCTCAGTTAATCTGTAATTTTACTTTTAAAATACTACACAACAGTTACAATCCTCAGCTCCAAATATTAAAATGGCTCTACAGTACTTAAAAACATAATTTCATTGTAATAAGAGCAGGAATTGGAAAAAATGATTAAAATCTGATCACAAATCATTGTATTGAGTTTTGTGTATTTCTGTTGAAGCACAAGAAAAAAATCAAGAGGTTCCTGGCACAGTTTTACGCTGCAGCAGTGTCTTTACACCAGATGTAGAGGAACGCAGCTTGTTTTCATTATTTACTTATTAAAAAGCCAAATTTGTTCAAACTTCTTTTTAATCTCACATTTTAAGATCATTCTTAAATAGAGTCTCCTGGTTGAAATGATGACTAAAATCAGAGTACCAGTTTCAGCAGTCTAGATTATCACACCTTACATCAACTGGTGGCATAAGAAAGATATTCTCATATTAGTAATTTATGACAGTACACTTTGATTCATCCCTTTACATTCAGGGACATGTATTTTGGAAGAATGACAAGATAAAGAGTAGTCTATTATTTATTTATTTTTAAACGGCATTAGAGTTGAGCTGGAATCATAAAGCAGAATATCCTGAAGTTTTACATCAGTTTTCCAAAGTCACAGGACCACCTACAGAATCTCTCCTTAAAGGGCTTTGCTCAGTTGTCCTACCAGAAACAACGTTCCCAGATCCTGATACCGTCAGAAACCCGCAGCTTTTCTACATCGTGCTTGGGATACCAATTTAATCCTTCATGTCTGCCTGTACCACCAAAAATGTGTGCTCTAATCTTTGAGGCTCTGGTTCAGGCTCAAAGTAAGTTGCCCAACTTCACCTTAACATCCCACAGAGAGGCAATACCCTTGGTTTACTTTTGTCTTGGTCTCCTCAGCCTAGCACATTTCAGATATGTTTGTGCCATATAAAATAGCACAGACACACTCCACATAGCAAAAACTCCACCAAATAAGCAGTGATGGATGGAGAGCAGCTTGGCGTGGTCACAGAAACCACCTGCAGGATGGCTCTCGTACCACTCTGCCCTCAGAAGAGCAGCTTAGGGTTATCTGCCGCCCCACCATCCCCTTGCTCTCCCAGTGGGATGCTGAGCTGCATGTGGCATTCACAGAGCAACTAACACCTTTAAGTATTTTACACACAGTTTTGTTCCCCATGTTTCAAGTGCCACCTTCTGTTTTCTTCTCCTTTTCATTACAAAGACAGAGACAACGTTGGTTGGGTTTTGTTATTGTGGGTGGGGTTTGGGGGGGGGGGGGGTTGGGGGTGGGTGTTTTGGTTTGAGTTTTGTTTTGTTTGGGTTTTGAGAGGGTTTGAGGGTTTTTTTCAAAATACCATACTGTTTCCTAAAAGTTTATTGCTTCCGACTGCTTATTCCCCACTGACTACAAAATTATTATCACTTGTTTATGACGATTTCCACAGCAACCAATATAATCTCAGAGTGCTGTGACTTCAAGTGGAAAATAAGCACCGTAAATTCATGCAAATGTCACCTGCTACAAACAGAGGCAAGACACAAAGAAACAGAAATTGTCGCATTTGAAACACTGGTGTCAAAATAGAATATATGTCAAAGTTTTTTCATAAAATATTACTGCATTCTTCTTACAATAAACACATCAGTTCAGCACAGAAAGCTTCCAGCTGAGCACCATGCTCTCAACATCCACAAGTCAGATTGCGTAGCAGATGTTAAATGTAAAATCCATTAAGACCAATTAGATTCTACAGAAGAAAAAAAAATAGTAATAGCGCACACAGGCAATCCTGCATTACACAACAGTACTGAGAGATACAGTGAACCACAAAAAAGACGAAAGCTTAAAAATGTAAATCGCAGCCTTTCCTCGCAAAGAGACCAGCTAACAGGAGGTATGTTAGGCTGCCTGCAGCCCCGTGAAGCAAGGCCTCCTGGCTTCTGAGCTCCTGTCTCCAGCTAGAAGCAACTTTTGTGAAGGCCATCACCTATCACGCACCAGCAGGTAATTAATCAGGGGTCCTCTACGGCAGCTTGAAACTAAGCAGGAAAAGAGTTTGAGCCTTTTTCCCAAACTGCATATGAATTTCACGTCACGTTAGCTGACACAAGTCATCCTCATGTGTGCTAAGGTGAGAGCTTCAATAGCACGGAGCCAAGTTATCAGGGGCAGGGGGGGATAAAAGGGAGAAATCCGTGGTACACTCTGATAGAGCCTTTTCACTACCACATAAAAATTTACTCCTTTCACCGACCATTAAGAAATGGGATTTGCAATGGACACGTGGAACAGATCCATGAGCACTTTTCAGGACTAAGCCACCAATGCAAGGTGAAAGTTAAATTCTGGCCGTGTAGTAACTGTGTAGACAAATGAAGCTGTCATTGCATACATGATAGCTTGCACACCACTGGGGGCACAGAACCTCATGTTTTTCATAGGAATTATGCATACTAAGGAGGAAAGTCTGTCTCTGTACTTGTCAGGACATGTCGCCAAAGGCTGAAGCATTATTTCCCAGTAAGCAGTTTCAAACAACCTCCGGTTCTTCTATCAGAGTTAAGTCTGCAACAACTAACGCACCCCTAGATATTAAGCAATTCATAAATTAATTAAGTATATATGTAGTATCCAAGGTGAATTTTATTTGCCGGAACCTTTAAGAATATGAACTCATTTCCATTTTTTTTAAAAAGTGACAGATGGTCATTTCACCTCAAAATACCTACTGAAGTTTGAGGCATACTAGAAACAGGCCTGAAATCTGTTCCACAAACCATAGATTAAACCTTTGGCCTTCAAACATTCCTTAGTAGCTCTCAATGAGAAACTCATTCAACTACTCATGACCTAAGGAAATGATGAACGGAATGTGTATATCCTCACATATTTTTTCCAATCACATTGCTATTTACCATTACTAGGAAACAGATTTGTCCACAAGTCCTCAGGAGAAATGGTGAAAGAGAAGTTTGTGTGGCTGCTACAGAATTACAGACCAACAACTAATACAGGGGCTGGTTGCAGATGCTCATGCTGCAAATAACAAATGCAAATGCAGCTAGGGCTTTTTCCAGTGGAACATAAAACTAAGATTTCTTCTCCGCTAGCACCAAATTAAGTCTCAGGTGCTGGCCAAAACCAGAATAGGCTCCCCAAAGTTTTTTGTCTTGATATTTTTGCCTGTAAGGAAGGCACGGTCCAGGGTTGGACATTCTCCATGAGAGCTCTTGAAATCAGCAACCTCCTAACCAAACCAGCCTCCTTTCTGGGGTTCATGGGGATGTGTGGCAAGGAATAAACTGAAAAGTGAGTGCTCTTTCTCTTTGTGTATTAAGCTCTGTTTGTGAGTGAGGAAGGAATATGGTCCTGGCTAATGCTGTTGGAGAACCTACAGCCAGTAACCCTGACCACTCTTCCCACCCCTGGTGCAGGGCACTAAGGCTCCCAAGGTTTCCTCTCCCTTCGATGGCTTCTTGTGCAGCAGTCCAGCAAAGCAACGTCAAGCACCCAATCCATCCAGGGCATTTAACAATAATAGTAATAAAGTACTGTTTCATCAATGGTCTCCACCAACTGGACATTTAGTCAGTTTCAAAAAACAAAACAAGCAAAAAAAAAAAAAAACCACCAAAAAACCCTAAAGCATTGTGTTTTGCTTGTGTCTCTTCCCATTTTAGTGATTTTTAAGTTTTGTCTCCGTGTTGCTATGTTTCAGAAAAATCTACCTGACTAATCGTACAGAAATTTACAAAATTGTTAAACAAAAAGGTTGCTAAAAGCATAACAAGCAACCAAAATTCAAATGTGCTCATCTTTTCAACCTACTTTTATCTCAGCCATTTTTTTCCACCCAGAAGTAAAAAAAAGAACCCAAACACGCCCAAAAACATTAGGCAACAACATAAATTTTCAGTTAAGTGTATCAATTTAAGTAATTAACTGTTCTACTTTTCACAACATCGTAAGCTGGAAGACTAAAGATCAAAACAAAAATCATGATGTACAACATCCACTTCATCCCTGGCATTATTGCACGTAAATCAGTGGTATTACACCAGGGATTAATTTGGAACACTGATCTGAATTAGAGCACTGTTCTATACAGCAACCTCATCATAACACACACATAAAAAAATAACCCAAAACATTATGAGCATCACAAATGCACACAGATAGTTATGCACCTACAAATCTATTTCTGAGCAAAGAGAACAGACTATTTCATAGTCTTGATAATAACAATTAGGAATTTCTACTCATTAGAAAATCAGCACGTCCATTTTTCTCACAAAGGAGATTTAATAATCATGTAAAATACTTGATAAAAGTCCACCCAGAAGAACGTAAAGCTCCTGTACAGCTCAGGTTTTACATTTCCTAATGATGTATGACCAGCGATAGGTTATACCATGAATCTTCAAAAACTGCTCTAATATAGTTTTGGAGATTGATTTGAAGTACTTAAGCCTGCTCAGCAAAGGGTGCTCACTACCTATATAATATACAGCAGTGTAAACTATTTAATGAATTTCTCCTCCGAGTAGAAGACCTTTCACATTTCCCTCCCCTATTAAAAACTGTGCCTAGGTCCACTTTCGCACGCACGACAGGTTGCTTCTGTTTAGCTGCCCAACTGGTGAAGTTAGTTAGAAGCTGCATCTCCCACCTCACCCCCGAGGCAGATGCTCTACCAAAGCATCCTCCTGCCTTCAGGAAGACCAGGCAGAAGAAGAAAGAAGCGAACGGAGAACACCTCTCTCTCTCACAGGCTTCCTCGACTCTCCAACACATCTGTAATGGTTAAGGCTGCCTCTGCCTTTCGAAGGCAAATCTCCACCAGGGGCTGGTGTTCTCCATCCAGCTGCGGTTTGATTACCCGGCACCGCTGCCCAGCCAGTGCCCTACATAGCACTGCATACTCGTCCAGATTGAAACTCATTCATCATCGCTCGATTTCCCTATTTGCGAGTGACGTGAAACCGTTAAGGCTACCCACAGCCAACTAGCGAAGTTGCTTGGGAGCTACGGAGCGGTTTATTTTCTTTTTTTTTTTTCTCTCCTTTTTTTTTTTTTTTCTTTTCCCACCTCGGAGCCAGACTCTTTCTTGCTCCTCGGGAAGTTGGCTGTGCCCCCGCCGGCCCTTTTCCTCCCGGGGACGATGCCCAGGCGCAGTGCACTTGGCAAGGAAAAGCCGCCATGAAATATTAAATACCTGCTCTGCTCGGGGCTCCGCCGTCCCCAGCCCCGCACCGCGGCTCCGCAACCCTCCGCGGCGGAGACAGCCCCCCCCCACCCTCCGCCACCGCAGCCCCCCGGTCCCCAGGGGAGACCCCGACACGGGGCAGGCGCTGCGGGGACGGGGGGGGGCGGGCAGCTGGTTCCCCCCCCTGAACACTCGGCACCAAAAGGCGGGGGGGGCTGGTCCTCCCCCCGTCATACTCGGCACCAAGAGGTGGGGGGGGGAAGGCTGGTTCTCCCCCCAAACACACTCGGCACCAAAAGGTGGAGGGCAGCCCCCGATTGCTGCAAGGAGTGGGGGGAGCCGCTCCGGACGGGACATTCGGCAGCCCTATCGTGTGTCTCCCCCCACTCCCCCCCCCCAAATATAATCTGAACTGTGGCGGTGACCGCCCCGAAGGAGGGGGTAAAGGGGGCAGCCCCCAGTTTCTCTCCAGCTACATGTTGCTTTGGGACAGCGAGGGTGGGAGTGCAGGGGGGTGCAGATGTATTTCTAACTGCACACCGCCATGCACCCCCCCGGGGATGGGGACGCGGGGTTGGGGTGTGTGGCAGCACTTACTGAAGAAGATGTACTCGGTGTAGCTGCTCCAGATCTTGTCGTCCCTGTACTGGTTGATGAAGGCGGCGGTGCCGGTGGAGTTGCAAGCCACCATGTGGAAGCCCGCCTCGGAGAGCCGGTCGAAGGCTTGCTCCAGGTAGGTGAACTTGAGGTAGAAGCGGGAGGTGTACTTCTCGGGGGGGCGGTCGGGGTCGCGGCTCTCGTTGAGCGTCTCCCCGAAGACCTCCTTGGCCAGGGCGATCCTGCCGCACACCATGATGCGGGCGACGCGGCGGAACTTGGCGTCCGCTTGGTTGTCCCGCACCGTGGTGTAGGAGCCGCGGTAGCCCACGGTGAGGAAGCCCGAGCGCTTGTCCAGCGCCGCCCGCTGCAGCCGGTCGCTGCTGCCCTGCGAGTTGCTGTCCTCCAGGTCGCTCTGGCAGCCCTCGTCGTTGAGCGAGCTCTGCTTGGTGACCTTGGGCGACAGCAGCTTCACCAGGTCGCCCAGCTGGAAGTACTCGGCCTCCCGCAGGAGCCGCTCCTTCTCGGGGAAGTGCTCGGGCAGCGCCAGCTGCTTGTCCCGCAGGTAATCCAGCACGTACCTGAAGAGGAAGCCGTCGCGGTCGATGAAGAAGCGCGCCCGGCTGTCCCTGGGCAGCTGGCGGGTCGCCGCCGGGCCACCCCGGCATGGGGAGAACATGGTGGCCAGCGTGCTGTCCGGGACGCTGAGCAGGGTGGAGTGCCTCGTCACGTACACCTGGCCCCCCACGTTCAGCTCCACCACTTCGGGGAACGGCGAGCCCGACGGCCCCGACACCATGTCGCTGATGGGCAGGATGCTGCCGCCCGCCTCCTTCAAAGCCATGGCTGCGAGCGGGCGGCCGCGAAGGAGGGTCTCCCTCCTAAAAAAGCCGGCCTCCCTCCCTCCCTCCCCTCCACCCACCCCACCCTTCCTCCTCCTCCTCCTCCTCCTCCTCCTCCTTCTCCTCCTCCTCCTTCCCCTCCTTCCCCCGCCGCGCCCGGAAGCGCCTGGACGGAGCCGCCGCTCCCGCCGCCCTCCGGCACGGCCCCGCCGCGCACCCCCCGCTGCCCCGGCGGCAGGACGGGACAGGACGGGACGGGACCGGACGGGACGGGCTGGGCTGCCCTGCCCCGATCGACCCCACTCGACCCGCCCCGAGCGCTGCCCCCGGCCGCGGCGGCGGGGGGCGAGGGGGCCCGCAGCCGCGCTGGCCTCAAAGCCCAGCGCTCGCCGGAGCCGGCGGCCACTTGGCAAAGCGCTGCCAGGCTCGGCCCAGGCAAGAGCCAAGCCCCTGCCCCGGCTCCTCCCCTAGCCTCGGCTGGGTGGCTTTTGGGGATTTTTTTTTTTTTTTTCCACCTTTAAAAACCTCCCAAATCTGCTTCTGCCTCCCTCACAGTGTCGCGCCAGTCGGCACTCGCAGAGTGCCAGAATGATGCTCGCCCGTCCGAAAGTAGCATCCTGCAGGATGTCTGCGACAGCATTTTTTACCATCTTCCCTAATACCAGCATGCTTTTACTATGAGGGAAGGGGGCGGATTTGATTGAGGGCACAAAAGGAACCGGTGTTCATCTGTGCAGGTGGTACAAATCTAATAGACCCTGGTGGGACACAAATGCTGTGCTTGATGTCCTGCTGCTTCGCTGGGGCACGGCACGCTGGGATCTTGATTTTCAGAGAAGCTTAACGGGCTCTCCAGCTTGACAGTGGAACTGGGGTGATTCAGAGCAGAAAAGAAAGTCATCTGTCATAAGGATCCAGATACCAGACACAGATTTTGATTTGTAACACGTTAGCATCTGGATTCTTGGCCGTGAAGCAACTAAATTTGCACTCTATTTAAGCAGTAGATTTTAAAATTTTTATTTATTTGTTTTTAGCCGGAGCCACAAGTCACCTGCATCCAGATTTCTGATGCATGTACTTTCAGGCTGTGCTGCTGGAATGTGTTAGAGCACAGACTTGTGCCCATGTGTTGGACTGGAGATGTACAATTGCTCTTGCCAGTAGAAACTGAGGCCTAAACCTGGCTGTGTTTCTCTGACTACCAGTGCCAGATCTAAGCGTGACTCTGTTGTGCTGGGTGGTTTGTGCATGGGAACGCTTTAGCTTTGGTTTTTATGACCCCTTAAAATTTAAGGTTTAAACCCTTAATCAGTTCACAGGCAGATACGGCTGCAGTCTGTTACCTCCTCATTAGTGCGCAGCGATCACGAGGACCAGTCATCCAAAGCTTCATCACGTTCTTTAAACTGCTGGTGTAGACTTCTCACTTTCAAAGCGGTAACATAGATGTCTCTACAGCACTTCATCCCACCTCTCTGAGACATCTCTTTCAAGGTGGGATGAATTAGTCTATGCCGCTACCTTCCTCCCTCCATTTGCTATAGGCAAACCCTAAATCGATGTTTACAGAGAACTCCTAGCTTTTATGTGGCTCGCTCACTGGGTGACAAATGTTGGAAAGACTGAGCAAAGACTCCTGGAAAACCAGAGAGGTTGTGCTTCAAACATAAGAATTACAGGGGAGTGAAAGGGCTTGTAACAGAGAACAAACAGTGCATGAAAGATTTCTGCAATGCCTCTTCTTCACCACTTATCGAAACTGATGAATAGTTTTGAAAATGAGGATGACTGCTAGAAACTAAGCAATATTCTCTCTCTTTCCTTGGTTATTTTGTTTGAAATGCTTTTAAAGGTCAGAAAACTCATTCAAACTGCTGGGCACCAAGAAAGCAGGGCATCATTGTTTATTGACCATTTTGTCATATATTTCTTTAGGCTCAAACCCTTAAGGCACGAGAGGAGACAGTATTCATTGTCTTGTTCTTGCATGCAGGGGATATCGTTTCTCCTGAGGATTCAGCTGAAATATTTCTGCTGATTTCTAAGAGGACAGGTTTCACATTCACCTTCTTCTTTGTAATATGGGGTACAAGTTTGCCCATGTCTAAGACAACTCGTGCCAGAGAACTGCATGGCTGTGACACTGCCACATCGCAGCGATGAGCAGCACTGAACTACTGCCATACCCAGTGCGGTGGCATTAGCAAGGGGACAATGGCACTTCTTTTTCATCTCCAGAAGCCCACAGCCGCAGCAGAACTGTATCTTCAACCTTCTCTCTAGTGACTTGTGTTTGTAAGGATATGTAATCTAAGGATACGTAGCTTCACAAATGTTAGAGTGAGATCATTTACCACCATTGGCAGGTTGCATAGAAGTCATGCATAAAATAAATGTTAACGTATTACTCAGGAAAAGAAGAAATTTATTCTCAGGATTATGGGGGAAAGAAGGGGAGAATCAGTGCTTCATTCTTTCTAGGCTCAACAGCCATTGCCTGAAATGAAAATTAAAAAATTAAATTAAGAAATCCTTATACCAAATGCTTGCAGGCACTTCTCTATTAAGCTCCTGTACGCTATTATTTGATTAGCTCATGGTTTCCTCTGTGAATAAGTATACGCTAGGCCAAAAATGCCTTTGTTCGAGTTGATGAAAAAAGCTCATATAAGCTCCAAAAATAATTTTTCATGAGAACAGCCAGAGAGAACATATTTGTGCTCTGTGGGGTAAGAAGCATCTTCTGACACGCTTACATGATGCGTAGCACGACAGCATCCTCGTCCTCCTGTGCCATTTGAGTGCAGTCTAAGGCCAGTACGATGGAAACATGTGAGTCTGCAAGCACATAAGTAAATATCCTTAAGCTTCAGATGTGTGAGGGTTTCTGATGCTTGAAGCAGAGAAAAATAATTGCAGGTGAATATCTGCCATCATCTGTTTGCTTATCTGTGGGAGTGTTTTGAGATAGGGCTGAAGACTTGATGTAAGGGAGAATTTCTCTTAGCGATCCCCTTAGGTAGGCACACTGGTGCAAGCAGCAGCCAACACCACCACCCCTTCGGAAAGCAGCCTGGAGGGGCACAGCCAGGACACGTTCCTCAGCAAAAAAAACCTTCATTTCACTGTAGTCCTTCCTGCCCCGGAGTCAGTCAGTGTGCTGGTCTGAGCAAGCTACATGATAAATCTAGATTTATCTGAAAAGATCATGCTGAGAGAGGGGGAAACGACAGAAAGGAGGGTCAGGAAGATCATCCAGACCACATCATGTAGATTAACCGGGTCATCCCTATGAAAAATTCATGTAGATAAAAGTACGCGTTTACTGCTGCTCCGACTGTCCAGTTCTGAAGTGGAAATTATGATACCAGGAATTAATACATTTACTTGGCTTATTGCTCAGTCAGGTTTTGAACTGATATACCTGGCAAAAGGCAACTTTTTTACATTTTAAAAATGTTTCAGTAATCTCTTGTGAAATTGTACTTGGTAAAAAACTGTTAAATAAAACATTTAGGGTTTCTGAGAAGGAGAGGTTGGAAGTAAGAGTTTCCTTCCCAAGAAACTTGTCTTAAAAATGTTCACTGATGCAATCCAAGGTGATTCCTGCCATTACAGTCTTATTTTTTAATGTCATTGGATAACATGAAATGAAGGATACGTAACCACTTTTCAAATGAAATTGTAAAGTACATCTTATTTCTCTACTGAAAAAGAACAACAAAGCAGAGAATAATGTGTAGGAGAAGAACAAACACTGGAACTGGACACTTAATTGGAGGTTCTTTGAGAGAGGATGATGAAAGCCCTGTAATCACCACAAGTGAATGAATTAGGTGAACTTTTTCAGTAAGGAGATTTTTCTGGCAGACTCCCAGTGAAGTCAAAGGGAACTGTTCCTCTGCCCTGAATCGCAGGATCAGGCAGGAATAGTTCATCATGCAGAAAAAGTTCCAGATGATTACTATGAGCAGGTCTGCAATAATTACAGAAATCACCTAATAAGCATTTAAGATGATTATGTTGTCTTTCAAAAAGTCATCAGCCCAAAAAATGACATTAAAACTGTAGACAAGAGTGTGACAAACTGCCAGCAGAACCGTATTTCTAACACTGCTGTACGCTGGCTCAGTAAGCCCTGAAAGTCTTGGCCACTTTTATGATTCTCTCTTCCTTTCAGTTATAATTTCTGTCATTTTCCCAGTTATTAATATTTTCTTGTTAAGAATCCTTAGATCTTACTTGTTCCTTTACATCTTACTCTCTGCTGGCTACAAAGCATCATCCCAAAGGAAATGGCTTTTCTAAAGACTCTGAGCTTGTCAATTTTCCATCCACCTGACAGTTGTCATTTCGATATATATATACAACGTTTGCTACTTACTAACTCTTCTCCATTCTGCATTTTCCTCCTAGACGCAAATTAATCTTCTAGACCTTGAAGATATTTATATGTAACATTGCATTATTCCAAAATGATTGGAACTCTGTCCTACAATAATTTAGAAATGTTTTTATTTGTGTAATTAATTCTCAGAGTTAAATGGAAGTAAAGTCGGTGCTGTGGGAATTCAGACGTTCAGGACCGAAACAACATTGCATACATTTAGATTAGTGTTACAGATTATTTAGTTGCACTGGTGGGGCTGAAATCAGAAGAAACTGGTCTGCACGCTTGATTCTGACAATGTGGGAACTTTCTTCTTCACAGTCCATCATAACTCATTGCTCTAAGTTGCATTTTGAAACATAGCTAGTAGTTATTGAGGTTTCAAAGATTATGCATTCTCAGGGGGAAAAAAAGGTTTGGCGAGAAGGTTTTGTCAGTCAGGTTAATCAAGAAAGAATTTAGCAAGCTTTTATTCTCAAGGACTGGAAGTTTGAGTCACTAATAGCTAATGTATCTGTTTTCTGACAGTGTTTACGGAGGTTACCACCGTGAAGTCAGCTCCCTCATTCTGTAGCTGAAGTAATTTCTTTGAATTATTCACGGCAGCAGCTGCCTTAGCTTTACCTGACGAGCTCTTTGGATCCAGAGTCATTTGTGAAAGTTAAAATAAAGCCAGTTCTTTCACACTGTAGCTGTTTGGAGTATTCCCTACACTATGCTACATCACCAAAGGAAAAAAAAAACAAAACAAAACAAAAGAAAGAACAGCCCCAGGAATTACAAGCCAGTCTAGCTTCATTAAAATATTTGAATTATATTATTTTATTCAAATGTACATGAGAATAATTTGGTATTTTGTGTTATTAGATTTGTTCAATGAAGAATGCACAATTTCTTTTTCATCATTAGGGTCAGCACTCACAATTAGTATTCCCAAAGTACTTAGGCTCATGGTTCCTTTTCAGAGCAGAAATGTGTCTTCTATGTGAATTTACACTAACTTAAACCTAACTAAATTCTAACTTCAGTGTATCAAACTCTACATTTAGCATCTTATGCATATAAACACCCCCATAGCAAGAATCTGTTAGCTTACTGCTAATTAGGCCTAATAGCCTGAACAGTTATGCAAGTGTATCCTGCGTATGACAATGACATTTTTCTCACTTTTCTCAGTGTAGGCTGTATTTAGCATTTGAATGTACTATTTTTTCCTTCTTCATTCATCTATCTTTTTGAAAAACATCTTTTAAATGTTGATCAATGTGAAGTGATCTCCATAGAAGTACTGCGTATTGATGTTCCGCTCAGCTGCTCATTTCTTTCTTATTCTCAAGCAGCAATTTCCCAGAGCCTGCTGAAATGAACAGCTCGACGGAACAAACTTATATATCTGGTTTGTATTATTTCGTTACAGTGAAGTTAGGTTATATTTCATGAACACCTGGATCCTGAATATTAAAGCATATTAATATGGTCACTTGCTATAGCAACATATTTTATGTAATTATGTACCTTTTTGTTTTCGTCGGAACAGGGAATCTCATATAATCTCTTGCCTCCACTTCTTTATGAACCTAAGTTGAATCAAATCCAGAATCATCAGGTGCCGCTAGCACATCCGTGCAGTGGTACACACTTGTGCTGGAGCAGCTACGGTCTCACTGGAACTGTTTCATCAATAAAGATTTTGATTTTCCTGTTTGTCATGGACTCTACGTAATCACAGCTCCCTTTGGCTTCAGCGTGTGTTTGTGGTATTCCGGAGTTCTGATAAGTAGGCACTTAATGGCTGAGTGGGTATATATCTGCAGTCCAGCACACAGAAATTAATGCAGCAGTGTTTATTTCAGGAGCTCCCTGCACTGGTACAAATTATGGCACCACTAAACTCAGTATAGATTTTTCCTGTTTGCTGTAGGTTATCTGATATTGGAATGGACGATCATAATGATATTTTCCTTCTTCATTAAGGGAGAAAATCTCAAAGAAAATATAATGCACAATATTTTTCTAGTATAACATCGTGCTTGAGTCTTCAAATGCACAAACCCAGGAAATGTCACGTTTCTCGCCCTATTGTGCGTCAACATTTTTGTTGGCTAAGTGAAAAAGGAAGAGGAGACGTCGGGCATGGCTCTGAATCTGCAGAACGCTTGAGGCCAGATCTGTAATAGGATATACAAGAACCTATCCTGATTCACTGAAATTAATGTGAGTGAAGTGCCTAAACGGGAGGTAAGTGCTTCAATACGATTTTGGCACTGGACATACAAACACTTGTGCCATCTTTGGAGAGCCCCGTTGGCTATGATGAGAGTACTGATCAATGTAAAAGTATTCACATGCAATGCAGAGGTTATACTAAGTCCTTGCTTCTGTGACAGTTATATTATGTTTCATTAGTACAAAACAATATTTATATAGAGCATTAAATAATGATTTATAATGCTTTAGAGTTTACTGTGCACTCATTTCATTCTGCAAGAGACATAGCATAGCAAACTATGACTATTTGTCTGTAACTTCCATATATATTTTCTTCTTTCTTTGTGTACTTGATATATTCTTTGTGATGTTCCACTGAAGGACCAAATCAGAATACAAAGATAGAATTTCTTCGTCATGCGGGGGGCTGCCTTCACAAAAGAAAGCTGCAGAAGGCATTCTAATGATAAATTAATGATAACTTTAAAAGAAAAGTTATGAAAGCGACAAGGCTCCAAAGAATGGCACAGTAAATTAACACATGTGAATGCAAAAGTCAGTATTAAGTACAAATAACAATGTGCATTTGATTTTGCAGCCAACCAAACTGTTGACACTATCAAAATAGTATTCATAAAAGCCATAAAGGAAAAAGAATAAAGCAAAATTTGTAGTGGTGGACTGCCCAAAAGGATTTACAGATGCTGCCTCCCATGCCTGAGAAGACAATATAAAAAAAAATGTCAGGATTTTCACAGCTGTTAGGGAAAATAGACAGACACGTGAACACAGAACACCATAAAAGGCACATTTAAGCCGAAACATTGTACCATGGTTTTTTCCCTACTGTCATGTTGACAGTTTATAACTGTTCTCTGTTGTGATTAACAGTCTGGTTTGGTTTTTTTTTGGTAAGGAACAAATATATTAATAGGCATATAAATATATATATATTCTTTATATTAAAGTATGAGATGTAAAAAAGCTGTTAATGACCTGTAAATAATTGCTTTACTGTTACACGGTTTTTATATCAAAATAGGCAACTGTATTATATATATATTTAAGATATTAAAAGTCACCCAACTACCCTGTCTACTGGGAATTACTCCTTTGATTCTTGCGGACCCTTTCTGATTTAATGTATTGAATAGGTGAGGAAAGACTTCTAGAAATTATCTGAGTGCACCAGTAACTCGTGTTTGTTTGGTATCCAACTGTTAGAAGAACATCTTATCATCAGTAAGGTAGTATCTGATAGTCAGCTGGACCTATTCAAGCAAATTCAAATCTTTCCTGAATGTGACCTCTCTAATAATTACGTACGTAGAGAAGATGAAAACAAAAAGATAGAGTAAATGCTAACAGGAAAATGGTTGGTTGGTTGGTTGGGTTTTTTTTGTGGTGGAAGTGTCCTATATAAGAGATTAATGGGGAATTTATAGACATTAATATACAGTAATGTAACAATAATAAAAGGCTGTTAAAATGCCTATGTAAAAATGGAAAGAAGTCTACCAGAGTAGGTAGGAGAATGAGAGCTAGTCATATGAAGAAAAGTAGGATATTATGGGCATAACTTAAATCTGGCTTGAAGATTACATTAACTGGGCTATTAACAACAAAAGACAGAGGTTAGATGGAGCCAGCAGAAATGTGAAATGGGAATTGTGTGAGATGGGAAGCCTGCGCCTTCCTTATGAGCAACAGCCCTTAGGAATGAGATTACAGAATCGCAGACTCACAGAATGGTAGGGGTTGGAAGGGACCTCTGGAGATCATCTAGTCCAACCCCCCTGCCAGAGCAGGGTCACCCAGAGCAGGCTGGACAGGAACGCATCCAGGTGGGTTTTGAATATCTCCAGAGATGGAGACTCCACCACCTCTCTGGGCAGCCTGTTCCAGGGCTCTGTCACCCCCAAAGTAAAGAAGTTCCTCCTCATATTTAGGTGGAACTTCCTATGTTCAAGTTTGTGCCTGTTACCTCCTGTCCTGTCGCTGGGCCCCACTGAAAAGAGCCTGTCCCCATCCTCCTGACTCCCACCCTTTAAGTATTTATAAGTGTTGATACTTGCATAGATTACTTCATCCCCTTTTACTTTGGGCAGAGAACCTGAGAAGGGTAAACAATGTTGTAATATCAACTTAAATCAGCCAGCAAATTCAATATGGTGAGGAAATGTTTGGGTTTTCCTTCCAGCTGGTCCAGTGTGTGCTATGAGAAAAGGGGAGTCAAAGGCTTCCCTTCTGCATGCTTTCCCATGGCATGTGTTTGTACGGCCATCGACTTGCGTGTTCCTTGAGTGAAGAACAGTGTCAACCTGGTCATTCCCAAGGCTGCAGTGTCATTTGGGGTTGAATTTGAATTGGTCTCAGAGGATAAACTAGTTGCAGGAATATGCTATACTCTGCCTTCTCCAGAAAGAACAGCTCGAGTGTGAAATGACTGAGTAAATGAAAAGGCATATGGAAAGGTCAAGAGAGCTGTAGGAGTAATGGGAGATTTTCTTAACCTAGTCGTAGGTTTGAGAGAACTGAGTGGAAGAAATGAAGCTGGTAGTAGGTATGTGGAAATAAAACACAACCTCTATTTTCTACATAATGAGTTTCAAAACAATTTTAGCACAAATACTGCTGAGAATGACAAAACCCACAAGTATGGAGAAGTATGGAGGATGTCAAGCATAAACCTGGGATTAAAACTAAAAATAGAGGTGAAACAGAGGTGTGTCCTATTAAACATCAAACCAACGTGTTTCAGGAACTAATAATTAAAATCCAGTGGGTTGAGGTACTAAGTAATACAGAAGAGATTTCAATGCAATTATGGAACATACTAAAGGTGCTTCAAGCAGGTAATAAATGTAATATAAATATCTATACATAAAATACCAATGAAGTATTAACACAGAATTAAGAGCTTGGCTACATAATTTTATGTTTGATTAATAAACCTTGTCTTAGCGCTGGTTTCAGTTTTATGAAGTGCACCTCATATTATAATTCATGAAACTTTATAGGTGTTGCTCATTATTCCATCTGCTGGAAACCAGGAACTGAAGGATCATATTCCTAAAAGCCACAAAACATTCAAATCTTCAAACTGACTTTATTTATTTAATCTTTGTGTATGTTGCAAATGTGTCTTAGGTCTGTGGTTGGCAGCTGGTGCTCTGTGGGCTCTTGGGGTCACCAAAAGGTAACTAATGCAAGCAGAATTAATGCTGTGAGGTTGAAGTTTACTACGTAGTAGTTCATACCCCCTTGCAGGGGATGCTGATCAAAAAAAGTTGAAAACACCACGTTAGCTAAATATAAGATCTATCTTCCTCACAACAGGTGTAAGTGGCCTGTTTTTATAATTTCAGAGCTTTTTACAATGTAAAATTATCAAGTAGTCCTCAGTTCTATTGTGGGGTGTTTGCACCACTCAGGTAATGAAAGATACTGGAGCAACAACTGCGGCAACTCTATGCAGAAGAATCTATTGGACAATTCTTCACTGCTCCCACCCATTGTTGCAAGGATATGGTATGCAATTCCTCAAGGGTAGCATAATTCAGAGTAGTGGGGAGGCTGTTTAAAATTGTGCAATTGCCTAAGTTGACCTAAAACTAACTTTAGTTTTCATGTGTTGTGCAACAGATTACCGAGAACACCTTTTGTAACTGAATCGGAGAAGGAAGCAGAAAAAACGTTCAGTATAATTTTGCAGATTAATTTTTCAGACTGTGACCTACATAAATACTTACACACTTTCTTGGTTTAATTCCTATCTGCCAAGCTGATGACAGGTTTTGCTGGCACAAAGAGCAACTTCACCTTTCCAAAGTGAAACATATCTTATTTCTAAGACGCATGATAGAAAAAAGAGAATTGTGCTAAGGCACAAAATGATAAAAGAGCATATTCTAATTATTTAGCCCAGAAACCCTGCATTGCATGTAAATAAGAGGAGAATTTGACCTTTGGAATCATGTGTATCTCTGGGAGAAAAAGCACACCTTTTTCAGTAATCTTAAACAAGGAATGAGTGTGGCCAAACTTTGCATGTGTGGAAGGAATATGGTCTCAACTGGTTTATTCATGCTCTAGGCATTATGCTGTAACATATAATTAGATTTCTACTACATAGCTAATCATAGAGGCTGGTTTCACATGAAGTAGAGCGACTGGCTGGCATCCATGCATTTTTACTGCATTAAAGGAAAATTCGTTGATAGTGTCGAATTCATAGTATCTGTGGTTTAGGGTGTCCTACCCAGGAGCACACAACGCTATGTTTTAACAGTGTCATGACAAAAGGATGAACACTTTTAAACTCTTCTATTTGGAAAGGGGTAGAGACAAAATACCTTTGGTCTTCTTGAAAGCTTCCCAGTTTAGTTTTTTCACGGTTATGCTTAGTGCTACCTCCATTAGTTCGGTGATGATAATGGGCTCAGGACATAGATCAGAACGGACGCTGGCCAGAGGAGCCAGCTATTGAGGAGAGGGAATAGATTATGTGGTGGACCAGATGTATTCCTTATAGAGTAGTGCATCAAATACATTTTCTTACTGATGGACAATAATACTCCCTAAATAGTTGATTGAGACTACCTGGTCATTGGGAGGCATATTTCTAGGGAAGAAAGTGATTGCTTTCCGTAGCATGGAAGTCACCTTGGAAGAAGCCACCTCTGTGTCCCACTGATCTATAAGGATAACCACGTGGAGAGAGAAAAGGAGAACGCAGCAGAATAGCACAGCAGAACAGGGAGTTATCTCTTAGAGACTTAAAAAGCAAAGAAACTGAGTGAAAACCTAGCTGCAAAATTCTCATTTACCCTGAAAGGATTTTGCCTAAGAAACCTAGAGTGTATCTCAACTAGAACTCTGTCTTTTTTAAAAAAAACCTAAGTAGACAAATTCATCGTTATTATAATGCAGAACAATAATCTAAAGACTTTAACCCTGATATGAAATAACTTGCTTTTCCATCCTCAGCCTTTTCTAGACCAATGCTGGCTTGAGGGGATTTGTTACACTTGGATGAAATATGTGAGACAAAAAGTTCAACGAATCATGCAAAAAAGCAGTGAAAGTGCTGGGAGGTGCAGAGGGAAAGACTGCCTGTTAGAGAATTAAATAGAAGGAAGAGTGGAAAGGAATAATTTTTTGAACATGTAAAAATATCACCTGAAACAAAAACCTCCAGCTCTACAAAAATATACTCTAGAGACTTTAGGGAAAACTAATTTTAAATGACGGTTTTGCATGTCTTGCTTTTATAGAGGTTTATATCTGATCTATAGCTATTAACAATGAAATCCTCCCATGTTAAAAACCACTACAGGGGCCGTGTACTCCTTAAATCTCACTTAAACCTTTCAAACTGGGTGGAAGTGAGACAATAAAATGCTGGGCACTATTGTGAATAGTGCACATTTTCCAGTTTTTGTAATGAGATTGAAATACAAGTCATTTTTTCTTCAAATGAGCAGTGAAATACTCTTACAATGGGTCAACAATGCCCCATTGCTTTGTTATCACCTGCATGCTTTTGGGCAAATATTTCATTTCACATTCAGTTGCTATACTGCATCGGCTCGTTATACAGAGAGTTGTCTGAGTTAGGTTACATTTATATTCAAATGACAAGTCATGATTCATTTTTTAAAAGATCCTTTGATAGCGCTAAATAGCCTGATTAGAAATATATCATTATGGTACATTATGTCAACCAAATCTTTATGAGGCAGCATTCAGACTGCCTTTAATGTTTATCTTCAGTGACGTCCAGAAATGGAGACTGAAGCCAAGCATGGTCATGCCGAGAATGGAAATTTGAGGAGTCTTTTTCATTTATAATAAACACACCCAGCTGGGAGCACAGCTGCTAACTAAGGAGCCAAAGCTCTAGCTTCCTGCTACCTGGAAGGGTCTAATTACAAAAACCACCTAGACTGGCTCTCAAAACTACAAATTCAGGGTCAGGATTAATTTAGGCATGGTCCAGAATGCTATCAACATAAAGCATCTACAACAGCATCGTATCATTAAGCAGTGGGGATATTTTATACAGTAATATAAATCCAAAGAGCTATTAAGTGAAACCGAAGTAATGTACTTCCAGGGGTATCTAACTTCAAAATCCTAATTGACCCAGTTTGCCTGATCTCCTTTTACAAAGCCATTTGGAAAAAAAAATAACGGACACCAAGCCAATCCACAGTCTCTTCTTAAAAGTGGAAGTTTCACACTTAAATAGAAAAATAGCCTTTTTCATTCCAACTTATTTAGCAGCTCTCGTTAAACGAAGGTCTAGAAAATCAGATAGAAAAGTGCTACATATAAGTCCATCTTCCTTATTCTTGTTATAAAAACAAATGTTATCATAAACTAGGAAGCAAAATTGTCTTCACTATATTTAGATGTTCTTGTAATTGCAGCGAAATTTCCTGTGTTTTGAGAGATTTTAAGATAGTACAGGAAAAAGATTTTATAAAAAATAAAAACTGAGTGTAATCAGTGTCTAGTGAGATGCCAACAAACATGGATCCGTCGTTCCAATAGGAGGACCCCTACTCCAGAAGTCTGCAAAAGGTTTCCTTTGCTTTGTGAGTGCATCAGTAACTACACTTCTTTATTCATCTACCAGAAATGGCCAGACTTTGTCAGCCCCTTTCCTCCGCTGAATCCTGAACATTATATCCATCAGATATATTTTATCATAGGATTTTGCCATGGGACTTTTTATCTGGCAATTAAATCTGTATTTCGGATGGAATTTGTCTTCCAGGTTTGCTGAGTAAATCACTCAAATTTATCTTTCCAATCTCTGTCCATTTCTTCCTATCTTTTTAAGTTTTTCCTGGTGTAGGATATAGCTTGCCATAAGCACTTAAAAATTAAAACATTTAATTATTGCACGTATGTTGTGCTGTAGGAAAGAGAATGGGCAAACCAATTAAAGTCCAAATTTGGCACTTAATAATAGAACTGAATATGTTTTTTCGAATGAGCAGATCCTGCATGCATGTTTAGTATACTGATATAAAAAACTAAGTAAAGTAAATAATCAAGTAGCAAGTGATGAATGAATGCTGAAAGATGGTAACTGACAGGAGGATGCATGATATAATGCATAAGAAGATCCTTTCTGCATTTTCTCTGGTTCCTGCCTTGCCTGTTCTCCCATTCTGCACCTTTGTCTCCTGCCAGTCCCCGGTTACTATCTGCCCCTCTTCTTTAAGTTTCAGGGACTTCCCACTTCTCTATGGGAGCATCAGGAGACCTTCTATAGGAGCAATAGGTGAAAATGCTATTTTTCTTGCTTCTTCGCTTCAAGAATTGGAGGAAATGTTTGTAAGAGGGGCAAATCCTTCCTCTTCCTCGGTCTCCCCACCTCCTTTTGGACCTGCATAGCCGGAGGAACCAAGAGAGGACAGACACTTGTCCTAGAAGTTGTCCTGCTGCCTCTCAACATACATGCAGGAAGTCTGAGAAGCCAAAAACCTTCACAGAAACCTTTTAATGCTCTTGCTTTGGGATTACTTTGTCTGGCACTTCACCAAAGAGTGAAGCATGCAAGATTTCACGGAGGGGATGGGGAGATTTCTACTTGCTTTATCCCTTGAAGCATTTTGATCACTCCTAAATTCTTTGGTTTAAACATTCTGAAGATTCACCGACAGAAATATTGTAGGACTTCATGAAGTGCTGCTGTCCACAACGTCAAACCACCCCATGACGTGTTGTAACGTGCTTTCCGTGCACTCCGCTCCTGTGCAGCTGCAGAAGGACGTAACGTTCAGACAAACCCAGGCAACGTGTGCAGGCCAGAGCTCTGTTTAAACGAGATTCGGATACCCCCAATAACTACAAATCACATCCGAAGGGTAGGTTGATCCACACTGATTTTTGGTATGGGGATTTATAGTCACCATGGTTTTGAAAAATGGACAGCACTGAGATAATATGTCTAAAGTGCTTATGGTCTTTTCATTCATGTTCCATCATAAGGTCATGTCAAACAGCAGCAACAGTTCAGGCATCTATCTTTCAGACAATTTAAAACCTTCATCATAGCTACCACTCTCAGCCTCTCCAATCGCTTACAATTTAATTTTCATTCAAAAATTAGAGTTGAAGTCTAGATAGATATTTTTTTAATTCATGCATTAAAGGATACAATTCTTTCTTGCAGTCTGCTTCCCAGTGTGTTTTTCCTTCATTACAGTAGCTAAGAAAATAATTTTCTCAAACACTGCATTAACCGCAGGTTTGCCCGGTGTTCCCGTTCTTGCCGGCACCCCCAGCGTGTTCTGCCGTGCCTTCCCCCAGCTGCCTCCACCGCTCGTCGTGGGGCTCTTTGAGGGCTGGTCTGAACACGACCCTGAAGAACGTGTGGGGACGCGCCTGCAGACTCGAGCAGCTCCGATGAACAGGCTGGACGTGGAAGGGAAACCGTTAAATGGAGGAGAACATTATTTGCCCTTCTTCCTAGTTTTCTGCCATTAGGCTGTGTTACAAGAAGGTTCAGGACTCAGGAATGAATGCTGACTTACAAGAAGGCAAGGCACAGACTGTAGATGCATTTGCAAGTGTGCTGTGTAGGATCAGAGGATAAAAGCAAGATTTATCATTTTTATTAATTAATCAGCTGCAAATCTGCTTCTTATAAGTGCGTAAGAATTCTATTATCTTCTTTCTAGGCATCAGCTTCCTATTGATATTAATGAGAATTATGTAAGCTTAGTTATGGTGATATTAATTTAGTTACAGAAAAACATTTTTCTCTTCTAAGTGCTCTAGCTAATTTTCTAGGACATACATGTACCCTTTTTTCATCAATAGATGTGCCTGTGGTTTGCACTAACACTTGCCAAACACAATATGGTATTTATTTCAACATACAATATGGACAATCCTTATTTCCTTATTGTTCTTATCGCTTGGAACATTCTGATTCTGAATGTGTGATACACCTGTACCTCATTGGAATGATCTCATATGGAGGATTTCCTCCCGCAGAAAACAGAACTACAGATGCGAAGTGGGGTTTTTTTTCAGTGACTCATTTATTTCTACTGATTTTTAAAACTCTGTATCAAATTGTTATTATCTGGAGTTGTAATTCCCTAACCACACCTTAGACCTGTGTTGCCCTAAAATTCTCCTAATTTAGGAGCTTAATTTCTGCTTTAGGTGCATGGGGGGATAACTGTGTTAATTGTTCAACAGGCGCAGAAAAATTTCTACCTATTGTTACCAGCGTAGTAATGGTATAGGCAAAAAGAAGTCAGGATTCCAGCAAACCCCAGCCTTCCAAGTGTTTCTTGCTTATTTAACATGGGAAATAACATCCCCATTAAATCTGTTGTATACTCACAGCCAGATGATACCTTCCTGGTGCAACTGGTCCCTCGTATATGACAATCTTCCATCTTGTTCTTAATCAGAGGAAAACTCAGACCACAAATGCAAGAAAAAAAAATCTATTTTAACCTGCTGCAGAGATTAAATGGGGAAGATACAGTTAATGGTACTTTGCTAGTTTTGAGGAAGGTTGTTACCGCAGCCAAAAGACATGCACCTATATATCACAGAGCAGTGCAACATCGAGCAAAAAACGCTTCATGCTGCCAGCTTCCGGGTAAAAATCCCTCTTAAATCACAATAAAAGACTCAATCCCTAGCATAATACTTTCTGAAAAGAAAAATATGGCCTGCCAGTATCCTGCCTTAGCTGGGAGGTCGGGAAGATTTCATTCACTGTTTATCAGTGTTTATGTCCATGCCCTTTCTGTACAGATGGAAATGTAGTGAAGCAGAAGCTATTTGGAGAATATAAGCAGGCTGGCAAAGACTTACAGCAACATATGAAAATAAAAGGCTCGGCCCTATGTGTTAGAAATGGCAATGCAAACTAGCTCCAAATCTGGGATGAATCCTTCACTTTTTCAAGTGCTGTTGTTAGTTTTATTTTTGCAGTTTCTAGTTTTGGAATGCTATTAAAAAGAGTTCTTAATCAAATGGTTGTTTTATACTTCAATTACATATAGATGGATAGCTGACCAAGGAGGAAGAAAAATAAGATGTCAAATTACTGTGTCTGAAGGTTTGTTGAACTTTCGTAAGACTGTTTAATGTGCCAGCGTCAGCGGTGGCTTCTAGTATGTATTTATCTGGCTCCTGCACTAATAAATGAGCTCGATGTCTCCCGAGGGATTGACACAGTATGACCTTGGATGAGAGAGGATATTTTGCTTTCTATTGAATATGGCATATCTCTGCAGTCTTGCAGAAGCGTGTGTTTCAAAAAATTGGAAACAAGAATTGAAATCGTTAAATACGCATACCCAAACATGCATAGGTACTTTTTCTGGAAGGCTAGACAAATCTTGGATCCACAAAACAAAGGCAAGAGGAAACCCCTCAGACCCCTCTACACAGGTCCACCTTCTTGAAGTCGGTGCTTGGGACACGCAGCTAAGCTTGACAACAGGCAAGCAAGGAAGAAAAGGAAATATGGGGATGTGCTACAGTCCCCAAGGTATTAACTCCTCTGGACTCTGCCTTAGCCCTTGACTCTGCCCTTCCTCCTCCTCAGGGGTACTGCCAGAAGCCTCCCCCGTGTGCGCTACAGTGCTGACCCGGGACTCACGCTGCTCTTCTCCAGAGGAAAGCCCACCTCAGAGTGACTCCTCTGCCCCTGGCGCAGAAACTCTTCTCATCTGCTTAGCAAAAGTAAAGGGTTGAGCTGAAGCAGTTAAAGTAGGCATCTCATTGTTATTTAATTTAAAACGAGACGAAATGCAAAACAAACGCTGAGAGTGAAATGTATGTTTTAGGACAGAATATCTCCAGAGTCCCTTAAGCCCTTCACAATTAAAACATCATGACAGATTTTAGTGTTTTGGAATCTATTCCTTTCCCTTACTTCTTCCACAAAAACCTTGAAGTTCGATATAAGGAAAAGTTTTTAGGTCGTCTAGTCTGTCCCATGCCAGGCTTGGATTATGTTCGCTGGTATTATGCCAGTTTTTCAGCCACCTCCAGAGCAGCAGCTTATTTTTTCTCTTTGTCAAGGATAGTGTTTTACTGGCAAGAATGGTATGAAAAAAAAAAATACTGCAGTATTTTCTATGGAGGCCAGCCAAAAAAAAAAAAAAGGTTGGAGTAAGGGAAAGAGACTGAGAAGAGAGACAGAGGAGGAAATAAAGAAATAGAAAAGAAGGAAAGAAATATGTCAACAGCACAGGAGAATAAATAAAACACTGAGAAACAAATAGAAAACTATCAAGGAAAATAGCAAAAACCTAAAAAGAAAAAATTATTAAAATGGAAATCATTGGTGAAATAAAAAGGGAAATAATTTTTATAAAATCCTACAATAGTGTTATGTTGGCCCACAGTTGCCAGAAAGACAAGAAGATAAGAAAAGCTTGTCGTTCTGTTATTTTTGTTTTGGTTCTTTTTTTTCCATTCCTTAGTATTTTCCTGCCCTGAACCAAATAAATTCTTTGGCACACTTTTTTTTTTCCAGAGTAATTTTTTTTCCTTTTCAGCCAGGTATCTTAAGCAGTATTTTTCCAGATCATTGTGGCATCCTCTCCCTACTACTTTCTTGCTGTTGTGCACCAACCTTTGTTATGCATCAGTGTAGTGATTTGCTCATAATACAATAGCCACAGTCTTTGGCTATCTAGTATGATCATCAGTTTTAATACTTCTCCTTTAAATGATTTTTTTTCCTGTTCAAAGAGGTGGAAAATAACAACAGGGACTCAAAGAGTGCATGAGGACAAAAATAATAATGATCTGTATTTCAAATGAAATAAGAATTACTGGTAACTTGCTTACCTTTGGACATCTGAAACGATAATAAAGTTTTCATTATTAATCTAGGAATAAAAGTACAGGACAGTCAAGGATGGGCAATAATTCTGAATCAGACCCCTTCCATAAAAGTATTAATTATTGCAGGGGAGTATAGCAGTAATCCAAGTTTGTCAATATACACAAAGACATTAACAGGCACAGTAAAAAGGCGGACCTTTGCCAAGATCCTCAAGAGTAATTTTCCAAGCCTTATTCCTCTTAACTATCCTAAAATTCTCTCTGCTTTGCTGAAATAGGGTTTTTGTTCTCCCACACACAAGGGTGACATCGTGGCCATGAAAATATTGGTCATTCATAAACAACTTTCTTTTTCTCTCAGAAAAATTTGCAAAAAACTATGTTACGAATACTCAGTTCAGAAGTATGTGTGTACAGCTGTGCTTCTCTGTCACCACGAAACTACAAAATACTTCTCAGAATACGTAGAAACTAAGAATTTGTATCATAAAGGCTAAAGCAGAGTCCAAAGAATCACCGACGTCCCAGAGACATGCAGTGACTGGGAATTTGTCAGGTGAAAAATCCCAGGACATGAATTCTTGCTCATTATTACAGGCAAAAACATCAAACCAAGTCTTTTAGATTCCTTGTGTAGATAAATCCTCCATTTCTTTTTCATGGCAATATCACATTGGCATCTTTTCTTTATCTGGTGGCAGGCAATGAGTTATTTAATAGAACAGCAAGTATTTCTACTGCTCTCCAACAGAAAAGCCCACTGTTTATAGAAGGAATTCTTGCTTTAAGCCGCCAAGTCCATGCCCTCTCTTTTAATATTGTTAAACTTCAGGGTTGCTTTAGCCTAAGGCTAGGTTTGTTATATGGTATAAAACAGAAACTAAGTTTCCAGTTACTGGAAACTGTAAATTTCCAGTAAATTTCTCTGGAAATATTTCACATCTGATGTCCCCCGCATTTTGCAGCAAAAATTGTGGAAGCACTGTCAAAGTTGCAATACAATTGGTATGATTTTTCTAATACAGATGAGATCCACATATAGGAAATTGTTTTGCTGCTTGCCCGATTCATACTGCGGGTTTTTTCTTCTCTTCAAAAGCAGTGGCAACTCAAGCTGCCAACGGAAAACTCAGTCTCGCCCATCAGTGTCAGCAGTTATTTTCATGACATCTTTCAAAAACTTTTCCCTATGTGTTTTACCACCATTGGTAAAAATTCAGGACGGGTCCGCCAAATAACTTTGCCATGATGTATGGGCAGCCAAAAGAGCTCGTGTTTCATACATAACCCTCCTACCCGAGAGACCCAAATCCTTCACAGTCCTGAGGACCACACTTTCTCGGGTGCTGGTGGGGAAGGGGCATGAATTAACAGGAATTCTTAGAGAAGCCTTCCAAGAAACGCACTGGCCTGTATGTGAAAAAATACAGCAGGTCCTTGAAATATGTACACATAAATAAAATGCAATCCAAATACCATCATAAGCTCTCCAAACTTATTAGCCTGCTTTGAATATCTGAAAAGTAAATCCTGCTAAATCCCACATATGCCTGCAAACCAGATACAGAGAGTATAACGGAGTATAGCATTGATTTTTATTTTTTTTTTTTCTTGTGTGATTTTGCTTCTCGTATCGTCTTTCTCCTAACATTTCTTCTAGGTGAGCACCTCTGAGGTAGTTTCATTAGTGGTAACAACAGTGAGAGTGCTGTTTCAAGCAGGAAATAGTAACCATTTAAATAACACACTGCTTACAGCTGCTTAGCACAAAGCAAGGTAAGATAATATAGTGGTTAAACTCCCCATAGCGATTACAACTTGCCTACATTTATGCTCCATTCCAAATGCTGAATAGAGTCCTCAGGACAAAGCTGAAATGTTCAGGCTGTTGCTTAGATACTACTTTCATAGGCTTCATAAGAAAAATCTACATTTACAGGCAAATAAATAGATAAGAGTTAATGGGCTGAACCCCACAATGGACAAACACAAATCACTTCTTTTACGCTATGTTTGGGGATGGAAGAAACAGCCGTGGAATACATAGAACACTCGCACTATGCAAAATGAGAATACCTGTGCTTTGCTGGGATGTCTCCTCCATGCACAGATATTTGGGACCAGTCTATCCTAATGAAAACAACTTACGTGAATGGGGGTCACTCGGTTTATCTGTGTGTATCCTTGCTGTATAGGATACACACCTGAATATCGTGTTTGTTTGCTTACACAGGAGTCTCTTATAATATGTGACCAACAGATCAAAACCAAGATGATGTCCTAAAGTTAGAAAGCACCTTAGTCACGTACACCATGGGCTTTATTTCCTCACCCAGAGGAGTTAAATTTGCAACAGTTCGCATATTCTATTCAGAATGCCCAAATTATATCTAGTGAAAACTGCTTTACTAAAAATAGATGCTGTTCTGCATAAGTATTAGATTGGTTCCTGCTATGCCATTTCCTCAGTAGCAAAAAAAAAAAAAAAAAAAAAAAAAAAAAAAAAAAAAAAGAATGAAAAGAAAAAGCAATTTTGGTATGTATTCTGCTTTGCTAATATCCGAAAATTAATTTGTTAATTTTTTTAGCACCGATAATTTTCATGACTTGGAGCAACACACTGAACTAACCAGGGGTTATGTAAAAGCTGACAGTTACAGCATCACAGTATCAGGGCATTACCTGTTATGTAGTTATGGTGACACATGCTATTCTTGTGATACACGCCACAAATAATATAGGATTTTTTGAGTAACTCCATTCTGCTCTATTGAGCAAAATGAAATGACTGCACAAATTACTGCTTTTTCCCTTTTGTTACATATTTTTCTGTTAATCCCCTACAATACAAGTGTGTGCCTTCATAGGCTTTGCATTAAAAAACAATTGTGAAAGTAAAAGAAGCAGAGTGGAATTCAATACCCAGATTATGCTGGAGGAAAGAGTAGATAGCAAAATAATTCTTAATTAAAAAAATAGTTATGTTTTGTAAACAAATTTCTCTCCTTGAACTAGCTTTTAGTTGTTCATTTGGTCCTGCCTTAAGCATTATTTTTTATATCAGCTTGTTGTTTATTTCATATAATCACTGCAAAGATTTAAAAAATCAGTCAAGATATTTAAAATAGCAAATCAATCTAATTATCCACATTAAATGTACTTTCTATCAATTTCCACTACCAAAGAGTATAAACTAGCTGCTATCTACCACTTCTGTAGCAACTTTGAGATGAATAATTACGTATATATGCCATTTTTTATATTTCTGAACCTGACTCTTTCACCTGGTAGTGAAAAGGGACAGAGTAACTACTGACAGCAGTAACTGTCTTTAAGATACTTCCATAAAGAGTTATTGTAACAAGAATGACATCCCTTACATTATATACTGTCTGCAAAATTATCCTACAGTAGATTATCATTTTCCAGACATGGGTTTTGGTGAGAGAGACTGATTTCAGTGTTTGCTTTTATGAAATGAGCCGTGTTCAAATATTGTCAGTATAAATATTCTTATAAAAAAGGAACTTCATCTGCTCACCGAGAGTCACATCTCAGCAGAGGTGATCAGTATTGTTTGCTTTTGTTTTTCTCTAAAATGATATTATTATTATATTTTTTATTAAATACCTTGCTTGAATTTTTTCTCAACTTTTCCCTAAAATAATGATGTGTTGATAAGTTTTGTTGTCTACAGAAATAGGTGATTATTTAGCATGTATTTTCCACTAAAAAAACCAAGCAAACAAAATGTTTAAATCAAGAAATCAGAGACCCGAGCCATTTAATCAAATCTTTTGACAATTTATAATCAAACCAATCAAAATCATGTTATAAAATTTCCACTGTGAACCAGATAACATCCCTTAGTTCCTCCTCCCTGCGTGGGACAGCATCTTCCTTCCCTTTGAGGGAATGCTACATTGTCCCAGCTGACAAAGGGATGGGAGATGTTTATACAGAAAACCAGTTCAGCAACCCACAGCTATTTGATGATCATAGACTTTTGGGAATATACTTAAAAACCTTGCTGGAAGGGAGCCCACAAATGGGAGGGAAGCATCAATTCAGCCTTCAGGGCAGCCGACCCTGGTGCGCCACTGAGATCCCTGATGGTTCTGGTCAGGCGCCCAGCAGGGCACTTGGCAGCTCCCTCCTGGCCAGCCCCTGCGGAAACCGAGGGATGTATGCCCAGGCCTCATCCTGGCCTGGAGTCAGGAAGCCTGGAGGTCACCCCTCACAGTGCAAGGGCTGGGCAGGCTTCCCACATCCCACCCTGCAGGCGCAGCCTGAGATACCCACTCGATTCTTCCTTATCCTGAACTTCTCTTTGCTAACCAAAGCCTAGCTCTTGCTGGATTAACTTTCCAAAAACACTATTAGCGTACATATCCCCTGATAAAAAGTGATGAGAAGTCAAATCATCCTCACGGAAATTAATCTGATCGTTAGAGTACCATAGTGAGACTGAACAAGCTCATTATCCCGTGCCCTCCCGTTGCAGCAACGGCCAGCATGGAGAAGAGGTCTTTGCAGAGGAGTGTGTCGTGACTTATGCCGCTTGGTATCTTGATTTAGTGACGGTACAGTGCTACAGTTGGATGGAGCTTTTGAGTGCCTGAAAGAATTCAATCATATATAGCTGTGGTTTTATTTACTTTTAATTAAAGTAGTTTGATGTCTCAGGGTTAGATGGTTCCTTTCCGTTTTTACTGTAGGTGATGCAGTGTATAATATTGGATTCATCATAAATGCAGGTACTTCAATTCATAACTTATAAATCAGTAAAACTCTAATTTTATGCATACACCATTTACTGAAATGTATTTATACAGTTAATTAATGTTAAAATACACTGCATGACAATTTCGGGCAAGGTCTTAGAAGAGTGTATGTTACATCCATTCTCCCTCTAGTCAGTCAGTGGAATCCCTTCCTTCCCCATTAAACATTATGGTTCAGCAGCTAAAGTAATGTCCAGGCAAGTTCAGCTGATGTCCATAGTCAGATAGACAATGGTATCAATTCCTGGTTTAAATCACTATTTTAATTACAAACTTTTTTATCTGATATTTTTACTGATAAATACTGAATATAGAGCTTGAAAATTAAAGATGAAAAGATACAGGGTTTGGGGTTTTTTTACTATTATTTTTGCAGGTCTCAGAAAATTTGGCTGGTTTCAGCGGCCCCAGTCTCTCCAGATGATGCAGATCCTGAGGAATAAATGTAAATCTGCTAGACTCACCACAAAAGAAGCAGACGTAGTTCATCAGGGCTTTCAGGCTCCTCTTCTGCTATTGAAGATCTTTGGTTATAGGTTTATCTTCAGAGGTGAGTTCATCTTACGTTTGTTTCAGTCAAGAGACCCATCGTGTCATCCATAAAGGATCATCAGAGTTTTCTTTTGCAGCCAATCGAATACAACAAAAGAGCATTCACAATCCCCCCTCCTGCCCCCCATCTGCTTTACTCAATTTGGCTAAGTCTGCACTTAAATTTTTATCCATAAAAGCAGCTGTCCTTCAAGAGGGCATGTAGACATAATGAGAGGCACTGTATACTTTCAATTTACTGGAGCGGTATCATTCATTCATTTGCTCATTCACTCACTCATTCATTCATGATGTTATTCTTATGATTTTTATACTCGTCATGAATAATGTAGTCACAGAAAACTGCAGTTCAGCAAAAGTATGTCAAAATCTAAGCATATGAGTTGTTGCTTCGAAGTCACGTATGCTAGGGGTCAGAGTGAACAATTTAGAAGCCCAATCACGAGCAAAAACACCCTAATAAATTTTTCACATAACATATTCGCAGCAGATTCATCAACGAATGTTAGTTACAATAGCAACACATATCTTACAAAAATGGAAACACGGGATTTTTTTTGTTTTACAGAAAACAAAGTATCCAAATAACACAACCACATATTTTATGTACCTTCTCCACGACAGAATTCTACAAGAGAGCGGACCAGTAAATGACAATATTGTTTCCTGCAGTTGTTCAGCTAGTTGAACACATCGCTGCTCACTCTGCTAATCAGATGTTAAAACCTTTGAATTACATTCTATAAAAACTCCTAAGACATAATTTATCCAGTTATCTACTGCTTTTCTACAGGAGAAGAGAGACAGCTCAAACCACAAGGTAGTGCAAGCTTTCTCCAGGAGGGCTTTACCACTGGTAGGGCTTGCTGGAAATGTCTGGGTAGATCTTTCAGTCAATTCGTTTGTGGCAGGACAGTAAAAAGCTGACGTGACATGTTTGATGTAATTTCTTTTGACAAATAATAGAAACTCTTTGAACATGAATTGATTTCCATTGTCATGTACAATCTGTTCAGAAGCTCCAAGAGTCTTAAGAATTCACCATCTGGGCTGAATTAGCTGAATTCATAGGAAATAATTCAAGCCATTTACATTAGTCATCTGCTACAGAAAAATATATGTGTATGTATGATAGAGAGATATCTATTCTACCAGTGAGCAATGTAATTTAAGTGGAGTCCTCATCATGGAGCTAGGCATTGGGACTGATTTCTGAAGGGAATTGCAGCATTCGGAGGAGACGTTTTAGGGTGATAGAGCCCCAAGGCTTGAATGAACGCAAGCAGTCAATAATACAGTCAATTATGAAAAGCCAAAGGCAGCAGCAGTAGTTTTCCAAACAAACACAGACAGTTCAATGATGACAGAGGTAGCTGCTAATCTTTTTCCATTATTATTAAAATTAAAAAACAAAACAAAACAAAACAACAAAGCACACACACAAGAAACAAGAAACCGACTATTTGCAGCCAAATACAGGTCTCTGTTATTTTTATTTTTTCTTAACTCCCCAGACTAACCTGAGAGCTTTTTTGTCAATCTGGGCAAATCTGGAAGAGATTTAGAAGCAAAGTCAATGGGCCTTCAAATACGATCTTCTGCCCTATATGAATTAATACTCTGCCTCTATATGGGAAATCAGCTTAAAGTAACTTTAACTTCATTTCAACTTCATTTCAACTTCATTTCAATGTATCACAGCAGCTTGGGATGCTATAACCTTCCTGTCTCCATCAGAAACTTCCTGAAGGTGTGTGCACCAACATCTCATGCCTAAAAATTAGTAGAAAGGAGGCAATATTCCTGGTGTGCTAACCAACAAGAGATAATAACTGAGCACTCCCGGAGTACTGCTTGTGTAATAGGAATTAATCTCCCACAGCAGTAAGGAATGTGTGTAAAATGTACTAGACTCACAACACAGCCAAGCCTAGCACCCTTGTTAGTGTGGCCAGCCCCGGCACGCAGCTACACTAACGAAATAACGTGAGAATTTCTAAAATGCTGCAGAGAGCAAAAAGGTGGTAACATATATGCAGACATCTAATCCTGACTGGCAGCTATGCTAACAAAATAGCAAGATAAGAAGTAGCAGAAATGAGAGATCCGATTGATAACAAAAGGGGGTCACTAACTTAAAGGAATTGCTGATGGGGTTAGAAATTACCAGTGCAACCGTATCGCAAATACTGAAGAGGTATAAAGTACCAAAATTAGGGACAACAGGAAAGAGTAAACAAGGACAGATTGTTTATTTGGGAGTGGATGAGGGTGGTAAAGGGAAGAACTTGGTAAGCAAAAAAGGGAGAAAAAGGGAATATAAGGAGAAGTGTATCATTTAACTAGCTGTTCAGGGGCACCTGTTGGGCAGCCTTCAGTTCACCCTGCTCGGAGAAGGAAAATAAATCCATTATTGCTCTGATCATATGTGTGTCTGATTTTTTTTTCTGTGGGAAGTGGGGGTAGCTGAGGTGTTTTCCCTGAAAATCATGAGGGAATACAGGAAGGTGGTGGACTAATCCTAACAGCTGCGGTATTTAACTTTTAGCAGAATCCATATCCAGAGTTTGGCACCTAAGCTCCCAATAAATAGGGTCATGAAGGCCAGCAAGTTAAACGAGCAATTCCTGAAAGCTGAGAAACATTCAGTCCCCTATGCTAAGCCAAATTCAGTAGTCAGGATGGTTGTTAGCTGCCAGAACTTACCCGTGCTCAGCGTATTAGCCTGGAAGTAGTAATGCCACATATGTACTCAATGCTGCAATGGTTATACGGGAGGGGCAGGCTCAGGGGCAGGTCTGTGCCTTACCTGAGTTAGATCCACATCTCCCACAGCATAAGAATTCATGTCATGTGGAAGTCTCTTGATCTCTTCCAATATACTTTGTGCAAAATCCTTATATACTTACTGGATCAGAATTAACATTTACCACTTTTCTATTTATGACTAGAGTTGCTTAGATAGCCTCACCAGGCTTACATGGAAATTTGGAGTAATAAGTTTTGAATGTGCCAGCTTCGTGGTCAAAACTCAAGCTCATGTCTGGTTTTTGTGTGTGTTACAGTTACAGCTGTAATGTGAAAGACCCCATACGCTTTGTCTTGAGTACGGGAAACCTTTGGGTTGAGTTTGCCGTTTTCTGGAATCTGCAGGAATTTTACACCTTGCTGATTGCAGCTGAACTTCTTACGGCCTTTCTGGAACAAAAGAAAATACGCAAGACAGAATTTGTTGTACAATCCAGAAGCTTAGCATATGCTGTTTACAGTTTTACGTTACCTTTGCTATAATAAGGCCCCAGCGAGTGATGTGTGCTTTAGAAGCACTGACTTTTTCCACAACTTTGTGGTTTTAAGTGGTCTCTGATTGTCCTGCTATGAAATTGCAGAAACAGCACACTTTGCAGCAAGCTCTGTTTTAAGTTTTTCCCCTTCCACTTGTAAAGGGAACCAAATAACACTCCATTTATTGTCTGCTAAATTAAACAGTTGTAGAATTGCTACAGTGTTCCCAGTGGCTTCCATGTTGCTATCTACAACGAGATAAAACTGAAGTCTTCTCATAATGTCCTCCTGGGACAGAGGCTTGCTTTTTGTGTTCATCTGAACATTTTCTGTATCTGCCATAGTTTCTTTCTTGCTTTTTGTTCAACCAACAATCTTTTGTGTTGTACGACCTCTTCCCATAAGAAAAGCAGACAATCTAATTTTAGGTCTTCATTAAAATGTGGTAAGACTAGACTCGTTAAATCAGACCTCTTTGGATATTTCAGTATACTATACAGGCCCTGATGTTACACCCTTATGGCTCATCTCAGATGTTTACTTTAGTCAAGTTATTGGCAGTTTTGCCAATAACAACATGTTCTCAACAAAATGTTGAGAATTATCTTCATATATTTTCACAATGAGAACAATCAGCCATTGGAATAATCTCTCCAGGGAAGCAGTGGATTCCCCAACATTGGACACTTTTAAGATTGAGCTGGACAGAGTGCTGGGCCATCTTGTCTACACCGTGCTTTTGCCAAGAAAGGTTGGACCAGATCATCCTTGAGGTCTCTTCAACCTGGTATTCTGTGATCTTGATGTTAGAAGACAGAAGTTGTAATCACAGGCCTACAGCATATGTACCATGACGAGAGGTGGAGGCAGCGTTGTCTGACAAAGAGTAGGTTAAGGAGCAACCTAATAGCAGCTGACAGCTTTCTGAAGGACAGATACAAAAATGCAAGGCCAAACTCTCCTCAGCTGTTGCAGATGGCACGATAAGAGGCAATAGCCACAAATCGTGGGTTAGGAGGTTCAGGTTGGACATCAGGAAAAACTTCACCAGGAGCATGGTGCAGCACTGGAACAGGTTGCCCCTGAATGATGTGGACACACTTGGAAGGTTTCAAGACCTGGCTAGACAGCCCCATGGCTGACATAACCCAGTGCTGGGGATAGTTACGCTTTGAGGGGCAGGCTGGACAATGTGCTCCTCTGATGTCTCTTCCAAACAACATTTCTATGACTCTGCGACGTGATTCTGTCATTCTTCCTTCTTAATTCAGTGGAAATGCATGTGGAGAACTTTTTTTTTTTTTAAATGGACTATTACACTCACTGTTAAAATAGTTTGACAGAATTGAATTTTTTCTACAAACAATAAGGACACACATGAAGAGCGACAAGGACTGTGGCTGTACAGTAAAGCTTCAAATCCATTCTTCCATTTTGCGTGAAAAACATGGTGATGATGGAAAGGCAGAGAATTAGCTACATGGAGCCTTAGGTCCTAAGGGCATTACAGAATGAACCATAAGAGTCTTGGACTTTTATAAGGGATGTTTTATTCTCTACCCAAAATCCTCTTTTGCCTCTTACCCTCCCATTATTCAAGAAGCATGACTGACTTATTAGCCGATGATCACAATTCCTTTCTTAACTAAAACTGAAATCTTTACTCCCTCTATTTAAGGGTGGAGAGAGACGATACCGGTAAAGGAACATTCAGTGAAATCCTTTCCCTCACATTCACACCTAATGGAAACTACTGCAGCAGGCAGACAGAATGCTGCAATGAAATGTGCTCTCAGTCTCCCTCCTTTCTCGCATCCGCTTCCTCCAACCATATAATGTAATATTTTATTGTTTCCATAGAGGAGGTACTTGCAACTACACAGCCAGGGGTAGCCCAGCACGTAAGGGCTGGGAGCAGAGTGTGTTTGCTGCCCTGCGTGCGGTACAGAGAAGGTGTGCATATGGTGCATTATTTTTAAGTTTCATGTGAAGAAGAAAATAAAACCTGCAGGAAAACATCAAGGCTGGCATTCACCGAGACAGCAAAAATCATCAGGTTAAATAATTAATTTTTCCTTGGACTAAATATATGTACTTTGTACATTAAACATTACTAGGGGAAGGGATTTTACAGGCATGATTTATGGGATCAGTAAGCAAACGTTAGCCGCTATGCTTGTAAATCTTTGTATTGCACTGATAGTTTACAAAAATAGCTTTAAAACTAAATAAGAGCATAGTTCATGATTCCCTTAAGGATATATATGGACTTGCTATAGAGTAGACACCTCCAAGAGAGCTGTCAGAGCTTCAGCAAGGAAAAGCTTTTGGATCCAAGTAGAGTTCTTTGGTGGATAAAAATCCAGCTGCTGCACTAAGTATGCATCTCGTGAAGAGAAAGTTGGGTACTGAATAATGAATTCTGCCCAAGCCTCAAGCTCTGTTGGACTTTTCCCTATAAATTTCTGATGAATTAGTAGTGCTGCACTAAAGAAATAGATTACAAACTGACTGATCCCCTTCACAATAGTGACCTCAATTTTGTAGATGCTAAGAATCACAAACCAATCAGTCTCCCTCTTTTCATTAGAGACAAGCATTTTATTTTACCTCTGATTTGTATTTATTTCTTCCCAAGGACCTTTTTAGATTCTAACACCAAATAAGACCATTTTCCCTGAGGTATATTGTCATTTCTCTGCTTGTGAAGAGAAAAAGGTGTAGAGGAGGCAATGGCATCAGTTAATTTATTTACAAGTACCTGCTTCTACTGATTAATGTTTGTCTGAACCAGAAGGAATCTGCTTTCAAGCTTTTTCATTAAAAATGTGAAGGCAATTTTGCTAACACCAACTATTCTTTGTCAGGCATGTCACAGCTGTTTTACACTCCACAGAAAGTTGAAAAATGTCCTTTTTTTCTATCCTTAAACCTAAACCCTGCTGTTGCCCAGCAATGTGTTGTTGGCCACACATGTCAGGTCTTGATAGTCCTAAGATCCACTCGCTGATATTTGTTAATGACCCTACTCCAAATGTACTGCACTGTAGCTCAGAGTAAAATCTGATCTTCTTTGCACTCGTTTCCCATCGTGAGCACTAGAAATGGTGTTTAGTATCATTCTTGGACTTGGAGAGAAGAGTAATTCCCCTTCCTGCAGGAGCCTGTGGATGGAATTGTACATTCTGCACCAGTTTGGACGTCAGCCTACGTGATCAGCGCTCCTTATTACTTTAAAATGACGAGCTGGATTGACAGAGAGTGCAGATGGTATGGCTTCACCAGAGTTATCAAAATACACAGATTTACATATAATGAGGATGCAGCTGCAAGAACGTATGGTGAGTGAGGCATTGTTACCACAGTAGCATTTCTGTTGTAAATGCATATGATAGAATCACAGAATCATAGAATGGTTTGTGTTGGAAGGGACCTTAAAGATCATCTAGTTCCAACCCCCTGCCATGGGCAGGGACACCTCCCACTAGACCAGGTTGATCAAAGCCCCATCCAGCCTGGTCTTGAACACCTCCAGGGATGGGGCACCCACAGCTTCTCTGGGCAACCTGTTCCAGTGCCTCACCACCCTCACAGTAAAGAATTTCTTCCTAATATCCAACGTAAATCTCCCCTCTTTCAGTTTAAAACCGTTAGCCCTCATCCTGTCGCTATACTCCCTGATAAAGAGTCCCTCCTTCATGATACAGAACAACACCAAATGATCTGGTATCTGGGGGCCCAGCCTAGCCATGCTTGGTAATGACCACACTCTCTGTACTTCTGGCTGTTTCCACTGCTGTCCACCCCATCCATTTCACCACAGCTGGAATGGTGCTGCCATTTGGCTTCCGAGTGCCACCCACCAGCCGTGGACAGGAGAAGAGACGAGAAGCTGGCATGCTTCCTTCCTTCTCGGTCTGCTGCTGGCACATCTCTCCCCAGCATCACGCAGGACCGTGCCAACAACTTCTCTCTGCTGGGAGGCTGAGGTAGGGTGAAGGTGACCCGTGGGCCTAGGGAGGACAGTGGATAAGGGCAGTGTAGTGACAGAGTGGAAGGATAAAGGACTGCGGAAGAAGAGAAAAAAGAAGAATAGCAAAAAAATAGTCAAATTTCCTTCGCATCCAGCAGCTTCTTGTGGTTTCAGCTGCAGCACACCCTCCTCCCCAGCAGTTCATCTGAACGGCCCAATGCTTAGCTCTGCCCAGCCAAGCTGCAAAACTTTGTCTCAGATCGTTGAGGAAATTCATTGTTGGAGACTGGAGACTAAGTACGACGGGCCAGCAGAGTCCCTTCAGGTGTCGTTTTGGTGTAGTGAGCGTGCACAGCCGAGCAGCTCACTGAATCCCCTAGACATCTCTCACATCCATTAGACGATGAATGATTGCTTTATATGTTGAAACCAGATACATCTTGATGACAGCATCTCTTTGTGCATGCCTAATGGTGCCTGAACAAAATGACCCAGTACAGTAGGGTTACAAGAGCATCCCCAGTCATCACCAGTACAAAAATGCTAAGGACTGGTCCCAGCCTATCCACCAATCAGACTGATTAGCAAGTGGAACAAAGAGAAAGAAACCTCCCTTCCTCCCTCATAAAGTTTCCCAAAGTTCACTGACTTCTTGTGCAAGAGTTTTAATAATATTGGGGTATGTGACGATATCGGCTATACTGGGTTTGGTGTGCAGTTTATGAACAGTTGAAATAGTATCTGCTGTCACTACCAGGAATTTATATGTTCTCGGTTTTCACAACAAACAATAAAAGCACTGCCCTAACACCAGTGAATCTAGTGAAAGGATTTCTATTGACTTTGATGGGCAATGGATCAGGAGCCAAATGAGGTTGAAAATTATTTTCTCTGCTCGCTGTTTATTAGAAATTGATCTAAAGAACAGCTGACTTTAAAATAAAATAATGAAAATAGTTTATTCAGCCTAATCGCTCTGATGTTATAGAAATATTTGTCTAGGAGAAGATTAATTGGTACGACAGAAACATTTTGGACTGACAAAAAACCTTATCTTTCCTTTTCTTTGCTATTTGATTTCAGTTCAAATTACTTAATAATGGAATGCAACTTTATAAAATGTCCTCTGAACGAGAAAAGGGATAAGCAAAATTATACAAGCACTCCTGTGATGAAGGCATTGACCCAGTTCTTTGTGTTTGTATTCAAAAGTATAGAGAATAGCACAGTTTCCTCTTCTCCATACTTCTAAGTAATAGAAAGCTATGCAAGGCTTTTTCAGTGATCCAAGTTAACTGAAATCTGAGACATAGCAGCTTAAGTCAGCTTTGTATTCCTGAAACTGAAAACATTGAAATTGTCATTCGATTCTTTCTGGTCATCTTATCTACTTGTGCCTATGCCTGCATCAAAATTCCTGTCCACCAGTGATTTTTTTTTTTGGAAACGTGATCCAGTTAAGCACATTCTAGGACATACCGATGTAAAACAAGGAAAGATTTTCCAGTTCTTCAAAAGTTTCTATGACTGTTGAAAGCCTGCTTCTCCCTCAGATTTCCAGCACTCAGGTTGTATTGCTGTTTTTTCAGATGAAATGGGGATTTGTTATCTCTGCTTTGAACACGTAGGCAGACTTGTCAGAAAAAAATGATCACAGGTGAAAACTTGCCACCAGATCTATCAAAAAAATCTCATGTGTATCTGTTTCCTAAAATATAGTACGCCCTATCAAGGACAAGGAAGCTACTATAAATAGTCGGTAATAAACAGAACATAAACAGCATATGATGGATTAACCGTTGTTAAGAGTTATTGCTGACCATGCACATTGGCTTGCCACACTGGACTGCAGAATAAAAAAGTACTAGTGGATTTTACTGCAATAATATTTCTGGAACTCATGGAACTGATTATTACCCGCCGAAACGGGCTGACTGACAGAGTTACAGATATTTGATTATTTGAAACATTACAGACTATTTATAAAATAAAGCCCTTCATTGGGTTAGCTCACAGCTCCTGAACTAATACCTTGTTGAGGCCACCTGAGTAATTTACCAAGCTCCATCTAACAGGGAGCAGCGTACTGGATCCAGTCCTGCCAGCCAGGCTGATGCTGCATCGCCGGGACCCGTGGCTGCGGGCAGCGAGTGTGAACCGAAAAGTCAGGAGACCTGCAGGACATACTGAATTTCCCACGAGAAACCAGGCCCCATCACATGTTGGGGACGCCGAATGTCTGGGTAAGAGTCACTCCATAGCCCAGACTTGGAGTCCGGATTTCAGCAGCATTGATTTTTGGCAGAGTCCATTTCCTGACACTTAGTTGCTGTGGGACAAACAGCTGAATCTTCCAGCAATTCACCCTGCCTGCCAGTACACTGGCCAACGTACACAGGTGTGAGTGCTGGGCTTAGATCTGGCATGAACACCTCTAGCGCTCTCAGCTGCCTGGAATAAGATGCATCCCTCGTATCCATAAACTGCATAACCCTTTCCCACTCCTGTTGTAGTTTATTTTAAAATTTTAAAATCAAGAGTCCCAAGCAAGGATTGTGAGTTGCCACAACATTCACACCCATCTTGGTCTTGGTACCTCTGTATTTTTCACTCTTCAGGTTGCTTTCTGAAGGTTTTAAAGGTTTTCAGAGGTAGAGGGAGAGAGACAGTCTGTCTCTGAGGTCTTTTTTTAATCTCCCCACACTAGGGAGATGTGGCCATTGGAAGAAGGACAGGAGGAAACAGCCTCAAGTTGCACCAGGGGAGGTTTAGATTGGATATTAGGAAAAATTTCTACACTGAAAGGGTTATCAAGCGTTGGAACAGGCTGCCCAGGGAAGTGGTTGAGGCACCATCCCTGGAGGTATTTAAAAGATGGGTAGCCATAGTGCTTAGAGATAAGGTTTAGTGATGGTTTTTGTCAGTGTTAGGTTGATGGTTGGGCTTGATGATCTGAAAGGTCCCTTCCAACCTAGGCAATTCTATGATTCTAAGAAGCGAGGTGTTGCACAGTGACTGGTAAAAGGCAGAGGAGGAGGATGTGGCAGGCAGGAGAGCATCTTGCTGGCGTCAGGCTGGCCGTCTGTCTCCACCAGGCTAGAAAGGAAATACGTCATTCATGTTTAGGGCTGTCCCGTCTGATACGCTGTCCGTTGGGTTTAAAAGTTGGGGGCCATGCGTACAGGGGGGCTTGTGTCCCAGCGAAAAGATAATTTGCTATTGTGTGAAGTGGCACTTCATAACTATTGTGTAAGAGTTGAATTTAGGCTCCATCGCTTGAGTGCCTGGTAATTTTTAAGGCACTAAAGTCTCCTTACAGCATGTTTGTGAAACATGAAAGCATTGTTATCCTTGCTGAGGAGTCGCAGGGCCAGATCCTGAGAGATGCGTGTCTCCCAGGGAAATCAGTGGGATTCAGTGTCACTAAACACTTTTGGGATTCAAAGCCCAAATTACTGGCCAGGGTCCCATAGGAAATCCAGCAAAGTGCCTGAGTTGAACCCGTGCGGACCAAGTCTCAATCCAGTGTGTTAACCACCATCCCCTTTTTCTTACAGACAAAACCTTCTTCCCTTAACTCCTTGAGCTGTTTAAAAAATATTGGTGAACACACGTACACAGAATTTATGTATAAAATTATGCCTGTAGCTTCATATCGTCCAGCTCATTCACATCTGAATGCACGACATGGTGTGCGTTGGGATTTGTAATTTGTAATGCAGGATATTATTAGTGTTGCCATGCATTGTGTTTGCATTACAACCTTCCTTAAATGCTCAGCATTGTTTCGTTAAGCAATCAGAATGCAAATACCACTGGCACAGCGAGAAAACATTGAAGTATCCCAAGTACACAAAGTATGCAAACTGTGCAGTAAAGCACACAAACCCTAACAAGCTCATTAGCACCATACTGCAGTGATTACAGAGCAAAATGCTTTCTTGTGGTGCACCAGTCAGGCTGTACAGAGGGAAAGCTTTGCAATGTTTTAATGTGATATTGCCATCCATTGTGTACTGCTACAGCAGTCATATTTTACTGGCATAAGCTGTTCTGGGAAAGAGGCACCATTCTCTCTTGTCCCTTGCCTAGGTATCAGTCTCAATTAGCCATTAGGCACTACATAATACTCATGAGGATGAGGATAATAATTATAAAGATAAGAATTATGGTCTTTGGTCAGTCCAAAGCCCCAACTACCTCTGTATCCCTTTGCTGACAGTGGCCAGAAGTATATTTTTAAGCAAAAAAACCCATGAGAAACGGGGCATGTATAGGGTGACACTTTCCCTGGTATGGCCTTTGAGTTACCAGCGATCAGCAGTATGTATGTGAAATATGAAACTAGACTCTGTAGGTGTCCTCTAGCAGTTTGATTTGCATCATCATCACTCTTGTAACTTAATGACCCAAAACCAGATAACCAACAGTCTGTTGTTAGTGTACCTTTAACATCCCTGCCACTACATACACATATATACACATATACACATATATACACAAAACAACCACATGCTGTCCAGTATATGCCATTAAAAGAAAGGCACAGATCTTCAGTATAGTCATTTGAAAGATCTACTGAGAGAAAGATTAACGTTTTAAAGGAAAGTCATTCTGTCATATCATGGTGTCAGTAATTATGTCAATCCTTCTTTAAGGCAGAGGATGGACTAAATGGCCTCTCAGTGTTCATTCCGACATTGATTTTTTATGAATCCATGATTATTCAGCTGCTATAGCAGCTAGAAAGTTCAGTTTTAATTAGTCTGAAATAGGAAAATGCCTTTCATTCTGCTTGATCATATAACACGTGTAATATTTCAGCTGGTAGAAGCAGGCTAAGGACCTGTAAGGGTCACCTGTGGTCAAGGGGGGACCATAGCCATAGCACGGGAGCTGAACTGCTGTGCACACGTATATCTTCTGCACAGGAGCAGTAGGGAGAGAGACATCAGCAACATAGTTGTGATCTATCTTACCAAAAATATCTCTACGTTATTCACCGAACACAGGTTGTGGCTCTGGTGGATACTCATACAGAGATCCTCGCTGCACCTCAGGGTATTCTTGGCAAACTGACCTTAGCAACTGTTTGGAGCCTCCTCCTTTGCAGCAGGACCCATCAATAATCAGACTGCTGTGCTGGAAAGGGAGAACACAAGTCTATAGGCAGCGGTGGTGGTGAAGGAAAGTGCACGGTGCTCCGTTAAACATACCACCTCAATGTCTGCCCTCAGAAATTCATGTGTCTCCAGGGTGAATTTCTCTTTTGAGAAGCGCTCCTTTTTACAAGGCAGGAAGCATTAGGTATGCTCGTATCTCAGTCAAAGGGTTTCCTACGCAGTGCCAACAGTTATTCAGCAGGACTCATTATGCAGGTGAGATATATCGCAGTGCTGCTACTCTGCAACACTCTGCAGATCTCTATGCGCCATGTGCACAACGTCTGAAATATAAGCAAATTTATGCTGCACTCATCCTTTTTGTGGTTATTAGTGTCATTTAGTATCATCTTCCTCCAGCAAATTGACTCACCAAGCAAAATGCACAAGTGCACTTTAAAGTAGATCACATTATCACGCCTACTTCTTCTGAAGAGCCAAGTGCCATTACTACTTTTCACAAGGAATAACTGCCTAAACTATTTCACATTCTGCAGTGCATCAACAGTGTACTTCCTCCATTCAGTCAGCAATTGAGAAGAGCGATTGAACAGTAACGCATGACTATCATATTGTTCTACAGTGGAGAGATAAAATCTAGTGCATCACTTTATGCCTCTTTAAACGTTAGGATATTCTTTCCTGGAGCCTTTTCACTGACATATGCAGTTATATCACTCTTGAGGCCCTGATCATATTTGGGGTTTCAGCAAGGTATTTGCGTTAAAAATACTACTTTTACCCAGAAAACATATTAGAAGTTTCTCTCTCAACGCTACTGTTTAGATGACATATAATCCTAGCTGCACAGTTAATTTGACAGTAAGCTGTAGAATGACAGGACTAATGATGGCCAAGTGCCAATAGGATTTTATCTCAGAAATATTTCCATATTGTTCACTAGCACTCCTTCCTCTGGGCGCTGTATTTTCTAGAAGGTAAGTGGAGTATCAAAGAAATGTAACAAGGATGCAGACTGTTAAATGATAAAATTATGACTAAAACTATGAACTTGGAACCAGAAACCAGGAAACCAAAAATCAATTCAGAAGAAATTTTGTCTAAGAAGCATAGTCAGGAGAGGGGCTAAGGGTGAGAACCAAGAAGAACCAACAATCTACTAAGCTGAAGAGCAAAGCCAGAGCCCAGTCAAACTCCTTATCGTACATTTAGAGCTGAGATAAGCAGCAGCTGGTGCTTGAGCTAGACTAGCTGTGGCCACTCAACATCCAGGGATGAGGGTTAAATAAACTGGAAAAAAACCCAAAGGAACAAAGTTGTAGCCAGGGTTCACATTTTGCGTTCATGCTTCTCATGCTTGATTGCTACAGGTGTCTCTACCTAGAGTTATATGTGGGCCATTAGTCCCTGGGAGACTGCCTGTAGTAGCCTGGTGGCTCGCTGCGCTTCCATTGCTCAAGAGTGTTTGTCAAGAGGCTGTCAGGAAAATCACCAGACTACACACCTGAGCTCAGATCCCAGCGACTTTTGATTGGCCTGACCTTTGTGCCTTTGAAAATCTACCCCTTTCTCTCTGCAAAGTGGTGGTTTCCCGTGTGGTCTGTTACGTTTATAATTATGCATGTTTGGTGTTTCTGTGACCTCTTTTCACTCACCACCACTGCACTTAATATCCCGGCAAAAGAAGGGTTATGACTCTGTTTTTATGCAATTGTAACTAAAATGCTACCGTAGCAGAGGGGATGCGTTGGCCAAGGTCTTTATTATGCAACTGTATGCAGATCCCTGTGAATTGCATCGTTCATCTGGTTCAGTGGTGCAGCGCCAAGGTCACCGGGCATTTTTAAGCTAATGATGAGATCATAAGTCTAATAAATGTGCTTGGTAATCACAGCAAACATATTGTCATTGTCGCAGATGTTATTCTTTCAAAATCACTTGGCAAACACAACCAAAACGCAGCCCTTGTGCGTGCTCTGACCTCTCCTACATCAGGAACACTGAGGAGGTGAGGTTGTTTAAGCAGGCAAGTCATGGCCTACGGCTACAAAACGGATCCTTCTAACAGCACTCTTGCAGTTTATTTAGAATAAACATCCAGGAGGCTAAATGAACATGGAATCAGTGATGGGCAAATTTTGACAGAGAGCAGATTTTGAAAAGGAACATACCCGTTAGTAATGCCAACACAGGTATGGATCAATTTCAAATTACAACGATCTAGGCAGGTTGACATTAATTATCCAGTTTCTTTTTGTAGCGATTATGCTGTAGTAATCCACTACTCGCCAATCCAGTAACCTTTCGGTAGCAGTCAGAAAATACATTAACCACCAAATGCATCATGTCACTGTGAGCTTTGCCATTATGCGCAGAGATTCTCCACGAGGCTTATCAGATGCTGCAATTGCTGATTTCTTTGAAAGGACATACATCATCTCCCAGGCTGGGTCACCAGATTGCTAATGTTATGCCCTCAAAAAGTGGCGATGTAGTGCCCAGAACTTGTTGCAGCTCCAGCGTCTTGCAATCTATCGTATATATGTATATTTTTTATTTTTACATATGTATGTATATATCATATATATGTATATTTTTGACTACCAGGCATGAACAGGCCCACAACAGCCTGACCACTAAATATGCTCCTGAAAATAGGGGAGGAAAAGGAAATTTAAAACAGACACAATTTATTGAATTCTTGCTTCACTTATACCAATTATTGAGATAACTAAAAGTCAGTAATTCAACATTACTGCAAAATTCACTTAAAACCGTTCAATGCCAACCTGTGAACATGGCTGATTAGCAAGGAGCTGAAATAGACCTGGTGGCAAGAGAGGTCTAAGACAAGACACAGAGCTGTCACGTCTCATTCTCAAGTGACATAAACAATGCAGTCACGAAATCAGTTTCACTGCTTTTGTATATAATTCTTCTGTGGCTTCCATGCTAAAAAAATGGAAAAATATTACCCTTTGCTAATGGAGCTCTTTCACCGGGAAGCACAGCATGCGTCCAATTCCATGTGTCAGCAGCTTTCATTCCTCAATTCAGTTTACGAACAGTTAAACTATTCAAGGCCTGTATTATAATCTTTTACGGATGACGCATGACAAGATGATTTTTGATAAATAGAACCTCGGTACGACAAAAGCGGCCTTTGGCTTGCCAAGGTGAGCAGGTCTCTGGATGCAGCCTGACACGTTGTCAGCCGCTGCTGATAACCATTTTATCGCCATCATTGTATACTCCGACCCACGCTATCGTCTTCTCTCACTCAGAATACGTTCACTTTCATACTCGCCTGCATTTTGTTGCAATCGAAGAGCAAAATGTTTAGACCACAGCGGAATGCTGCAAGCTCATCTCCGAGGGTGACCTTGAGTGCGTCTGGCACACGAGAAGTGCGGAGGAAGACAGGCGAGCACTTTGTCTCCTATACCTCTCCCATACCTCTCCTGTATCTCTCCTATGCTGCTTGTGTCCAACCTGGTATCACCACTCGAAATGGCAGAAAGGAACTAAACAAGTGCCCATTTTTTTTGTGTGAATGCACATTCAGAACTGAACTTTTATATACATTCTATGAAAACCAAGAAACCAAAGACCTATTAGAAACTTTCACCCTCCAAAACCATGATTATTTTTTTTCCCCTTTTGCTTTGAAGCTTATGTTTAAGTCTTGTGATTTTTTTAACTCTTTGTGGTGGGAAGCATGAATTAAAAATCAGTCTGTGACCCATTACTATTTTATAATCCTCTCTTTGGCAGGGTGAAAGTAAGAGCTTTCCAGGTGCGTATTTAAACTTTCATGGAATGATGTGAGGGAGTGAAATGGGATGGCCCAGACAAGAGACAATATTGGAAAGCTAGATGGTGTTGGGAAGGCCGGCCCAGAGAGGCAGAACAAGAGTATGTTACCAAATATACATGTTTTGATCTGATTTTAGACCAAAATAACATTTATTTTTGAGGAAGTAACTGCTTATAATAGTGACCAGAGAGGCTGTGGAGTCTCCTTTTCCAGAGATATTCAAAACCCTTCCAGATGCATTCCTGTCCAACCTGCTCTAGGTGACCGTGCTCTGGCAGGGGGGTTGGACTAGATGATCTCCAGAGGTCCCTTCCAACCCCTACCATTCTGTGATTCTGTGAAAAGCATCATCATGGCCATGCTGACCTTCAGAAAGGAGAGCTATGGAAAAATGAGGAATCTTGTTTAAAAGAAGTCAAAGAAGGATGGCTAAGAGACTTAAATCCTCGCAGGCATCATACAGACCCCTGAAGGACACCATACTGGGAGCACAGCACCAGTGCATATCGCTTGTTGGACACCCCTTGGGAACAGATAAAAGGAAATCAGTATGGCTAAACAGTAAAGCAGGGGAAGTTATTGGAATTAAGAAGTTAGCATTTAAAATTATGGAGATGCATCTCAGTGAAGAAAATAAAAAAGTTATAAATTCTGAGAGAATAAACATAAAACTATAATTAGACTAGCATGTGCTTTGTAAACATTGTGGCAAAATTTCAAGGTGTTCATTTTCCCCATAAGTAATTTGACTTGTCTATGACATCAAAAGACAAACGGATGGCTTGATTCACTGGTTCCCCTGCCATTCATATCATGCAGATCAGGATGAAAATGAATATAAAGTGCTGCAGAATAGAGCCATTTTATACTTCTTTTAAGCAGTATGAATAGCAATAGGAAGTGTAGGACAAAAATGGATCTGAATGTTTCTAAACCATCTTTTCTGAACTTCAGAAGAAGTGCAACCATATGAATCTTCCTGTATTCAGGCAAGAGAATGCCATTAGTGCATGGTAAATCAGACTGCCTGATTTTATAACCATACCCTGGAATCACTTGACAGGTTTATCTGTGTCTCATTAGTGGCAAATTTACTCCCTGATACAGCAGGGCCAAACCTGTCGTGCTTGCAAATGCTGATCTTCCAAATTCACACACTTCCCACTTACGTGCAACTAGATCCTGCCTAGTTATTGCCACGATTTGCTCCAGGGTCATGCCTCCAACTTGGCCTCTCTGTGCCTGTGTTCCCAGCCTTGCAACAAAGAAATGGATAAACACAGCAAGTATTTTTCCATAAACGAGTTGTGATTTTTTAAGGAACTGGCTAAGTACACATTACCTTTTTTTTACTTCTCATGACCCCTAGTCTGGAGGGGAGTTCAGTAAAATGAATTCCAGAATGGTTTGAACGAGAGTTCTTAAAAAAACAAATATGCCAGCAATGGGAAATATTTTTACCACAGGCTCTTTCAATTCAGAAACAGAATCACTAGCTTGAGGACAAGCTCATCATCTGATTTACCTCTGACCTGAAAAGGATTAGGAAGACAACTAATTTTGCGTATTCTTGAGCAGTTTTGCCATGCTAAGCTTCTGCATAAGTGCTTGCTGTATTAGGACCCTCCTCACAGAATCAGTGCCTCTCTGTCTAGAGAAAGATTTTGTAGGCATTTCACTGAAGAGTTCAAAATAGTGAATAAATTGGATGATAATCAAGATCATAAAAATATTCATCAAGAAGGAAGACACCCTAAACCACTGATGAAATAGTCAACTGCCATTTATTTCCTTCACATTTCCCTTTATTTCATCTATTTCTTTTCCCTAGCCCTTTCTACTGCTACATTCATTTTCTCTACCGCTTCCTGCTGGATTTTGCTTGTTATGACTGTATACACATCTCCATTTCCTCTTGATGGCTTGAAGCTTCTAATATTATATTTTGAAACATCATCTTGTGCATTCTGTGCTTCACTGCTATTATAAAAATGTTAGGTTCCTGTAAAACTAAAAGCAGGGAATATAGATTTTTGGGGGGACAGATAAAATTGTGGAGAGTTGTATTTTGCTTGCTCAAATACTGCTCTGCCTTTCAGGAGACATTTTTAGGAGTTGCCTTTGTGTGGTGCTTTTCTGCAGTGACAGCAGGTGGTGGTTTAGTGGCAATTTTAAAATATAACTTTACTGTACATTACAAACAGTACAATAGTGTTTTGGACAGCAACACCTCTTAAAAAAAAACCCAAAACCAAGATGACAATCCCAGTTTTCTCCCTCTGTTGTAGCAACCTGTTCTTGGACAATTCTTCAACATCACAAAGCAGGGCCACTCACTCTTCTGTTAAAAAAGAAACCAAACCCGCACACATAAATTCTGGGTATTAATTAGTAATCATATAAGATGGCAAGCTGGGTTTTTTTGAAACAAATAAATTTGTATTTTCACTTGATCTACTGATGTCATGGTTTCAGCTGGGATGGAGTTAACTTTCTTGCTAGAAGCTGGTGTGGGGCTATGTTTTGGATTTGGGATGAGAATGGTGTTGATAGTGCACTGAGGTTTTTGGTTGTTGCTGAGCAGTCAAGGCCTTTTCTGCTCCTCGCACCACCCCACCAGGGAGTAGGCTGGGATGGCACAAGAAGTTGGGAAGGGACACAGCCAGGACAGCTGACCCCAACTGACCAAAGGGATATTCCATGCCATATGACGTCATTCTCAGTATATAAAGTTGGGGGAAGAAGAAGGAAGGGGGGGGATGTTCGTAGTTACAGCATTTGTCTTCCCCAGTAACGGTTACGCGTGATGGAGCCCTGCTGTCCTGGGGATGGCTGAACACCTGCCTGCCCATGGGAAGCAGCAAGGGAATTCCTTGTTTTGCTTTGTTTGTGTGCTCAGCTTTTGCTTTACTTATTAAACTGTCTTTATCTCAACCCACGAGCTTTTTTCTCACTTTTACTCTTCCAATTCCATCCCACATCCCAACCGGGGGGAGTGAGTGAGCAGCTGCGCAGTCCTAGTTGCCGGCTGGGGTTAAACCACAACAAGTCCATTAAATATTTACATTATTGCTTTCCAGTAATTCTCTAATATATGTATCATATTAAACACTCAGAAAATATTTTTTTAAAATTATCATTTATTTCATATTTTTTTCACTTTTACTGCCTTCTCAATACAAATGGTTTTCTTTTAGCTGTAAGACTTTCAAAACACCATTATTGCAGTCATCTACCTGTTAGCTTGATTTTTTATTTCATTATCAGCCATTAGGCAAATAAAAGGTAAGTCATATAAACTAATTATGTTAATGGCACGTAATGCAACTCTAGGCAATCTAAAAATAAGTAAATAACCCCTTGCCCCTCCAACATCCATAAATAGACTGTAATAAGGCTACCAGAAAATACATCTCAGAAAACCGTTAGAAGTGCAAAAAGTCCATAGAGTAAAGCACACGGGTACGCAATGAGAAGCTGCTGTCCTTCCATAGCCAATGCAGAGGTAAAAATTTTGGAGGCTGACAAACTGCACCATCCAATAATAAACAGAGCTAACAAAGTTCCTGGGATCCCCCTAGGAGAAAAAAAAAAAAAAAAACAACAGAAAAACAAAAAAAACATATCAGAAGCCACTTGTTAGCAAACATGGCATTAAATCTTCCCAAACTTAAGTTCAGGTCTAACAACTTGTTATTGATAAGGTAACAGTCCCTGGAAGAACCAAGGACTGACCGAAATAATGAAAGTCAAGCCTGATAAACAAATTAAAATAGTAACAGGAAACAAAAAGGTAATTTCTTCAGCATGGATAAAAGCAGCAGCTTCATTAGTAGTACTCCTAAAAAGTCAAGTGCATTTCCAATTAAATCTGGGGCTCCAGCAGATGCAGCAGCTGAAGTTTAATTTTAAAGTTAGCAAAGATCCTATTGCAACCAAAATCATCTTGTGGAAGTTGTTAGGATCTAAAATGACACTACAGACCTAATCTTCCACCAGGCAGCCTGATGACCTGGAGAGGTTGCATTTTTGTAACACGTGGCACAGGTTTTAAGTGTGCCTTGGACTCTAAGGAGAGACAATAAGGCTCTTAAAGAATTACACTGCAGGTGACCATGCAGAAAGGTGTTGACAGCCTCCAGCAGAAAGCTCAACTGGTCTTTTAAAAATGGGTGCACATTGAGTAGAAAGTAAGGGATGGGAAAAGAGCCACTGAGAAAAAATATTATGCTCATCCTGGCGTCCTTCTCTGCCCACTGAAAGGATGGCGGCTTTCCACGCTGCCCCTTGCTGACAGCTGAGCCCTTCTGAAGTTCTCCACCTCTTCTCCACATTCTGCCACCTCCCAGGCCCAGGGTGGCCAGGAGAACTGACGATTATGGGACTATGGTCAAAACCCCCATGAAATATTCCTGCAGATTACAGAGAGCTCACTATTAAACCTGGTAGGAACAAAACCTTGCCAATAAATAATGTTTCACATATGCTTTATTGGCACTCTGTATTTGCAGCCTCCTCCTGTAAAATGCATGAGATCATGCGCGTAATACGCTGCCGAGGTACATAATGAGATGGGCTGTGTTACACACCTTCGCCATGTCAGTCTCAAGGATGTGGAGAATGAATGAACCTCTGCCACTTGCTAAAGGACTTCTGGTGCCCCACTTTTCCGAAGTCCCAGCAAAACAGAACCAGAGTGCGAAACACACTACATACACTTACTTAGGTCCATTTATCAGAAATAATCTCCACTAATATTACTGCAATTAAACCACGATGAGTAAAGCTCTCCTTATTTAATTGACTTAGTTTATTTAATGCAATCACATCAAATAAAATAGTTAATTTCTTGGCAATCCAGTCTCCAGGCCAATAAGGTATTGTCAGCTCTTAGGACTTTGGGGGAGGAAAGAGAGAATTGATTTTAAAGTGACTCAGCACCTCATTGCAACTTCAACACGTTAAAAATAAAACATTAAAGACTATGTGATTTAATATCCTCAGTTTAACTGTTCTTTAAACTTATACAGTGGCATTCAGGGAAATGACACTGGGCTCTGTGAACCAAATTCCTTGCCTCTGCTCCAAGTGGAAATGCTAAGATGCTCACTCAATCATCCAGCCAGAAATTCAGCGCTGGTATGGATGGCTCTTTGAGCAGGTACCCATGCTGGCAGAGGGATGGGATGTAACAGGAACGCACTGCGCCACGACAATTTTCAGCTAGTATAATGACACTTCAGGGGGCCATCACAAGGTGGTACTATTTAGAGCCGTGGCTGTTCTGCCTTGCACTGAACTCCAATGGCTTCTCATGGTTTGTTCCAGGACTGGCAGTGGGCAGGATGGAAAGGTGACATAAAATCATACTGGAACCAAGAGATACTTCTGTGCACTTATAAACTCAGCCCTTGATCTAACAGTGTGTGACTGCTAAAAGGAATGGTTTAGCTTTAGCAGAGAGCTTGTGCCTGGCATGTCCATGAAGGTCAAATCCTCAAGCATGGGAAAGGGGCAAAAGGCAGATGTCACACCCACAGTGACCAAGAGGACTGGGGGTGTACTGGTATGAGATTGAGTTGGGGGGACAGACCTGAGTGGACCCTCTCCGCTCCTCTCTCTCACAACCTGAAGATGTGGTCACCAAATGGGTCCTTTGCATCGGCTGGGTCTAAGAATTCCTCTCTCCACTCTTACGCTCATTGCCTTCACTGTTTAGTCAAGGAAATGGCTTGACCACTCTCTTCAGGGATTTGATAGTAAAGAATTCTTGGTTTTTTTTCCAGGAAAAAAGTCTGCTGAAGTTTCTCTCCAAAAGGAGACCTCATCAACTTGGGCTCAGACATGGTATCAGCATAGATGGGCACAAACAAACCTGGTTCCATGCAAGTTTGCATAAGAGAACTGTTTTTCTCTTTGGTACTATTCAGCACCCAAAACGTTCCATATTATGCTTTATTCAGTTACAGCAAAACAGCTAATAATGAAAATTGAAAAATGTTGAATTAGTATATACTTTTGCAATAGGTGTGTGCATTACCTTACCTATAGCTTCTGTGAAAACAAACATTGAAGTTAGTTCTTTACACTTTAAAATAGACAGAAATAACATTTTTACAAATACTAAAAAACCCATGAACGTATTACTGCCTTTCCTTTGCCATTTTAAATAAGTTTTTAAATTAAAAATAAAGACATGTATGTTCGATTTAAAAGCTGCCACTTAATTTTATTAACATGTTTGTAATAGTTAACCCTGGTACTTGCTGTGTTCACGCAGTTTCATATAGTGAATGAGAAAGGACTGCAGAATCCTGTAGACAGGCACTTAACGTTATCAATTAATTTCAGAAATAATGGTTTAATATTATAAAGCCTATCACAGTATAGTATTTATAGATTTTCAAAACGTGCTTTCTGTAAATTCACATCATTTTACAAAGGTGCGGTGTGTGCTTGGGGATTCCTTGTACAGACGACAGTACCCTGGCGCAGTTGTAACAGCTGGTTTGGAGCTCGCCCCATCTGTCCTATGATTATGTATCTGCACCTTTTATTAGGGTGGATTATTAAACAGGTTAATCAAGAAAATATGGGAAGTGTAGGAGAACAGAGAATTAAGGGCTTCTTCAGTGTCTCTACTGTTCATCTCATCAAGGTCAGCTCAGAAACACTTTAATACACGGAATATGGTCAGGTTAACCCATCGTAGCTCCACAGAAACACACAACAAGGATTGTGCCAAAATCTTCATTCCCACTATATAATTTCCTTAACAAATAATATATACATATATAAAATTGCTGCTTTTCCAAAGAAAACAAACAGGGGGACTTTTTTATTCATCGGCTGCCAAGTCCCATATGTTGCAGATTGGAGAGTTAAAAATGTGAGTGAACAACAAAGACTAAGGAGGGGAAGCATTATTAATAACGTGTTAATTACGGATAAAAGTACTGCTCAAGGCCTTCAGGCAAGACCTGGAGCTTCCTTGTACTTTGCTGTATGTGAACAGGGAGGTAAACACAATCTGTATCTCAAAAGGCTTCCTGAATGAGGGGGAAGGAGAGGCTTACATACTAATTTCCTATTTATAGCATATTACTGAACACACACACATGCACTCACGGATACATACGGCACCACACAGTTGACTTTTCAACATTTTCAGGTATTTTGGGGTTTGCAATTACACCACAACTGTATCTCAGAGTATATGACTCTACTACATCTTAAACCCTTGTTCTAATGCTGCAAATTGTTAAGGGTTGGAACAGGTTGCCCAGAGAGGTGGTGGAGGCCCCATCCCTGGAGACATTCAAGGCCAGGCTTGATGAGGCTCTGAGCAGCCTGATCTAGTTGAAGATGTCCCTGCTTACTGCAGGGGGGTGGGACTAGATGACCTTTAAAGGTCCCTTCCAACCCAACACATTCTATGATTCTGTGATTCTATGATTATTTAATTCTGTCACACAAAAATCGGTCTACAGAAGGAAAAGAAGCATAGGGATGGAACCCTGATGCTATGAACAAAAAAGGAACAGGAGAAGCCGAAGTCCCACAGTTGCTTTTAAAATTGATACCTGAGTTTGGCCACTGCTGGCTCTGCAAAACAAAAAGCATCTGAGGATGCTACAAATATCAAAGGCACTCCCAGTCCAAGTGGAATTAAGGAGTCATATTAAAATGAATATAAATCACCCTTCTCAAACAGTCCAGTTTTGTCCATTTCCACCTACACACTTATACGAACAAAATGGTGTTTTTCCAAAATTCACTACATAACGATTTACTAAACGCCTTCTGAAACACCAGCGTTCCACCTTACTGCTGCCATAGACTGGTACTTACTGCAGCGAGAAGACGACTGCAGAAGAGGAGAGGATCACCATGGGCAGCAGGCAATAGCCCAAGACACTTGCCACGCAGCCGTGTGAGACTCCCGCGACGCTCATCAGGTTCAACAGGGCATGCATCGCAAGGCACCCAATGGCACTCATGCCATACACGTAGCCGAAATGAACTTTTCCTGCCTGGAATAAATATGAGTAAGCATGAAGGAAGCAAGTGATCGCAAAGTGGTGGGAGAGAACAGGAGGCAAGCACTAGGTTTGTTATTTTTTCATGTTAACTCTCTCCACTTCGCCTACAGCAGTTCAATTGTAAACCAGAGCTGATACTTTTGGGTGATTTTTGCATCAAAAAATTCCAAGGTACAATTGTGAGAATGTGTTTGTCACTAATTTAAGGTTATAAGACTGATTCTCAGCCTTATTGTTATGGGGCTCTGAACAGGAAACTGGCTGGGGAGAGTTATAGAATCATAGAATGTGTTGGGTTGGAAGGGATCTCTAAAGGTCATCTAGTCCAGCCCCCCTGCAGTAAGCAGGGACATCTTCAACTAGATCAGGTTGCTCAGAGCCTCATCAAGCCTGGCCTTGAATGTCTCCAGGGATGGGGCCTCCACCACCTCTCTGGGCATCCTGTGCCAGTGTCTCACCACCCTCATTGTAAAGAACTTCTTCCTAATGTCTAATCTAAACCTACCCTGCTCTAGTTTAAAACCATTGCCCCTCGTCCTATCACTACGTGCCCTTGCAAACAGCCCCTCCCCAGCTTTCTTAAAGGACCCTTCAGGTCCTGCAAGGCCGCTATAAGGTCTTCCCGGAGCCTTCTCTTCTCCAGGCTGAACAACCCCAGCTCTCTCAGCCTGTCTTCATAGGAGAAGTGCTCCAGCCCTCTGATCATCTTCGACTTGGGAAAGTCTAACTGGTAACAAGCTGAGAAGAAATTATGGAAAACACATTTTAATGTCAGAGAAAATCTTTCCAATAGGTGTACATCGGGCTGTGGAAAAGTGTCCTAAGTAAAATGATGACGCCGCTTACTTGATGTGCTTCACATTTTATTACAAACCTCCAGCTTTAAGCAGGCTTGCAAAAAATATGTAAAATTTTGCTGAAAGTATGCTAGTTTTCAGGGTGAAAGTGTTCATTCTTCCCCTTGACTACCATGAGAAAGACACATCTCTGTGGTTAGATCAATACAACATGTTCATAAACATAAACGTTAGCAGTCACTGTCAGGTTGTGTTCTTTTTTTGTTCCAACGAATGAAAAATTCCCCAGGTGTTTTTTTCTTCCAGGTTTTATTCCTTTGTGTGAATTTAGTGCCTGTGAAAGGTACCAGCCTGACAGCCTGGAGCCTGATGTTTTCTAATTTATACACAAAGCTAGACAACAGGCAACTGTGGCCACAGCACCACTGGTTTCTTCATCTCCTGCCATCATTTTGAAGGATCACCTCCAGGCATGAGGGTGTTGTTCAGTCCCAAAAACGAACACTCACAAAAGACTGTTAAATATTGTTTCTCTCTGTTCAAGCTTCTAACAAATGAAATACTGAATGTTGGCTATGCGATACTGTCATTCCCACATCTGTATGTCAGAAATAAACATTTGTACCTCAGAAATAAACAGTGATTGGGATGAAGATGGTTTTGTTTGCTTTGTGTTGAAACTTTTTTACCCTAAAGAAAACATGCATTTGTGAAGGAGAAAACTCAAATCTGGGACTCAACCCTTAAATCAGGATTGTGGAATAAACTTCCCAAACGAAGGGCCACGATGCATCACCTTCCTAACACATAACTATATATATATACACATACTTAAAACACAACTGTGTCTGTGCATACACACATCTTTATATTGCATACATTAGCAATGTAAATCACATGAAAATCAAAACTAATAGAGGGTCCCAGTTTCCTAATTATTTTTTAGCTTATGGTCGGATTCTTTTGGGATGGATAAGGTGTAAATATTATTGATGCTTTTTTCATGGTTTGCAATATTTACAAGTGTCTCTTCTACGATGGTTAGGGAGGATTGAGATCTCCTACTTGACTCATCCATACATTATAATAAAACCTGGGGGAAACCAACTATCCTGGAGGACCCTGCTTCTCTGCTTCCTGTATCCACTTGGGTGGAAACTGATGACTGGATGCCAGCAGTATTTGAGCTGTACAGATACGAAGCAACACAGTCGAGAGAGCCTAACCTAGAGATGACAGAACCCGAAAGTCCTAATGTTGCAGATTCTGAGAGCTCACCAGCTGCAGCTGGAGAGCTGTGCATCCTCGCTTATCTGAAAGGCAGCCTCAGTTAATAAAACCTGCCTTTACATCAGCACCATCATCCTTTTTCCAGCTTGAGCTGGCTCATTGCTGAGCTCTCCTCTGGTTCCAGTCATACAATCATAGAATCACAGAATGGTTTGGGTTGGAAGGGACCTTAAAGATCATTTAGTTCCAACCCCCCTGCCCTGGGCAGGGACACCTCCCACTAGACCAGGCTGCTCAAAGCCCCGTCCAGCCTGGCCTTGAACACTTCCAGGGATGGGGCATCCACAACTTCCCTGGGCAAGCTGTTCCAGTGCCTCACCCCCCTCACAGTAAAGAATTTCTTCCTAATATCCAACCTAAATCTACCCTCTGTCAGTTTGAGGCTGTTACCCCATGTCCTATCATTACACTCCCTGATAAAGAGTCCCTCCCCAGCCTTCCTGTAGCCCCCCTTTAGGTACTGGAAGGGGCTATAAGGTCTCCTTGGAGCCTTCTCTTCTCCAGGCTGAACAACCCCAACTCTCTCAGCCTGTCAAGGTTAGTCCTCAAGGTTAGGTCAGGTACAGCCAGGTAGCCAATATCCTCACAACACCTTGACTGTTGGCCTTTTCCCCACCAGTGCATTCCACCCTAATGGAACACTCTGCTCCTGAACTAACAGCATAAGAAGTCTTCCTATTTAGGTACAGAGACCTTTGCTGGCATTTGCGTAGTCCTGCTGTAAAATAATAAGGAAAAATTGCTTCACCAAAGAAAATTAATGATAGCTAGAAACAGTGTGGGAGAGCAATAGTAGCTCAGATTATTATCAATTGCCATTTCAGTCATTAAAGATTTGTAGTGAATTTAACATCCGCAATGGTTTGGGCCAAGCTTTACTACAGACCGACTAAGAAAAGCTCTGTCTCCAACAGATGTGACAACAACTACAAGCTTTCAGTCTGTTTGTTTCGCTGTATTTAATTATTCCACACAGCACTATTTAGCAGCTTAGTTTAAGATTAAGAAATTACTGAAAGAGAGGGAGCAGTAGCACAAGCAGCTCACTGAAATCTCCACTTGGTGAAACGTTTGATTTGTGGTGCAGGAGAATGAGAGAGAGGGGAAAAAAAAAGGCAGCTGAACATGTTGGTTCCAATTCTAGGCTTTCTTAACATATGTAAATGTATTGACTCACACACACGGGAATACTCCCAATTCACAGTGATGTAAGCAAAATCAGAATCAGGCTTGATTAGTCTGGCAGGCTTTGATGAATGGAAAGAGCTAAATTTGTCCTGCGGAAGGAACAAGGTTAGAAGAAAGTCAGACTTTGTGCGCTTGTTTGCATCTGCCTAGAGTGGGTACTACTGTCCTTAGTTTAAGTGGATGGGGAAGTCTGATTTCATACAAATGACTATGTAAAATGCAAAGCAGATGAGACTCAGGCTTCTGCTGAGTTTCGCAGTGCCGTTGTTTCTCTGTCTGCAATGGAGCTGCCCTGTTTTATGCCAGTATGAGGGAGACCAAGTCCTACTGCCAGGCGAACAATCCTTTCCTCTTTTCCTCTGTGCTCTGAAAGAACTACCACCATTTGAAGAATATCTTTGCATGTTCTTCCATAGTTAAAAAGCTGAAACTAAATAAAATTTATAAATTATTTTTGGAAACAAACTCTCAACCAAATTATGTTCCTGGTGCTATTAGAAGAGAGTTATTCAAGTACAGAAGGATATCATAGCTTACACAGCTGAAGAGCCACTTTAGTATTCAAATGCATCCGAGACAAAATGAGCAGCCTGAATATATAAGATGGCCCATGGAAATCCCGTGGACTTATTGCTGTGAGTTTGGGGCTCAAAAACACTAGGTTGTATCAGAGGAGTTCTGCTGACCTAAAACCGGCGCATTGAAAACAGTCGTTTTTCTAATGATACTTAAAATGCTTAATATCCTAGAATAAATATGGTAATTGAAGTACTTATTTCAATAATAGTAGTTTAATATTCATTATAATTGTTGACTATCCAGGGAGCCAAATCAACAGCAACTATTTTTTTTTCATTCTTTCAGCTTTCCTTCCATTTTCCTGATTATAATAAATTCAACACTTTCTCCTTCTATTCCTCTCATACCTTTATTTCTTTAGGTGGAAAATAGCCTGTCTTCTCCAGCTTCCTGCCTTCTTTCCCTTTTATTCCCTTTCCTCCTGCTGCTTTCACCCTTTAAAGGATTTTTATTTTTGTAGGGACATAAATAATAGTAATACTTGCCATTTATATTGCACTTTGCCCATTCAAGGTACTGCACTGACATTACAAATTGAGAAAGAGCTTGCAAGAGTCTTCTGATTCAGCACTATTTATCAGGGAGGAAATGGAGAATTAGAGCCCCGTTTCTCTCACCGCAGCTGCTAGAGCAGTAAAGCCCTTCCCAGAACGGTCCCACCTCATCCCCGTCTGATAAATTGCTGCCGACAATCAGAGCTGTACTTCAGCAGCACTGGAGAGCCCCTGTTGTCAGTGATAAATAGGCAAATTTAGGAGTAGCGTATAATCCCTGTTCAACCTTCCTCCTGTAGGAAAGCTGTATTCATGAAGAGGAAAGAGGTTAAATACAGGCTACCGTATTTGGTTTAGCAGCTGGTGTAGAAATAGAATATAAACTAAGAAAGCACTAGCAAGTGCACCCTCAGCAAATTTGCCGATGACACCAAGCTGTGTGGTGTGGTCGACACGCTGGAGGGAAGGGATGGCATCCAGAGGGACCTGGACAGGCTTGAGAAGTGGGCCTGTGCAAACCTCATGAAGTTCAACCAGGCCAAGTGCAAGGTCCTGCACGTGGGTCAGGGCAATCCCAAGCACAAATACAGGTTGGGCGGAGAGTGGATTGAGAGCAGCCCTGAGGAGAAGGACTTGGGGGTGCTGGTGGATGAGAAGCTCCACATGAGCCGGCAGTGTGCCCTCACAGCCCATAAGGCCAACCGCATCCTGGGCTGCATCAAAAGCAGCGTGGCCAGCAGGGCGAGGGAGGAGATTCTGCCCCTCTACTCTGCTCTGGTGAGACCCCACCTGGAGTCCTGCATCCAGCTCTGGAGTCCTCAGCACAAGAAGGACATGGACCTCTTGGAACAGGTCCAGTGGAGGGCCACGAAGATGATCAGAGGGATGGAGCACCTCTCCTGTGAGGACAGGCTGAGGGAGTTGGGGCTGTTCAGCCTGGACAAGAGAAGACTCCGGGGAGACCTTATGGCAGCCTTCCAGTACCTAAAGGGGCTACAGAAAAGATGGGGAGGGACTCTTGATCAGGGAGTGGAGTGATAGGATGAGGGGTAATGGTTTTAAACTGAAATAGGATAGATTTATATTAGATATTAGGAAGAAATTCTTTACTGTGAGGGTGGTGAGGCACTGGAACAGGTTGCCCAGGGAAGTTGTGGATGCCCCATTCCTGGAAGTGTTCAAGGCCAGGCTGGATGGGGCTTTGAGCAACCTGGTCTAGTGGGAGGTGTCCCTGCCCAGGGCAGGGGGTTGGAACTAGGTGATCTTTAAGGTCCCTTCCAACACGAACCATTATGTGATTCTATAAGAGGCCGTTTCCACTTCCTTTTTCAAATTATTTTAGTTACATAAAGATAATTTTTGCATATCTTTGCACTCCCCAGAGTACCATCGAGAGAAGATAATTTCAAAACAGTAGCAAGAGTGTCTGAAAAACTGGGCAGGTCTGCTATGCCTTTTTATTCCCTCCTTTGAAACCTCCTTTTTAGGTCCTTACCTAGCACATCCTGCCATGCTTTGGATGTTCAGAGCCTCCCCAGGATACACACCGCACAGATCTGTCCTCTGTTCCTATTGCATCCCACCCCCAAAAATGGTGTGGTCTTTTATTTCCACTGGAAGTAATACACCACTTCACCTGCATTACATCTATATTACATTTAAACTTTATGCAGGTACTTTCAAAGCACAGGGACTTTTTAACATATAATCTTAGAACAAAGAGCAGCAAACAATGCAATTTATGCCGGTGCTGCATATTCTGGAACTTCACATGCTTTAGCACCTGGGCATTAGCTTGTTAGAAAAGAAATCTCTCAAGCTATCTGACACGTCCTACCAGCAGCAATGTTGCTCCAAGGGCCAAACAGAAAACCATAGGTCCGGTGAGGTCCGTCTCATTCATAATGCTGCCATCTGCAGGCTTCATTGGATTTAGAACCGTTAATGTTTTTTGCCATATATGCTCAAAATTGATCCCAAGTTCTGCAACAAGAAATTCCAGGATTGTTAATTGCTCACTGGAAAACAACACATTCACAGAAACCCATTAGCTACCACAAAACCCCAAACAAGCAAACAAATTAATCGCTTTAATGAAGATAATGCTGTAGGATGACGTATTCTGTAGTAGGAACACACTGTCCCTGCTATATACCCTGTATCTTTGAGAGTCAGCTCTGATTCTGAATTGGAATATTAATTTATTAAATCCAATTTTAGGCAGTGAACCAAAAAAATGCCCTCAGCATTTTTGAGTTAATATTTGTTTTTCCTACATTTAAAACACACATATCCAATGCCACACTAACTCGGATGTTGAAAAATATGCTAATTAACAGTAACTGCAGAACCCAAGATAATCTAGAACACCGAGGACAGAGACATATGCTTTAATTCTGGCAAATCTGACAAGGGATGCGTCTTAAGCCTGAACTGCCAGAGGCACTTAAAAATGACGTTCTTCCCTTCAAGGCAAGTTAATAATACTTTACGCAGTGCTTTATAAGCTTTTTTTTGCATTTAAAAATTACTGAGGACCCCTAGAAACAGAACAAAATTCTTCCCCGTTAGAGTCGATGGGAATTCTGCCATTAACTTTACTGGGGCAAAGATTTCTCTCGTGACTTCTGCAGAAACACTTCGGCTTGCAAAGCCTAATCATCTGCCCTGAGATGCTCTGGCACGGGAAAAGTTAACTTCAGAACTGGGTGCCAGAATTAGTGAGACTGACAATGTCTTAGATCTCTTTGGAAAGCCAAGTCTTTACCTTATTCCACCGATCCATCACCTTGAGCTGAGCCAAAACATTATATAAAGTTGTTGTGTATTAAAACGTGTGTCTTTGGTCGGATTTATTTGGCACATAGATAAGAACATCTCTGAAGCCTTGAGGATCAGAAGCAGTTGTATTTCAACATCCCTTTTGCAGGGTGGGCTGCCTGTGGAGTTAAATGCTTGGAGGTCTGAGAGGTAAAGATCTAGCAGTTATCTGTATCAAATAGAGTGATCTTGCTGTTTTTAAGGCAGCAGGAGTATCTTTTAAGTAGTGAAAAACCCACTTGCCTGCCCGCATGCAAAAGCAGGCTGAATATGCTCTTTTCACATTATACTGAAATAATCACAAACAAATTCTTTGTTTTTTTTTTTTTTTTTAAATGTAGAACAAGTACTTTGTAAACTACAAAATCAGCCACTAGCATTAAGATGGTTCAATCATCACAAAGAATGATATTGTTCGTGTAGTTAAATGATCGACTAATTGAAGCTGAAAGCAGCTTTCTCAATTTCTTTCCCACTGACACAAGCTATTTAGCATCTTCAAGCTATTAAATTTATTACTAGATATGCAAAGAGGATTATTATCAGTATTTATTAATTATAGATGTTCCAATATGTTCGCGGGATAAACACAGAGTGGAAAAAAATATTTGGAAATGTGAATGCAAAACTTATTGTTATGCTGTCATCTAGTGGTAGTCAAGTATATACCGTATATGCCATAAGGCTGAGTGAATCCATGGCAAATTCCAATATGAAAATGCAGGTCTGGGGGCCAGGGGCTGTTGGCTGAAGCTTGCACAGCAGCTTGGCACAGAGCTTGGCGGCTCTGCTGTGGTTTCTCTAGTGCTGGCTACCAGCAGGCACCCCCAGGATCCACACACATCGTCCGTGGTTTTATTTTTACCTTCTAGCAAAGGGGGTTCCTCGTCAAATCCATCAGCGTAACCAAGATGAGTGCTGGGACTGTACGTTGGCTGCAAAATCTGACCAGTGTAGCTCTGAGAGGACAGAAACATTTCTGACGGGGCAAAAGCACTGGTGGGAGGTGGGTCTCCTGTCTGGCTCCTGGGACAAGAAGCAAATCACAGCACAACAGGCCCTCAGCACAGGAAAGACATGGACCTATTGGAGCGGGACCAAAGGAGGACCACAAAAATGATCAGAGGGATGGAACCATATGAGGACAGGCTGAGAGGGCTGGGGGTGTTCAGCCTGGAGAAGAGAAGGCTCCGGGGAGACCTTGTAGCAACCTTCCCGTACCTAAAGGGGCTACAGGAAAGATGGGGAGGGACTCTTGATCAGGGAGTGGAGCGAAAGGATGAGGGGTAACGGTTTTAAACTGAAATAGGATAGATTTATATTAGCTATTAGGAAGAAATTCTTTACTGTGAGGGTGGTGAGGCACTGGAACAGGCTGCCCAGGGAAGTTGTGGATGCCCCATCCCTGGAAGTGTTCAAGGCCAGGCTGGATGGGGCTTTGAGCAGCCTGGTCTAGTGGGAGGTGTCCCTGCCCATGGCAGGGGGGTTGGAACTGGATGATCTTTAAGGTCCCTTCCAACCCAAACCATTATATGATTATATAATTAATTTTTTTCTTGAATCTGAGGAAAAGCTTAAATAATTTCTAGCAATATGTGCCCCAAAATTCACATTAATAACATGAAGCTCAGTCACCCCAATTAGGTAAACAACCTGTAACATCTGTAAGTATAAAAGTAGCATGGCACCCAATCCTTTACAAAGAAAGGTTTAATTATTAGTAATTCTGCCTTGGGGAAAGCCTAGATGATCTCTTGAAGCTCCTTCCTGCTCCTGCAAGCCCCAAGGCCAGACGGATCCATCAACTGCTGAACAGGGAAGCTGCAGCAACACCCAGCCTCCTACCGCAGTCATCGCAAAATCTCCTTAAGGGGAAACTCTTCTAAAGAGGAATTTCTTTCCCTCAGCGTCCCTCTTCCATGGGCAGAAGTCACCAACAGTTTTAAAAAATATAAGGAAAAAAAACCATAATAAGATTCTTCCTGTCTTTCTTGTATTTCTCCACTAAAGTTACCACTATATTGAATTATGCAATCCTTTTTTTGGCAGTTGCACGTTGTTTTTTGTCATTAATTTCATTTGAGTTTCAGATGTATCACGTTTTTTTTTTTAATTTTTTTTTGGTAGCATACTTACTTTCTGCTTCCACGGAGATTTTCATTAGACCCATAACTGTTGTAACCTTCTTCCTGGTCATCTATGGTATAATTGGACTGGTAAAAGTCCAAGTGAAACTGATCAAAATTTGACATTCTGTTTGGAAAAAAAAGATTTTAAGTATTGATAAAATATCCTTTGGACCAAGCCAATATCTATGTTTTGAACTGCCCTAAACTGAAATGAAATCAATAAACCTTAAAGCCACAAACTCAAGAGAATCTTTCTGTAGAAACTCATGATAATTTGAAAGTGAGAAAAATGGATTCTTTACTTGTTATAACAAGGGAAATTAATCTTATGTTATCATTAATTACTGTATAGTAATTTACAAGTGGTAAACAAGACTTCCTGTCTTGTTAGTGTTACCAAAAATAACTTCAGTAATTTTTGAAGATATATATCAAGTAAAGTATTGTTTCAAACAGCTCATTTTCCTTTTTTTAAAAGAAAATTGTGGCCATGTCTAAACGCTTAGAAATTAATGCTTTTAAGAAGTATTTTGGGTTTCAAAAACAATTACTGTTTCCAGATATTTGTGCTTTGCAATATTATATATGATCATCATAAAACATTGGAAAAATGCAAATATATTCACAGAATGAGTGACTTCTGTTTAAGGACACTGTAGCTGGCATGTTAGGAGTACCAGATAAACATTCTCACTGGTTAGTTACGTGCCTTTGAAGAGGCCAGCATCCTCAATGACTGGAGAAAACATGTTAAAATACATCTTTCACTCCTCCTGACCCATAGGTGAGTTCTGTAGCTACTGACTGGTTAGACTAAGAAAGGAACAACTTGCCTGTTTTCCCTTCCACACTGTGATTAACCTAGGATAGGGTCATTCTGGCTTTTGTAACTATTTGAATTTTGCATGCACTGGGCCCATTTCCCGTACCCAGTGTGTAGGTAGGACTGGTGGCCATAGAAACGCAGCATAAGAAACGAAGCACATATTGGTTCCGTAAAACATCATGTACCTTTTGCCATGATAGAGTGTTTTAAGTTGCAAAGATACTTTATTAATCCTTAGATTTGGTCTAGGTGCCTCTTATGCTTCTTACGGCTAGCTATAAATCCAGAAAACAGCTTCAAAATTGGCAGGTCTACCAAGATGAGTAATTCCACGCCTTGAGTAAAAGTATCCACAAGATTAAGGACTGACCCTGTTTTGCCTGTGTTATATTTATGCTGAGCCACAGGCGGCAAAGCCATTACACCTGCTCGGAGCCAGGCATCGGTTCAGGGAGTCCCCGAACCACCGATGGGTGGAGGCTGGTGGGCACCTCTGGGGATTGCCTGGTCCAACCCCCTGCCCAAAGCAGGGTCACCACCAGCAGGTTGCTCAGGGCTGCGTCCAATGGGGTTTTGTAAAGTCTGGCTTTGTCATCTTTACTCCCTCTCGTCAGGTGGTTATATTCACTGATGTGACCCCCCTGAGCCCTCTCTCCTCTGATGAGACCCCCCCGAGCCCTCTCTCCTCCCAGATAAAGTTCTTCAGTGATCCAGGCAAAGGGCTGAGCAGGATTTGCCCGTAAATGCATAGATGCATGTGTTTCACCACTTGGCTAGCATTTATATAGTTAAACTCTTAAAACACACACAGAATTTGTACAACCTGATAGCCATAACCGTATCCAATTTACTCAGATTTTCATGTAAGATATCCATCTCTCCTAACATTTCCCATTTTCTTCACTTTTGCCCTCTTTTCCAACCTTCCAAATGCCATTGGCAAAAATATACTTTTTATCTCATGGTTAGTCTCGTAGTTATATTTATCAAGCACACGATGCTTACGGAAAAGATATTTGCAAATCTCTTTGTAAGGTAAAAGCTATAAAGATCGGTATTTCATGGGACCTTGAAATGCTGCGTATTAAAGTTTCTAAATTGTATCTCATAATCAGAATAATCTGTGGGGACCTGACTCCATTATTTACCTAGAGCCTTTGATGTAGAAGTTATTCTTATATTATTTTCTGAACTGCTGAAAAGTCATGCAGGATTTCCAAATTTAGAAGAAAAATAATTTTTACATTGTGAATATGAATTAATACAAATCAATTTTACTAAGCTATTTACTGTGGTTTTATTTGGAATTTCACACCAGTTATTCATGTGTTTTAAAAAACTTTAGTTGGTACCTCTACCCCAATAGTGCAATTCCAGTAAGTCTTTAATGTTCTTTGCTGTCACAGTAAGTAATGAAATAATTACTTAACCAGGTACGCTACAGTCTGTGTAGTGGAGAGATAAACTTATTTTCCAAAAGAATTTGGAGTTGTTACTTACTTTTGAAGGTATTTGATGAAAACTCCAGTCTGTTGAATTTGTATGTCGGAGAACGCCGAAAATATCCTCTTGCTTCAACCGGGATGAGCTTAGTGCTATTTATAAGATTCTAAATTTGATCTTTGAACAGATGCACATGAAGAAAAAAACCCCACAACCTGTCAATATCACGGACAGCATTTAACAAGAGCTAACAATAAGCAGAAAAGGATCGGAATCTTCAAGGAAAGCGAACAAAATGAACAAATACTTTCCTATGTATTTCAACCCAATAATCTAGATGGTAGTTTAGAGTTTCTTTCTTGAGTAGGTATTTTAAAAGGTCCTGGTGGAGGCCTCATGAGCTGAACTGCTAGATATTTAAAAGTTTTAATAATATATAATAATACCTGTTAAATGAGTAGGGTAAATAAATTTCCCTGGGGGTGTGTTTCTAGCAGATGTTTCCGAAGTGCAGACAATGGGCCACGGGTGGCCTCAGAGCCGTTCCATGTGGCTGGACAAGGGAGCTTTCGGTCACCTGCCTCTTGGAGAGAAGGTGATGCTCCCCGGGACCGCAACAGCAGAGAGCAGGAAGATGAAGGCACCATGGGGCCAAGTCCATCCGCTGGTCCAAGGCCAGCACCCTTTTCTCCAGGCACATCCCCCTGCCACATTGCTTCTCCAGGAGCTCTGGTCCATCTGCAAAGCAGCCCGGGCTGCCGGAGGAGCACCCATCACGCCAGGGTTGGGGCAAGTCTCTACTTAAAAGACAGCGAACCCTGCTCTGCTCTTTGAGGGCCTTTATTGAATATACAGACATCAGATTCTCAGGTAAATTCTTTCATGCAATGCTCAGAGTGCTGTCACTTTCGTTACCTGCCCCACTACGAATTAGGAACCTCTGTGCAGTAGTCCTGGCTACTAGAATACTTGTAGCACAGTATGGATTTTGAAATGGCATTTAAACTTCAGAGACAGCTTTTCTATTTACATGTATTTTAGTATCAGGTACTTAACCAGTTATAACAGTTTCACTTATTTATTGGATAGCTTCCCAATGAACGCTTGGGCTGGTTAGTTTAAGGAATGGGACATTAAATGGGATGTATTATCAGGCTATTAATCTGTGCCTCAAGTGCATATTAAATTCTGTGAGGTTGAAGGCCAAATGACTTCCATTTCATTAGAAGAATAATCATGCCCTGCTAGTACATGACCTACAATGCTATGAAAGAATTATAATATCGATGCATTTTTAAATATGAAAAAATGAAATATACCAAGATTTCACTCAGTATATATGTCCAAAAAAGAGCCCAGAAGTGAAGGATGGCGAGAAGTAGAAAAACATAACATCTGTTTCTGCTAATTAAGGGTAATCTAACTATGGTATTTATTACAGCTGTTGTTAAGCCTCCCTAATGTTCTTAAGCTTCTCTCCTGCCATTCCTAAAGTAACAGTTCAATTTGCTACACTCAGCAAGGTGAATTTGCAGTTTCAATTCTTAACAAACTGCTAATCTCTGTAATGTCTAATCACCTCAGTTAAGATAATATGGTTTGAGCTTGTTTAGACCAAATCAGTGGAGGGAATGATACAGGATTAACTTCTGTCCTTCAGGAAGTTAATTACTTTTTAAGGATAGAATAATCCTAATTTCCTAGGGTTATGCCTGTTTATTTTAACTACAAAAATTACTTGGTTAATTTTGCTAATATCTGTTTGAAAAAGATAGATATATATACACACAGATGCAACCACTGCATACAAGTATATATACATATATGCATACTGGCTGCCAGATAAGAACTGTGAATAATTATCAGACAAGGCACTTCAGAGAAGGAATTTAAATAGAAAAAAATACAATGATTGGTAGTGGGGGATAGTTAAAGAATATTTTAATAGCTGTTTAACATACCACAGTTAGAAAAGAGACACCTGAAAAAAAAATAATAAAAAAAAATAATAATAATAAAATTGAAACATATATCTATTTCTCTTCATATATAAAATCAAAATATAATACAACTTATTATACATATTATACATGAATTATACACATATACTAAATCAATATCCCTGTGTATATAGACATACAAATGGACATCTAAAATACAAACATGGAAAATAATATTGGTTAGAAATGATGATGCACACAATTGATCAAAAAATAAAAAGAAGATAAGATTAAGGATGACCGAACAGGACCGGACTGATAGGAACACGGACTGTCCAAGTGTATTAGAAGCAGACAGCGTCATACCAGTACTGCCATTCTCCTCTCAACTGGATGAAAAAGCAAAAGGATCAATAAAACAAAAAGACACAAACATTTAATTAGAAATGCTCAAATCAGCATTTTTAAATTCTGCATCTAAAAGTTTTAGAAGAACTGGTCAAAAACTTTCTAACACTGTTGAGTTGCAGAACAACAGGAAAGTTTGAGAAGATCAAAACTAAGTAAATATGCCATTTTGCAAAAGGCTAAATGAGATGCCCTGAGTAATTATTGGCCTGTCACCATGAGTTTAATCCTAGCAAATTATGGGCTCAAACAATAAATAACTGAATCAATGAATCCAATCAACATGGGCTTTTGGAAACTAGCTCATTTCAAACTAATTTATTTTCTAACAAGATTTATAGTTGGGAGAGGTAACCACTGATGACCTATATTTACACAAGGCATTTTACTTGATTTTGTTTCAATAAATAGAGAGCCATCACTGCTTAATGGGACAACCATTACACTGATTAAAGAAGTGCTGTCTATCTGATGTGTCTCGAATGTAAGGGAGGATTTCCAATGGTGCCTTCCAGGACAGAAGCTTTCCAAACCTCATCTAGCAGACACATTGAAGCAAAATTTACCAACCAGAGCCAGTTACAGGGCGGTTTGACCAGAATCTGTCAGGACAAAGCAGACAGCAAATAATAAAAAGATCCTTGAAGCTGTTAGTCAATGGTAAAATAAAACGCAGAGCAAAAGAGCTTGAACATTTTTGCAGTGAGAGGAGCAGTGGGTGACAAGAGCGGTTTCCCAACAGTGCTAGCTGTTTCCTGTAACAGGCCATCTGATGATCAGACGAGATATATTTTAGTTCAGGTAGGGAATTAATTCAGTAACGCTCCATGACCTTCGCTTATCCAGGACTACAAACTAGACAGCGTGGGTCCTTTCTAATTCTTAAAGTCTACAAATAAGAAATTATTTTACTCAGGGGTAGGTTTGAAAACTAAACAAACCATTCTGGGGTGAACCAAAAACCTATAAGGCTGAAAATTATCAGAGAGGGGGTAGGAAAAACGGATGTGTCCATGATCACTATAGCTATAGCAAGTACTAAATGCTGAAGTTTGGTGTGAAAGGAGCACCCAGTCGATGGCTACTGGTGGAGGTCAATAGACTGAGCAAAGGGATGCCTCAGCCGAGCATTTCTTCAGGTACCCGATGTTCAGTCCATCACTGACACACCACATGAAAGAAGGCTGTCAGGCACGTGTTAACATAAATTGTTGCACCTCAAGGCTGTAGAAAAGAATGTGAATATAACCTCACTTTCTTTGATCGACAAGTACACGGGAAGTTAATAATCTAGGGAAAAAAATGTTTGGATGAGGTCTAATCATCAGAAATGAAAATGAGAATCGGAGCTAACGAGTATAAAAAAGATGAACAGAGTTGATGAAAAATGGGAGAATTTCTACAAGAAATTCAAAACTTTTTTTCTAAACTAAACTCCTCAGGTTTTGGTTACCTATTTTTTCCATCTTTCCTGAAAAGGAAAATAGACAGTGTGGGGAAGTGAAATACCATCCGTTTTCCTAAGTTCACATTTTCATTTTCAGCTTTTTTGACAAAATGGGGTAATAACTAAAATACTTTAAAAATGTCTGATAAACTTAAAAAAAAAAAATTAGATAGCAACATATTACATGGGATAAAACAGAAAAGCCTATGGAATTCTGGCTATAGAATCAGCTCTGAAACTCTATATTTTTCACTCAAAGTAAACTGATGAGTACGGCAAATCCATTATAATAATTAGTCAATTATTCTACATTTTTTTCAAATGTAAAAATTAATCACATTAAGGACTAATTCAGTAAGCCTTAAGCTTAATTACTTACATTTACAGGCCCCATTAATAATTTTGTAAGTGGGACATTATTAAAATATGTTACTGAAGAAGAGAGGAAAATTTAATTGCAAAGAAATATACCATTTACTTCGAAATATTTTTTTTACCAAATTAATTAATTACATTATATAAAGTGTCTACTAAATGAATTTTATGCCTACAGGCCTCAGGCACATCTACTGTAACACCCTAATTCTTTCCTATGACAGGTCTTCAGAGGGTGGGTAAGAGGCAAAAAAAAAAGAAATCCAAAGCTATTAGTGTTTTCCTTTTTTATGCTGAACAAGTTTGTTAGACTTGAGCAATCAACTGAGAAGTTATAGGTTCCTGCACAAATGGTTTTACTTATCAATACCCACCAGCAGTCAAGAACACAATTCTGCTGTGAGAAATTATTAGGAAAGGAAAAGACAGTATAACAGAGAACATCATTATACCGCTGTACAAATCTGACAGATTTCACTGACAATTTGAATACTGTGTGCAGTTCCAGCTCCCCTGCTTCAGAAAGTGTTCAGCAGAATGGTGGCATGCTGAGAGAAGGGCAGGGGAGGTGTGTATGGAACGGGCTCCACGTGAAGAACAACCAGGTCAGCGAGGAGACCTTGGGCTGGGAGAGCAACGATTAGTAGCTGGTTTGCAAAACTGAGTGACGCGGACTGGTGGGTAGGGATAAAGTGTTGACTCTTCTGAAAGAAGAACTAAAGACACAAAGTGTTGATATTAGGTTCAAAACAAGGAAACAAAAGGTCCACGGGTGACAGACCTGTGGCACTCCTCATCAAAGGAAGTTATGCATGTTTAATATTTATATGGATCTGGAAGAAGTCCATGAAAGATAAATCCACCAGGAATCACCAAATGCATAGGAATAGTATGCAGCTCAAGAAGCCCAAAAACTAGAATCGGTAGAAGACTAGGAAAATATCTGGGAGAAGCATTCATACTCTTCCCCACACATTCAATCACTGTCATTGCTGAAGAGAAGACTTCTTGTTTGACCTAGATGGCCATGCACATTCTTTATGTTTGTGACGGAGGAAAGCAATCCGAAAGAATATAGATTCAAATTAAGAAAAGGGCAGAAACCGACTGCATGAGACCGTAACATCCTTAATTCTATGTGGGATGGATTTGTTGACTTCCAACTGTTACCAAAACAACTGCTTTGTATGGCTTCAACTATACCTCTCCTTCCACACAGCTTTTTACTTCAGATTGGAGTCCCTGTTCTCATGTCTCTGTTCTGAGTTAGCTGCCTTTCAGCTAACTCATAATACATATTATTTCAATACAATTTTTCATACAATTTCAGCTGACTCATAATACGTATCTTCCCCATCCAGCTTTTCTTCTGCTGGAAGCAGCAGAAAAACATCTGAACATGGGTTAACAGACCTGCTCAGATTAATGACTTTCAAAAGTGAAAGGAACTTTTGATTTTTCCAGACTTTCTCAACTTAAACAATCTCTTGCCTGTATAACACTTCTGTAGTAGGAATGCAGGAAAAAACCTCAAAACTTCAATGCTTCTTTGCCTTAATACAAAATATCTTAAAGAGTTCATTTCTGTTCCTTGGAGACACTGCCTGCATATGGATATGGCAAAAAAACATTACAAGTCTGTCTGTTTTGTTGATGTTTCTTATGAGAGGAAAGACAATTTTGAGAGAAACCTTAGTTCTATGGCATCAGAACTAACAGAGCCACATTGAGGATAAATTAATATCTTGTTGAATTCTTTAATATCTAATACCCACCAAGACAGAAACTTCAGCTTTTTTTTTTGGTGGCTGAATAGCTTGTTCTCAAGTTGACTCTTTGCTGTCTAATAAGCCTGAGTTCTAATTTTTTTCTCAATGGAGGTAATAACAAGATTTCTTAACTCCTAGTAGTTGCCTGTTCTCATGAAATTTGCAGAAACTTAATTAGCCTCTGTTCAACATATTCAAAATTAGCCTACAGATTTAAAAGTTGTTGTGGAGAATGCCAAAACAGCAGCACGCAGCAGCAGCACGGTGCAGCAGTCTGTTATCTATAGGAAATAAAGATTTTTATGTAATAGAAAATACAGTAACATCTTCTTTTTTCTTTTTTTTTTTTTCTGTATCCTTTCTGTTGTGTCAGTCTAGTGCAGTTTCATTCAAATCTCCTTCTTGTGGAGAGTACAACATAGAGAGGCATGTAAAGTACAATATTATTTACACTCCGGGAGAGCTCAGTTTGAAATAAAAATAAAGCATGATAAAGAAAACTTGCTTCTTGAGGTGCACTTGTTGGAAGTGTAGGTATGTAATTATATTGGCTTATCCTTACATTAAATTAATATAACATAATTTCCAGGTATACTGGAACAATAGTTAACATATAGAAAATGCAATCATTTTTTTACTGTTTTGTATGGCTTTTGCTCAATCAGTTGTGAAGTGTTTTATGCAGCAAGTCAGTACTGTTGCTGCTATACAATTGAAAAGGGAGTTTAGGCAACTTAAACTCCCCGAGGCAGCTATAGGGCTGGGAATGGAATTTTACACTTCTGAGACCTCGGACAGAAAATTTTCTCCTATTCATAAAAATGTTGGTTCTGGGGCAAGCCTTATAGAAGGCTACAGGCAAGTTTTAAAATAAAATATAACATTGTTCAAACAAAGATAATAAAGATGTTCAACATCTGAGAAGCATGTTGCATAATTATCTACTTTTCACAGGGCTCTTAGTGGAGTAACAAAACTGCAACACCGCATCCCGCATGATCGTGTTTCCTCTGAAATTGGACTGGGAACAGGAGAGGTGGGAACATTTCAGAAAAAAAGTTTCTTTTGTGTGGAGGTCACAAAGCTCCTCCGGTAATGATGTCTTTAGAATAAGCACACACAGGCTCTGCGAGCTGTAAAGGTTTCAAAAGAGCAGCTACAGCATTTTGTGTCGATAATCCATGGATCACAAGTTGCCTAAAGGGAATGTTAACTCCAGAAAATTAGTTTTACTTTTTGGAAAAAAACACGGAAATGAATGTGGCATCCTGAAAGGGCTTCTCAGGCAAAATTTCAGCTTCCTTTCTGTGCCTAGAGTAATTATGTACAGAGGAGTGTAGCCAGGCTTGGAGCCAGATAACGAGCGGAAAAAAAGGTGTCGGTGAGTTGTAAAACATGCAATAGACCTCTGGAGATATTCACTGCTTTGCTCTTATTATTTTACATATTATAGGGGTTGCCCAGGACAGAAACGGTAAATTAAGAGAAAAGCATATGGCAAATGCCATATGTTGGTTGTCGTTATTTTGCTCCCACAGAAGGGGAGGAAAGGGAAGAGGAAAGAAATCCAAATCTTGGAAATAAATCACCAGAGAAAGCCTTCACTAACAATTAATCTGGGCCTCCTAATGAGTTTCTATTTAGCTGAGTGTACCCTGACCTTGCCAAAAGTCAGACAGATGCCACAGGGACCCTGTGAGTTCCTCCTGGGAAGAAAAGGGATCGCGGCACAGGGTCTATTCCCCCGTACAGTAAAATCCACCATCACCAGCGAGCCCGTCCTGGGCACAGCCCAATGTGAATAGGAAAATGATACACGAGCCACATTTGTCCAGAAGCAAATTCCACACACTGACAGAACGTCAGATGCCGAATTGGAGCGACAGGGATCTGTGAATTCAGGATTCATCCCAGCCGAGGTCACCCAGGGTGCAGGCTTGTTGTGACAGAGTGTAAACTCCGTCGTGATCCAAGCAATGGATTAGTGCCGTAGCCCACGCTGTAATTAAAGGCCTTATATAAAGACCTTGTTGCTTATAAATTTGTAAAATCTGAAGTATTTGGGCTTAGACTCTCCATACCTTTTGCTTTCAAGGCAAAGAAAATTCAGTGAAAAAAATGCTCACTGTTTTCTGAGAATTATTTTAGGAAAAAAAAAGCTATGATTTATGAAAGAAAAAGTATTTGATCAAGTATGAAAATGAATGAGCAGAATTGATTCACATTGTATTTGTAAAGAGAATCTCACACACAATGCTTCCAAACTTTTCAGACTTCATAGTTAACATTTGCTTAGCCCAGCTTTAGTGTGTTGTTACTCTTTATATCACAGCAGCCGTTAAAAGAAACAGATATAGAAACAAGAAAAACTTTATTGGCTAAAAGCCAACAGCAGAAGTTCAACAAATGTGGGCTCAAGGTTCTTCCTCTCGACATAGAAAAGATCCACAGCAGAGTAAATAAATAATAAATAAATACTAAAACTACATGTGTAGAAATATCAGAGTCACAATTCTAATGGGTGAATTGCTTTTGGAAGTGCTTATTAAAATGGTCACTCTTCACCATTAACTTTATATTAGCATTAAGCTGAATAAGGAGAAAGAAAAATAATTTTAAAATAGTTTTGCTAGGATAACTAAGGAAAAAAATGTAGAAGCTTTTTTATGGAAAGGTTTACTAGAGTGCTTGCCGTATATCAGTTTATTCCTTTTAAATCTCCTTTCTGAAAGATAAAAAGGAAAATCCCATCATGACTTGTACTATTAGTCAGTTCTTATTTATTGCTACAGGTTGAAGAAGTACTCAGAAATATATCATGCAATTTTCAATTCATCTATCTGTCTGGATAAGTCATACAACATAGGCAGCTTGTGGGAAATATATAGATCAAAAAATTAAGCACAATGGTACAGAAGACTTGCATCCTTCTATTGTCACCAAAAATAAAAATCCACACGATACTGTGTTTTAAAAATCAAATTCTCAAAGCTGTCCTTTCGGCATGCCTTTAATACTTATGCCTAATACAAACAATCCTTTCTCTTCTGCTCAGAAACATTTTCTTTTATTTGCAACTCTTTTGGGCAATAACCACCAAAAAGATTCTAATTGTCCTTCCTCCACAGCTGGATGAATCTAGCTTTCTAACACAGACAACTTAATGAGAGAGAAAAGCAATTAAAATTGGGATTAATGTCCTTGGCCTGATCTACGTCTGGAGGGAATTTAATAGAAATAGCAAGGCACATGGATTTTGTGCCCTGCATATGCCCTGCAGAACACTGCTGTCATCCTCAGGACTGTCCCATACCTTGGGACCTCATGTTTAATAATGCTAAATAAAATTTAGCACAACAATAGAGTGCTAAATTGTCTTTTCTGCTTCCAGAAAATAAGAAGCTAAGAAGAAACAGTCAGACACTAAAGAGGATATAACGAATGGCAAGAAAAGTGATGAAAGGGATGGAGGCTGGGATTCTTCATGCTGGAGAGAAGGCAAAGTTGGGCACGACCAAGGGCACGGGGAATGCACTTGGGGGCCTTGACCAAGCCTGAACGCCCCCAGTAAACAGCACCTCCTGCCACTGCTGCTGCTGCTGGTGGAAAATCACTGGGCTGGGCAAACCATTCATCTCAGTTTCTTATGTTCTTACTGCTTTCAGCTACAGTTGTGAGTTACCCTAAAGGAAACATTTAATCAGCGGAAAGATAGGAGTGAGTGGGGTCTATTGAGTTATGTAAGGTTTTGTTCTTAGACATATGTGGAAATTAAAGTGAGGCCATTTTTTGTGGATAATGAAAATAGCTATATTAACCCATATACTTCCTCTTCGATTTTCTACTACACAAACCCATCACCGAATCACAGAATGGTCGGGGTTGGAAGGGATCTCTGGAGATCAGCTAGTTCAACCCCCTTGCCAAAGCAGGGTCACCTACAGCAGGTTGGACAGGAACCCATCCAGGCAGGTTTTGAATATCTCCAGAGATGGAGACTCCGCCACCTCTCTGAGCAGCCTGTTCCAGGGCTCTGGCACCCCCAAAGTAAAGAAGTTTTTCCTCCCGTTGAGATGGAATTTCCTGTGTTCCAGTTTGTGCCCGTTGCCCCTTGTCTAGTCGCTGGGCCCCACTGAGAAGAGTCTGGCCCCATCCTCCTGACACCCACTCTTCAGATGTTTATAAGCACTGATGAGCTTGAATCATAGAATGGCTTAGGTTGGAAGGGACCTTAAAGACCATTTTAGTTCCAAACCCCCTGCCATGGGCAGGGACACCTTCCACTAGACCATGTTGCTCAGCCTGAGATCGTTGCTCAACCTGAGATCATTGCTCAGATATCTTCTATATGGGCAACTGCATTGCTAAGTGCACAGGCCATGCAATCCCAGGCTGGATGGCTTGCCCTTTTCTAGAAGAATCTGAACTCATTTTTTTAACATTTTGGCAAAATTACTTTCTAAACCTCTTAGTATCATTGTTCCTATCCTTTGGAGTTCCTCCATTCAGTCAGAAACCTTTTGAAGCTGTGCTGCTCCAAACCAAACAGTAGTTTTGAGAAAATGTTATTTCTTTGCTAGGCCTGTCATGGGCAAGTACTGAGCCCTTGAGACACTGGTATTGAGGGAAGCAGAACGACCGCAGTATCGCAATCCTACAGATATTCCCAGTTAACGCAATAGTGACTCCCACTCTTTTTATAACTACTGAATACAAAGGAAGGGTTAACCTCAGGTAGCAGTTGGGCAGCAGATGGAATGGATCCAACCATAGAAGACGAAAGACGCTGGGGTGGGGAGAAATGGGAACGGGACAATATGCCACAGCACGCCACGCTTCATGTGGCACACAGAGATTTTGTTCCTACAGCAGACAGCCAAGGAATCCCTGAAACGGGGACAGATAGCAGACGTGTGTCTTGGAAGGAAGCCTAACGAACCAGCAGCTGCAGCAGACAGTGACTGACTTATTTACAGTGACACCAAAGGAAATACCTATTTCCCTGGGGAGCTTTGCAACACCGGATTTACTCAGCCTTCAAATGTAAATCGGGCCAAAAGGCCAACGCCTCAGAGAAATTGGAAAAGATACCAAACGCTCCATAGGCTGGAGTAGCTCAGAAATTGTCTTTTGAAGGTGGAGATGAGCCAGGAGCACTTCACAGGATGGCTGTCGATATTAACTATAAATACACAGCCTCATGGAAACTGGGGGAGTAAGTTCCCCACCTGCCTTCAAACCTCAGCTTGGGAATCGCTGATTTTGATAATGTAGCTGTAGCTTCCTCTAAGAAGCTGGGACTGTCAAAAATGCTGCTAAAGTTGAAAGTGAGTGGCATCCTTTGATTTTTTTTCCGCCTGTATTCATCAGGCCAAGCAGCCTGGGAAAAGACAGCTGTCTGACTTGACATCATTTTCTCCATGAATTCATCCCATCTGATCCTTCTTATTAGACATTGTTAATTAAATAGTTAGCACTAATGTTTTTCTGGGTATGAGTGAGTATCGGGTCTTCCTTTTCTCTCTTTTACTTCTGTCCTTCTCTAACGAGACCTGGCTGTCTTCCATGACACATCAAAGAAAAAAAAATAATGCAAATGAACTATCTTTGTAGACTTTCACCCCTCATAACCTTATTCTTTTAGTGCCATGGAAAAGGTGCTTTAGGAATAGGTAAAATTGCATTGATCAATGCATCACTGAGTAGACCTCCGGCATCCTGAAAATGCATCTCCAGGACTTGCATATTACAGATGGAGCGTGACAAAGTTTAGCAGCAACGTTTACTCTCGCTAAAGCAGAGGTAATTAAAATCACTGCGTGTACAGAGGCACTTACAGTTTTATATCAAAGGCAAACTTGGGAAAAAAAAACGTTTTAGTATGAAATAAGACAAAAATGTGGAATTAATTATCATTTTGATGTTGCAGGTTCTGTACTATTCAAAATGTCTATAGCAGGTACTTGTTCCCACATACTGCTGGTATCTGAAAGGTATTGCCGCTTCAGTGGCTTATCCACTCTTTGCCTGAGGTAATATTTAAAAAAAAAGAAAATTATTTATTTCATCCTTTCATACATACAGCATTGTTGTGTTGTTTTTTTAAAAAATAATTCTCTCTCTTTCTCGCTGATTTCTATTAATCATTGAGTCACTTGTTTTCCAGGCAACTGTTGTGATGCTATAGATGTAAAATAACATGTTATACTTGGTGGTTCCATGCAAAGAACTGAATTTTGTCCCGAAAGTCAGTTCACACTGTTCCTATGAAAAACAGAATCAGATCCACTGATTTGGAAAAAATAAGGTCAAATTGTAAGTAGTCCAGAAAACCCATATGCCTTCTCCACCTTGGTGGAAGATAAAGAAAATATATGCAGTGTGAAAAAGATAGTGGTTTTTTTATGTTTATGAGGCCCCATCCTTAAAAGAGGTTCTTACTATTTTTAAAAAAGTTCAAGCAACATATTTATTAAATGGTTAAAAGAAACAGTTGTGATAGACCAAGGCTCACTTTTATGTTCTACAAGCTAGGTATCCAAGCACAGAAAATCGTTCTTCTACAGCAACAAGCCAATCCGTTGCCTTTCCTAACTCTGTTTACTCATACTTAATTACAGAATGTCTCTTGCAGTATTCCTATTAAATATTAACTCAGATAAATCATCACTGAATTATAGAAAGAACACAACGTCAGCTGAAACAGAGCAGCTTTAACAAAGGGAAAGAAAGCAAAAATGGTTTCTGTACTAAACAAGCTACAGTATTTTGGTCCTTATCATATAAATGGAAGAAAATACAAAGTAAATAATATTCTATTTATTGATTTGTCATTTATCTAGTCAAGGCCTCCTAAAACATAACAATTCTACAATTACTCACCACCTTGCTAGCCTTTTTCACTACTTTTTTTCCACCGTATCTACAAGCAATGTAACTCATGACCTTACAACTATTAATGGCTTTTTAAAAACAAAATAAGGTGTAGAGACAAGACAGTACTTTCGTGAGGCATTTTAAGAGATTCTTGAAAAGTACTTTGCTGTCCTTCATCTCTTTACACTAACAGAAACCAGAATTACCAAATTAATCAGACTATATCTTCTTCGACATGACCTGATTACTAGCGGCCCACATGGTGAATCTGGGCTCTCAAATTTTGTCAGTGCCACTTAATTTTCCCTGGAGGAGAAAGGAAATGGCTTTTTGGTAAATGATATCTTTTTATACCTTTTTTGAAAGGATAGGGAAGGGAAAAAATGCAGGGTGGCATCCTAAAAGTGGAATTCCTTGGAAAATTGCTAAGGCTGGGCTGCTTTCATATGGCAGTTTCATAGACTTGATTTGGTTTTGAGAGAAGATTATCTAAGAATTTTAAAACAAAGTAACTTGTAGGGAACTGTGACTTTAATACCCATTAACAATAACAGAAAAAAAATATGAGCCTAGGATACAGAGGTCTGACTGCAATCCAGAACACCGATAAGCATCTTGCTAGATGCCCAGAGAGCCACAGAGCAGTCCATGAAGACAGAGGCCACGCTGGTTAAAGAAACCATTAGTCTTAGAAGGGAAGAGAGGGTATAAGAAAATAACGATCCAGAAATGAAAAAAAAATGCAAGTTGATAATAATTACTGTAAATAAGGAGATAAGAAGTAAAGGAGGTTGTAAAGAGGCTCTTCTCCCAAGGGCCCCAAGGGTCTCTTCTCCCAAGTAACAGGTGATGGGACAAGAGGGAATGGCCTCAAGTTGCCCCAGGGGAGGTTTAGATTGGATATTAGGAAAAAAATTTATACTGAAAGGGTTATTAAGTACTGGAACAGGCTGCCCAGGGAAGTGGCTGAGTCACCATCCCTGGAGGTATTTAAAAGACAGGTAGCCATAGTGCTTAGAGACATGGTTTAGTGATGGTTTTTGTCAGTGTTGGGTTGATGGTTGGACTCGATGATCTGAAAGGTCCCTTCCAACCTACACAATTCTATGGTTCTATGATAGATACTGGTTAAGAGAGTTGTTTAGCAGAGTTAAAGATGGTGAGTTTTCAAAGAATGAAATCCATTCCTCAGGGGAAAAAAATCTGCAATCATATTGATCCATACCGTGATTACATGAAAAATAATATTTATTACACAGAACAGCTCATTTCTGTCAAAATACAAATCAGAAATATATAAATATGTATGTCACATGATAACGAGGGCTGAACTCTTTACATTCTAACAGCAATCCAGAAAATATTGCAGACTTAAATTTAAAATCACTGTCTCCAGTTAATTTGCATACAAAACTTTTAAAAGTGCTGCCTGACGAGCTCTGTGCACCATTAACATTGCTTTTCAGTAACTCCTGAAACACTCTGTCAGTTCCAGAACAGTGGTAGAGAGCAAATGTGTTTCAGCTTTTACAGAGGGCAATTATAGGCCTGTCAGCTGGATGTCAATCATATGCTAAATAATGGAATAGATGCTACAGGACTATAATTAAGAATTAAAGGAGGATAACATAATTAACGCCAATCAACCTGGATTTGTGAAAATACATCCCATCAAAGTAACTTGATTTCTTATGTAAAATGAGGTTACAAGTTACGTTGACAACAGTGGTAGCTACACTCTCAATACAAAATATGTCGATTTCCATAGGGTATGTGACTTTGATAATATGCAATATTTGATTATGAAATTGTAACAAAACAACTTTCACACTGGAAATCAAATGGATTAGTGTACTTGTTAGGTCTCAAATGTATAGTGAGAGGAAATGATCATCACGTACTTGTATTTCTAGTGGAAATCTAGCAGAGTTTTTCCTTGCTTGTATACATTTTAACAATTCTGTTTATTATCTCTGGGAAACGAAGTCATTTCTAATAGACTCAAAAATAAAGTGAGGACTGAGGACTGTTTAGATAATGAGAAGGACAACTCACTGATGCAAAGCAATTTGAACTGTATTGTAAGGTGGGCATAATAAAACCAGGTGTTTATGATGTGGCCAAAGGTAAAGTTATGCACCTAGGAACAAAGAAAGGAGTTTCTGCAACATCAGCTTCAGAAACTGTGGCAAAACAATTATCCTTGAACATATAAATATGTCAATAATGAGAAAGGGGGGGCTATGCTACTAGCCTTTTCTCATTAAAAAAATCATTGGTAGAGAACGATGCAAATATGATAGGAAAATCAATTAATCGGGAAAGAAAGAAAAACAATAAAAAGAAATTTAATTCCTTAATCAAGAACTCAGGGAACTCAGCCTGGCTTACAACAAAGAGATTAAGGGAGGCCAACTGATCAGCTAAGAACTTATATAGAAGAGAAACTTTCACGGAATTTCATGGAATTTTCAGAGTTGGAAGGGACCTCTAGAGATCATCTAGTCCAACTCTCCTGCTAAAGCAGGACTGCCCAGAGCACATGACTCAGGACTGCATCCAGGCGGGTCTTGAAAGTCTCCAGAGAACGCGACGCCACAACCTCCCTGGGCAGCCTGTTCCAGGGCTCTGTCACCCTAACCTTAAGAAGTTTTTTCTCATTAATTTTTCTCATGAATTTTTTTCATGATGGTCTTTTTGATCTTGGCAACAGGCGGCTGAAAATAGAGTAATTCAGAATAGAAATAAATCCACTTTTTTAAAGACTTACAACCAGGCAGCTGTTAGAGTAATTGTCCCATGTGGAAAAAGATTCTGCATCACTGACAGCCTTCTAAATCAAGACTCCTTGCTTTTTATTAACAACCATGTTCTAGTGCAAAGAGGAATTAAATCCAGAAAGTCTTAGAAACTTTATTACGTACAGGTGAATCATAAAGGACATCTTCCCTTTTTTGTTCTCTTTATCCAAATACATATGACACTTTCAGTATTTCAAAATGTCTGGACTGAACTTTAGTTCAGGGTCATGTTTCGTGCAAAACAATTTACTTATTAAATACATGCTTTATCTATTCAGCATGCTGTAATATATCGCTTACAAAGTAATCCTCTAAGATTTAGAACATTCCTGTAAAACTAACTGGATAATTCAAGGGTGAAAACGCACTTCAAAATGCTGTGCTACTGTGCAGAAGATGTTTCATTCGAAGTAAGATTCCTCTAATCAGTAATCGTTACTGTTTGAGCATTTTTCTCAATATACAGTTTGTTAAAATAATGCAAACTATTAAACATGCTTGAACTATTTTGTAAACGCAAATCAAGCTAATAGGAATCCATCTAATATTCATTAAGCGTTCTCAAGAAAATCTTAAAATAGGCAATTTTCCATTATACTGGTAAACCCATGCAAAGCTGCTAATCTCAGTCTATATATTAAGAACTTAATATGGGGGAGCAGAAGGGGAAGAAATATTCTCGATTGCTGCACATTAAAATATGTTTAAATTACGAACCCAGGTAAGTAAGCAGAATATACTTCTAAAATACTGTCTTTCTAGTAAGTAGAATATAAAAGATGAATGTCTTAAATAACAAGGGTTTCCAATATAAAATAAAATAGCAATTATTCTCTTAAGTTATGCATTTTACTATATGCTCTTTTTCCTCTGTAGGCTATGGCCTAGAAGCATGTATTTTGGCATTATTTATAGAAAAATGGAAACATTCTGTGTTTTATTTTTATTAGACAGACTACAATAATATAATAAATTTCACAGACTAAATCATTGCTGTTTCTGCTATGACTTTTGAAGATTAGACAGGAAGAGTCTACCTTTTCTGCTTTATTTTTAAGGCAAGAAATAACATATGCATCTTCTACTTCTGTCAGCTTGGGTACAACAGAAATGTTTGGCCAAAAGCACCAAGAAATAAAAGTTTAAGCTGCATTTGCAAGCACAACTGGAGAAAAACTTGACATATTGCGGTAATGTGACAAGTCAATGTGAAGGAAAGGCTCCGAAACAGGAATTCAGCATCAGTCTGAAGCAAAATACTAACTCCAGCCACTGCTGGCCCTTTGTACCATTCTCCTTTTGTCATAACTTTGGTTAAGAAAGGTCTATAGCAGATACAATGGCAAGCGCAATGTGGACATTGCACTTGGCATGTTTTGATTGCAAAAGGAAAAAAAAAAATGGGAAAAAAATAAAAATAAAAATAAGGAAAAGAGAAAAAAAAAGGAGAAAAAAGAAGAAAAAAGAAAAAAATAAAAAAAAGGAAAAAGATTTGCTAGTTTTTCTCCTCCCAAGAACAGTAAGGGCCCGTCAAACTCAAATAGAAAACCTGAGGAAAACTGGGTTACTCATCTTCTGGTTGAGAAACTGGCAGACCAGGTGAGTTAATTCAGGCATCTGTTCAGGCACCTCACCCTGCTGTCTAGATGTATGTGCACAAGATGAGTGTTAGTGACCTGTCCTATAACATGTTTAGTTTAGGAGTTCCAAGGCTGAAATTCATTAGCCTTGATTTTTTTGCTTGTTTGTCTACTGTTTTTGGTTTTGTTTTTTTTCCCAGGTAAATTTTTTCCTTACTGTGTAATGTAAAGCCTGTGAATTTGGCTTAGGAGAATATATTTTACAGAAAGGGGAAATTTCTGCTAATGCTATCTTTATATAACATAAGAAAGTCACTTCCTTTTAGCATCTGCTGGCACCAGCGCTTCCTAGTGACAGGAAAGGTTTTTGTCACAGCCACTCCATTTGCATAGAAGCTACTTGTGGAGAATAGAAATCTCTGATCTTGTTTACCCATGCTTCTGTTACAGAAATCCTCACAAATGAGATAAAGAAATGCCCGCACCCCCCTTTCTTTTTCCCTCTGTCGCCATGGAACCTTGTTCTGGTTTTATTTTTACATTTCCAGACTCTCACAGTGCTACCAAAGATGCTTCCAAACGAGGTCTGCTGGTGATTGAATAGCATGTGGGGTACAGTCTCTGCTGTGTTTCATAGATACCAGTGATTACCGATCAGCTTGGCCTTGGGCATGCACATATATATATATTTATTACACAAATAAATCTTAGCTGCATTTTATCAGCTTATATTTTACTATGGGGGAAATGCTTCTTTACCTTTTATATTATTCACCGCATTGACTTCCATTCTGTGCAACTGTCACACTTACGGAAGTTTAGATGATGACTAAGATCACTGTGTAAATGCTTTCTTCTGCAATTTTGTCAGTTTATGGCAAAACATACAGCTCCTGTTGAAGCTCAGGCTATGACACTATGTCAGTTAGGGAAAATATTTGTTTATATTGAACACAACTGCCAGGAAATAACACACAACACTCACCGATTTGCAATTATGACAGAATTACATTAAGTCTTCAACTGAAATAATTATTGATAGTACATTCACGTGTAGCTACGATGAGATACTTGGGGATCAGACAAGAAATTAATGCTTATTTTTTGTTTTCACCTTTTCAGTCATGAATCTGTAAATATTTGAATTTACCATTTTATGTTACTCAATATAGCTAATAATAGGTACATTTAATTTACCCTCACTATAACTAATGGCTTTTAAAGTACGGGAAATGTTAATTGTGTACATACATCCATCCCATTTTGACACATAAATGGATCACTTGAAAATTCATATTTCTGCTACTGATTTGCTGTCCCATGAATACTTTAACAGTTATTATTCTGCTGAACTGGACACCTTTCCATAATTGTTCTAGTGTGTTCCATTGCATATGAAGCTCAAAGCAAACTGATTAAAAAGCTTAATATTTGCTTCATATATTTATCCAAGCTGAAAAGCGAAGGTAAAGACAGATGATTGATTGTCATTTTTTATTGTGCTCTATCCTGGCTTACTGATGGACCACCAACCTGAACTGATAGTTAATATACTGTGTTCACATAACTAGGAGTCATACTAGAAACCCAGTTCCATTCCTGCTTTTCTTCATTTATTTCAGTATTCCAAAATACCTGGACTTGCCAATAGCTTAACCTTAAGGACTGCTGTCTCCCTGCACGGACCAGCACTCACCCCATAGGCGTTCACTCCATGCCAACAGGACGAGTTCCAGCATGAAGATGCAGCGCACAAGCTCGTTCAGTGATTAATCCAGCACACCTCCTTGAATCCTGGCTGTATTGAGCAAGCTTGGTGTGCAGGTGGTGCAAATACAAGCCCTGGTTCTCCAAGGAGTAGATACGAACCGCATGTGCAACCTTCAGTCACACGATTTGGTTTGTAGTAACTTGCTTTTGCAGGTATTTTTGTGACTACACCATTTTGTCCATGTCACGAAGCGTGTTGCAAGCCTGAATGTGCAACTTAGCTACCTCTGAGGCTGCTTTTTTGGATTTGCTCAAATGCGGTATCTATACACATTGCTCTGTGGCAGTGACATTTGAAGATACTCTGTAAAGCGCATTAGTTTAATTCCTGCTAATGGAGCACCTTCTTAGATTTGTTGGTATTCTTGTCTCTTGGGATAGTGAAGACAATATCCATTTAGGAATTACAGGATTGATATGTATCTATTTATGTTCTCTGTAACTGCACATGGGTAAACCAGTATCTGTAGTGTATCAAACTTAATCTGTGTATAGCAGGACCAATGTTTTCCTCCAAATATGGTTGCTATACTCATATGTACGCTCTGGATCACATCTTTGGATTCATGGCTCCTGTCACACTCATTCTCCATTCAAGGACATGCTTCTCTTTTCCTACATATTTTCATGAATTTGCTGAAGGACTCTTTTTGCCCATTACTACCCAAATTCAAAGTGATCAGCACAGCACAGTGACCTGTGCTAGCTAATTTACTAATGCACACTCCCAAACTGGTACATACAGAACTCTCGTGCCCTCTGCACTGTGTATCAGATACTTCTAAGCAACCTTTTGAAGCGAAACCACTGTAACTTCAAATGGAATATGAATTCTATACTGGTATCCTGAAATTAAACCTCCTGCAAAGTTTTACCCTCAAAAAATACTGCGCCTTGCTTTATTTGGCACATCTCTAGATTGTGAATCTGATAAAAATATTCGCAGTTTACTTAGCTAAGTGGTCTGCTGGGATTTTTGAAGGATTTTGTACAGCTACAGCTGAAATCCTGATTAGATTGAACAAATGAGAAAGATAAAGCCAATATATGCAAACTGAGCAATGCCCCCAGGCCTGCATGTTTTCCCATGTTTGTGAAACCTTAATGTAAAATTCTCAAGTAAGAAAAAAACACAGGAACGTGCAGGCAGTAAAAAAAAACTAGACTAGGAAAAATATAGGCTAGAAAAATACCTAGAAATGACAATGTCAATCCAGGAAGACTTTGATAAAGAGTTAACATATGGAAAACAGATCTGAGAATATGACAACATTCTTCTGCTTCTAGAATTTTACAAAGCACAACTGAGAAGGCCAGAATAGCCGTATTATGGCAGCACTGTAGACATACAAGAAACAGATTCCTCTATAATGCCAGTACAGAAGTATTTCAAAACAATGATATCCTATGCCTTGCAGCAGCACTAAGATGCTACAATCACGAACCAAGCTGTTCTTGTGAGCGATCTCATACCAAAAACCCCACAGAAAGCAAACTTCCAGAAATTTGAAGAACTTGTAAAAATACAGTTTGTGCTTTCTGTAACTAATGGTGCCTAGAAAAAAAGTACTTATGTCCCAGAAATCATTGTTGCTAGGACATAATGTAACAGAACCCGGGCCAAACTGCTTGTTTTTATAGTTTTTTTTTACAGACAGCTAAGGGGAAAGCCCTACGGAGGCTCTCCCCTGAGGCTGCTGCACCTCTATAGCAGCATGACGGGGCCGCCGCAGCTGGCTCCCGGCGGCGAGCCGACACGGAAGGCGCGGCCAGACGCCACACACCGCCAGGCAAAGGCGCGGCCCCCTAGGCCTCAGGCCCCGAGCAGCCGCGGACGGGCGGCGCAGAACGCCCGCAGCCTATTGAGGCGAGGCTGAAATTAGCTCCCGGGGGAACCCCGACAGCGGCAGGCTTCGGAGGCGGGGCGGGACGGCGGGGCGGGACACTAGGGAAAACACAGCCACCTCGCCGCCATCGCTCCGGGGGGAAAGGAAGTGGGTCTCTGACGACTTCCGCCTCCGGGGAGCACTTCCGGCGCTTCGTTCCGCAGAGCGGCCGTTGGTGTACGCCTCGTGTAGCCGTTGGGGAGCCGTTGAGGCCGGGCTGCGATGGGGGCTGAGGCTGCCCGAGCTTCCCTCCGCGCAGCCAGCGTGTGAGGCCGGCCCCGAGCGCCATGGCCCTCGCCGTCAGGACGGCGGCGTGGTGGGCCCGGCTGCCGAGCTCCCGCCTCCCCGCCGCCCCGCTCTGCCTTCCGCCATGGCTGCCCGCCGCCTGCGGGCGGCCGTACAGCTCCAGCGGCAAGGTGAGTCCGCAGGGCGGCCCGGCAGGGATGGCGTGCGGGGAGGCGTTTGGACTGCCCGAAGCTGGCCTGCGGCGAGTCCCCTGTCTGTAAAAGCTGGCCTTTTTACACAGGTCATGGCATCCTGGAGCAGCCATTTCCCGCTGCAGGGGCATTTGTGTCCCCTTGGCAGTAGGAGGACTGCGTTCTGCAAGGGACAGAATCACAGAATGGTCGGGGTTGGAAGGGACCTCTGGAGATCATCTAGTCTAACCCCCCTGCCAAAGCAGGGTCACCCAGAGCAGGCTGCACAGGAACGCGTTCAGGCAGGTTTTGAATGTCTCCAGAGACGGAGACTCCACCACCTCTCTGGGCAGCCTGTTCCAGTGCTCTGCCACCCCCAAAGTAAAGAAGTTTTTCCTCCTGTTGAGATGGGATTTCCTGTGTTCCAGTTTGTGCCCCTTGCCCCTTGTCCTGTAGCTGGGCCTCACTGAGAAGAGTCTGGCCCCATTCTCTTGACACCTGCCCTTTAGATATTGATAAGCATTGATGAGATCTCTCTCAGTTTTCTCCAGGCTAAACAGACGGAGGTCTCTCAGCCTTTCTTTATAAGGGAGGTGCACCAATCCCTTGATCACCTTTGTAGCTCTCTGCTGGACTCTCTAGTAGTTCCCTGTCCTTCTTGAACTGTGATCCCAGAACTGGACACAGTACTCCAGATGGGGCCTCACCAGTGCAAAGCAGAGGGGGAGGATGACCTCCCTCAACCTGCTGGCCACACTCTTTTTAATGCATCCCAAGGGATCATTGGCGTTCTTGGCTACAAGGTCACATTGCTGCCTCATAGTCAACTTGTTGTCTACCAGCACTCCCAGGTTTCTCTCTGCAGATCTGCTTTCCAGCAGGTCAACCCCTAACCTCTACTGGCGCATGGACACGGCAGATAATACTGCTTTATGCTGTGTATTGGTGCTAGCAAAGAACTCCACACTTGCTTTCTTTCTGCCTGTCCCAGAGCTGCGTGCATAGCCGGTGTAAGGGGGATGCGCTTTGTGTATCTCTAAAATCGGCGACCAGAGTTTTTCAGTAAAGTGTTGCTGATTGCTATTAGGGATCTCCTGGTTCCTGATGCTGAAAGCTTTGAAAAGCAAAGAAACCACTTCTGTTACCTGGAACGAGCAGGAATAACACAAAGTTTTTTTTAGTGTTGGACCTTTCTATGTGTGAACCAAGGAAGTCAGGCTGTTTTTCTGCATTTTTTTAATTTAGCCAAGATAAGTGTTACCTGTAGTTTCCTTTTCCCCAAAGTTTACTTGCTCTTTACAATAAGGTCACTGCTCCCTGAGCTGCTAGGTAATGTCGCTGTATTCTTACCATGCTTGTGAGCAATTATTTCCTTAGTGGTCCCCTGAATCCTGTTTTCTTAATCCTTAAGTTTAGCAGTTTAACAAACTTGAAACGTTTAAGTGTATTCATAAGAACATAGTAACTTCTGCAATGCTTTCCAGCATACTTACTGATTATTCAGAGTAATAAATGAATATATATATGTATGTAAAATGAAATGCTACCATTTTAAACGCTGGCGACAATTTAAGCTTTTGTTTCTATTCAACCTGTGCCTCTTCTAGAGAAATTAGTTAATTCTTTTTTAAAGGCCAGGTCATATTGCATGTAGAGATTGTAACCACAGTTCATGAAAATAAATTTCTGTTTTTCAGGAAAAATTAGATATGTCTACATATCCCGTTGAAAGCATTAGAAACTTCAGTATTATAGCTCACGTAGATCATGGCAAGAGTACACTAGCGGACAGGTTGTTGGAAATTACAGGTGAGCGTTCTCATGTTATACTACTTTCTCTCAACAGGTAAGATGATGTGTAAGTTTCTGTAGCTTTGGTTATTACTGAAACTTCTAATGTCTTTGCTCGTCTAGTGCCAGGTTGATTGTGCTTTTAGGCTGCCAGTTGTGTAGTGCTACAGACGTGAATATGATGGACTTTCTGGTTGAGATCTGCCTACAAGTAGGGGTAAGGAGGTTTGTAATTCACTGAAGGAAGTATGTGTTTTAGAAAGAGACTGAAAAGGAGTGTACTTCCTTGTTCAGGATGCTGCTCCTGTTATTCCTGACTCATCGTCCACTAGACCAATACACAGCAAGTTTATGGGTTTTACTGCCAGTGTTTGGAGTGGACAGAAGGGGACTGTCATAACCTAGGAATTCTGAACAGAGTAGTTTTCAAAAGTGTTACTGAAACAGAGAGGAACTTCAGCTCTTTGTACTAAGATTAAAGTAATGATACGTCCTCTTGTGAGCAAACCATAAACGACTGCCTTTCATGGTGGTGAAGCTCACTGGTACTGAAGCTGATACGATGCTGCATAGTAAGTTTTAGAAATGTACAGCTCTATGTTGATTTAGATTTAGTGAGTAGAATAGCTGCTAGTAATTAAGTATAAATTCCTTGGATTCTCAGCTGCTATATAGTCTTGCTTTTTCCTTTGCTCTAAATATTGGTGAAGTTGTGTTACTTTCAGAGCTAATTTATTTTGTCCTCATGGGAGTGTGTCTTGGACTTCAGTGTTTTTATTTTGGTGTTATTGTTGAGGTTAAGAAAAACTATCCCCCTTTAAAGTGAAAGTGAGAACCAGAAATGCTAGGGGATCTTTCATAACTACAAGCGACTTTGAAACTAAGCTTTTCTTGGGAGAGAGAGACAGAGGTTGCCTTATAGGGTTCTCTAAGATAAGCTGTAAAGCAATTGCGGTGTCTCCCAAGAGGAGACTAATTACAGGGCAGAGCTTAAATTGGCTACTCAGAAATACCCTTTGGAAGAGTCTTGCTTTCCTCATTTAAGGGGTGAGCAAAACTAAACCTGGGAGAGAAGCTTTTGATTAAAGTTATTCTTTATGATTACCTCCTGTGGTTCACTATGGACAATTTTACCTGATACCTGTGATAGAATGGAGTTTGAATTCAGGTCTGTCAAGCTCTAAGATAATGTTCTTGTCACATTTGAGATTGGCACTGGTTGAAACCACGGAGCTGCTCTATAGTGACAGGAGGTGAATTTTTTTTTTAAACATCCAAATTATTTAGCACTGAATGGAATCTTTGCTACTTCTTAATCTCTGATTTAGACTTACGTGATGTTTTGTATTCTGTTTATTCAGTAGTTTTATATAACTTCATATGTAAAAATTTATTTAACAAATGTTAAGAGTTGAAGCATAATTTTATTTTTAAATAGAAATCTAACTTTAGCTTAATCAGATGGAAAAGCTTCATTTGCAGCTGCAAGTCCCATGTTCTCCTGTTTAATGGCTTTTTCAAGAATTATTTATTTTGAGAGCTAATGTACTAAATGAGGTAATAAAACTATTTTTTTTTTTTCAATCTTAGGAACAATTGCTAAAACTGACCGTAATAAACAAGTGCTGGATAAACTGCAAGTGGAACGTGAAAGAGGAATTACAGTTAAAGCACAGTCTGCATCTCTCTTTTACAGTCATGAAGGAGTAAACTATCTCTTAAATCTTATTGACACGCCAGTAAGTTAAGTATAAACAGTGTTTAAATCACACAAAACTAAATGTCTTTATATTTAAAAGTAGGAGATTTCTGGCTTCTTGTGTTTATTCAATTTCTTTTTGTTGTAAGAATTGTGAACACATATACAAATGAAAACATCATGATATAGAAATCTTTGCAAAAGACTCTAGAAATACCTGAAATTGTAAACATTTATTTTCTCCACAGGGCCACGTAGATTTCAGCTATGAAGTATCACGATCGCTGTCCGCCTGTCAAGGTGTCATACTTGTAGTGGATGCAAATGAGGTGGAGTTCTTAATTCTTGTTTTTTACTTAGAATTTCAGCAATTTCTTTAAGCAAGCTAGAGAGGAGATTTTTTTTTTTTTTACTATTATTTTTCCATCAGTGTTTCTGCTCCTGGTCTATCTCCATAAAAGTACAACGTTGCAGAAGGCTAGTAATGAGAATTTAAAAAAAATTCTAGAGACAAATACTTGTGTGTTGATCATTACTGCAGTTCCATGACATAGCAATAAAAGCACAGGACTAGTGAAGAATCAGATCCTACTTTACACGGAGTATGAACTTTGCAAATGGTAGTCTGGAGAACTTCTAGCTGTTGTACAGATACCCATTTGAGCACTTTCAGTTTTTTCTTGGAAAGCTTGATGATTTGTTCAACCAACCACACTGTTAGTTACAACTAATTGCTATTGCTGTTGTGTTTTTGATTGTCAGTAATACAAACCAATACTGGCAGCATTAAAGCTAAAGGACACTGTAAGCTGAATGTGAATAAACTTACTCTGGAAATGTGAGAAGTTTTGTATCTGCTAGATTGATAGGTTCTTGACTAATGTTTCAGGAGGAGCAGGAGAATGAGGGAGTAAAATGTTTGTAAGCTGATGATACTCTTATAAATTCACAAAGTCTATATTGGGAGGGAGATGAAATTAGAGATCTTAGTGGTACTTTTATTTGTACAGTGCTAGGAACATCAGGAACGGTTACCAGACTAGAATATGAGGATTATGGGAACATGATTTTAAATATGGACACATTCTCACAAAGTATTTTGATAATTTTCTCTCTGGCATATTTATGATTGGATTGTACAAGGGTCAAATGAATGCTACTTTTTTCCTTGTTATATGGAAAAAAAAAAATCTAACTTCCATTCAATGATTATGAACACTTTTTCCTTCCTAGCTTGGTGGGCAAGTGAACTTCTTAAGTAAGCTTCACTAACAAATATATTTTCTAAATGTGCTGATGTTTTTATATTTAATGTGTATATTTTTTTTTTATGTCATATTTAACTATTATGTGGTTCTTGGTATTCTGTATTTGCCTTTTAGTCAGAATGCTCACAAATCAACTTTTTCATTATAATTGCTGATGTTTCTCATGCCAGCCTGAATTCCGGAGGTAACTCTCAAGGTTTAGGTCTTGCATACTTTTTTTTTTTCTTTTTTGTTGAATAATTTTTTTTTACTACTTTATGTTGCCTAAAAGGTTAGGCCCATATAACCATGACGAATATCCCCATATAAGTACTTTTCCAGTTGATCTCTTGTAAAAAAAGGGGAAGACAAGAAGTAGCTTCTCCTTTTTCTCCTTGCCACCCCCTTCTGCCCTCTCTTGTCACGTTAGGCTTTATAATCTCATTCATTAGCATCCCCGTCCCTCTGTCTTTGTTTTTCCTTGCATGGTACTTGGATCTGGAAAAGTAATCTTCCTTTTTCTTCTAATTAGAGCTGTCCTTTTGCCATCCTTTTGAAAGAAATGTGAGGTACAAACCTTATAATTTGTCTTATTTTTTGAAAATAGCTGTAAGGTAAGTTGAAGGTGTGTTCATGCCCTCTGGAGTCACTGCAGTCTTACTAACATTATAAACATCCCTTTTTCTTTGTTTTAGTCCATTTGTGAATAGTTTGTTGTGGACAAAGAGTGTTTTTTGAGGTACCTGTTATAATCTTGGTTATTCAGAAATAGATAACATATACAGAAATATGTACTTGGTGCATAATGTTTGCATAATACTGTGTAATCTATAAATAATTGCATATATGTGGTTACACATACAGCATTATTAGTTTGTCTACTTATATTCAGATTATGAGAAATGATACTTAGGAATGTTGTTTTCTTTCTCAGCAACTTGTGTAATCAATAACTTATTTTCAGTCCCCCAAATGAAGGAGTTCCTAGAATAGAAAAATAATTTTATATTGTATAGTATGCTTTATAAAAGAAGAAACAACAAAAAACCAGGAAGATTCCATGTTAAACTTTTTTCATACTTATTTTCTAGGGTATTCAGGCTCAGACAGTGGCAAACTTCTATCTTGCTTTTGAAGCGCAGCTTGCAATAATTCCTGTCATAAATAAGGTAATAAAGGTTTTAGAGTTTCATATTAAATAGTTGGGTTGTTTAAATGTATAGAAGACTTATAAGAAACTTATCCTCGAATAGAAATATATAATGAAAAAATAGCTAGAATATAATAAGAACTTTGTTTTACTCATAAAATCATAAAGGTTCCTTGACTTGCATATTTGGAAACTCCAGTGCTGGATCATACAGAAGAGGCGATTGCCTGTATATTTAGCAGTTGGTTGTTTTTCAGATTGATTTGAAGAATGCAGACCCTGAAAGAGTTGAAAAACAAATTGAGAAGCTGTTTGATATCCCTATACATGAATGTGTAAGGGTAAGATCTCTTAAAGTTTTATAACACGTCTGATTGTATATCTGTACCTACTTTGTAGCTAATGAAAGACGTGTACAGGTAGTAAATCAACAGGGTGTCGTCTGTCTTGCTGTCTTTGTCTGACATACATGAATTTCTTTAAAAATTGTCTCATGGAAAACAAGAGTGGAGAACATACTTGTCAGTTAAAAATTCTAGTATGTCTTGATGAATGACATCAGATAGATTTTTAAATTGTTTTATGGGTCTGTAAATTGTTTTCACTTTTACTGTAACAACAATTGCCATTCAGGAGAGAAAAAAAATGTTACAGAATAATTTATAATCAAATAAGCATTTCATAGTAATAGCATTCTAACGCGTGCTTCAGAGTTCTTTTATGGGTAGTAGTATCTGTGGCAACCAAAACTAAGTAAATGGGATGCTGCTTAATAGATACTGAATTCATGTGAGACACATGTCTTATTGAATTGTTGTTGGACTTGTTTTAGATTTCTGCTAAACAAGGAACAAATGTTGAAAAAGTTCTTCAGAAGGTCATTGAGAAGATTCCACCGTAAGTTTTGTATTTAGTTATGAAACCTTATAAGGTTAACTAGGAAACTATGAGTTGCATTCATACAGTATAATGGGACTAGTTTTAACTACTTAAAGTCAATGCTTTATGAAAGGTGTGGGAGAAACCTAATGTCTGAGCTGGTTAAGTCAGTTTCAAATTGCAAATCATAAAAAAAGACACGTCACAATTGAGATGCCTTTTAAAAAATGAAAAGAATTTTCTTCTCGGCAGAGAAGAATTCCTTATTCTTTAGAAGTGGGAGAGGAAAATGAATTCATTCAGAATGAAATGAAAGATGAGAGGTAATCCACTAAAGGTGACACATCTTTGAATGTTTCTATAGCTTCCATGAAACAGTGTTTGAGGATCTATGTTTGCTGTTACTCCTTTTGAACATTGCATTGTTAAATTGATAAAGGTAATTGAAATCTGCTGTGTTTAGACTTTCATAGTTTCATATCCTGAACCCAACCATTAAAATAGGCTTTTATCTAGGAACTTGGTGACAAAGCTGCTGAATTCCAGTTCAGTTTCCGTCAGCATATTGCTTTTCAATCTTTTTCCCTACTACTAACTAATAATTATAGTCTTCAAACTACTTACTAATTATAATTAAAAGAAACCACAATGAAAACCGAAATCAGGTTTTCATGAAAGATGGCAAAACCAAAATTTCAGTGGACTTTTTTTTTTTTTTCCCCAAAAAAACCCTCTCAGCTGTTGGAATATAACTGCTGAATTTTTGTTTCCCCTGTAATGCGACATTTTAAGTATCAGTTTCACCTGTTGCGAAATAAGTATGACGAATATGGATTTGGTTTTGTTCTATTTGTACTGCTATTGCACATGGGAGGAGAAAAAAATGGTGAAGATTTGCTGCATAGTAGTGAAACACTGAAATGACGTCTGGTATGTGTTTGTTTACTGAAAATTAGTCAGTAGTTTTATCTGTTTTAAAATGGAAATTTTGGGGGTGTTTGCTTATTTGATATTGATTTAAAACATACTGCTTAATCTATTTAAATTTTTTGTGACAGACCCCAGTGTAATACTGCTGATCCATTGAAAGCCTTAGTGTTTGACTCTACCTTTGACCACTACCGAGGCGTCATAGCTAACATTGCTCTCTTTGGTGGGGAGATTCAGAAAGGGCATAAAATTGTATCTGCGTACACAAAGAAAAGATACGAAGTTAATGAAGTCGGAATTCTGACTCCAAATGAGCAGCCAACCCATAAACTGTAAGTAAAAATGTCTTTCAATTGGTCAAATCACAAATTGGCATAAGATACAAAATCCTGCGATTCTGTTTGATTTTTGCTTTGAGTGGTAAAGGCTGGGAGATGTTTAGGTTTTTTGTTCTTATTCTTTGGTGTTTTTTTAATGATCATTATCTGTAATTTAATGCTCAATGTCAGTGTTTTTCATTTTGGGCATGCTGAGGCAGAAGCTTTTGGGGACTGCTTTTTGGGCAGTGGTAGAGGGAGGAAGTCATTCTGTCACCTATAGTACATGAAACATCTGGACAGCTAGGTATTTTTAAGATTAGCGTTTGATATTCTTATTCAGCTGTCCAATTTATTTCTAGGAACTACCTTGTTTGAGAGTGGAAGGGAATGGGGCTTCATCTTAGTTATTGCTGCAGCATATTTTGAGGGTGGAAAACTTAAAATCCATGAATGCAACAGCTTCCAGAAACTGGCTCCTCATGGCAGCAGTGGGAAGAAAATCAGGTACTTAGAATTAGAAGAGAAGCTTTATCAGTTTGCATCCAAATATATGTTAATGACTTTCTTGGGAGATTCTCGGTGAGACTATGTTACTTTGTGTGGTGGGTTGAACCCAGCCAGCAATTAAGCACCCATCCAGCCACTTGCTCACTCCCTCAACCCAGGCAGGACAGGGGAGAGGACTGGAAGAGCAAAAGTGAGTAAAGATTCATGGGTTGAGATAAAGACAGTTAAATAAGCGAAGGAAAAAGAAAAGCGGGGGGACAGGAAGTGATGCAAAGACAATCAGTTACTCCCCACCTCCCACAAGCAGACCCACCACTAGCAGACGAGGTAGTGTACAACCAAGAGCCACCTTGGAAAGACTACACTCCGTGTTTTTTATTGCTGAGCATGCTGTTGTATGGCATGGAATATCCTTTTGTTCAGTCCAGGTCTGCTGTCCTGGCTGTGTCACCTCCCAGCCTCTTGGCCTGGCCTATTTGCCAGGAGGGACAAAGTGAGAAGCAGAAAAAGCCTTCATGCTGCACAAGCGCTATTCAGCATTAGCTAAAACACTGGTGTGTTGTCGGCACCATTTTATTCACAAATCCACAACACCATATGGGGCTGCTATGAAGAAAGGTAACTCCATCCCAGCCAAAACCAGTACGCTGTGTTTTACTTTTTATCTACCATGGGTTCCTCTCCTAAACAACATTATGTGCTGATGGAAGGCATTTATCTTTTGTTTCTGCCACTTAGTATATGAAACTTGCTGTGGTGGCAGCTGGGAACTGTTCTGATTCTTTTTATTAGATCCTTGAGAAGTTCCTTCTAGCCCCAGCTTTCAAACTGGGAGTAGCACAGAATTAAAAATCCAGAGCTATAAATGTAGTGTTTAACTGTAACAGAAATAGAGCTGCTTGAGTCAACAGATAGTTTGTCCCTTGGGATAAAGTTCACAGGAGAAACAACTTAAATCTGGCTTTTGTATATATGGGCTTTTTGGGGGGGTGATTTATTTGAATTTCTGAGTGGGCTAAGTCAAGTGGGGGAAAATAGCAGAAGTACTGATAATGCCAAGAAGCATCTCCATATAACGCCAATTTTATTTAGATATGCTGGACAGGTGGGATATCTGGTTGCTGGAATGAAAGAAGTAACAGAAGCCCAAATAGGAGACACGCTGTTTTTGTATAAACAGCCAGTGGAGCCTTTGCCTGGCTTTAAGTCGGCGAAGCCAATGGTTTTTGCAGGTGAGGAGTAAACTGATAAAAAGTAGAATTACTTTTTTCCAGTAAAAAGAATTAGAGAGCTATTAGAGCTTTTAAAATAATGTATGTGTATATTAAAGAGTTGTGAGGATTAGGATTTTATCAAAGTTAAGCTACAGAGGCACATCATTTATATAGCTTCATGTAATTTTCCCTGTGACTCAACAGACGAGATTCGTAATAGTTGCAGACTGGTTTTAGGTGAATACAAGACTAACATGTATTTTTAGCCACAATTATTGCTTATTATGGCTTAAATTTATGGCTTAAAGCCAGTAAATTCTCGATAGCTGGAAAAGAATGGTTGAGACTTGAAAACATGAAGTTCTTCATCTTGATAACCAGGTTTCCATAATTATTGTGAACTTTTTTTTCTTTTAAAAATTAACTGTTTATTTTTTGTTAAATATGGTAAACTACCAAAGCTAATATTCAGAATGTAAATTCTGTAAAATACTTGGCTTTTTAAGCTTGGATAGTTCTGTTGAGCTGTTGCCACCAGCTTCAGTAACTACTACAAATGCTATGGAAGATGGCTTTAGAAAGAAATAAATTTTGGAAATCACTTTCTAGGCTTGTTGTGATGGAATGTATAAAACTCACTTGAATGTCTCATGGAGATTGTGCTGTCTGTCAGTGAATGCAGAAAAATACAATCCTGTAAACTTTTCTTCTGTGCATGTGTGTTGCTTCTTGGTGTAGAGCAATTTACATCTTCTGAAGCCGTGGTGATGTGAAAAGTGGTACAGCATAACCTATTTCAGGCAGTAATTATAAAGACAGCTGCTTTTTATTAATTTCAGAAGAATACAGAAACATTCACAACTTTGATATGGCAATTTTTTTTTCCATTAACTCTTACGTTTGAAGGGACATCTCAGTGAAGTTTGTCTGCTTATTTATGCTTAAGCTATATGTTTACCTTACAGCCCTGCAAAACAATGGTTATACTCAATTGTGCATCTTCCACAACTATGAAAGATTAGATGAGTACAGTATTCCTACCGTTATGGTTTCAATGTTAATTCTTGGTTTTTTGAGATAATCTAAAACTATTACATCTTAGCTAATTTTTTGGGGAAAAAAAATCTCTCTATTGTTTTTCACATTTTAAAAAAGTTGGACAAGAAAGTAAGCTAATTCTGATTTCATGACTGTGTTCACTGTAAAAAGCATGTTTGAAAGCTAAGTATATACTAGATAAAGCTCTGTGTCACATCACTTCTATCTAATATGTTTTGACAGGAATGTATCCTGTAGATCAAACAGAATATAATAATCTCAAAAGCGCTTTGGAAAGGCTGACATTGAATGACTCCAGTGTAACTGTTCATCGTGACAGTAGCCTTGCCTTAGGAGCTGGATGGAGGTGAGGCTTTTATACTGCTTTCATTTTTGGAGTGGTTTGTAAATTGAGAATGCCGGTTTTAAGTCTGCTGAAGGTTGAATTAAAATGAATTCAAGATTAGGAGCTTTAATTCAAATTAACGATAGGTAAAGATCAAAAGCATTTGATTTTCTTACATTCTGTATTTGCATAGAGTATGCAGTTTGTTGTGATTGATAGGTTTTGTTCTCAAAGACTCATAACTGTTCAACTGTAGGATCATTTGGAGATTGTTCGCTGTGCCTGATATTGCCAGACTAGCAGTGTAAACATGCTGGAGAAGAAAAAAAAAAGAACCCACTGTGACATTCCAGGGGATATACAAATATGTTCACCAACAGGTTATTTTTTTCCCAGGTTGGGTTTCCTTGGTCTTTTACATATGGAAGTTTTTAATCAACGTTTGGAGCAAGAGTATAACACGTCTGTTATTTTGACTGCACCTACTGTTCCATATAAAGCTGTTCTTTCCTCAGCAAAGTTGATAAAGGTATGTTAAATTTGTTACAGCTTTATGTAAATAGCTGCTTAAATGCCTCGTATAATAAACATCTACATTTTTAAACATCTACACTTTTTTAAAACAGGTTTTATCAGCCAGAAAACATTACCATTTTTAGGAATAGCTTGCAGTGCTACTGTAGAGTGGCAGGGGCTGGTGAAGACAAGTGAGTTTTTTGATCACAGTGAAATAGGCATGTGCAAACTTCATTGGACTGGATGCAAAAAAAATTACTGTGCTTGAGTTTGAGAGATAGAGAGAGAGGTGGACTTATGAGCACCTGCTGAAAGGAGGCTGCAAATAGGCTAGCTCATTACTATCCGACATGTACCTCTAAACACTACAGAAAATCTGTGAATTCTGAACAGCCTGTATAAGAAAGGTTGCTGTACTTGCAAGGTGTAAGGCATAGACCCTTTTTCTCTCCAGTTGTTTTGGTTTCTTCCTTAGGCAGTGCAGCAGCTGTGAATGAAGTGGTTGACACATTTTGGTACATAAGTGATTCTGGATTACTGATGCGGGACACTGTTTTCAAACAGTGCTGGAAGTTGGGTCATTGTTCAAGAACATTGCCTTGTCAGTGGAAGTGATACAATCATTGCCTTAGTGCGTGGGGGAGGTTGTACGTACATAGTAAGAAGTGTGACCTTCCTTTTATCCTTACTTCAGAAGGATGACTTCAGCCCTTATCGGGATGTTGGTCTACAAGAAATATGTAATGAAAGCATTTGCACAAGAATCGAAAACTTAATTTCTAAGCCCTGAAAAGGGAGTCTGAACGCAAAGTTCTATTTAGAGAGGAACGTCCCCATTACCAAACTGCAGAAAACTTAGAGCAAGTCTTTGTTGAAGCCGTGCCTTACTTACTCATCCTGTATAAGATACAAGAAGGAAGATCTTGCTCTACAGGCAAGAGAGGGAAAGATGAATAGAAAGTCTTTCTTATTTCTATGGATAACCCTAGGCTGTAGTCCTCATTCTAAGCACTTCTTCTGTTTCATGTTGACTGGATAAAATGCTTAAAAAAAACATTTTCCTAGTAATTCCTGTAATTTTTCTATATAATAATATTTAAAGATACACTAACAAGGGACTTCTGTATGTGATGCAGAAATCCCTTTTAAAATCGTGCACAGTATAAATTTTGGTTGCATAATTCACACGTGTTTCCAAGCAATTGAAACATTTATTTAATGTTTTTTCAATGCTATTTTTGGCTCCTTTGCTATTTTCTGCACTTATTTGTAAAATTACAGTACCTGTTCTATTTGTTTTCAGGAGTATGGCAAAGCAGAGATTACTATTATCAACCCTGCTCAGTTTCCTGATAAACTTTCAGTATCTGAATATTTAGAGCCAACTGTTCTTGGTACTATTGTGACACCTCAGGAATATATTGGGAAAATAATTGTTTTGTGTCAGGTTGGTATATAACTTTAGTTCTGTCATTTGCATTTTTAAGCTCTTCATATCATACTTAAGTGAAGATACTAGATAGATACTAGATATTAGTACTTAAATAGTATCTTTGACAGTAATTGTTGAAATATTTTTTTCTTTCAAGAGTAATTAAACATTTTATGTGTAAAAGTACTTGTGAACTGCCAAATAGTATAGTGAGAGTTAGTGATGAATTTCAGTGACAATAATGTACCTAGTCTACATCCTGCACCAGACAAATTCATAGCTAGTTCCGTTTTCCTGACAGAATGGAATCTGCAGCAGGGGAATAAGATCTATTGTTTTTTAGAAGTATATTCATGGAAATACAACTTCTGTTAACACTTTACTCAGGCTTCATATATGTTTTCAGTGCTTCATGGGAGTTTATTTACAATAGTGATGGGCCATCACATTCCCCAAGCATACTTGTAATACTCCTAACCTGACATATATATTGTCTTTATAATTTCTTCACAATATTTTCTTAGCTTTTTACATTTCAAGTACATAATATAACACAGTACAGTACTTGTATGTCAGTAGAGCGAAGTGTAAGATCTGTTAAAAAGAATTCCTAAAATAACTTTAAGATACCCTCCTGGCAGGAAGGAAGAGGAGCCTGCGAGTCATACTGTGTAATATTCAAATACATCTGAAAATCTAATTTCAGTGAGATTTTGTGGACAAATAACTATACATTTGAAAGGCAGCAGTAAGAAGAAGCTGTTAAGGATTTCATAAATTCAGCTTTTAGAGAGGATAGATTTGAATCATTTGTCCAGTTAAGTTACAACCACTTCATTTATGATGGAATAAGAAAGTTACTTCGGGGCATGAAGTATGGGAGTTCTCTTGTGTAACTGGATAACTGTTTATTTTAATTGCTTTGTATTTGTTTGTAGAAAACTTCTTTCAAGGGGAACTGAAACAATTCTTATTTGTCTAGGATCGTAGGGCAGTCCAGAAGGATATGTTGTACATTGATGAACACAGGGTTATGCTAAAATACCTCTTTCCACTGAATGAAATTGTGGTGGATTTTTATGATGCTCTTAAGTCTCTGTCTTCTGGTTATGCAAGGTAACTACCTCTCTTGTACCCCTTTCCCCCCCGGCTCCCACTGCCCCAGGACCCTGAGGGGTAGAAACAAAAAAAGATCTGAGGAAAAGATATGGAAGGGCACAAATGAAGAATAGTCTTTTATGATGGTGCTGCAAATCAAGTCTTACTTCACCTTTAATGAATTAGATTCACTGTGAAAATGGATGGAGATACATCTGAAAAATACTAAAAGTGCTTCACTACCTAATAGTAATTTTCATTGACGATGCACATATTTTTCAATTGTTATACGTAGAGTGGCACTTGCTCATCTAGATGAATAAGATCTATGTGGTTCTTACTTGTCTGAAGCGGCAATGAGCATTTCCTATCAAAGGAATCACTGAAAAAGTACTTCCTACTGTATTGTCCCTTGGTGGAAAAAGGAAAACAACCAACTGCTGATTCTTTAAAGCTAGTAAAAAATTCAACAAAGTATATTTAAAACAACACTTACTTTACGTACATGCTTTATTATGGGAATAAAGCAAATCAGCTGCATTTTTAGACAAAATGTTCTGCTGTGGGTGGATTCTATAAATTCAGAGGCTAGAACAAAGCTCAGCTGGTTGTGAAGAGCCTTTGTGAATTTAATGGAAGGGAAAATCTTGCATGGCAGATGGGCTTATGGCACAGGAGACTCAATAGCTCTTACCAACCTGGTATGTGGACGCGTTGTTAGTAAGATAAACTATATTGTGACAGGAATTGGTATACCTAATTACATTATTCCTTTGATAAGCATAAAAATGAATTTTATTGAAGGACTGAATTTGGTTTGTGTTTTCTTAAATAGGTGTTATAAAGGTAAGGTAAGGTGTGTCTTGGCAGCGCTTGTGTATATGTGAAGTAGAAGCACAAGCAGAAGCGGGGAGGAAAGAACGACAGAAGAATCAGGGGGATGGAGATTTTGAATTTTCTCTCAGGATCTAGTTCTCCAACTAGATAAAAACCAATCCATTTATCAAGAAGCCATCTCATTAGCAGAATTACGCAGGGTTTCCTTTGATTCAGATGTTGCACTGTCTTATTTCTTGATTTTTATTTCCTAATTGACTCCTTAATGTTGCTTGTGTGTTTAATGCTCTCAATAACCATACTTCTGATACATTCTATTCACACAACTGTGGTTTAGCTAAGCCAGTTGAGATAGAAGTACTTTCAAATGCTCTCAAAGGACTTTTTTCCCCCCTCTGTTCTGATATTTCAGATCTGACCAGATTAGTGGTATTGCAAACTGACACACAGACAGTGAGGCCCATAGCTACCAAAGGAGAAATATGGTTTGGAAATGAAGAGGGAAACTTGGCTGTCAGAGAGAATGACAACAGAGGTCATATAAAAAGTCTGCCAAAGGAGAGGATGAAAAGAAAACAATCCGGTGTTAGTTTTTGATTTGTGTGACATCAAGGATGTTTGCTGTTCAAAAGCTGTTTTGAAGGGTTCTGTGGCCTGGAGCTTTAAGGAACTTCCGGCTGATAGAAAAGAAGTGTTTGTGAATAAACTCTTTAGAGATTGCAGTAACAATGTAGATTTTGTATTGGTTTACCTTGCTCAGTAGCTGGAAGACAGGGTGATGTCCTCTGCTGCTTTGGAGATGAGATTTATCTGCAGTAAATTTCTAGTCCAGGCTTGCATGAAGACTACTAAAAACCATGCTCCTAGTTTAATAAATAGTTTGAGTGCTTTATTAAGAAATGTGTCTAAAAATTTCTGGAACAAAGCATGCAAAATATACTTTTTACAAAATCATCACTAACTTTTAAACTCCTGTCATTTAGTTTTGATTATGAAGATGCAGGATACCAGGCAGCGGACCTTATCAAAATGGATATTCTCCTAAATGGAAATCCAGTTGAAGAACTGGCCACAATCATACACAAGTAGGTTAACTGGATTCTCTATTCCAAAGACATAAGACTTCCTATTAATATACAGTGAAAACATGTATATGTATCACTAATATATGACAAATACGTATGAAAAAAGCATTGAGGATTTCCCCACATCACCACTTCTGGAGATGATCTGAAAAAGAGGCATTTAAGTGCTAGATATGTTTTTGTGGTAATGTACGGCAGGGAGGAGAAGGAAATGCAAAATGCCCATCTCCTAAGGAGCTGGAAGAATTGAAATACAGACCAGTCAAGGAGATGCCAGATGAATCCATTATGGCATTTACTATCTACTACTGAAAAAAAATTGATTTTATGCTCCCAATAATTCCCGTTCTGTAAAAGTTTGCTGTCATTTTGTCTCCAGCCAGAGTACCAAGAGAAAGTAAATATTTACTGGATGTAATTACCTTAGAAATTTTTTGCTAAAATGATTCAGTTTCCGTAAGTTTCTTGGGAATTACTGGTTTGCTGGTGAGAATAATGCCTTCCTGTTTTCAGCCTCTCCCTTTGCTTTCTTCTCACAAAGTCTTTATAAGGCTCCGTTCCGTAACTTCAGCATCCCTTTCCAGTAATCCCGAGATCAGCTTTTTGGGGGGGTCGGTTTAGTTTTTTGTCCTTGTTAAAATACTAACCTGTAGTTGCCAGAAATTTTCATATTTTTTTGGCAACTGCAATCCTGAAATCCTTGGAATTCCTTAACTTCAGAAGGTTGACGTAGGAAAATGACTTTCTGAACTGTGTTCAGAAAGATCGTGGGGCTGGAATGGAATAACTCTCATATACGTTTGCTGCTTTATGTGTTTTTCATAAATGTGCAGTGTTTAGCAATCTACCTGCATCTCTTACTTTGAAAAGATGCAAAATGGAGTGGCCAACCTTGCAAAAGTTAGTTATTGCTTTAACATGCGTTTCTTGATCAGTTTAGCTTGCACCCCTGAACTGTTTCACTAGGTAAAACTAATGATAGCCTTTTGTTTAGCTTTGGATGACAAATTATTTTTTTAACTTGTAGCCAACGTTCGTTCTGCTCCCACTTCAGTCATTCTCAGAGTCCTCTCACTGTAAATAGACCACATCTGTCTATATAAAATTATGCTGAACTACATTTATAGAGAAAAAAATTACTGAGATTACTGTAAGCTCAGTACTAAGCTAGCCATTATTATTTGTCCTAATTATAGAAATAAATATCTGAATCTTCTTAAGTAATGTTGGTTAAGCATTAACAGTTTTAGTACTTCATGCTTAAACTGTTTGCTTTATACAGGTAGCAGGGAGTCACATTGTTGCTACATGAAAGCACATAAAAGTATTTTCAGCTGTATGTTGCTAAAAAATGTGCACTAAATATGGATGTTTTTAGAGAGAAGAGACCCATTCGTTTTCAGTGGCTTATGAAAGTATCTGTTCAGTAGCTTCTTTAGACCTTTTGTCATTTTCTCTTTCCAAAATCTGAAGCGTATACAGATGCTGAATATAGTTGGATAATTTTTATTAGCACGTGACAAGAATACATTAAAACTTTTTTTTTTCTTGTTATATAAAAAAAGATGTTTTAAAAATACTTCTGTAATATGTAGATCTCTTGACCTTTCGGGCCTACAATCGATGAAAATCCTCCTTGACCTTCTAGTTTAAAGTTGCATTTGAAGCTGTGACAGTATTCAAAACAGCTTCAGTGTGATAGATAATCAGGGTGTTTATTACAAATATTTTAAATTTATTTGAAGACCTGTTAATACAATCTTATCACCTGTTTGTATGAAACAGGTGACATACAGAGACCACTCATTAGATGTAAAATCATGATCTGATCAGCTTATCTTTTGAGTTAAAAAGAGGAAAACCTCTACTAAAATGCTTTTATCAAACAGTTTAGTCTATGAATATATTTTGTGGATTGTATTATTCATTGTGAAAACACTGGTGACTTTCTTTTTCAGTGATAAGGCGTATGCTACTGGTAAATTCCTGTGTGAACGTTTAAAAGATGCTATACCTAGGCAGTTGTTTGAAATAGCCATTCAGGCTGCTATTGGCAAGAAAATCATTGCAAGAGAAACGTAAGTGAAGCCCTTCTGTTTCCCTTCTTTTTTTTTTTTTTCCCCTGCTTATTTTAAACTACTTAAAATATTTCCTTTTCATATGTGTGTGTGTGTGTGTGTATATATACACACACAGTTTTATACATTACAGTACTTTGATTTTACTGTGAAGTCTTATTTTTCTTGTTTATGCTACCAGACCTCTTGGGGGAAAAAAAAAATACATTTGAGCTGTGATTGACTAAGGACTTGATATATATTTAATTGAAAAGAATGTATTTTTATTTTAAATAGCTTGCAGCGTTGCACATAGTGGATAGCATATAACTTGCAACAGCCTTGTGTCCATTTCCTCTTTGGCAGTGGAAAAAGTTTCTTACCACTGAAAAAAATTGGCTGGTTGTGGAATAGTTTAATCTCTGGGAGAGTCAGCGAAACAAAGAACTGAACTCTGCTGTTCCAAAGGAAGTATGTTGCAAACTGAACACACAACTATTTCCTAGCAGCACTCACTTCTGTTAGAGAAAACCATTTCCTTGATGTTGTGTTTCTTATCATACTTTTGCTGTTACTATTTAAATAGTATTTAAATTGTGGCGAAAGAATTAAAGGTAGGGATCCAAGTAGAGGTGCTGTAAGAATTTGTGTGTATGTATCCATATCCACACGTGTAACGCTTACTGTAAATCATAGCAGAAATCCTAGATAAAAAGGCAAGATTGTAGTTTTTATGTACATATTATGTACTCTAAGGGATATTTCTAGAATTGAGACGTGAATTCAGTCTTCTGTTTAGAACTTTGTCTTCTGTATACAAAATGTGAAAATGTCATGATTCCAATACAAAACTAGTAGAAAAACAACTCTTAGCATTTTGACAACTCAGTGTTTAGCTTCACATATAGGAGATGTTCTAATGTGTTAATGTATATATTTTATTTTCTTTTACAGGCTGAAAGCTTACAGAAAGAATGTTGTGGCAAAATGTGTAAGTATTTTTTGATGTTTCTGGTGTATGTAAACCTAAGAGTCTTGCTAACGTGATAGGCCTGTCTTTTCCTAGAAGTGCAGCAGACACGTTCTGCTTGTGCTCCTAAGTGTCAATGGAGTATTAACAGATACTTTTAAGCTTTTACTTCAAAATTCAACTCATGTAACCTCTAGTTGCAGCTTGCAGTCGATCAGAAAGAGTAATGGCTTTTTCAAAATTACACACTGAAGAGTGAACTCAACAGAGCGTGTCTGTGTTCTCTCCTGTCTCACCATTTTCTAATAGCTGTAGACATACAGCAAACGTGTGTGTGTGTGTGTGTACATACACATAGGCGTAACTTCACGTTTCCTAAATTGTCTTTTCCAGGTGACTTTAAGAAACTATAAAAGTGCTTCTTTAGAGACTGATTGTGATCAGACTTTTACTTGAGTTTTCAGTAATATGTCATCACAGGGCCTTAAATATGCAATAGTTGACTATCAACAAGAGTGGACCGAGCTCTAGGAAAAACACGATGCCTCTTCCTTATCTTGTCTTTAGTTCTGTGAAGCGAACGTGTTGCAAAAAGTTAAACAAGTGTCACTTTCTCACAACTATTACAGAATTCTTCTGCTAGGCACATACGTGGGGTGGTGTTTGTTCAACACTGCATAAGGCTTCAGTTAATTTATTTAGATGTAAGCACCTAGTGCTAGTCAAGATGCACCAGTGTATCTGAGCTGGCGTCCTGCTGCTGTTCCAAGGGGACCTGGATATCCTATAGGTTGTGTCTGATGTCAGCCAGGCTTACGTGAATGTATATATTTAGGTAACTGAATTCAACCCTCAGTTGTCCAAATGAACATAGCTTAACTTGCTCCCTTGCTTTTTTTTTTAACTAGTGGCCTTTTGGGATAACTATTTATTTGGAGTGTAAAATAATCTTTTGTCATAATATAACTAGCCTTTCTGATTATTTTTAAGGCCTTAAGTTTAGTGTTGCTGAAATGTACTGTAGTTGCATTCAAGCTTACTAAAATATTTTTCCTTTCTGTAGTACGGCGGAGACATTACGAGAAGAATGAAGCTTTTAAAGAGGCAGGCAGAAGGGAAGAAGTTGATGAGAAAAATCGGCAATGTGGAAGTACCAAGAGATGCCTTTATACGTGTTTTAAAGAGACAAACTGACAAATAGAGATCAGTGACACACAGCTGATTATTCTCTCAACTTTTTGTAGACAGTAGAGTAATGAGCTAATGGATAACTTATCCCTGTGAGAGGGAACATGTTTGCGTGGTGTAAATTAAATACATGTGGGAACATAAATTGAAAGGACAGTGTACTTAAAATGTACAGATACTTGTAGATTATTATGAAATTAAAGTTATTTAATTTGACTTGACTGAATCTAAGTTTTCATTTTATTGTTTTTAATTGTATTTCATACTTTAAACACTTAAAATGTAACAATTATGTTTTATTTTTGCACTGCAAGTCTTTGAGAGAACAGGCACAATGTGGCAGAAAGTTTATAAAAATAATTGAAAGGTATGTATAGACAAACAATGCTGGTTTTTAAAAAAAAAAAAGTTTGAACTGTTGGCACAGAAATATCAAGCTACTTCCTGTTTTACTTTCTAAAGTTGCTGTTTTCAGCAAATCATGATGTTGGGAAATCACATCAGGAAAAACTGATGGTGACTTTTTTTAATGTACCGCACCTTGAAGTGTGTCGCTTTACCATGAATACAACCCGCTTCGCTAATCTCCGAAGAAATCGTAAGTTTTAATACATTAAAACACAAGATCTGTAGTAACTGTGTAGGAACAGCCTTTCCTGGTGACTGAGTACTTTCGCAGATATTACTAGCAATTTGTTCTCTAAAACATATTTAGTAACAAGAAGAGAAAATCTGTGAAGACCCAAATTAGCCCCTGAAGATCTAAATAATAAAAGCAGCTTAAAAGCTTTTGGAGGTGGGCGTGCAGTTGTGAACACAGTATATAGGATGGTCATTAACTTGTGTTAATGATTGCTTTGTTTACACTTCCAAAAGCAACAACTTCTGTTAAGTACACTTAACTGCAGCTTTCCAGTGAGAACTCGCTGCCAAACTTCAGTATGTGAACAATATAAGTAAAACTTAACAAGTATACCAAGACAGGTTCTAACCAAACCTTCAGGCCAAAGGAATTCTTAACGCCTGAATTGGCCTTAAGAATTGGTCTTACTGGTGGAGTAGTTACTAAAGAACCCATAATTTAAGACTTACTGAACTTGAAAACACTTGCTTTGCTATTTAGATTTTAGCAACGGACCGCAGGGTAACGGGTAAAGCTTGATGTAACTTACAGGGTTGGCTTACTTTTAGTAGTTGACAAGTTTGGAAGGTACCATCATTGAAAAACTGGTATTTCAGAAGAAAGTAATTGGAAGCATCTTAAGGACTGGAATTATAGAAACTAGGAGTACAAAAAAAAAAAGTAATGAATTTACAGGGCCTAGAGTAGAACTCTGCATCCAGCAGAACTCAGAAATACAAGTTTAACAACAGGAGCTGACTTGAGAGCAGCTGAGGACTACTCACAAAAAGAGGCAGAACCATTCTTAGCCCCATTCCGACAAGCCCGGGTGCTACTGTACCGGTATTTAAACTGGCCTGTGTTTCACAGAAGTTCCAATGGTTATGAAGGGAGGAGACGCTCGTTCTGTGGTCTCACATGTCTTGAGAGACCACACAAAAGGGTTTTTAGTTGGTGAGTTTGGCAAAAGAGGCAGAAGACTCAGGTGCTCTGGAATGAAAAACAAGGAGTTGGAAGGAAGAAAAGCTTTTAGAAGTAGAGGGACATAAAAGCTATGGATTTCCACTCATGCTTAAACCTAAATTCTATGGTTTCCTCAACAGAATTCCCAATTTTGCCACAAGATGGATTATGATCATTAAAACATGCTTAAATTCCTTTAATAGTAACCTAAATTCAAGATTACTTTTTGTAATGCAAGTGTTTATTTTATGAAGCAAACTCTTCACTTAGCTGTAGAGATTAGGAAGGGCAAGCCTAACAGTGCGCTTTGTGGGTCACACATGTTAACAACAATCTCCTGAAGCGGTGTCTTTTAAGCTTTTTCTCCCCAGTGTTACATTATGCTTCAAAAATGCAAGTGCAAAACTTGAGTCTTAAACCCGAAAGCCTGTTTTAAACCTGTCCACGTTCAATCTACTGTTAAAAACTGAACCACCACTGGGCCTGGCTTCCTGTGCTGCTTGAGACAGGCTCTCCTGTGATTTCACAGAATCACAACAGTCCAGGCTGGAAGGGACTTTGAAAGACCATCTGGTGCAACCCTTTATGGGAAAGGTGAGCCTAAATGAGGTCATCTAGCATCTTGGAAGCCTCCAGCAGTGGGGACGCTACTACATCCCTGAATGATTGTTCTTGTTATGAAAAAATTATTTCCAGGGAGAAAAGACCTAAATCCTCATACAGCAGCCTCTCCAGCTCTTTGATCATCTTTGCAGGCATCCTTTACACCCCCTCCAGTGTGTCCACGTCTTTCTTGAATTGTGGGGATGAGGACTGACCAGAACTGGGCACAGTACTCCAGGTGCAGCCTGACAAGTGGTGGGATGATCATATCTCTGTCTCTGTTAGTAATAATGCCCCTGTGGATGCTGCCCAGGATCCGATTTGGCTTTGTGGCTACACCGGTGACTTGTGTTCAGCTTGCTCTCCACCCTTTCCGCAAGGCAGCTTCCCTGGTGCACAGGCTGGGCTTTTTGGTTATTCCAGCCCAGGGATTTAGGCCAAATTCCTGTTAGTGCAGCCACTATGTCTATTGGGCCAGTAAAACAAGGCTAATGTGGTTTGTAATAGAGGCTACCTGCCTATTGTCTGGAGAAGTGAAAAGTTAAGTTGGTAAAGTTATGCTTTCATACAAGGGCATACCCCTCCCACCCTCCCCCCCCAAAAGTCTAAATCAATAAATTCTTAACTTCCTCACAAAAGAGGCAGGCAAGGTTTCTCCCTGAAACCTTGAAGTATTTATATTAGAAACAAAACAATTTTGAATTGTAGATTTATATTTTACTTATATTCAAAGTAGGAAATAACATTCCTTGTAACAGCTCAATGATACAATGAGAGGTAACTATTGCAAAGTGATTAACAGTAGACTTTAAATGATCACGTATTGAATTTGCAGACATTATATTCCTGTAAATTAACCTCTTTCCAGGCATTTAGTAGTAAGATCAATGGTACAATTAAACAGGTACCTCCAGAAAGGAACATTCAGATTTTTCCTTATGTATAAAGCTCAATTACCAAAAATACAAAAGTCCTAAGGTAATTTGAAATACATGAGAGGAAAAAGTGCTATGGCAGAAGTTTAATATTTTTATCTGTGGAGTAAGTTACAACTTTCAAGAATTTGGTGCATTTTTAGGCACTGTTTTTGTATTTTTATTTGCCTGAATTGTACAGCAGGACTTGAGGTGCCCAAAAACTGTTTTAAGATAAATTTAAGGCAACCAAGTGCAAAAGCTCAGTGTACATTAGATAAATGTAAACAGAACATTTTGGAGTAGAAATTGTACAACTATTACAAGTCCATAGTATTGACAAAGGCCAAAACCATTCTGCCTGGAGACACAAATGCAAGACGTAGTTACACTGATCAAGCCAAAGAATTACAAATTCCTTGAAATAAAATATCGTTTCCTCTAACACAAGGCAGATGCATTACGTTGCTGTGCTAGAATAAGTGCCCTGCTTTCCCCCCCTCCGTAACATGCAGTCTCCCACAGGTTTGTTCTGTTTGTTATTTACCAGCCGACAACAGAGCTCCAAATGTTAAAGCAAAATGCACAACACAAAGAGATGGAATGTGAATGTACAGATATTGGACCTTTTAAAAAATACAGTACCTAGGATTCCCCATTTTGAACAGTTTTCAGCATATTGCATAGCAGTGAACTCATCTGCTACCTAAAACTGTTGCTGCTGACCCACATGGAGTTCCTCTTCCAGTCTTCTTTCAGTTTTCTTTCATACTGTACAGTGGGTCCACAAGTTTATTGTGCACATGCATTAAACCTTGGGGGGAAAGCAACAATGCCAGCTTTACATTAGTTATTACTTTTTCAACATGTCTTTCTATCCACATTGTTATTTGGAGTTTGCTTCAAAAGTATACATTTTAAACAGTTAACTGAAGAGAATAACAGTGGCTATTTGAAACACTTTAAAATCAGAAGTTAAAGACAGCATATGTACTCCTGTATCACTCGAATACTATTGACACCTTCAGTGTAAAGTGAGCATGGACAAGACAGCTCTCTGATAACAGACCTATCAAAAAGTAGATCTGGAATGCTTCCAAAGGAATTGAATACATGAAATCCACCCATCCTTCCTTTGTATTAAAAGCTGCACAACAGCAACATGAAATTCCCTCCTACCACAAACTGTCATAAAAATCAGATGATGCTTTTACAGCTCGAATTGCAATGTTCTAGCATCGCGGTATTACTGTCTGTGTAATTCATAGTGTACTTGTGGTCCTAGACAGGCAAAACCAGACTAAATGTATCCAGACTGTTAATGCAGATTCAGAACTTCAGTAGTTCAACTATTTTCTGTTCTAGCTGGGCTTTTTCTGGTCGTATTCAAGTCATCCATAGCTGTGATCAGGGGAATATTTTTTTTTTTCCCCAATTCAGTTACTTTAATTATGAAAAGTGCTGAAAAGACCAGTTTCTTTCTTTTTTTGTTACAAGTAAAAATGTTACCTACGTCTAGGTATATATGACATTCAGTCCCTGGTATGTTTTTAACCTCATTTCACCGTAAGGACTAATAACAGTAATTGATCAGTGTTCCCAATCTGCAAAGTAAAAGTCTGTTTTAGCACCAAACTAAAGATTAACTTCTAAAATTACAAATTTAAGTAATACGCAACTTTAAAAGTAGAGAATTTTTCTTAAAGACCATTAAAGAAGTCTGACAATAGTGCACATTTTAGTGATTATCTACAGCAAAGAATATTCAAATACCTTTGCTACATGATGCATCTGGTGGCAAACTTAAGTGTCACCGCAGCGACATCAAATTTGAAAAACTGTACAATCTGAGGTCATTACTGTGGATGACCACAACAAAAGGCATTTTATGCAGCATCTAGTTCTACTCAGTGTGTGACTATTTAATATAAAATGCAGGCGTTACTATTTCTTTCTCCACTTAGTGACACATTCTGCCAACCTTAGAAGGCAATATAACAAAAGAAAAGAGCTTCTTAGATTTCACGAAGGATAACTCCTGGGTTGATGTACATGGGAAAGATCGAGCCAGTCATATTTTTCAGGCGTTTAACAGTAAGTGAGAATATAATAAGTACACATTTGACACAAAAGACATTTGTACTGAAAGAGTAACAGCTGCACACGCTACTCAAGCTAGAACCATGTTTTGAACTTTAAAGCATTCCACTTCTACCAGTGTTTTTCTCTTCTAAAAGAGGGAAATGAAAGGGAGATAATTACACACTTCCTAGAGGCATGAAAAATGCTTACAAAGTATTGCCTCTGCCATATTTAATGAAGGATATTTAAATCCTCTGAAATTGTCTCAGGAAAAAAACCAGTCAGAAACAAAAGCTTTTTTTAAAGATATGCAGAGTCCTTACTTGATAGATGCCAAAACCATTATTTCAAAGGGAAGTTTCACTGTATATTCAAGTATGCTTTGAATAAACAGATTTCTGCATACAGTTTTAAGAAAAGCATGCACAACTACGGAAAAACTATGCTGAATTAACTTATCTGCAGACTAATTAGTAAATTCAAAATTCATTTTCTGCTTCGTTCTGCAGGAGAGTTACCTTTCCCTTTTCCAATGAGAACACTTAAGTACACTTGATAATTTTAGCCTCTAATAGGTTTTCAGAAAGCTAGAAAAAAGTGAAGGGGAATAACAGTTATTCTAGTTACCAGCCAGTGTGGTACCCGATTATGAAAAAGATTTGAGATGTTTCACATAGTACCTTGAGATATTTTAAATGGTGAAAAAAAGTCACAGTAAATAGCTGCCATAATTAGCAATCATTAAGAACTACCTAGCTTCCTAAGAAGTCTAACCTGAAGATCAAGATTCAGAAATAATTCCAAATTTGACCCACATTGATTTCTCCTCCATCTTAAAAAGGGAAAATCTCACCGATTTGAGAATAGATACAATTAAGCAAGTTTAAAGTAAACAATTAAACGATCTTTTTACGAATTCTATTGCTCTGTATTACAGGGTAGTTAAATACAGTGTGACACAATAGCACACATTCATATACTTTAGCCCTTGATTTTTTAAAGCAATGTTCAGTGTCATTCACACCTAGTAATTCTACATTAGGTTTATATCTTTTCCAAGCAAAGCTTTTGTTTATATGAAATACAGGAAAATGTTTAAAATTTATCCAAGCAGTTAAAGAAGTTTGTCTTTGTAAACATTAATAAGTACTATCGAGCAGTGTGATACACAATACATAGCAAAGAACAGCATACTGAAAAAATCCAAAATTAACAAGTTGGCCACAAATGGTATCAGGATAAAAATCACATTAATGCCAGAATTGCAATCTAATACATATATGGACACTGGTGAAATAATGCTTTAAAAAATAATTTCATAAATTACAATCTAGATCTCAGCTGCCTCAACTACTAGAAGTATCCATGCTAGTGAGAAAGACGAGAGAGCTACACAATTGCATTTGCTGTGCTAATATAGTTAGGAGAAAACTACTTTTCTCAGCTTCTACAGTCTCAGTGAAACAGAATTCACATCTAGAACTCTCAATGACTATCAAAAATCCCAAGTTTAAGCTTGCCTCAGTATACCTACTACAAATACAAAGAGCACAGTAGAAGTCTGCGATGTATTAAAAGTCAGTGTATATTGCTGTGCTAACTGCACTGTATGAAAAGTGTCCTCAGGTGGCTTCAAAGTCTGTACCACACATTTCAGGTTTACTAGACAGCACATTATAGCACACAGCAAAAGCAGCATGAAAATATATCAGAATTAATAAACGTACCAAGTTTTCTTTAAGAGAAACTTTCCAGTATATTTAAGACCAATATTCTGGAACACCAGACTGCTGCTGTTTTACTCACAGCTGAAGATTACTAAACTATCATTTCAAATTGGAAGCAAAGGAAGTATTTTTCCAAAGTAGATTTGCCCGGAATGTAAGGAACACAAGTTACACCTCCTAGCACTTTTCAATTCACAAGAAATAAGTTCACATTTAGTATTTTGAATACATAACGTATACATTAGCTACTGTAATGTGTTGGAAGGCTCAGACTTAATATAGCTTAAATTTTTTTATTTAAATACGTGCAACCTCTGATTCAGTGCTCACCTTTGAAGTACTTCACAGTTTTAACTCTTAGTTCTAAAGTAGCATCTTCATCACACACAAAGATAGTACGAGGGTGTTGCTGGAAAGCAGAAACTGTCCACATATGATTGACTCCTTCTTCAATTGCTTTGTACAATGCAAAAGCCTTATGTGCACCTGTTATAAGAATCATCACCTGCAAAACAAAGGTCTCCTTACTTTCGATCCCAGTATCAATACCGACTAGTCTTGAAAACAGACACATGCAACTAGAACTAAATGAGTTCTTACTTCTCTAGCATCCATCACTGTACCCACACCAACTGTTAGCGCCATAGTTGGTACTTTAGATAAGTCTCCATCAAAGTATTTAGCATTTGCCAAAATGGTGTCCATTGCTAAAGTCTTTAATCTTGTTCTTGAAGACAAACTGGATCCGGGTTCATTGAATGCAATGTGGCCATCTGGACCAATGCCTTTTCAAAGTTAAAAGAAGTAAATCATTCCAGACCTGCGAGTCAACAAATATCCTCAAACATCGTAAATGAATAAAAAAGTTTTAGGACTCATTTTTAACTTTTGGTTAAGCATTCAAAACTTACTTGAAATTAAGTTATTAGAAACTTGGACACCAACCATTCTGTTTTGGGATTCATATGGATTCTTCGTTAGTCACAGAACTTTCTTACACGATAATTGCAAAAAGTGGTTTTAGCTAAGTTATGAAAACAGTGATTAAAGAGTTGGTGTATTTGTTTGAAACATAACTAACCATAAAGCATTTCCTCATACCTCCAACAAACAGATCAATCCCCCCAGCTTCTTCAATTTTCTTTTCAAATGCATCACATTCCGCCTGTAAGTCTGGAGCATTCCCATCAAGGATATGAGCATTATTTGGATCTATGTCAATATGTTTAAAGAAGTTATTCCACATATAGGAATGATAGCTCTCTGGATGATTTCTGGGAAGTCCTGAAATTTTGAAATTTAGAGTGAAATGAACACATTACAAGATTTAACCAAACAGCCTTAATTCTAGTCTATTTGTAACCAACGTCGGGCATGCAAGACAAACCTAAGTCAGTCAGATAAAGCAGCATTCGAAATTATATTGAGAAGAAAGGTTTCCCTTTGGCATGCACAAGGTAATCAATTTACAGTCCCTTCGCATATGTCTTATCACAAAGAATGTAAAGTCTTGAAAAGAAACGCAGTCACAATACTATGTGACAACACACTTTCAACAGACGTACTGTAAAGTAATTTACAAGCACTGAATTTAACCCAGAATCCACCTGGACTCGTTTATTTGCATTTTTGTGGCTAAAGAATAGAGAAAAATGCAGATGACCCCATGTACATAAGTCTAACTCAGAAGTACAAAGATCTAGACTGACTCTGTGCTTTGTCAAAGTATTTAACAGTTTTAGTAACGGAAAAAAGTTATCAGTATAGTGTGCTCTCAAATAATTCGCAAATCTTACCTACATATTCATCCATGTTGAAAGTCTTTACATATTTGAAAGAGAGATCTCCGTTCTTGTGATATTCTATCAGCTTTTTGTAGCATCCCAAAGGTGTACTCCCTGTTAAATAAAGTTTTTCTACTGTTTTATCTATCCGCACAACATTTTAAGCGTATTTAAATCTCTTCACAGCCAAATTTTGCTACAACGCTTTTAACATAAATCTGTTATTTCTCATTTAGTATTTCTCAGCTTCTCAAACTTTGTCACAACTATTTACACAAACCAAATCCATATTTAAAAAGAAATATGTTGGAGCATTACCAAAAATACATTTGTGTTCTTTTAAATACTGTATCTTTTAGCAATGATGCAAACATAGTTCTAGGTTTAGTCATTTACATAGGCTTTGAATAAAACTTGCCTGTTGGTAGACCAAGCGTGAAATATCTTCCTTGACTTGGCTTGAATTGGATAATACGATTACAGATGTACTTTGCTGCCCATTCGCTAGCCTGATCATAATCTTCAAGAATTACTAGCCTCATTATGGCCGTGAGGAACTTGTGTGATAAAATAAACTTAAACCTGGAGAAAATGTCAAAAGTTTTAAAAATAAGCACCATATGAATAATTGTAAAACTCTTAGATTACAGAAGAGGTAAAAAATGACCTTTTATACTGATGACCTAAATAAAGGATATTTTACTTGCATAGGCAAACTCCACTCTTGCAGTTCTAGTCCAAGCTGGGCTGGACTGTTGGACAACCAAAAGAAAAGCTACAGGATCCAAGTGACAGATTACAGTCAAAATATTTATTAAAATTCACAGACTTAATTTAAAGTAACTTGTAGGCAAGAGCTAAAACAAGATGAGAACAAGCCATTTTGAACTTCAATTTTTTAATTGTTACTATTAGAAAAGAGGAAATACTCTGCTTGAAAAAAAAGCAAACAAGTAGGTAAACAAACACGAACTCCTGTTTCTTATGACCAGCTGAATGCCTAAAATTTCAAAAATAAGGCCCACAATAACCCCATGCTTCTATATTCAAAATACATAATTGTAAGTAAACAATTAAAACTCCTTTCACTCTCATTCTAGCTCCATAACAATGCTCCAGTAAATGTATTAATCTGCAAAAAAACATTAAAGCATTAGATATTTGAAATCTGTACAATTCACAGAAAAGCTGCCCATGAGGTCACTTTTTTTTTTTTCAACATAACAGAACATAACAGAATCACAGAATGGAAGGGACCTCTGGAGATCATCTAGTCCAACCCCCCTGCCAGAGCAGGGTCACCCAGAGCAGGCTGCACAGGAACGCGTCCGGGTGGGTTTTGAATGTCTCCAGAGACAGAGACTTTAAAAAGAAGTCAGTCATTTTTTTATAGGCTCTGACTGTGAGTACAACTATATCAACTATTAAAATTACTATCTAGACAAGCTTGGCTGTTAAAAGTACAAGTGCATCTCTTGCATTAAGCAAAACTCATTTTTCCACGAGTTTCTGCTTAACAGAGTCTGGTAATTATCAGACTCTTTGGCCAGTTCGCAATGTATTACTTTTCTCTTCCCAGGTCTAAGCGTGCTCGGCATTAGCCAGAAAACATCATCGCTGTCAGAAGCCTAAGGCCAATCAAGTGCCAAACCACCCCCTAGCTCTTAGCTGACCCAAAATAAGGCCAGTTGTAGAAGAAATATGAATCAAACTACAGCAGTGCTCAAGAGGGTAACATCTGTTTGTCCCACTAAACAAGGAAGGAAACGGACGCCACCCTTTGCTGGCTGCGCTGCCTCCTCTGCCGGGGCAGAGACACAGACTCACCTCTGCAGAGGCAACGCTACTCCACAGCCACCGAAAACGCTACCACCTCCTCCAGGAGGGCAGAAAAACCGGCCACCAGGCCCAGATCCCGCCTCGTTGGGGCAGCCTCACAAAGCTCTAAGGATTTTACCCTGACAACATGGTGATGCTCTCCAAGAGAAAATAAATCTACGGTGTTAGAGGAAGAGACCTACCAGCCGCCCGCCTGCCCCCGACCCCGACCTCGACCATGACCCCCCCCCCCAGGGCGGCCCCAGGCCCCGCAGCCCCCCACCACCCGCGGCCAGCGGGGCCCAGCCTCACTCCGCCACCGAACACGGCCCTGCCCGGCCCCGCTCACCCCCAGAAGAGCCCGTAGAGGTGACAAGCAGCGCCGGGCCAGCACCGGAGGGAGGACCGGGATAAGGACCGGGACCAGCGCCCGCCCCGCCACCACCAACGGGACCCACCGCGCAACCCGGAAACACCTGGCGGCGACCGGAAGTGTGCGCGCGGTGCCGCGCATGCGCGGGGGCGGCCCGGTGCGGGCGGGCTGTAGAGGCGGGAAGGAGAGTGCCTCGGGCGGGCCGTGAGGGGAGCCCGGTGCTGGGGTAGGGCTGAGCTGAGGGGGTGCCTGCCTTCAGGGCAGCGCCAGGGGAGCTGCTGGTGGAGAATGGGTTGAGAGCAGCCCTGAGGAGAAGGACTTGAGGGTGTGGGTGGATGAAAAGTTGGACGTGACCCGTCAGTGTGCGCTCACAGTCCATAAAGCCAACCCCATCCTGGGCTGCACCAAAAGCAGCGTGGCCAGCAGGACGAGGGAGGGGATTCTGCCCCTCTACTCCGCTCTGGTGAGACCTCACCTGGAGTACGGCGTCCAGCTCTGGGGCCCCCAAAATAAGAAGGACACGGACCTGTTGGAACAAGTACAGAGGAGGGCCGTGAAGATGATGAGAGGGCTGGAGCACCTCTCCTGTGAGGACAGGCTGAGAGAGTTGGGGTTGTTCGGCCTGGAGAAGAGAAGACTCTCGGGAGACCTTATAGCCCCTTCCAGAACCTCAATGGGCTACAGGAAAGATGGTGAGGGACTTTTTATCAGGGAGTGTAATGATAGGACAAGGGGTAACAGTTTTAAACTGAAAGAGGGTAGATTTTGATTAGAAAGCAGTAAGAAATTTTTCACTGTGAGGGTGGTGAGGCACTGGCACAGGTTGCCCAGGGAAGTTGTGGATGCCTCATCCCTGGAAGTGTTCAAGGCCAGGCTGGATGGGGCTTTGAGCAGCCTGGTCTAGTGGGAGGTGTCCCTTCCCGTGGCAGGGGGGTTGGAATTAGGTGATCTTTAAGGTCCCTTCTAACCCGAACGATTCTGTGATAGACTAAACTAGAGTAGGGCCTCTGTGTGAGGTCTGTTCTTGGAGCCCCTGTTTATGGGAAGCAGGTGGCACACTGAGTTCTTAATGAGAAAAGCTCCACTTTTTGAATTAAGTATTTGCTTGAAGCAGCTACAAAAGAGGCTGTTTGTAGTTACTGCAAAAATAATAATAGGTAAAGCATCAACTTCCTTCTCTTTGCTTTAAAAACAGTCAAGTAATCTTATAGATGTAGCTGAGGTATAATTGAAAACAGCTATGGTGTGATAGATTCTTTCTGGTTGAGAAAGCGTTAATAGTCTTAAAGAGTGCTTCTTCGGAATTCAGTAGGGAAACTGAGGGGGAAAATGTAAAAGAGCAAGCTACATAATTCTAAATATGTGTGTACACACATGCTGTAGCCTTCACTGACGCCTTACTGTAATAGACCAGGATAAATCTGGTTACTGGGCAGGAGCATAACTGGCTGAGGAAAAATACCATGACTGAAGTCTTAGGGGAGAGAAGCTAATAAAGGGGGGTGGATGTGTGTAGAAAAAATCTGGAGTCATAACATGAATGTAATACATTTTCTGGTAACCTGACTAGAACTACTGTAAAGTAGTTTAGAATGATTGAGTAATGCTTTGCCAAGGGCATCAAAGCTGCATTTGCTAGCTTGTGAGGAAAAATATATCTTACTGGAGTCCCTGGGACTTAGCAGGCAACCAATAAAAATATCTTTTGTTTCAGAATCTGCCTTTTATTTGAATTTAACTTTCAAATATCAGCAACTTAATTTAGCTCATGGCCGTTCTTCCTATAAAGTCTTTATCTTGGAAAATTTACCAGGTCCTAAAGAATATTGTTTTCTCTCGTGCTGTTTCTTGAGTCATGCTCTGACTGTCTGCTGCTCTCATTGTTTCAGAGTATGCTGCAGTGGAGGTTGTGATTTTCAGATCCTATGTAACAGCCTAGTTTTGCCTCTAGACTTCCATTCTGTTTCTTCCTACCTGTATAGACCATGTGTAACACTTTCTGCATATAGTAGACTAGTTAACACATTTCTTTGGTATTACTACACACCTAGGTACCTATGGGCCTGAAATCATATTCCCAGAATTGTAGGGGAAATCCTTTTCTTCCCCTGGTGAGCCCTTTCTCTGAAGTGTGAGTTCAATGTCCGACATCACTTAATTATTTTCTTACGGTCAAGTGTCCATCTCTGCTTCTGTCTTCATCAGCTTCCTACTATGATTGTCTATTCACTTTCTTTGCATCCTCGGTGTTGCCAGCTCGTGTGTGGCACTGCTTTACAGTGCCCCTGAGAGTAGCACCAACGGGCTTCTCTGCTTCTCTAAAATCTTTACTCACTACCCTGATCTCAAGATGTTTCTGAGGATTTTTACTCTAGTGTACGCTTGCTGCCTTGGCAAGGTAAGAATGGAGCCTGCCCAAATGGATGGTACAGCAAGAACAGCCATTTATGTTACCCCCTTTTCCCTTGGCAGGACAGCGTCATTCAACTTTCATGCTTCCCATCTCTGATTCCATTCCTAGCTCAATCCTGTAGATATGACCTTACCATATATTCCTTTTCCTACCGTAGGCCATTGGCTTTGTTCATCACTCTGCCTGTGGACTCATTATAAGAAATCTTCCACACAAGTTCTGTTGGTTTCCACAACTTAAAAATTCACTTTGTGTATTATCCAGGAGGTTAGAGAATACATGATGTACTGTTCTACACTCAGAGGAACCTGAACTTTTCCCTGCTGCCTCTAAATTCTGAACAACCTTCTACTTGGCAATATTATCAACTGCTTCTATTAGACGTACTCTCAGACAAATTCCCCATCTTCTGTGAGCATATTCAATTCTGCCTCTCCTTGTCAGTATGCTAATGCATAGGGTATGATTTTTCCCAAGTCATTCTTCAAATTTTCATTTCTAATTAGTAGCAGATGCAAAATGCTCTGTATGCACTGAATGCTGTTGCTAGCAATTAGGCAAAGTCTTAATTCCTTATTAGGTTTCATTGAGTAGCATGACTAGAGATTTCTCTAAATCTCATAGTCATGGTATTTAAAATCCAACTGTCTTTCTGTTGCTTCTGGTAAGTTTTTCTGTGATAATGTTTTTCCTTTTTTTCTTAATGTCCCCTTCTGTTAAATATTAATTCCTTTACTCTTGTCATGGTGGTCTGATTTTTTTATATCTGCTATGATCATGTGGCTTTTGTGATGCCTTTTTTAAAACCTGTGTTTAAGTGACTAGGAATTTAAACTGGATGTACTTCAGTAGTAACGAGGCTGCATTGAGTTTTACCTGGGGAGGGCCACCGGAACTTGGGCTGAATCCAGCCTTTTAACAAGGTTAACTCCTTAATAAGGAGTTAGGTTAACCTAACGAGTTTATTTCCTTCAGATTCCCTCCTTTTTCATTTGAAGAACAAAAGATCCTCCCCTAAGTTGGGACCTATGAAGGAAAATTACTCAAATGGATGTTGACTTGCAGGAAAGACTCTAAAAAGAAGCCAGAAAGGTTGCAATGAAGATATTTGCCAAGGCATTAAGTGTAGAGGTTGAAAAACAAGTAATTGACGAAAAAAACTTAAGACCCCTTATCACCATGCTGAATTAAACTTTGCTGTGTAACAGGGGTGTGAATCAAGAGTAAGGATACAATATAACAGCAACTGAAACCTTTTAGAAGGTGGTAACTGTAATGGGGAGAAGGAGGAAAACTGCAGTGGAGAGAGGATTGTTGTGGGTTTTTTTTTTTTTAAATTTTCAGGGCTTTGAAAGAATGTGAAGACAGTAGTAGTTACCCCTGGTGCTCCGTTTAATGCCACAGGGTCAATAGCCACCTGTTTTTATCTGACTAAAACATGCTGAATTTCTGGTAACTTTCTTTGTCTTCTGGACGTAAGCCCAAGGGGACTGAACCCACTTGGCAGCTTTGCTTACTGCTTGCAAAGACTGAAGGTAGCGTTGCATGCTCTTGCACCCCTGCACTTGTCACGGCTTTCTTCAAAGCTTCCTTGGTTAGGTCTCACCATGTTACTACGAGCTGGGGAGTACATGGCATGTGGCGTCTTTTGGTTTTATGTTTTGTGCAACAATCCCGTTGGAACCATTTCCCAGTAAAATAGGAAACACCAGATTCTGTGATGCCAGGAATATGCCAACAGAGACACAAGTGAAGCATCTAGCTAGTGTTTAGCACCAGCTTAATTTTCACAGACAAGGCTTTGAGTCAGTCAACCTATGTGTAGTAACATAAGCACCCTATGCTTTTCTTTTCCATTTCTGTTCTTACTTGCCACATATTGGTGCTTCCTACACGGATTCTGGTAGAATCTGTACCAAAGGCTGGTTCTGAACGTAAGAGTCCATCGCTACAGAGTAAGCATTAAAGGTGATGAGGGCAGAGGCATGTGACTTAAATATCGTACCGTCACCCTGTTTCCTTATTGCTGGTGAACTCGCTCAGTTTGTCAGAGTAGGGGTTCAGTGCTGGAGTTTTCTACTCGGTACTACTTCGTTTTGCCATGTAGGGAGAGCTGATGCTGATCATTTTCCCGTGTGTGTCTGGAATTCCAGGATATGTCTCTTCAGGCATCTCTGCCTGAACCAGCAGCAGAGCTGCCCGTGACATTCCCTGCAGACCAGAACTTACCGTCGTTACTGATGCGAGCCTCAGCCGCCTCGTAGGTATGAGGGAATAAATCGGCACTGGCCGTGCCCCCGTAGTGGGGATTGTTTTTGATGTGTGCAGGGATGTTTTTGAGAGAAATTTCTGTCAGTGCTCTCAGCTGCTATTTAATCCTGTTCCTTTCCCAGTGCACAGTTTAGGTGTTCGCGGTTTCTGTCCTCTCTTCTCTCCTCTCTCCTAATCCGCTCCTCCCCTGGGCCGAAGGAGTGAGCATTTCCAGCCCTTCCAGGAATATGTCTGGGCTGAATTCACACAACAGGTAGTCCTCTTGACTCTTACGATATCTTTTGTGAACTGAAGCTGTTTCTAAAGGTAGAAATAAAGGGTACCAAGCACAGGGTCACATAATCACAGAATGGTCGGGGTTGGAAGGGACCTCTGGAGATCATCTAGTCCAACCCCCCTGCCAGAGCAGGTTGCACAGGAGCGCGTCCAGGTGCGTTTTGAATGTCTCCAGAGACGGAGACTCCACCACTTCTCTGGGTAGCTTGTTCCAGTCCTTTGAAGGCTTAAGACAAAAGTAGTGCCCTTACTCTGAGCACTGTGTGACTGGGGGGGGCACTGTTTTTTTTTTTTTCCTTCTACAGATAATCTCTCCTTAGTCTTGTGTTTCATGGAAATTTTATAAGTCAAGAAGACTGATGGTTTTTGAGGTGTTTTTGCGAGGCGTCCTGTCATAGCTGTTAAAGGAGCAGGAATGAATGACAAGGGATTTCCGTACGGGTATCTGCTCAGCGTGCTGGCTCTTGTCTGCCCAGCTAGGCAGCCTGATTGATGCGTGGGTGGGCTGATTCACACCATCTGCAGGACCAGTGCCAGAATGTGGTCTGCTGAGTGATGGGGGGAATAAGACATCTGTCCTGGGCGGTTGAACTCTAGCTAAGCTTGAACATCTCCTTCAGAAAAATGTCAATAGCCTGAATATGGAAGTTTATACGGAGTGAATATGGAGTGAATATATGAATATGGCGTCAAATGAATTGCAGCGCTGTTGGCAGCATTTCAAAATTTAGCTCGCATTGGTCATTTCAGATTCTTTTGTGAATCGACTTTCTGTTTTAACTTTGCACACGATGGGAAAATCAATATTCTGATTACCTTTACTTGGGAGGTCATAACGCAGGCCCACGGTATATCCGTAGTTCTGTGTCACAGTATACTGTCAGGCAAATAGGTGGCTGCTTGCCCTTCTCTGCCTCCTCTGCCATCACGTTTTGAGAGGATAGAGAGGCCACGGTAAAGCGCAGAGAGCAGGAGGGCCTGACCCTGATGCTGGTGAGAAAACAGCAGAGGTAGTTGGTGTTTCTGCAGAGATATTCATGAGATTGGGCACAAAAATATGCAGGATGTGTTTAAGACTCCGTCCTATTCCAGCTACGCACATGGTAAATGGGTTCTCTGTTTTTGCATCCACCAGACTTTTTACTAGTTTATCCACAGGCCATCCTGTACCAGTCAGCTCAGTGCTTTGGCATGTTTCTAGCTAAATAGGAGTATTGAGAAACTCTGTGAGTCCTTAGTGCTTGTGGAAATGTTCTCCTTTGTTTTGCACAGCGTTTGTGCAAAACTAAAGCAGGATTTCGGGTTTCATGCTAGGCTTTCAAAGATGAAGGGAGATAACCAGCAATATCATGCTCGGTGTTTTTTTTATTAGTACTTGTAAGGAGAATAATGTTGCGTCTGATTTAACGTCGCTCCTTTTTATGAGATTGACTTTGTTGGAAAGACGGCTTCAAGAAATGCTGTTTGGACTTATTATCTCTCTCTGTATTGAATAAACCTTTCAAATATCACCCTTGGTATTTTTTTAAAGGATTTTTTTTTTTTTTTTTCTTCTTAAAATGTCATTATTTCAGCAGACGGACTTTGTGTGGAACAAGCTGCCCCGTTCCTCCCTGGGAGGGCTGGGGGCGATGCCGCTCCGTGGCCGCCAGGGGGCAGCAGGGGGACGCCGAGCGGGGCCGATCCCACCCGAGCCGATTTCTATGGTGGATTCTCCTCATATTCCTGCCTTCCCTTAGGGACCGTTCCTGCTGCGGTTTTGTGGCCGTCTTAACCTCTCAATTCGGCGTCGCAAATCACGAGTTCATTAAATACTCAGTGTCAAATGCCTCCTCTTCTTCAGAGTCTTTACTGCCTTGTGTCTTTGCTTCAACAGTTGGCGTGAATTGATAATAATCAACTTTGTACTCCTTTCCAAACAAAGAAAAATATTCATATTTATAAAAATAATGTAGACTCCAGTAAAGGGGAATTCATATATGATTTTTTTTTCAGGCAATTTATTTCAATATATAGAACCCCTTTTTTTTTTTTTTTTTTGGAAGCTGATGGTATCTTTTGCCATGTTGGCCAGTCAGTCAGGCTAGACTGAGGTATGGCTTGAGCAGAAGATCAGGTGTGTATTTGCACCTAGTTTGCCAAATGTGCAGCAAACTACTGATGGGTGTTTATCTGGATTAACTTGGTATTTATTGCGCTACCATTTTAAGCAGAGGCTTTCTGAACCCACTTAGCTGTAACAACACACTGAAGTAGAGCTTTGAAATTGGTTGTCCTGCAGTGCAGTTGCTGGAGCTTGGGTCCTACCTAGGTCATTATTTCCTGAAAGGGAAGATAATAGTTCTTTCCCCACCTGGGTATGTCACAAATGAACTGAGAAAACAGAGAAGGCTTAAGCAAATTCTCCCAGGAGAATTCTTTTTTTAACCTCTACAAACAGGAGCCATTTGTGGTTGTGTATGGACCTGCTTCATGCAGTTCCAGAAACAAAACAGCAGATCTCCAGCTGAGCCTCGATTACAAACCCTTTTTCTCCCGTAATGTATAGCTGACTTTTTCTCTTTTTTTTTGCAGGATTTTTGCTCTCATATGAGGACCCTTGGATCTCCTATGGGAATGCAGGTGTGTGGCTGGGGTGGTTCCCACCCATCCTAACCCCATCCTGGGACCAGTCAAAACTTCCCGGTGGCACTGGAAAGGGCTGATTTTTTTCATCAACTTGTTAGTATAATTTTGAACTTTGAGAGATGTAAATTGTTATGAAGTTAAATATTCCCTCTAGAAGTATCATAAAGTTACCTTAGTCTGTTTCATTTGAGTGGTCATGTGATGAAACAAGGATATTTGAAAATGACAAAGCCTCCAGAAAGTATCTTTTATTGTACCAATCAGCAATAGCCCATTATTTTATTTGGCTCGTCTGATTTCTGTTGCCACCTCTCAAGCTAAGGAGGTGGTGATCAGCAGTTGAAAGACCTGAGGCCAGAACTGTCCCTGACTCCGTGATTCTGCATCCTTTAGTTCTTTAACAAAGTCCTTGTAGAGCCAGGCTTTCCCAATACATATTCTTTTTTGAGGATCTAAAAATATATAGAATGCAAGCCATTTACTTCAAAGCCTATAAAATCTATTTTTGTTCTACAGGTGGGATAATACTGGCACAAAAGACAGAATATGAAAAAACGTGCACGTCTTAATTCACCTCAAGGTTAGTGCTGTTTGGGAAGGGAAATGAATTTGTGGTTGACATTACCTTTGGCTCTAAATGTTGTTTTTAGCAGGCACTTGGGGAAGCTTGAAACTATTCCAGGATGTGGCTTAGGTAGGCAGAGCAGGCAGAAAGGATCTGTCACTCCAGCATCTCCCGCATCTTCTAGGAGAGTAGGGAGGCAAATCACATAGTGACAAAGTAGGAAAGGCAGGAAAGCATGGGCAAACGCTTAGGATGGCTACTGTTTGCTGAGCTCTCAGCAGCTGGAGTTGCACCCGCAGACAATTTGACAAAAAGAGTAACCTCTCTCCCTGTGGGGATGGATGTAAGGGTGGTGTAGGCATGGCCACACGACTCACCTGAGCAGGGAGTTATGGTATGTCACTGCTACTTGAATAGCTAAAGCTAACTGGAGTTCTTTCCTTTTCCCCTTTTAGTTGAAATACTCATTTTGGTTAAGAATTTGCACGCAAGACTTGATGCGAGCATGCCTCTCCATGGTCAGTGTGCCATCCTTAAAGATCACACTCATTCCATTTTCCTTTGCTGAGGCTTTACCATGCTTGACGTCGTCCTCTGGCAGGTAGGATAGGGCCTCTCCTAGTCTTCATTTGAACAATGTAGACAACTGCTAAAGACAGTTTTCAATGAGTAATTTGTCTAGCTCCGTGTAAAACTAGTCCCAGGCTTCTGGAGCTGTCACACTGCTTGTTGGCATCAGGTTATTTTCATTCTGTTAAGCAATGTTGATGATAGTGCTCCATTTCAGTTAATTTGCATGTTATCAATGATATGACTGTTCTACTTGTTAGTGGAAAACTTGTGCTTTGTGCTGAACTCCTTTCAGAAGTTTCAGGTTGGTTGCTGACTGTGTTTAGTGGGGCAACAGGTAGTTCGCGAGGAGCTGTGTTTTCTTCAGGCAGCTGTAGCACTTCCCCAAGATGTTCAGATAATGCAGAAAACAGGCTGCATTTTACCTCCTGTAGCGCTCTCTGGGGTAGTTTGAGAGAGCAGAGGTCATACGCTGGGAGTTGGGGTGACCTGCAGGTTTGTAAAGTGTTTGAAGAATTTGTAGATCCCAGGCCTGTGACTGGTTCTGCATACAAAGCTGTGGTAGAACTCACTCTGCCTGTTCTCACCTTAGGGTTTTTACCTGTACTTGTGGCCATAAGATTGTGAAACAAGGAGGGGCAGACCCCGGCCAGATCTTAACATGAGGTAGACCTGCCTGTACTGATTATTTGAATTAGCATATTCAGCATTTTCAAAATATTTGCCTCTTTTCAACAGTACAGAAGCAGACGTGAATTAAAAAGAGTGCACATTTGTGAGTGATGATAACACAAAATGTGCAGAAACATATCTTGCCATATGCTTTAAAATTAAATATTAAAAAAAAATAACTGCCAGTACGATTAATCTCAAACTTTTATTAGCCTTATTCCTAGAATGACTAGTCCTCTAATAGGAATGAGCCTGTGTTTCTAATTGCTTGTTGTCGCGTCTCCTCTCTGCTTTTCATATCTCTGGTAAGGTTATAAAACCTTACTAGGAAATAAAAAAGCATTTTAATACTGCAATGTGTATGTGATTCTACAAATGAAGGTAGGGGGTGCTGTGAATGATGGTTGCAAATTGTGATTTTTAGCTGTTGGTCCGATTTGTGTCCGGAGCTGTTGGAACTTAGACATGGCACGTCGGGCTGCTTGCACTTTGAAATTCAGCCTCATGCCTGCGTTGACTACAACTGACATCTGTTTCAGTAACCTGCAGCCAATGTTCCCCGTGAGTTTCTGTAATTGCTGTTGGCAACTGACACAGCCAGATTATGTCTAGGAGTAGATGTTCCTGCTGATTTCAATTTAGGCAAGGCATGAATCCACAAACAAGAAGCCACAAACGGTTGGAAGGAGTCAGTTCACTGATGTATAGTGAGAGTGTACTGCGAACAAATCACACTGACTTTTTTTGCATACAGATGACCACTCTTTCTTAACAAAAATCTTCTCTCTTCATTCTGGGGATATGTCAAATGCTCTTTGACTAAGAATAAGGGATGGTTACCTCTATCCTTTCAGCTGCTTCCAGTTCAAAAACAAATGGCACCTACAAAATTCCTTTTCCCATCATAAAACCTTCTGCTGGGCCAGATGGACCTCTGGTTTGACCCAGTACAGCTGTTCTTGTATTCTTACAAAAAAAGAAATTAAAATTTGCTGGCTTGCGAATTTATCTATGGAGGGGGAGCATTCCTGATGCAGCAGGAGCCAGCCGAGAAGAACATATTGGTAGTCGATGCTGTGGAAAAAGTGTAAGCTGGAAATATAAAGAAAAGGTGAGAGACACTGAGAGAAAAGTGAAGATGGGCTTGTGGGAGATAACCACTGGAGAGAGGAAGCGATATGGAGAAGAAGAATGGTTGTGCTGCCTCCAGAACGGGCAACCCGTCATGTACAGTTGGGTGTCATCTCTGTGCACAATGGTCCAAAAATAAGTGTGTCAGTGTTTAAGTTATGTGGTGGACTCTTACAGGTTTTCACATGCATTTACTTTGCAAAGCCTTTTACCTCTACAAGTTTCATTCTGCTTCTTGTACTACCCCACCTCATCTAGTGAACTTCCCCCAGAGAGATTGCCTGACCTCCTCTTTTTCCAGTTCACCCTTCTGTTTCCTCATCAAAGCCCAAATGTAGTGGTTTCCTTTCCTTCCCCAGTTCCCATTTCAAGTGCCTCCGAGCTTCACCTCTCCCCCGATTCAAAGGGGAGCAGGTCTACGTGACCACATTGGTTTGTGGGGCAGTGGTTGTACACAAGAAGCTATGAATGTCGCTCACTTCAGTGGTAGGGACTCTAGCCCAGACTATTACCTCTGAATCTTGTACTCCTCGCGTGAGTCCCAGCTGCTGGCACCCTGGTAAAGCACTGTATTTAGGCCAAGCAGCAACTAAACAGTTACATATTTCAGCACATAGTCCCCGAAGTTGTTCTGAAAGGCAGGACGCGTGCTTGAAGTCTACATCTTTCCTGCATGTGGAGACCCCAAACTTCTGGCTTGGAAATTCCTCTGGTGATCCTCCAGTGCAGAGGATCACAAAGAAACATTATGCTGTGCTATTTAAGTATGAAATTTTAATTTGGACAGTAATTGTAAAGTAAAATTCTGATTCAGAGAAAGGCTTGTCAAGTCATTTGTAATCCACATTTCCTAGCCTGCATTTTGAAATTATCCATGTTGTTCATATGGAAATAAGCAGGAAAAACGAGAAATTGTTGTTGCTGGTTTTTGCTTTGGGGATTTTTTTTTGTGGTTTTTTTTTTTTTTCCCCCTTTGGGCCTTATTATTGTTATCTGGGAAAAAATGTGCATTTTTCCTTTGTAGTAAATAATTTATAGAAATTGCTTGTGCATCTCATTTTTCTGATTTCCTGATTCTGGCAGTTGGTGACCTGAAAGATGTTCCATGAAACATTTTGTCTCCTGTGGCCTGTTGCAGTGGTCAGCTGCTGTTCCCTCGCAGTTGCGTGGAATGAACTTTTTGACAATTTCTCCTCAAAATCTGTCATTTTCTTTCTCTCTGCTTACATCCTTTCCCTCTTCCTTTCTGTCTAGCTCTTCAGCTGTTAAGGTTCTATATCATGCAATATGTATCATACCAAAGACATTTTAATAACCATCTGAGGGTGCATGGTATTTTTTTCAACAACTGGGACACCTCCATCATAGCTGTAGGAGTTTCAAGGCTTCAGGGAGCACATGGCTTTGCGTACATGAGGACAACATTCTTTGGCATCAGATGCACAACCTACTACGCTGTCAAGAACTAGGATTAAAGGGTTTGCCCTGCCATCTGTCAGGCTGTCATTTTCAATAAATGCTATGGCACAGACATTGGCTAACAGTGGGATGCACACATCATCCTAGGAGGATATTTCTGAACTAAAAAAAAAAAAAAGGAAACTAAAAGGAAAAAAGATAAAAAAAGAGTGTGGCATTTAAATAAAATAAAAAAGTGAGTTTTTTGGTTTTGTTTTTTTTTTTTTTGCAGTTGTGGCAGAGAATTTCTGTGGAAGCCACATACTGGAAATGAGCAGCTAACTCTTTTCTTGACCCAGTTGCGTATCATACACGTGATATGTGAGAGTTATGCGAGACTACCAGCACACTGACACAGGCTTTGGCCCTTCATAGGATGTTTCTCTGCCGGATTATATGCAAATGAATGACTCAGTGGCTCACTCCCACTCCCCTGGAATAAATTGAATATATGTCATTCTGTGTTCACATGTGCCTCTTGCTGCAAAGGCCACAGTCCAGTGAAAACAGTCGCATAATCGCACACCGCTGTTCCTGCTGCTTTGCAGGTAGGAAGACAAAAGCGTTCCAGATACTCTGTCGCTGGAGGGTTATTTCTTACAGGAACTTATTCAGACTCCTTGAAGGTACAGGCCAAGTTATACAGGTGTTTCTTGGCCATATACAGGAGATGCAACAGAAATTCCAAGAGAAGCCCTGACGTTTAATTGATGAAGTGTTATCCCTGGAAAATGGTAAAATCACTGGAAAGGAAATTACAGAGGCTACTGTGGGCAATTTCTCTCAAACTCATGTGGACATAAGTGGTCTGTGGAAGGCAGCTTAGAGTTTTCACCAAGATTCGACCTATGGTGGCTGAATCCCTACAACTCCCAGTAATGCACGTGTTCTGGGATGATCTCTCAGAAATGTTCTATACTCCTTTCTACATCTGGGTAAAATTATACCACTTCCATCACAGATAATCATTTTGTGGTGAGTCTCAAAAGTAGTCAGTTGGGCTTTTTCTATATTAATTTAGAAATTAATTAATTTCTGTGCTAATGTCAATTGAGAGTCCGTCAGCAACGCAAGGTGCGCAGAGAGATGTGTGCCCAGCAAACTGGGCACTTAGGTGGTTTAGCTTCTGAATGCTGACTTTCTGACTTGCAAACAACTTCAGTCAGAAAATGAACACCAGGACATTAGAAAGCTGTGCTCTGCTGTTCTCAAGAACCGAGGCAAGTACGGCAGAGATTTTCTGGGTTGTTCTTGTGAACGTAGGTGTCTGCATTCTCCCTAAATGCCTTTTCTATCTACAAATTTTTATTTGAACGTTTTGTGCAAACTCGGTGTACGAAAGCGATGCACCTCTCTCTGAAAAGTGCTTTTTTAGTCCACTGTTTTCTGCTGCCAGTGCTGGCTTACGTAACTTGTAGTATGATAAGGATCCCTTCAGACAACAGCAACCCAACCATGAAATCAAGATCTTTTGATCATGTTTCAAGGAAGCGCTTGTTTTTCTTCTTTTGCCATTGTATTGTGCTGTCCTTTCTCTTCTGGTGTCACTGAAGGCATGCAGTCATAAGTACAGTTGCATAATATATGAGATAAAACACTCATATAGTTCTGAATAAAACAGCGAAATTGTTGACCATTCTGCTGCTGTCTCTGTCACTTACCTTATGTTCCATACCAGGAACAAATTTAGACCACTTGGAGCTAAATGAGGCATTCTGGAAAATGTGGTTGTATGTCTTTGTGCCAAAAAATGCAGTGGACTGTGAAGCATGCTGCAGGTGAGCAACAAGAGGAAAGGTACTTGCAGGTACCTCCAGGTACAAAACATGGATCAAGGTTTCCTGATTGTGTTTTTGGTCAGGAGGAAAAAATGCAGTATGTGTTGTTTTATTATCAAATGCAGATTAAATAGTTCTGGGTGTTTAGTTTTATTTACAGGAAATAATCCAGGGCATGAATAGGCCATAAGTCTATGTGGAATCATGAAGTCATTACAAAGTATTGGACTGAGAGGAACCTTAAGAGACGATTTAGTCCATTACTTAGCTACAGGTGTAGCCATATCTTTCCAGACTGTTTCTTGTCTAGTCTGTTTTTTAAAACCTTCTCTGATGGATATTTCATAGTCCCCTCCAGTGCTCAATTATCCTTGCTACTGTAGTGTCTATTCTGGTGTCTAACCTAAATTTCCACTTGCTGTAATTTGATACAATTACATTTGCTCCTTACATAAAGGTTGCAGCACCAAGGATTCTTTTTGTCATTGCAGAAGCCTTTTTTTCTGTTTGAAGACCACTGTGATGTGGTCTTCAAACCTTCTCAGTTCTCCCATCCCTAGACAAAACAGCCCTCAGCCTTTCAGTCTTGATGATAAGATTTTTCTTCTCCTTGCTCCAGTGTAAGAGAAGAAAACCAGCTTGTTTTTCCCGTTTCTCTGGCTAGCTGCATGTTGAGAATATTAAGCATATTTCATCTTTTCTGTTCAGTAACTGTTTGGTATAACTTTCTGAGTGGACTTGAGACCCATCCAACAAAGACAGGATAAAGGTAGACGCTGTTCCAAAATCATAGTAAAAGAAAGTAGGACATACAAGCTTTGAATGTAGGATTTAGTTTAATGCCTAAGAAGGAGTTGTATGTGAAGTGAAAAGAAGTGCATGGGATTATCTCAGAGGGAGGTAACTTCTGCCTCAGCACTAAAATGGTTCTCTCTTGCAGCCCTCTCCTATCTTATGTGGGTTTTTTTAAGAACCGTTCTGGTTCTTGCAACTTTTCTGCAAGAGAGTTATGGTTGAAGTACAGAAAGTTGCAGCCACAAAAAGGTATTTGCAAATCTGTTATAAAGAATAAGAGAAAAATACTGCTCTTGACCTTCTGGTGAAAAACCACAATGTTTTTTCTTCCTCTCAAACTGCTGAAGAGTTAATAAAGAAGTGTCAGAAAGACAACAAAGCCAGAGCAGGAGGGAAGGAAGGGAAAGAAACCTCAGTGTCACTTCGTGCCACAAAGAATTTTTCACAAGTGCCAAATAGCACAGTTGTTTTTCTAAGCTTTGTAACCGTAAGCATCAGTGCAAGTGTCTTTAAGTTTGATCCTGCAAAGCCTTTCAATTTCTCTAATTTTGGTGAAAGCACAGAATAGAAGGAAATGATTCAGGATAGCTACAAAGCTAGGCAAAGTAATGGGTGATGCTGAAATAAGATGAAATCGCTCATCTGCACCATCAGAAAAGAAGCAGAACCCATTTCCAGGTCTTTCCACTTCACCAGCAGTGAAGATGAAGATGATAATGATTGAGTACTGAAAAGACGGGACGAACGTTTTATTTCTACAGGGATATATGAAAGAGTGCCTTTTCATCAACTGTGCTGCTCTGAAGGGGAGACAGCTGAGGTTTTTATGGAATTTAGTTTGCTATTTAGTTAAGTCCTTTGCTAGCAGAAACTGCATTAAAATGAGTTAGAGATCTATTTATGGAAATAAGCAAATTATGTTTATTTCTAGTGTATCAATAGACATAAATCATCATCAAAACCTGAAAATGTGGATTACTCACAGGTACTGGAGAACTGCTCAGGGATTTGTTCTAAAATGCAAAATTGGTAGACCACTGATAAATGCCAAAAAGTATGTAATATATACCAGTTTATCCTACAAGTCTGCCAATCCTTTGCACTTGGCTTGCCTAGCTAAATAAATAGGTTGAAGAATAAACTCTTTTGTGCTCTAGAGATGATGGATGCATGCAGGCTGCACTGGATGAAACTTGTGTTCCTTCTGCTGCATGTAATTCAGCTGGTACATCTAGTAGAGTCCTTTCTGTTTAAAAATAATCCCAAAATCCAATATTTAAAGTAAGAGTAGTGTACCGATTGAACCATTGACAGTGCATCACAGAGGGTGCCTGTGCATTAGGCAGTGAAGGGAGTGATCTGTGCTCAATTTCATGAGAACTGTTTTGATCTGAGGACTTTATGTCCTCCTTACGCAGTCTGTTCAGTCTCTTGAGAATCAGGAAAACTCACCTTTGCTGTCTTCCCCTCTTTGATCTTAGTAGGCAGACCTTTAATTGCCACCATGTGCTCAGGACAGTGCTGTGGTGGCAGAGACCAATGGTCTGATTGATCCTAATCCTCAAGACTCAGTATTCTGTGTTGGGAAAACTGGGAAGAGTTTTCAATCAAATGTTGTGAGTTAAGTCTTACGGCTTTATGCAAACTTATGTCTTGAAGCAAGGGTTCCACGTGGTTTGGATGTATGGCCATACAGCTTGCTTTGTCTCATGTGAACAGCAAAATCTGGGCGAGACCTGTCAGTCTGTGCAGTGCTCAGGGCAGGGGGTGGGCACCAACAGAATTCAGAATGAGAGGGCAATACGTGTTGCCATGATGACAGTCTGCATCCTGGCAGAACCTGCATACCCACTTCCATGGTGGATAATGAAGCTATACCTGACAGCTGACAACAGGTTGACAGTGTCTTTTCATTCTGATGCTGCAAGATGGAGCATGCATTTGTCAAGCTATCAGCAAGGTGGATGGATATACCTGAAGATCATTGAGATGCCATCACAGAAAGTGTCCTATGCATTTTGGAGCCTCTTGTGTCCTATACAAAGAAACTGGTGAAAGATTTTAGCTAGGCTAGGGCACTGACGTCTTCTGAAGGGGCTGTACATGCAGCCAGCTGCTACAGCTTGGTCATGGCTCCCATTGGGGTCTAGCAGTATGTGACATGATACACAAGTTTCTCAGAAAGAGAAAGACTTCACTTTTGTGCCACCTTTCCGCTCCTACAGGATTGTTCCAAAGCTAAAACCAGATTCACTAACATGTCAAGGACTTCTTTAAATTAATCACGTACCTGTTTTGGTTTAAAAGGTCGATGAGCTACTACCTGATCATGATCTAGCATCACCGTCATCTTATACTCTGTTGAGACATTTTATCAGTCACTTTGCCGTAAGTCAAAGCCACTGAATAAGTAACTGAACAACATTAAAGCCTAATTCTGTGATCTGAATTAGCAACCAGAAATCTTTACTTGGGCACTATTTTTATTACCTTTCTACCAGGCAAAAAGCTGTGCCCTGAAAGAAACAAACAAAACAAAGTAAATCCAAAGCTCCTGAGGTCAGAGGAAGATTCATCACTGGTCTGTCATCACGTCTAGATACAGGGTCGCACTGATGTGTTGAACAGAGATTTCTTCAGGAATGGCTTTAGGATTTATCTGCCACTCTGTGGTAATGATTTGGTGCCAGCCCTGGTTCTGGCTGGAGGGAATCCAATCTGAGTGCACCACTGGGGCGCAAAACCACACCAGTTGGCTGCTGGTGTCAACAAAGTTGTGACTGAGAAGAATCTTGCTGCATGGTATATCCCCAATGCAGATACCAAGGCAATCCAGGGTAAACCAGTATAGCTGGGGGACTTGACCTACCTTGAGTCCTGCTAGGTGAATATCTCCGGTGTGTAGGGGCTTAGTAATTTACTCTTCTCAGCATTTTAAATGCTAATTTTTGTTTTCAAAAGCTTAAATAAGAACCAAACAATGACAGTGTATGCCAGCAGCTTTATTCTTAGTCTCTAATGAAATCCAATTGTGACCTTACAATAGGAACCAAAAGCACTGCACTAAATCAACTTCTAGTTCAATATGCATCTATCCTACCAGTATGCTAATGAAGTTCCTGGAATGGTGCAAGAATGAAAAATACATTACAAAGTGCTACATGTACTGAAGTATTAATTATTTAGAAACATGCAGGATGAAGACATCCCATCGGGGAGAGAGCAAGACTGAAGAATGGAATAATACATAATGTGGAAGGTGGTTTGAAAAAAGCAGGGAAGAGAACAAAGAAACAAGTGGGACTAGGGATGTAGGAAACAGCTTTGAAAATCTGGGCCCAGTGCAGCACCTACCATCAGCGTTTTAGAAGGATTGAAAGGGTAGCAAGATAAGACCCTAGAAAATTTCAGAGAAAGAGAATGAAGTGATCAAGTCAAGAGATAATCTGATTTTTTTTTTTTTTTTTACTTATGGGGACTGCATACAACTGAGATGCTAAGAAAGGTGTTGTGTAGCTGCTGTTATGCCTTCCCATCCTGCTCTTCAGCTATACTTATTGCTAAAATATAGTTCAGTTAGCATTGAGAAGCACTGTGCACACTCACAGCCTTCTCCCCACAGTCATTCAATTTAACTCTTGACTTCAGCCCTTAATAACTAACTCTCACCTGCTGGAGAGAGCACATTGTAGATGCCATTGCATATTACGTAGTTTGAGGCTTCAGTACAAGTGCAATTCATCCAATTACTGGAATTCTTCCTTGGTCGACTTCATGGACTTTTTGGCACTTGTATGGAGTACCTTTCTAAGCCAGACACCTGAGTTCAACTCCCAGTTAGGTATTTCTAGGTTGTTTCATCACATTCTGATAAAGACTACTGCATACAAATATTTTGCATGATGAAAGATCTTTTGAGAGCAGCTTGCTGTGTCATACAGGGTGATGAATACAGGGTGAGCAGTGCTGTGCCATATCCAGAACTTGGCTTTCCAAATTGGGCTTACCTGAAAACAATAGCTTGTAAACAGTAATGTCAGGGATGAAGATGGCTGGGAACTGTTTATCACAGGTTAGACACCACGTGCATGTTCTGTGGGTGAAGGAGAGAATTGTGATACATGATCAGAAAGAACCTACACTGTTAGGTACAGGTGCTAACAGGCAGCTGTATCCTCACCATTTGGGGTGTGCAAAGGGGCAATTCTGCACCAATATGTGTTGCTAACACCAACCTTTAGCAAGAAAAAAGTGCATTTTAGTGTTTTTGTGGGATTGTTCAGGCTAATCCCATGGTACACACAGTGCAATAAATAGAAGATATTCACTGAGTTTTGGAAAAAGGCATCATTCTGCTACATGAATAAATGCGTTTAAATATCAAAATAGCAAGTATTCAATGTTTAATTAATTTCATGGTTTTAGTTTTTGCTTGTTGAATTTATTTGGGTTTTTTTCTTTTTCTTCATTTTGTACAGCTCTCAGCCATGGCAATCTACCACATTATCTTCATATGTAGAGGTTGGATATGTTACAGTTAAAAAGTAATGATTTCTTTAGTAATATCTTTCTTGCTTGCTTCACCTAGTGCCATCTGTAAGCTTATTTGCATGCCCAACTGCTTTTTAAAATGTAATTTACAGGGTTCAGTGAGTGACTGACACACATCTACAGAGACATAATAAAATCCTATGAATATAAATTACAGTTTTATCCATGATTTTTGTCTGAGGCAGTTTCTTTCTACATTATAAAAGTGTGAAAGAAACTGTAGGTCCATGTTATGACTCTCTTGGTGACCAACCTAGTTTAAGAAGTTACAAATCCTTCCCTGTCATCGCTTCTGAGACATTATCAGTCCACTCAGTTGGGCTGATTCAACAGTTTGTGTGTACCCAGACTGTTAAACAATCAATTTAAAAAGGAAACAAAAAAAACCCCCAAAACAAAAAAGAACTTCTTCCTGGCTCCCCCAGCCTGTGTTATTTGGCTCTTTTAGCTGATTTCATTTTACTGCCACAGAATCATTTCCATGAGAAATGCTAGATTTGCTACCAAAGTCAGGAATGAGTGATGGGGATGAAAGATTTTACCCTGGGTCTACTGCTGAGAAAGTATTAACATTGAGCTTGAGTTTTGAGGTGGAAATTGTCATTAGAAGGCAAGGCTTTACACATGTGTTTGTTAGGTCTTTGCTTCAGGAAACAATTCTGGTGCTTTGCAGAGATGGGTCTTTCATCAGTAAGACAGCAGACTTTCAATAATTGAGAATAGGTAATCACAAGAGGGTCACTGGAAATGTAACTTCTTGTCAACGAAAGGCAGGTTGATCATGCTGTACTGAAGTCTTTAGAAGTGAGAGGAATATGGATTTGTGTGCAGGCAGTGAGAGATATTTTGTAGGAAAAACATCAGTTATAATTCAGATAGATAGATAAACTTAGTAAGTAGATACCGTTGCACTAAAACACAGTGTGATTGCTCTATGGATATAACTTCTTAAGTATCCTAAGCATTGAGATAAATCAGGTCTAGAGAGAAATGGTTGGTGCAGAAAGCTCCTGCCCCTTTTCCTATTATCTCTGGATAGGAGAAGGTACCTTTTCTTATCAGCACTTCTACACTAATTCAGCCATAGAAATAGTGGGAAATCCACTTCCTAAAGAAACTGTACATCCAGCAAATTCACTTTGGATCACCTTGGATTTTCATGCTGTTGGGAGCCTTGAGGTTATTGCAGTCCTCCACACTTTGAAGACAGAGAGGATTTCATCACACTGCTTTTCTGTCACCTGTTGTCCCCGCTTCTCTGCTCCACGTTCTCTGACTTAATTGCATCTTCCACTTCCCGAGTGTATTCAGGAGAAGATCCACACTCACCTTCCCTGCTTCCCAGCATTTTCTCTCCTGTTGGTACACCTAGAAGCCCCACTAATGGAATAAGGTCTGTAAAGTGGTGCACATCAGGGTCCCTTCATCTATTGCCCTTCCCTCCCTTGTTATTGTAAGCTGGCTGTAGGGAAGTGTCAGCCATCCATATCCCAGCTCGCTCTGGAAACAAGCTCCAATGACAGTTGATCGTGGAATCACTTGGTCACCAAGACAGGACACAAAGACTGTAAAACAAATGCAGGTGTGGATAGCTATTTTTAAGCCAACTTGTAGAAGGATCAACCAACTGTCATTCAGCTAACTGACATGATATTTACAGAAGTATCTCTGAAAAACAATAGATGAGGACTTTGGCATATAAGGAGGGGAAATCTGTTCTTTCTTAGAGTTTGAATTAGTAAAAGAAAAAAACCACAAAGCAGGTGTTAGTGTAGACACAGCCCTCTATAGAAATACTTGCTTGTGGTCAGCAATACTTGCTTGTATATCCTCTTTTTTCAAGGATCCTGAATTACTGAGCTCTGGGTTGACCTATAGTTTACAAGATAAACAGTCACCCTGACTCTCAGTATCTATGGTTTAAAGAAAAGCCTGTGTTTCAAGTCAATGCACAGTAACAAGGTACTTAAAAGCAGACTAATCTATGGTAAACTTGCCATTGCTCTTACACTTAAACAAGTGCTTTGAGTTAGTACAGCTGTCTTTCATTGCAAACCAAATTAATTCAAAGCACCTGTCCCTTGAAATTCCCTAACTGGGGGGAGCAGCTGTATGTGTGGTACCTGGCTGTGTGTATGGACATTTGGTTTCTCAGGCGATTGAAGGAGGAAGATACATATCATATGCTGGAAGTAAGAAAAACAGCTATATCTTTTGAAATAATAATAACGTTCTTGTGGGGGTTCAGTTCTGAGTACAGTCAAAGGGTATGAGACAGCAAATGCTCAATATTACATTGCCTGAAGTAAATTTCATAATTTTGTATTAATTTTTAGTATTGAATATTGAATTTTCCTTTTCTCTGCCTGGGCTAGATTTTTAAGTAGTTCCTAAAGTTAATAACATTGAAGACACAAGACTACAGTTTTAAAAGTGCAGTAGCTTAATGTATATGCTATAGCAGAATATCAAAACCTGCATGATTAAAAAGTGATCACTTATGCAGCAAAGGTGATTAAAAAACATTCTTTGCTTATCACAGTTAAAGATGTAACTGAACAGAAAATAATCATTTCATGGGAGAGGGCCTTTTTAAGGGTTTTTTGAATGAGTATAGAAGTATGCAGATTTTCCTCCCAAATAATGGTGTTTGCAAACTGATAGGAAGGGACTAAAAGCCAGTACTACAGGATAAAAAAACCACCACAAACAAATCACAGAACCCAAAGAAAATGTATTTTGATTCTATAGAAGAGGGAGATAAGAAGGCTAAAGGCACTGTAATAATAGATTATTCTACCACCACAGCTGCTGGGGACGAAGAGAGAATCTGCCTTGAGGAAGCACTAATGCAAGGTTTTAAATCTTTGCAAATTAACTAGGGTTGATGGGAAGGAGCCCCAAGGAAAGGTAGGCGTGAAGCAGCTGGATTTACTTGTAGTATTCTCTGCTGTTTTGAAACTAGAGCCCTGAATAACGTTGTCTGAGGCTAGGTTAAAACAGGCGGGACTAGAACAGTTTGAAATGAGTCTGGAGAAATAGTGTATCCCCAAAAAAATGTGCCAAAGAGATACGCAGACACCCAAAGCCAGACACAGTACTCTGACCTGCCAGGTGTCGTACAGCTTGCTTTATAATCCCCCCTGCAGAGATTTTTCTTACAGGAGGCAGAACTGTTTTCCCACAGTGGAACGACGGGTTTTGCTTTTACCCTGGGCATAAAGGAGATTTAAAAGCAGCTGTATACATACTGCTGGTGCAAACCTGATGGACCTAGATACTGATGGGTACTGTATAACATACAGAATATGTATTTCTCATCCTGTGCATGTCTTGGTGCAATGTAACTTGCCTCGCTGAACAAACTGGAAGAAATAAGGTATCCTTTTCCCTAAAAAAAAAAAAAATAATAATACCCTTCTTTGCTATTTTGGTCTCCCATTTCCTAGCATACTTTCCTGCTTTGCTCAGTCTAATCATCAGTTTCCCCCTCACCACTTTCAGAATGACAAGTTACTCAATTTTGCTTCTCCCACTGCTTCCATGAGCACGACACCCTAAATCCTTGCAGTAGCAATCTTAGGAAATAATTTGATGTTGTCAGTTTCTTACACTTTGTGGGGAGGCCTTAGTAAAGACCGACAGATTTGGAAGAAAATCATGGATACCGTGAATAAGATTTCTCACGTGCTTCTGAGCAAAGAAGAGTGCACGCTATTTTGCTGAGCAAGGAACAGCCTTCTGTAAAAGCTGCTGTCACAGGTGGGGAAGTAGCGGAGAAATGTCTATAGGTCCTCTTCTCCTGTTGCGTGTGGCTGGTACAGAAGGTGCGGGGACATCCCGATGTGGGGGCTGATATGTGGACAGAGACGTGTGTCCAGGCCTGATGGGGAGCTAGGAGGAGTTGCAGCAGGAAGATCCTGATGCTGTCCTCTCTACTGAGAAAAGGAGGGCTGACATAGAGCCTCCCTGCCCAGTCTCTCGGGGTGAGGCTTGGTTTGGGCAGCAGCTGTTAGTCTGTCTTGCTTCCACCTGGAACAGGAGCAGGAGCTGCTTGCACAGAAGGTGGATACACAGCCCAAAGGGTGATTCAGAGCTCAGGTCTTCTCAGCTGCCAGGCTCAATTTACTTTAAAAGGTGTAAACACACACACAGCCCCCAGTTACCTGAAGAGAAGCTGCTATTACAGACCTTGTAAAACCAGAAGAGTCTGTGAAGAAGGCAGTAGGGAGATAAATCGGGGATAAAACAGAGAAAACAACAAATGTATGGAGCAGAAGAGTGCTCTTAACAAATTCATGGTCAAGGACAAATCAGTTGTTTTCAGAGTATCTGCTCAGAAGTCTTATTAGAGGTGACAGATGAGGGTATATTGACTATGTAAAACAAAGTGGCAAAACCATTAAATTTTAAGCATTTATTTTTTAATTAGGAATTGTTCAAGGAGGAAGGTGTGTCACAGTTTAGCAAATTTTTCACGCAGGTGTGTCACACAGTTTAATAAATGTGTAAAGAAAAATTCTCTGCCTTAGGAAAGACCAGCAAGCTCATAATTGCCTGGTACTTTACGCAGTAATGCAACCTTATTTTATGAACTCAAAACTGCAAAGCATTTTGGCACCTAGAAGAGATTTTTTTTTTTTTTCCCCTAGGTTCAAAATTGCTATCAATGAAATGATCCACAGGAACTGGCTGATCCTAAATTTGCTAGGCCTCTTCATTTTAAGCCTAAAAATGCATTAAGCTGTGGCCGTCCTGAATAGCTAAGCTCCTGCTGAAATCCTCATGGGATTCACACACAGGGCTATGTGGTACGAATGCCCACAAACATCTAATTTTGGGATTATGATCAGAAAATGACTAATAAAGCTGGAGCACGCTGCTTTAGTTTTAACAACAGCCAGAGCGCCAGTGGTTGTAGGGGTGGTGTTATTCCTGCCCGCTGTAGTGCTTTCTCCAGTACCCACTCACTCATTTTGGAAACAGAAGACTTCAATTCACTGCCTCTGTAATAAATGGGGCCCAAATCACCCTCCCAAAGTTATATCTCAGGGTTTCCCTCCCCCTATACGGCTGCTGAATATATTCAGTACAAATGGGAAGTTAAAATCTCCTGAACATTACTTGAGTCAAATCCTAAAAACGGTACTATCCCATACTAGTATTTTGACAATCACGCATGTATGGCCCTGGTTTCTCTGTCACAAGTATTATGTGACACCTGAGGCTTTTCTTATTCCCAATATTGAGGTTGGGGTTTGTTTTTCTTTTAGTTCTGTAGACTTCTAGAAATGGTGATGCAGCTCACGAATTCCCTCACTAGATGAATTGAGGGGGGGACTGATTTCTTCCCACACAAGCTTACATTTGTTTACATAATTTTCTTCTGATAGCATCAGTGTTAAAAAAATATGTGTTATGGCAACAAAAACCTGCGGTCATTTTAAATGCTCTGTTAGAAAATAGAAAGCTGCTGACTCCTGACCAATGCACGGTAGGAAAACATATAGTTTTATGTCAGCTGAAGCAGGAGATTCCAATTTGTGCTGTGCCCATTATGGGCTTGAGTGAGTCCTGTAACAGCACTCTGCTGTCCATTAAAGTAAACACCTCCAAGACAGAGCCAGACACTTGGATCTGAACTGCAGTTGGGAAAATGAGATGGGTCACATCACTCTAGTTCTTTGCAATTCAAGACTGAAAAAATGCTACATGCAAGTACAAAGGGAGAGTGCAACATCTATTTTATTAAGCAATGTAATCCTTCGTATTGAGAAATTATCAACATAGACATTCAAGGCCTGACTATGTGTTGATAAAGTTGGGAAGGAATAGTTTTAGGATATTTATATATATGTGTGCAAAACAATGACTTGTTTCTAATTGTGAGCACTGTATCACCTTTATATTTTGATACAAGTACTGATACTGTAGATTGTTTTAATCCTATTAGCTATTTTTTTTATGGTATAATAGATCTTTTAAAACTGAGTATGCATGTTGTTAAGGAGGGTCTGGACCTGCCACAGGTTGGCAGGGAAAGAGATCCGATTACTTACAAATAAGATCTCTTCACTTACAAAAATCAAGCCAAATCTATGAAGGCAGAAGCATCGAAGTATTCATAAAATGTGGGTTAGCACCTTAGCAAATGAACATGAACAGGAACTTTTGAGAATTTAGAACCGATTTGAACAATAGGAATCCAGCCTGTGCCAGTGAGGTAAGTAGGCCGCAGGAGGGAGCGGGACCCTGTCGTCCCGCATGGTGTCACTTTCAAAATCCCTGGGAGTTAAGCATTGTTTTATATTGTTGATTTTGAGCATCAAGTAATGCTCTTTCAGATTAATTTTGGGATGTACTTGACTAAGAAATCTGTAGGTGTGTCTGTAGATTTTCCTTAATGGTAGCGGATGGCCCTAGCCACCTGCTAACTGCTCGCTCTGATGACTTGTATGGACTTTCTCCAGCCTTGGTAAGCACGTGTATGCTCCACTTATTATTGATCACCACAAAGAAATACTTTAGCAAATGGATACTCGTAAATGGCTTGTTTTTAATGCTGAGGTGGTTTATTTTTTTCTTAAGTTCGTACATGATCTACACCACTGCAGAGATCAGCTGCATGTGAACAAGCTAGAATATCAATTCAATTGTTTGGAAGTGATGTTCAGACTGTCTAGAAGGAGGCAGTATGTCTTTCCTCAGTCTTTCAGTGCCAATATTTTTATTGTCATTCAAAGTCCAGCAATGTGTGCTTTTAATTTAGCTGATAAATCTGCTACAGCCTGTGAAAGAAGAAACGACTGAGCCCATTAAAAGCTTTGAAAAATGGAGCATTTCATTTGGGGGCCATTAGGTTTCAATGCCACTCATCCACTTACTGGATTTTCAACTTAACAGATTTCATTTATTGGGACAGAACTATGAAATATTGTTTTTTATGTTGATGGTCTGAATAAATGATGTGGCATGGCATGATTCACCTAGCAATGGCAACAACTAAGCAAAGCTGATGCTGTCTCATATGTGTTGCTTGGAATAGATGCACATGGTGCCTGTTTCTGACTGTTGGCTAGACAAAAGGAGACAGTAGTCGGTTGGCAGCATTTAGAAGTTATTTGACAGATAGTGGATTGTAAGGACTTGGTCTCTGTAGAGCAAGAGGGCTTGGAGGTTATCCCTACTATCAAATTACTGCAGAGTTTAAAAAAGCTTGCTCCAGCAAATCGTTTAGCCTTTCCACACAACAAAAAAAGAGATGGGTGAAGGAGTGGAAGGAGGTTTATTTTCACTAAATCTGATTCTATTAAGATGTATTCAGATAGCTAAATTCTCAAGATCTCTGTAAAGGACAAACTGTTGCAAAAGGCCTCTCACTCTTCCTGTGTTTGGAAGCATTACATTTTAAATGAGGTTGGCTCTACTGCTTTTTTAGAAATCACAGATGAAAATAATGCACAGCTTGGTGCCCAGTGTTCTTTGCTAAATGCCATTTGGTTACATAAATTGAGATTCATTTGAATGACCTTGCTAATTTTATTTTAAAAAAACAACCAACCAAAACCCCAGACCCCAAAGCTCACATTTTGACATGAATAATTGCATGGTTTGACTTAAATCACAAGTTACAGATTTCTGTGACCTTTCTCTGGGACTGTAAAGGGGGAGTTTGCCCAAGACCATTACCGTTAGAAGACCCATACAGGAATTACCATGGGATGACAGGCAGATGTCCTAGTGTCTGTCTTTATTTCAGCTGTTGCTGGGTTTGAGGGTGAGCCTGGCAGTCCTGGGCTCCTTAGCTAGCCTGCCATTGTAGGAGAACCAACGGTCTGGAAAAAGGTGGGGGATGAGCAGGGTGTAATACTGGGATCTTGGGAAGGCAGACTGTAGCCCCTGCTGGGATTCCAATCCTCACCAGCACCCTTGAGGCAAAGTGGGAATATTCCCCTTCCCAGTCTCGTTAGAATATTTTATACACTGAAAAACCAACAGAAAACATCCTTTGTCATGAAGGCTGTTCTTGTGGTGCATAAATATTTTTAATCTATTATTGTAGCTGAGTTTGTGAGTCTGATGCTTCAGCCTTGCAGGATGGCTGCTGGAGAACTGGAAACATGTCAGCTCAGGGACATCCTAACCTGATTTTATTCAACATGGGTGTGCCCTTAATTGTGCTGTCAAGGGCAGAGCATTCACAAGTCTCTCTCACAGCCACATCCAACAGGGAAAACTGGTATGATCTCTCCTGAATATGTGCCTGAATGGAGGTAATGTGGATGATGTAGCTCTGCCCTTGAAAAGACAGACTGCAGTCTGCTCTCAGAAGATGATTTAGACATACAGAACCTTGCTACTGACTAGCTGGGACCAGTTTTCTGCATCATAATTGTCTTTTTGCAAACTGGCTAAAAAAAAAAAAAGGAAAAAAGGAACAACTGCCTGTTATGATGGCACTGCTAACCCATGTCTACAGAAAAGGTTAGAGAAAAACTAAGCAATACCCACTCAAGCAGCTCTGAGGGTACCACAGAAATCTGTAGGCAACGGCAGAGTTCAGATTATGAAAGAGACAGGTTAGTGTCTGGAAGACAGAAGAGCCTTGTTTGTTTAAGAATTTATAACATACCTCAACTCCCTGAGAAATTTTCTGCAGCCAAGGACAGCTCACAATGCTAACATGTCTCTTTTAGGACTGAGGAATTAACTGCACAATCGTACTTGTTCTTAGAGATGGAAAATGTTCAGAAGGAGCCAAATGTACGCTTGATAAAAATGTGGGTTTTCCTGGAAAGGAATGCCAGCTTCAGTCTGAAGAGCACCTTTGGTATTAGTGTTGCCAATGCTAGCCAAAAGAAACAAAAATTCTGCAAATCCTGATCTGAAAATGCTGATACTTCTGAGAAGATCAGCTATACAGATGTTCTGATTCTAACTGTATGGCAAGAGATTGCAGCATATGGAAATGCATCATCAGACGACAGGCTCAAATGCCAACCTGCTTCTTTCTTTCTTAAGAAGGCATCAGTTATAAATAAATAACGAAATGTTCCAGCAGATTGTGAAGTATAAAACTACCTGGATGCACCTTTTCTTTGAGCTCTGGCACATGATCAGTTTGATTACAATGAGGAAAAAATATTTATGTGATTTCTGCATAACTTGGATGATGTGTGGAGCTTGTTGCTGGACTGATCACTGCCTTTTGAAATATAGGCTATCCATCATCTTCTCTCCATATGCCCTCAGACAGCCATCTGCTGTCAGGGAGGCTGATGTCAGCAAATTCAAGAAAGATGGTGTAATTACCACTTTCCAAATGTAGCTGCAGCTTTGGGGGTAGTATTGCTGAAGAACTGGGCAAAAGATCTGGCTCCATCTGATGCTGCAGTTGTGCCTTAAACACTGAAACTGATTTAATACCAAAAAAGAGGTCAAATATATCTTTTGCAAGCTTGCCTTAATATTATACTCAATACTATACTTCTCACTGCTCCATTAAAAACCCACGAGGAGAAATGTTATAAGACCTTGCATACCCTGACTTTGTGAGGCTGCAGAAGGAGGATGTGACTAAAGAGTGTGAAATACTTTGAAAAAAAAAAATCACATTTTCTTTTGTTTCTAATATCATGGCATTAAAAAACCCTCCACAATGCTTGTAGTGGCACTTCTGTTATACTGTCCTCAGTGCAGAATTACTCAAGCATTCCTCATGCACCTCGGAGATGTTATTGTTAATGCAGTTGAGCAGAAACCCCTTCTCAGCCTTGATGGTCCCTATGCAGCTAAGGAAGCTGAAAGAGAAGGTCTAAGTCTAAAGGAGAAGTGATGTTTTCAGTGCTTTTTTCATTGTTTACCCAAACTTTTGGTAAAAGGACAAGGCTCTCACCTTTCAGATGCTTCTACTTGCACCCATATAGAGGATGAAAGTCACATTTCACGTGACAACCATTATGGCATCCTGTTTACCTGCACATAGAAACTAGGAGAGTCAGATCAGACTATACTATGCTGTCTAAACATTTATTTTGCAGAGAAATCTCAGTAGTTGTAAGGGCTTCCTGACATCCTCTCTTAAAGCATGCCATCTCTCTACCAGTAACTGGAAGAATACTTCAGATACAGATATTTGCAGGCACATCTGTAGGAGGCCACTGTATGCTTTAAAACAAATCCCCTGGAGAAGGAGGAGGCAAGCAGGCAGGAAAGGTAACTCAAAAAAACTCAGTAAACCTCGTGTAACCATTAGAAATTTGTGTACTTGTATAACTTTTCTTGAGCTAGAACTGGCTGAAGACATCCCAGGTGTAAAGCTAATACTGAACTTATTCCTGGTCAATGTGCCTTGTCCTCCACCACAGGCATGCCTCCACATGCTAAATAGGGTCCATATCCTTCCACTGGGATTGAGGAACTCCCCCTACCAGGACCCAGGCAGCATCATCAGCACTGGGCAGAGCTGGGGAGCTACGAAACCACCACCTGGCACTGCTGCAGATGGTCAAGCACCAAAGCCATGGAGGGCTGCAGTCTTCACTGCAATGGCAGCCTGTGTCTGTCCTTACTGTATGGCAACCTCTTGTCCCAGATCTAGAGAGAATGATGAATGGTGGGGAAGGGGAGAAGGAATGGATGAGGAGGGTGGTCTTGCTGATCTGTTGGCCAAGGCAACTGCACACCTACCAGAAGCAAGCCCTGCTCGTTTTTTGAGGCCAGCCTGTTCTCACATGATGGAGTATGCAGTCAGCAGAAGTCTTTATCAACATTTCTCTGAAGAAACGATTTTTCAGTGAGGTGACAACCATATTTCAATAGGGAGTATCTGGACTATTTCCTCCAAACTATAATGCTGTATAATCAGGCTGAGAAATTAATAACAAGACAGGTGTTGAGGTCAAATATGTTACAGTTGGTGGCTGTTTCAAAAGTGAGATGTTCTGAAGTCGCTCTTATACTATGAAATGTCAGGAGCAGTTGGGGAATAACTACAGTTTTTAGCAGACAACACCATTTGCTATGCCAGGTAAAGGCATGGGAATGAGAAGTTCATAGAATGATAGAACAGCCCAGGTTGGAAGGGACCTCAAAAGATCACCTGGTCCAACCTTTCGTGGAAAAGGGAGCCAAAATGAGATTATCTAGCAACCTGTCCAGTCAAGTCTTGAAAACCTCTAGTGATGGGGACTCCACCACGTCCCTAGGGAGGTTGTTCTAGTAATGATTGTTTTCCCTGTAAAAAATTTCTTCCTTACATCAAGATAAAACCTCTCCTGAGGCTGGGATAGATGTATGAACAATAATAAGGAAAGGTGTATATAGCCATCGTGTGTAGCAGCAGGATGTATTCGATATTCTTGAGTTTGGGGTCTATTTCTTTTTTTTTTTTCCACAGTTAACTTTGGGGCTACTGAGCTCTTCACAGTGACACATCATCAAGGTGAAACCAGTAGTATCTCAAAAAACATCTGTGCAATTGAAATTGCTTCTTTCTCTGCACATCTCCATAAGCTTCCCCACACTGGTAAACTGCTGGTATATTATCAAATCGCCCATCTTTGTTAGGTCTTTCCAAAGTTTATTGCAATTCTCTGCTGACTGGCTTTTATCACCTCTCTGCTTGGTCCCTCTTTCCAGGGTGCGAACAAAAAAGCCATTCAGGTTTATGAGGTACAATCTGCTCTTTGCAGGCCCATGCTGTTGCTGTTTATTTAGCAGTTGTTTGCTTTGTGTTTCCAGATTAATTCCCTTATCATTTGGTCGGTGGTTTTTACCAGTACTGATGTCAAACTAGGTGATAATGTTCTAGACTTTGCCCATCTTTATTACACATTGATACCACACTTGCACTCTCAGCTGTTTCTAATTAATTTTAAATAAGTATGTGCTAATGGTATCTTTGTTTCTTCTCCCTGACAGTTCTAAAAAAAGCTAGCAGAGGTGTGACCTTGCTGCCTTGGGCTTTGTGAGAAATCACTGCATGAGTTTGGGTAGAGGAAAGCCATGCAGGTCTGAGGGTAAGCGTTCCCTTTCGGAGGATGCTGGCTCCTCAGCACACAACAGCTAACATCCTTGGATCCAGTCCTTGGCCCATTTATTTTACAAGCATAGACATAAACTCTCCCCACCTCAGAACATAATGGCCACATCTAAACTGAAATCTGGATGCTGGCAAGGAGTCCAAGCCCTTTGCCCCTGCTGAAGTAGTCCAGCACAGGCCGTGCTCCTAAAATGCTGCATGTTTTCCGTATTTCCTTTTTCTTAAAATGGAATCTCCCAAATACGCTTATTACCTGTATGTTACTTATATGAGTTACATTCTGCAACCTAGAAAGTAGCTAGGGGCTTTGTCTGGGTTTTGTGTTGTATGTGCTCCAACTTGCAGTTACACTGCCAGAAGTCAGTAACTTGTATTCATAGTGGCAAAGATGTGGAAAAAAGTATCAAACACTTTATAGTAAGCAAATTCACTACCAGCTGGCAAAATGATGGAAGGAAATTCCATCTTAAAATGCAGCCTCTTATATTTGCTTTTGTATATTAGTAATCTTCTGGAAGTGTATCCTCAAACATATCAAACCCAACATACGATGAAAATCACAGTTATCATTGGAGTGACAAGTAAAGCAGATGACTTGTCTTGAAAACTTTAAACTCCTCATCTGATTTGTTTTAAAAAATTCTCAGAAACTACTTAGTATCTGTGTTTTCCTTCTTAATAATTAGTGCATTGAACCAATATTGTGCTTTAAAGTGGTGATTGTCTTTTATCTGAGAATTGAGCTGTCAGATTAAACCTCCTCTTAATTCCAAACTGACAGCATTTTCCTTCCTTCTAATTGCCACCATGAGAAATTAAGTCTTTTCTTTTGCCTCACCTTAATTTTACATTTATAGCTTCACCACCTTCCCCCCCCCTACAATTTTCTTTCTCATTCATCTTCTGCATTTATCTATGTCTCGGCATTATTCCCCTCCTGTGTCGCAATGCTCCTCCATTCCAGCTACTTTTTATCAAAACATAGCAATGTCTCCCCGTAGAAAACTGCGTTGGGCTGAAGAGTTTGTGCTGCTTCATGATAACTTAGATAAACATCTGAAAGAATTAATAATTGTATCCAACTCAGAGCACTCTTTATCTGTTTTCTTCAGGCACAGTTAAACCGTTTCAGGTAAAGATTATTGCCCATGGATTAGAATTAGGGCTGTATTTTGTACGTCTCTATTTAATTTCAACTTTTGATACCTGGAAAAAAATGTTCAATCAGTTGCATTTCCCTTTATGGGACATTCATATTTTTGTGAAATAAATATATTTCCTCACAGATGTGACTGATGGTGACAGCAAGAACCAAGTTTACTTGATCTGAGTCTTTATCACCTCAGGAATAAATGGATGACTACTGTTACTTTAGAATCTTTCTAGTTTAGAGGAAAAAGGCAAGTGGGCATTTGAACTAATACTGTTCTTTAAGAGCCAGAAAATATTATTTAGAGAAGAGCACAGATTCACTAACAGAAATGAAGTAGTAACTCTCCCATCTTCTTATTACAGGGTAACAGTACAAAGGAATATCAATAAAGTATTGGAAACCTGTCGTAGAATTCCTAATATTTTTATTTTTTTGGCCAGAGCTTACAGAATTTTTTTTTTTATAGCCTATTTAATTCGTAAAGTACTAGTGTCAGATTGGTACAACCCATCCGCACATAGGTACAGGCCTTTTTACCCAGACAACAGATAAGCTACAGATAAGCATGAACCTCAGCGGTATCAGAGATGTGTCTTTGTAGATGTATAGTGAACCAGCTATCTTTGAAATAAGTACCTATTAGATAAGGATATTTTGTTTGGAGCGCATGTTTTTTAAACATATTAGACCTAAAAAGAGAATATGAGAAGCAAAAGAAACAAGAACGAGCCACAGTGAACTGAAATTCTGAGTCATCTTATTAGTTGCTTTAACTTTTAAATGCCTCAAGTGATTATCCTTTGTTTCACGATACATGACAGGATATCTAAAGATCTGTTCTGAAGATAATCTGTACAGCACAACTAGCAATTTTTTAACATCTTCACAAGAGCATTGTATTCCAGAAGTTGCGTCTTCTGAACAAACTCAAGTTGTTTCGCCTTGGTGTGAAAGTGAGTGGGTTGGAGGCTGCACTCGAGAAGAAAATGTCAGCTACAAAATGCATGTCCCCTGTTCCTCTCATAAACGTACTCCTGGTTTGATCTATTGCTTACAACCTTCCAGGTCTTGAAATTAAGGTGCAGGCAGGCAGGCAGCTAGACATCATCAAGTGATTGCTATATGCCCTGCATTTCAAATCTACGATATCAAAATTACAATTTTTACTTTGGCTGTTGTCCAAGCCTTTCCAATATGCCTCCCATTTCCTTTGCCACCTACCAGTTAAGGAGGCCATCTGTCTTCCCAGTGAAAGTTAAAGAGCTGATACATGAAAAGCACCAGCTCATTTTAAAATAACTTTCCCCACTGTTTTGCATTCATGTAATTTTATGGTGATCAGACTCTGTTTCTTGTTGCTCTTCCTTAGTACGGACAAGTTTTCTTAGCTATTGAAAGTGTCGCTGTTAAGTAAATGTTGCTTGGGGTTTTTTCTTCGAGTGCAGCTCTCTGAGAAGGCATCAGTTGGAACAATCTGGTGTCCTTCATGAAGATTTTCCCTTCTGTTTTGAAAGTGACATACGTGTAGGATGAAAATTACATCTTTCTCCAAGAAGACGTGCTATTTTTTGCCATTAGAGATCTGTACGTTCTGTTCATGTTCCATAAAAGATGAATGTAAAATGCTTTTTTTCTTGTTTGAAGTTCTTGGAGAAAGTACGCGCTATTCCCTCTGATATTACAGAAAGAAATTATGTCCCAGAAATCTATTAAAAAGTAACATGGAACAGATTCTGTTGTGCAAGAGAAATAATAGGTACATCCCAGCTGGGTTCCTGGACTCTCTTAATTTTCATTTACTTTCATCCGATCAATTCTTTGCAGTTCTGTCTGGTAGCTGATATAGTACATCAGGGAATTACAGCTGATTTCTAAAACCTATTTCAAGGAAAGCGTTGAATGAAACTGAAGACTCAGCACAGAAGCGACAGAAAGAGATGGCTTTCCTGCTCCCTCGTCTTTAAGGGCTGTACTGCAAATCACTGTAAATGTTTCTTTCCATAATTACTGAATATGTTAAGGATACTGCTTAAATGACGACACTGAAAGACTGGGGGTTAGGAAAGAAGCTTTTGATGAAACTGACAAAACCTTAAAAATTCCCAAACTCATAAAAAAAATATTAAATACCTTTTCAGACTCTTGTATCATATCTTGTGCACAAAGATACAATTTACTCTTATATAGATATTGATGCTAATTTAACTTTCCCTTCATATACCTATAGAAAGGCACATTATAAGGGGTTAGCTAATCTATATAGAGGCATGGTGCTAATCTCTATGCCAGCCCAGGTCTGCTGTGAGTAATTAAAGGAAGTCCATCCAAAAATGCATCCTCATTCCTTGGCTGACTTCTGAAGTGTGAGTTAGCCACTCCCCTAGGTTTTATGTTTTTTGAAGACAAGAATGAGTGCTTCATTTCTAGCAAAACAGGTGACACTGCTTATGACAGAAGTGCGAAATATAGGTTCTCAGCGTATAAGATCCCCATTCTGAGATTTTCCTACATTTCACGCTTTCCCCAGTAAAGTAAACCAAGGATTGGAAATAAGGTTTCTCCAGTGACAATCAGTTTCAAAAGTGCAATTATACAGATTTTTTGTTGTTACTGTTCTTTATAGCAGTAGGTATTAATGTAGTATCCTAAATAGCATGATTTGGCCTGTTGTAGGGGATACAGAGAACACATGAATAGTTAACCCCTAACCTAATGCCAGAAAACCAGTTAATAATAATGTCCTTTCTATAGAGATGTTCTGAAATTCTGCCTCTACTTTACAGCTCAGATTGGTATTCATGCAATTCATGGAGGAAAAAAAAAAAGCACCACTGAATTAAATGAACCAAAGTGGTGGCCAGTGTTTTTTAATATATTCTCATATATTGCAACTCAATGCACACCATTACATTGTTTTCCCTTTTATTTTGAACAAGAGGATTCTGATTAATTTGTAAAATGTTGATTTTAGCAGCTGAGTTTTATATATGGGTGCTTACTGGTCACTGTTTTCAAATTTCCTGTAGTTTTTTACACAATTATTTTAGTTTGGATTCATTTTTTAAAAGATAGAGGGACCTGTCCATATGAAAAGATGAGAACATTCCTCTCACTGTATTATTAACTTTATGTAACATTATACAACGTTAAACAGTTGAACGGGATTCAGAGTTTGAGAACAGGCACTTCTGTATATCTAGATATTCTGGTGCAGACTGTAGAAAACATATGGCTAAGCTGATAAATGTCACTGACTCTTTTTCTCACCTAGTGTATTTAAAGTGAAACTGTGCTTTGAATTAAAAGTGTGGTTATTCAGAATGGCTTTGGTCAGAAATTCACCTTTTCATTAAGAAAGTACTTCCATACTAGAGTTCTGCTCCCTGGTAAGGAAGACTTAGGGGAAGAAAGAAGGTATTCCGTTGGTCAAGTGGCAAAGAGTTTCTTGCTGATGCTATGAAGATACACATCACTGGCCACAGACAGATGCCCTATGTACACAGGCTGTGCACATGGCAGCTCTTTTAGATTCCAGCTCATTTACCCAGTCCAAAGCATCACCTGGCTGCTTTGCTCCAGGCCTTCTTCTCTGGTGGGTGGTGATAATTGTTAGAGTAATAGCACTGAGAGATGAAGCAAAATCCTGACTGCAAGCAAGTGTGCAAACGATGGCTTTGAAATGAGCTATATTATTTCTATTGGTTTACAGGCAAAACTAGTTCAAATTACAGAGAAACGGATAGATAACAGGCTTACTGCTTATCTACTTTATACCCCTCTAAGTAGCCCTTTAGTGTTGGTGATGATACTTCTAAAAGCAGAGTTTGCCTGGGTCTGTAAAGGACACTGAATCTCCTTATGCCTGTTGGAACCAGCCATAAAATAATATTTGTCTCTTGTAGGTGCCTTTTGCATGGTATGTAACTAGAATTTGTCAAGCACAATGAGGCTCTTTGAGTACAGAAAATGCTTTGATAGCCCAGATATGACTGAAGAACCCCAAATTCTAGAGGAATTACCTTTTACCTGTCTAAATAACCCAGGAACTGATTGCAAGGCACTAGGAGATGCTGATTTGGTCCTGCCACAGGAAGGCATCCTCTGGCAGAGAGACAGTCAGAAGCACTGATTCAGCCATCCAATTTTAATCTGATGCCATCTCTGAGGCAAGCCCAGTTATTCCATAGTGGACTCAATTCACTAATAAGTAAAGGTTTCACTACATTTACAGCAATCCTTTTTTTATTGCAGTTGTGAGCCAGACTTTATTCCTTCTCTTTCTCTCGTGTGACTCTACAGCTACAGCCACAGTTCAAGTCCTTGAAATTTCCTATAGCTAAAAACTTTTGCTGTATCTAGGATCAAGTTCTTTTATCCTAAACATGTAAACTTTTTAAGCAATGCAAGAAAATAGGGGGTTCCTAAAAATAATTACAGTATACCAACAAAACACTTTTAGAAGATTCTGTTATGTGAAATGCATGTCCTGAATATCTGTAAAATGCGTATTTTAATCCAAAGGATGGAAAGTGAGGATAGAAAGTATGAAGTATGATTTTGCAGTCAGTATTTAGATTCTCCTCAGGAACTGAAATGACATTTTTGGTTATTTTTTTAATCACTCTTCTTCCTAATGGGTGAAGTGAACAAAATAAAATTGCTTTCCATGGAGAGCTACAGGGCCTTCCTCAAATCTCAGAGAACAGCAGGCTGTGGTGCTGCATCTCAACACCATCTGTTCTTTGGGATTGAAATGATTTATGGGAATCGAAGTGTTCGCGTTTTCCTGTTTCGAGTTCAGCTTCAGCAATATGTTCTCAGCCAACAATGAAAGTCTAAGCAAATATACACTACCACTAAAGTTTGTGCTCCTGAAAAAGTTATGCCATATATTGAATATAGAAACCTATAGCAATAAAATATTATTTGCCTCAGTATATAAATATATTGAAAAGAAACTATTAGACGTCCTTGCTTCCACCCCAGCAGTCACTTTGCATAGATATTCAAAATATTCACTTAAAGTGTTTTAAAAAACTCTGAAAGCTTACATCAGCCTTCGTGGGAATAGGGTTGAGTCAAGACTGAATACTTGTTAATATCTCTGCTCCCTCCCATCCTTCTTGAAATTCTTTTCCAGAAAAAAAAAAAAAATTATTGCCACACCAGCCAAATTTACGGTGCTGGTCTCTGCCACGTTATTTAAACCTGGTCTTTATCCTGTTTGAGGATGCTTTTGCATTCAGAATGACTACTACCTTCACACTTGGCTGTTATTTTCTTAGCTCAGGTATTGAAGTATGCAATTTTATTTTCATGTATTTTATGCTACTGGCATATAGACAGGTCTCTCCTGAGAGGTAGGTAGCAATAGCGCTCTGTAGGGAAGAGTTAGCTGGGGGCCATATTCTGCAGCCTCCCGTCTTGACTCTCTGCCCCTCAGGGAAGAAGCACTGAACAGTTGGAGCTGGCCGGAGGATGGCATTTGCATTTTGCATCCACTTTTGAAGTTTGAAGCTTCGCACTTCTTTTGTGATAGAACAAAAGACTCGTGATTGTTGTCATAAAGCTCAACACACCTGTTCTTTGGACATACATAAAATCAGAGCTTTTTGGGTCCTGAGCCTCAAATCAATTTCCAGAAGAGTTGGCTCCACCTTCAGCCTGGTGGCCAAGGCATGGAACATTGGCCTTTCATTCCTTACTCTATATTGCATTCAGAACAGTTTTCCATCTCAGTTGTCTCTGATTGAGGTAGTGCACAAATCAGAGCATGAGCTACCTACACACTGCCAGCAGATTCCCAGTCACTTGGCCACAGCAGTCCGAGGTTAGTTTTCCAGTGAACCCTGAGTTTCTGAAGATTTCTCTTGAAACCCCTACATCTCCTTGAAATGAAGGTGGTCACAGTTCCAACTTGATTAACGAAACACATTAATAAAAGCTTGGTTTTGTACTGGCTCAAGGCAAATCTTACTCAAATCAGTAAAAATTTTCCTTAAGAGACCAAGAATAAAGGCATAGCAAAAAATGGCGATTTGTTATCCCCTAGAAACTGTAGAAGACAGTCTCTCCGTGAAACTGGGAAGAGAAAAGGCTGCATTTGTCTCTCAGGTACCTCAGTGAGCCAGGAGGATACAACTAACCATGTGGTGGAAGCATGTTGTAGTCCTTAGGAAGAGGTAGATCGTTATCCGCCATAGCAGTTTTTACATCCAGACTTGCCAAGATCTATTTACAGTTAAGAACTTATTTTTATAGCAAATCCCACACATGATCGTGTACACTTGTCTCCTAATTCAGTAGCTTTCAAGAAAGAACTATGTTCTGCTTAGCACTTTATTAGTATCCCAGAGTTTTGTTGTCTTTCCCATTGCCTCCTCTTTCTTTCTTGCATTCATTTTTGTTTTTTCATTCAGGAATTCTGAAGAAAATACCCAGGAAAAAAAAAAGCCGTGAGAAAATGTCACAAAATAAATAATATGCAATTGATCAAACTTTATTCTAATATGTATATAATCAGTGTTATATAATCTAAATACAATCAAAATAGCTACCTAAATCATGTAGCCTTTTATCAGAGGAACAAAATCATTCATAGGAAACGTTACCAGTTTCCTTCAATATTCAAAGTATGTCCACTTCTACAAGACATCAAGTTTAAAACCCTTCTGTATGGAGTAAGAACTCAGTGCACAGAAAGTCTGTAGAATCAAATCTCTGTTAAACACAATTGCAAAATGCTTGGGAGATATAAAGTGCATTTGTAAGCATAGCTAGTTTGCAAGGGGAAATAATCTGCTGGAATAGACTGATGGGTTTTTTTTGCCTGTATTGACAGAAATCTATCCTTCAGTGAAAAATCACAGGCTCAAATCCTGCTTATATTCAGTTGTAGATATTATTTAATGTGTGTTTCTATTTTACTTCACTATGAAATTTCTACCAACAAAAGATAATTTTTAATCGTGCTAGGTCTCTTTTCTTACACTTCAAACCCTGTATGTTTATTCAGAGCATACAGGCTGATGAGAGCACATCTTCTCATAACAGTTTTTTTAACAGTGACAGATGATGTTCATATTTCCAAAGCATCAGATGTAACAGCTTGGTTCTACTTAATCATCTGGGGTTTTTTGTTTCATTTCACATCACATTGCAATTGCACATTGAAAAAAATTCTAAAAATCTGATCTAATGGCCAAGTAAAAAACAAATGTTTACTGAAGAAACACTGAAGGTATTTGATAGGCACAAAATTGCATGAATTACATGCAACATCGTTTTTGTTGTTCTATGGCTGCCCTATTGTCAAAATTTCCATTTCACCAGGATCTGACTTAGTAGTTTAAAAGCAGAACAGCAAGATGTCTTTTCTTCCCCTCCAGGGCTTGGAAAAAAAAATCTTCCATTACCTTCTACTGATTCTTTCTGGATGACTGCATTAATCGTATTTCTTCTTTTCCTGCGGAAGATTACAATAACAAGAACTTGTGTGGGATGGGAGGAAATAAATAGGAAAATATGAAACACGTTTCTCAGTGTGGGGATTCTAGGATAAGTAAGCACTGAAATATAACCTGTAACATCTTCAAATGCCTGGTACCAACTTTATGCAAACTAAGAATGCAGAAGTAAATCTGTCTAAGCAACTGTCCAACATGCAGTAAACCTTCAAAAATAATAAAAAAAAAAAAGAATTTGCAGGTCTAATTCTGATTTTGAGCTGGATTTAACATGGATCAGCTGCTTAAATTTCTCAGCACATTTCAGTTCAGCATTCAGGAAACACCTGTAGCACCTGCACTTCACTGTGTCGCAGTCTAATTCAAATAGAAATCACATAATAAGTTTAGTACTCAGAACATCTGCTACTATAAGAACATACTCCTTTGAGATAATTTTACACTAAGCTTTCCTACATCTTAAACAGACTACATGCATAAAACCATGGCTCCCTTAAGAGCTTTAATATTCCCTGAGATAAAAGGGAAGAAATGCGCAAACTGCACTTTGTGAAAACAGTATGACAAGTTTCACAGTTTACCACCTAAATCAGCTCTATTTGGCCGTGGAACTCAGTTGTACATCCTACAAAAAGAACAAATAAATTTTCTGCAGATTTTGTTAGGTCATGTTGGACAAAACCAGAACTTGTGGTCTTAAAACTAACAAATCCTAATTTTATTGTCTTTCTTTTAAGAATTCTGATGTCCAAAACTGTCCCAAATTCAGCAAAGTATTTACATTTTTAAGTCCTGCCTAGTTTTGCCCCATGGGCAGAGAAGACAATGACTAGTGATGGATGTTTCAGTGGTATCTTCCCATTTTTTTCCTTCTGTCAGTGTTCACGGGATAACTTTGCATGGCAGATCCACCAGGGCATCTGTCTCATTAGTGTTCCATTTCTCTTAACTCAGCTGACTGCCTCTGACTCTGGGAAATAATTTTGCAAGAGAAGAATTGCATCCCTTAGCACCACTAAGATCGTTGGCTGAACGAGATGCAGGTGACCCCTTTCAGAAAATAAGGAAATGCTGAACTATAGAAAAATGCTAGAGGAGAGACTCCCTAGAATTAAAGACTAGTGCAGAGCCAAGCAAGGGGTTGAAGAATTGGGATTCAGTGCTAGAAGTGGGAAGAAGTCAGAGATAGAGGCAATGGGACTTTCATGCTTTATCCCCAGAGCGTATGGCTGGAGCATCAGTTCCTCAACGTGAACTCCCTGAATAGGAGCAAATTTATGCTGAACTGCCCAAAGGCATGCCAACACTTCCCAGGGGGCTGTTGTGCAGTTGGCAGCTCTCACCTGGTCAGTATTTCAGCCTTCATATACACAAGTGTTGCTGCACAATCCTAACTTTTAAAAGCAAAAATGAAAGTGTTGCATTCATCACTTTTAAAAAAAAAATAAATGCAGAGCAGTGCTGCTTCTCTTTTGGAAAAAAAAAACAAAACAAACTCAACACCAAAACCACCAAAAACCAACACACAAACCAAATGTTTAATATTATTGGCTAGCATACTGAATACACAAGGGTAAAATATGGGCCACAAGATGACAGAGTGTAGAACTCATTTTGCATCTTACCCTTTTTGTTTATATAGTCAACTAGACTGCAGTATATACAAAACTGCTTGGTTAAGAGCATGTCTGAAGACTGAAGCATGTATTGAAATTAAGTAACAAACAGAGAATGTGTATAAACAGCTAAGTTTTTTAATTCTTGAAGATAGGGTATGAGAACTGGAGGAGAATTCATTTCTTGGGTGGCTTGACATCTATTCTTTCAATTACCTAAATAACTTTTTAAGCAACTATAATGCCTCTGTTGGTTTCTTTGGACTTTCATTTTGCCATTAATAAATAATTTAGGCATGTTACAACACATAAGCCTTACTGAACCTTTAACGTGTTTTGTGCATTTAGAAAATATTTTGGTTTGTATTGGGACTGTACCCCATGAAAAAAGACCCATGACTAAACTCTGTGCAGTTGCATACGTTACGTATGACGCTAATCACAGAGGAGCATTCACGTGCCAGGAATCCATATATCATCATTCCATACTCACAGATTAATAATGTCAAAAATAACCGCAGCAGATTAACGCGAATCCACTTGGGTTGGTAGGGCTTCTGTGTCTTCAGGCTCTTTGCTTACCTGTTCAGGCTCCCATGCTGACTACCGTAATCCCTGCTCTTCCAGCGGTTACTCATTTCAGCTGCTCGGTATCTTCTCTCTTCTCTCATCCTTTCCAATGAATGGAACTTTTTGGCTGAATGTTGTTTTTTGGAAACGTTTAATAAATTGCCACAGTTCATATATGTTTTCATACACTCTGTTGCACGTGTTTTCCCCTAGAAGATAAAGACTGTGCCTCGAAGCTGTATCACCTCTCCTTGTTGCTCGCAGTGACACAGAGCCCAAGAACTGGACAGGAGACAGAGACCCAGAGATGTGTTCCACATGGCACATGTCTGTGCAGCTCGCACACACGCTTTCCGACGCAAAAGGATCAGATGAGAAGGATTTAGAAGTAGAGCTATGAGTAATTTTTGTACAAAATACATTTTTTTAGATATTGGCATAAAATCATGAATTTTTTTTTTATTTTTTAATTTTTGGTGTGAAAATATTGAAATCAGGTAACGAAATGTGCAATCAAGATTGGTTGTACATGTCTCTGTTAGATAATACTAGTAAAATACTCCATGGCTGATTCTTTCTAGATATTCCTGGAGGTTTTCATCCTTTTTCAGTTATATATTTTGTATGACTTGGGTTCCCAATTGCTATACTGTTGCATGTAAGTGTTTGCCTTAGCAAAGTGATATTCGCTATGAGGGATGTGAAAAATAAGAATAATGCTGTGTTAATTAACAGAAGAAAGAAAAAAAATGTGTAAGCGGAATCGTTGTCTTCTGTTAGGAGAAAAACACAGTCTGAAGTGCTACAGCATAGCTTTGAGGCACTGAACAAAGTAAATCAATATCTTCATTAAGAAGGACAAGTAAGGTGGTAAAAATCAGTATTTCACCATCTCCCTTGGCTTGCCCCAACTCCTCAAAGCTCTGTAAGACACATCTGCTTGCCTGCAGTCATAACAGATATAAATAGCAGCACTGCGATAAGAAACCCGGAGTTCCAGTTCCTACCATATATTTATTTGTTTTCTTAATATGTTGTGGAAATCTATTTTACTCTGTCCACAAGAAGTGAGGGTCCGAGGAATCAGTTAATCCAGAGAAAAGGTGTGCGAGTAGGGCTTCAAAGTTGTGTGAATTATGCTGCTTTTTCACTGCTTCAGCTATTTCAATTTCCTGCAAAGTGTTACTGGAAATCATATGGAATATACTGCTAGGGAAAACTCAGAGGGTTTCTATCTGATGTGTCAGAGTAGCTGCCTTTGGAACCTTAAAAGCTGAAACAATGAAAGTTTGAGTTTTAGTATTGTTCCTTCTAGTATTATTCCTCCTAGGACGGTGCCTTTTCTAAAGGTGATGTGGTTTTGGAATTCCTCCTTTTGTTTGAAAACACTTTATTCTGCCGTACTTATTCTGCCCCTAACACCTACTAACCTATGTTGAACTGTTAAACTAAAACTGTTAAACTAATAAAATGTCTTTATTAAAGGATGACACATGGAAGGCTAAAGTTATCCCTTAAAATATTTTTTACTGGACTAAATAAAATAGAATAATGAGGCGTAATAATGTTTAACATTGCTCACTACTTCTAGAAATTGAATAGCAGTGAGTAACTTTGTATTATCGTGATTAATTTACATAATAGCAAATATATTGTTAGAATATTATTACATCAACCCCGCTAGTGTCATAGATTCAGTACTGCTTTGAGAGCCGTATATCATGTATGTGGAATCAGGAATCTAAGAGTATTTATTATTTATTCAGTTGCAGCCCTATCATGGTGGTGGTTCAGCGAATGCTGCCTCTTACTCATTTAAAAGTCTAACTGCTGTCATAAAGCATTGCTATTCATTTTTATTTCACATAGCCAAATGAGTTTCCCCCACCCCCCTAAAAATATCATTAATGTTATTCCTATAGGAAATTACTTATGGCTTTAGGAAAATTGAAATTTTAGAGCTTTTCATACACCCTTCACAATCTGATGTTCCTGGTAATTTACATATTAAAAAACATTATTTATAAAGCAAATATATGCTATTCTTATCTGCAGGGAGAACATGGTATAATTCATTTTTACTCTTTTTTTGCCTTGACAACCTAAGCCTTGATTGCTCAGTATAAATTCTAATTATTAGAGAAAGATGACAGATTCAGGATGGAGAATAGAAGGAAGAGGCCAAAAGCAGAAGGCTATTCCCAGGATAAAGAAGCCATCAAAATGCTAATAAGCCCTATTCCAAAAGGGTATTATTGTTTCTTTGTTCAGCTTTATTTATAAATACACACATCTGAAGCAATGGTTCCATCTGCACAGACTAAAAAGCTCTGTGTCCAAAATACCCTGCTCCAGAACCTACAGAGAATAAAAAGCCCTGCTCAGTTAGACGGCTTTCAGAAAAAGCACTGGACTGAAAAATAACAAAAGTCTCTAGAAATCTAAAGTTTAGGTGTACAGAAGTTATTCTGAATCAACTAGACAGGAGAGAACTGAACTCTCTAGCTGATCTCAGTACAGTGGATATTACAGTGAAGGTAATAACCTAGTGTCAGCCTTTATGAGATGCCAGAAGAAATGAAAACCGTCTGATCTATCTGATTATTTGATGGACAGGTTGGGTCATATTTTGGAAGAGGAAAGTGGAATCCATGCAAGTTCTTGACGTATCATTATCAAACACTTAAAAATTGTAAAGGAAAGAGGAAAAAGGAATGAACAGGGCAGAAGGGGGCATGGAGTAAAAAAAAAACAAAACCCAAAACAAACCCAAAGATAAAAGAAAAACAGGAAAGGATAACTCTCAAATGAGGAATGAGTTGAAAGAACACTTCTAACTCTTGCCTGAAGGAAAGTTCCTTTAACTTCTGTTGCAGAGCAAAAAAGGGAGTAGGCTATTCTCACTGCTTGTCACAGTGGCAAGCTCACAACAGCTGCAGAACAGTCTGTGTCTTATTTGCTGATTGTATCGGGAAAGAAGACATGTACTTGTCAACACAAATCTGTATAAAAAGAAAAAGGAATAACTCTACAAACATAAAAATTTTGAAAAATGGCTTAATGAAAAATGTTTTTCGACATTTGTGTGCCAGAAAGTTAGAATGGGTGTCCTTAAAAACAAAGGACAAATTCAACACCCTCTTTCAAAGCCATGGCAGCCTCCAGCTGCCATCTGAGGGGGATTTATTTTTGAGATATTTAACAGAAAAAATACAACTGACACTTGTGAATAGGAAAGTGTGTGCAGGTTTACATTTAAGCCACTTAAAGAGACTTCGTCATTTTCTTTTTTTTCTTCTTTTGGTCTACTTTTCATATTTATGCTATGTTGTTCTGTCCTGAAGAGGTGGATTCTTAAGTCAGAACCTGCTTCTGTGTTGTTGCAGATACCAAGCAGCTTAGTTCTTAACGTTTCCCTCATATTTCTGTCTCTTCTTTTAATACAGTATCACTGGATCGCAGTAAGTCTAGGCACATGTAAATACATCGAGGTTTGTAGGTTTGGACATTTTTAATGTCTCTCACTGTTTTGCCTCTGATAAAGACATCACAATGTCTAGTAGTAACTCCTTGTGGTACTGGTATGTTTCTCATTTCTTGAAAGTAATTGAGTAAGTCCAGGGCAGGGCCACAAAGGTGATCAGAGGGCTGGAGCACCACTGCTATAAGGACAGGCTGAGAGAGTTGGGGTTGTTCAGCCTGGAGAAGAGAAGGCTCCAGAGACATCTTAAGTATAGTTTGTTTTCAGAAGTGAAGAAGCATTATAACAGACCAAAGAGAAAGAGAAAAACATAGGAACATTGGTATAAAATGTCTCACTCTCCATGCATTGATGAAGATTCGGTGGTATTATTGGCATACAGTTTTCTCCTGTTCTTTTACACCTTCTGTTGCTTCTACTCCTTATCTCACCACCCCTACAATTTGGGAAATGTGTAGCTTTTCAAGCAGGGATCGTGACATAAAACTAAGGTGTCTGGGCTATTTCCCATTGATTCCTATACTCAGATTTTGATGCCTCCCAATTGGCGGCATATTGAATCTCTTGACTTTAAAATATTTGTGTTATTTATTGACCAGCAACAATTGTTTATTTGGGTTTGAATGTAGTTTTTTCATTCAAAGCCAATTTTTAGAGAGCCACATTCCAGTCCGGAGTATCCTCTGACTTCAGACATTTTTGTGTGGATGTGTGTAGTTCTGGTGGTTGTCTAAAGTTCAGTGTGTCAACATAATATACAAGGTGGATGTAAGTCACAACAAATTGTCTTATAAATGGACCTATTCATGGATGCTAATGTTCACTCAATTTGAAGAGGCCAGAACTATATTTTACCTTCAAAGATTTCTTCATTGTTTCAAATAAGGTGTGTATTATATTGAATAAAATAAAGACAAATAGTCTATTAGTCTCAGGCAAATAGCAAACAAATAATAAAATTCAGTAGAACTGTGACACTCTGACATATCACAACTGAACGTGTGCTAAAGCATGCCACCAGAGTAGCAGTGGTTTCAATGTAAATGGACTTGGCCTAATGCGGGTTGAAACGTTAAAAGACAAAGTGCCAAATGTCTCCAAAAAATTTTGCATTCCAGAAATTAAAAGATAGGTCAAGCTTTTCTACAATTATATATATGGTGTTGCAAACATCAGTAGCATGTGGAATTTCAAAATACTGAAGTAAGATCAGTGCTTGTGCCAAGTGCCTTCTACGAAATTCTGAAGAATCTGGCCGTGTAAATGTGTTCATTATCCAGTAGTACAAGTATTGAGGCAACAGCCAAAGGATTAGATCTAAAAACCTGTAAATAAGCCATAAACTTGTTTTTGACCATGATTAGGTTCATAGGATCACGGGATGATTCAAGTTGGAAGGAACCACAGGAGGTCTCTGGTCCAGCCTCGTGCTTACCTGTGGCACATGAAAATCTCCTTGAGGAAGAAAAAAAGTTAGATGAGGTTTCAATCCTTGTTTTTAAAAGAAAATAACACTTTGATGTGTGAACGTTTAGGCACATTGACTGCAGAGAGACAAAGATACTCAAGAGAACTCCAGTGAAGCACTCAGGACTACGGTGAAACTACATCCAGACGTCTGTTCCTGTGGCTCTTCAAATACTTCTGTTTCTGCAAGTGAAGACTTAACATTTTGTGCACTTGTACCTCCAGAATGTTCTAGGCAGAACCTGCATTTCTTGTTTTAACTGCCTCATAGTCCCTTAAGCTTTTGAAATAAATACAAAGTGCTCAGAAAGGTAGACTCTCAGAACGGCTTGGATTCACCGCTAGCCCAGATGAACCACAGAACTGAGCTGTCGAAAGACACTGCCTGTGTTGTACGGTGGGATGTGCTAACAGGCCAAAAACTAAGACAGTGTTTCCATGGTTCCAGAGCCATCTGCTTTGGAAGCATGTAAGATCTGTTACTTGTGTTTTACATAGCTAATTGATGACTGTCCTTGCATAGGACCTTTGCAGAAGTTTAGCAACACCCTCTATAAATAAACTGAAGAATAAAGTACATGTTACCAAGTCAAAATATATAAAAACAGGAAGGGTTGAGGAACACCCCTCTAGAGATGTTAAGCTCTCAGGAGAATTGTCAGCATTTCTTCTGAAGGAATTACTTAACGTTTGGATGGATTATTTTCACATTTCTCACATGAATTATTTTAACACACCTGTGTTCCCTGTTCACTTCAGAAACTCCCAAGGCAAAGTATGTTCCAGCCAGTCCATCCACAGGAATGTGGCATTGTGAATAGACTGCGTTACTGTCAGATCGCATTCTAATAAAGTGTATGTCCTTTGAAATGAAATTGTTATTTTCTGCTTTGTTTTACTCATCCCTGTTTAATAAAGCATTACTGGAAGAGCTAAAAAACAAATGAAGAAACTTCAAAACCCTCCTTTAAAGTCAGAGCTGTTGCATGCAGCCAACTTAGATTTTACATGGGGATTTTGGAAGCAGAAAAATTGGAGTTTTAAAAAAGTATTGGAGGAAGAAATTTATATACTCTATAAACAGGCTATGTACTATATATATACTATATAAACAGGCTACAGAACTGTCGTGGAGCCATCACTATAGGTCCTATACCATACGTTGAGAGTTCATTACCTCTCATGGCATTTTTTCAGTGCATGTCTATATTTTTGCCATATGTCCCCTTCCTGGCCATGTTCAAGTCCTGTCTATGCCATTCTGATCCTATTTTAGGGGGTAAAATATCCTTTGTATCATCCCTTCTGTCCTGTGACTGAATTTAATGCAGTTACAGCAACATGATCTTCAGGTGCCTCATTTCCAGTCAGTACACACATCTTATGAAAGAGACCACAGACCTCTTCCAGTTAACTGCCTGCCATCTGAATGTACCGCTGTCACTAAGCCTGTTTAAATAGTGGTTTTACTGCAATAGCCCCAGAGCACAAGGAATAAAAAATAGCACTGTGAGGCTCTCAGTTGGATATTGAGGCGACACAGGTCAATGAGAGACAGTTGCCTGCTGCAGTCGCTCCATCTGAGCAGACCCTTTTTTCCCTGAGAGGCTCCAGAGAAATTGCAGAGATTGCTCAGCGACTGATGTTACTGTAGAAGTTAATTATTTACTAGGAAAGATATAAAACTGATATTGTTAGTCTCTTGCCATGAATTGTGGAGAGAAGGGGAGTGCTTTTCCTTCCTTAAAAAAAAAGGGGGGGACACCTCTGCAACAGGACTTGAATTACAACATAGATTATATTGTATGCTCAAAAGAATGATACAGGAGCAGACACACCTGTGGGGCCTGTTCCTTCCTTCCCAGTAAGGGTGCTAGTAAGAAAAACTGTTTTGCAGGTGCTTCTATAGGCTTTGTAAAACACAACGGACCAGAGAAACATTTGCAAGGTTTAGCTTGCTCGGAAGTGCTTTACAGTGTCTGCATTAAGAGTAGCTTCAAATCATTTGATGCAGCAGTGTTTGACATCTAGTCTTCAAATAGAGACTCAACTCCAACAGGATAGAGGAGTGAATCCCTCCATCGAAGTGGAACCCCAAATTGCCACACGACTATTCAAGAAGACACCTACCCGTGGGTGCTCTCAAGCAATGGAAAGAACCTTCCCCAATGTCATGCTCTGAAGACCGAGATGTGGTTAAAAAAGAAGAGTGTGAGAAGAATTGCCATGCGTAACTGCTTTCCTGGATGCTGTCCTGCATGAAGACATCTGTAGGGCAAGTTTGTGATGAGGTTGCCAGTTAGATGGAGACCCTCGGCTGATAACAAGGAGAGGGATATCTTGCTCTGGTGTAGGCATGAAACTGCTCAGCGTTATGAAGACTGAAGTGCAAGTGGAAAAACTCTGGAGAACTAGAAGATAAATGGACTGAAATACCTACAGAAGAAAAAGACCCTCATGGCCAGACAGCAGCTGAGCATGGAAGTTTTCAAAGTCCATGCAAGGCTAATTTTAAATTCTCAGCTGCAGTTCCGATTTGGATCTGGGCCTTATAGTCAATTCTTTCCTGCCTTTTAAAGGGCATAGATCAATTCAGTAAAGTTAAAAAAGCTGATTTGTACCGTATGCTGTTACCTATTATATTTTTCAGAATTATTTGGAATTTTTTACAATATTTTTGTAAAGTGCTGGTATCAGTGACATCTGTACTGTGATAGATCTCTGTGCTTTTATTCTTCTAGACTTACATTTAAAGTTTTCTGTTATCAGCTCAAAAACATTTACAAATTCTCCTTTGGCCTACTTAGTCTCTTTTTAGTAACTGCACAGTGCCCTGCAGCTTTAGTAGCATACTTTCACCTAAACTGAATACATATGAGCAAAAATATTATATTAGCATATTGTGCCAGCAGTAATTTGAACCTTAACTCATCTCCCACTCTCTCTTCGCTGTCTAACGGGAATGATTTTTTGTGTGTGTATATCTGAATGATTTCTTTGTTATTTAAGTCTTATTTTTCATTCAAAGTAGTTTTTGTGATTACCATACCTTTTGGAATGTATTGTTAGCAGGAAAATCGGCACATTCAACAGGATGGGTAGTGACAGAAAAAAAGAAAGACTTTGATAACTTTGGGTGACTACTCTTTGCTTCTGGCATCATCTGTAAAATCTGAAGAATAATATGTCCCTACTTTGTAGTTGTGCATCCAAACAATTTAATGATTAGGAGGAACTCAGATACTATGGTGACTATCAATAAAGCAAGCTGCACAAACAAATTGTGGGGCATCACAAACCCAAAGACCTTAATAGAGAAAATGATTGCATAGAGCTATTGCCTGCATGTTAAAAAATGCATTTTTAATGCACACATTTTTTTTAAGGCAATAATATGAATAGATAATGGAAAACAAATCAAGGGAGGGAGGTTGGGCCAAGATTTAGAGGGAGTGTTTTTCTTTGATGGTATTTTTTCTTTCATTCTATTGATTGCTTTTCATTGAGATATATACACAACTTCTAATGAAGAGTTACAATACTTATAAAAATTCGTCACAAGCTCCTTTTGTGTCTGCACAGTCATTGCTTTGTTTAACAGTGACAAGCTCCTAGGAAGAAATAATCTGTGGCAGTGTTACATAAATTCAGCTAACCTGCTGAGACATTTTATTCTCAGATGACACCAGGAGATTCTGGTTTGATAAATGATATAAAAGAGTGTTAAAAATAGAATCAAGTTCTAATACCTAAAATATTTAAAATAATAGACATCTCACAAAGAAGTAGAAAACATCTTTCTTCTAGGTTTAACATTTTAATTTCTGCACTAACAAGATAAAAAAAGTATCTTTTATTCAGTGTGATCCCTAAGAACTGGCATATTTTTACATGCTGCAGAAATTAACCTTAGCTAGTGGTGTGCAAAGAAAGTTTTCTTACCTCTTAGTTTAATATGTACTTTTTTCCACATTGGCTTTCACAACTGCTCGAAGTATATCAGAGTTTTTCAGATGATGTGTCTGACAATGGCAGTTCAGCCTAATCCAAATAGGTATCAGTCATGCGGGCAAATTGTTCTTTATTAGGATTCGCTCTAAAGAACTGCGACTAGGAGTAATGTAAGGGACAGAAGGTCATCAAGATTGTGTGCTTTTTTACAGAACATAACTGAGAAAACCCTTTGCCATCCTGGAGGAACTCCAGGCTAAATCTTTGTTTCCCTAAATGGTAGACATTAGGATATTTGCTCCTACACAGCATAAGAGAGGAAGGGAAGTTCCTTGATAGCCAGATGGTGCCATTGCAGATTGAACATGGAAAATATCCAGCAAGGAAAGTATAGGCAAAAGTAGGGAAGCAGATTAGCACTTACCACAGGGGAGAAGAAAAAGGAGGACCTATACGCAACTAGCAGCAAAATTAAAGAGTAAAGCAAATTAAGCAAATATCTACCCCTGACTGTGTAGGACACATTTCCTCTTTCCTACCAGAGCAGGATTCTTGTGCATCCGTCTGTTAGACTGCCTGTAAATCATGAAAGCAATTTTCCTCTTGTGTTGTATTATTAATCTGAATCCAGATTAATCATATTCAGCTAGGAGATCCTCTCCTATCAACTTCAGCATCTCTCATCCAAGCTTGTAGTGACTTGTGACTTTTCTTGTCAATGCTGCAGACCAGCTTTGTGCTCTGTCACTCACTGAGCGTCTTCTCATCAATGAATCCCAATGAAACTAACTCTGATGGCTTTCAGGCATGGTTGGGGATGTGAAGAGTGCAGAACACTCACTACTCTATATGTTTTATGCAGTTGCGGTTGTGTTTTCCCTCCTCTGCTGCCACCATTCTGAATGGTTGATACTGGCATGTTGTCTAAGCTAATAAAGCTTTGGCCCAGTTTCCTGACCGGAAGGTGTCATAGATCTCTTTGCTTTCTTTTTTGTTTCTTGCTCTGTAGGAATCATCCAGTTTTCTCCTTCTCTTATAGTCATAAAATGACAATTTGTTTCTCTAGCATTTGCTCCCATTTTCCCTTTTCTTTTTTTTTTTTTTGTTAATTATTTTTCTTGCTGGATCTGTGGTGATAGAAGCTGCCCATAAATGAACTTTCAACTCATTATTTACAGGAGCACCAGCTGCTTTTCTCTATCAAATTATTTGTCTAAACTAAGACTCTCCACTCCATGTGTAGAAATCTTTTTCTGACTCTAAGGAAGAATACTTGTAGCTGTTCCTCCGTTGACTATTATCTTCTTTGAAACACATATTTACAGACATATGGAAAGCAAGAAAACAAATATCCTTTATCTGATTGAGGAGAAAATTTGGTTGACAGCTGGAAATACACAGGTATTTCCACTATGCATTTAAACGTTCAGCACCCTCATTTGGCAGAGAGAAGTCAATCGTTCTTAAGATCTCATCCACTTTTGATAGTCCTAAATGTCAAAGCAGCAAAGCAATGAGACTAAATCAAAAATATGGTCAACTGTGACAATTGGCCACCCTTCTTCCTCTTGCAGCAGTGATCATAAATCACAGAATCACAGAATGGCCGGGGTTGGAAGGGACCTCTGGAGATCACCCTGCCAGAGCAGGGTCACCTAGAGCAGGTTGCACAGGAATGCGTCCAGGTGGGTTTTGAATGTCTCCAGAGATGGAGACTCCATCACCTCTCTGGGCAGCCTGTTCCAGGGCTCTGTCACCCCCAAAGTAAAGAAGCTCCTCCTTATGTTGAGATGGAACTTCCTATGTTCAAGTTTGTGCCTGTTACCTCTTGTCCTGTCACTGGGTACCACTGAAAAAAGACTGGACCCATCCTTCTGACACCAACCCTTTAAGAATTTATAAGCATTGATAAGATCAATGTGTAATAAGATCAATTGATAAGATCAATAAATATGGCAGAGTACAGCAGAATCCTCTTCTATAAGTGCAGGCTGGGGAAAAGCAGCCTTTGCTGTCTTCTGTTATCAGAGTTCTGAGCCCCGATGTCTTATGGTGATACTCCTCCTAACACCTTGATTTAACTGAACACATGCTTTTGCACTGTCTGTCCTTTGAAAATGAGATAGGAGTTTTTCTGTCTGAAGTTGGGCAGCTGCTAAAAAATGTCATGCTTTTAGCAGCTCAAAATAATATCAATTCCCAAATATCTTCCCTGATATTTGCGTACTACTAAATGAGTGCCAGGCACGTGCTTATACAGATGCGCCATAAAGGTCTGCTGTTTTGGCTTGTCACTCACGGTGGGATTGAACTCTCTAAGTGACATTATCTAAATGTCAGGTGCCCAGAGGATTGATTTGGAGGTAACGGAGAGAGTGAGGAACAGCCAAATGCTGATTAATCCCATTTACTTTAGACATCCCTTTTTAATATGGAAGAATTTGCCTTTGGAGCTGCCTTGGTTTGTCCTTTGCCTCCCCATTACCTCAGGAGGGGAAATGCCACGACTGTTTTAACCTGAACACCTAGCTTTCACCCAGAAAGAACAAGTCTTTCCCTTGCTGGTCTGTCGTCCTCCACTCTTCTGTGGTTTGCTAAAAGATGTGTACTTAAAAAAAATTGCTGAGCGTTAATTTACTGTCAGTATCCCTTGCCTGAAAATATGCTGCTTCACTCTAAGACTGGCTGTTCTGTCTACCTTTTGCTAAAGGTTCCGACTTCAGGTTCTTTAGCTCATGCATCTGTTTAAGAGTCTTGTGAATTAAATGGCCACCGGATGGCGGCAGAGGATAAGGATAAATAACAGAAATGGGCCAGTGCATTTCTGAAGGGACGGCCTAAGAAAATTATTTTGGTATTAAAGAGTTTGCTTTATTTTTTCTTTTTATAATGGTTTTATATTCTTGACTTATGCTTACAAATTATTTTCAATTTATGAGATCAAATTTATTTCTAATGTGGGCAGAAATAAATTTTCCCTGCCAATATTTCTATCTTGAAACCTTGATGTAGATTTATGTGTTTATTTTAAATCACCTAATATGCGGTTTTATTTTTTTTCTCTATTGCGTTCGCTACTGACAGTAAGAGACACAAAACGCAGTCCTAGAGACGTGCAAATGGACATCAGAAATAAGACAAGATTATCGGGGTTGGAACTAGATCATCTTGGAGGTCCCTTCCAGCCCGAACCATTCTATGATTCTATGATCACTGTTGCACTGAAGTCTTTTAAACTTCTGGTTTTTAAATTATTGCAAACCACGTTGATCTTATCTCCTCTTGTCTTTCATAGAGGGAACAAGGCTTCACATTTTTTTTTATTCAAGGTGTCATTTGTAAGATATTCAGCCTGTCCTATGCTTTGAGGACTGGTGCTTCAAACTGGCTTTGCAGGGAGCAGCTTCCCTGGAGAGCGGCAGGGACAGGAGTCTTCCAGGCTGGGGACACTTTTCCCATACGCCGCACTCTGCACGCTGCCAGGAAGCAGCACTCCTTGGCCACTACCAAAAACTGTGTCAACACCCTCACTGAGCCTGTAATTATCCCTAAATCCTTCTTTCTCAGAACCATCTGCTGCTGGTATTTTACATGACTCTGCAGCACAGAGCACTCCCAGAACCTGCTCGTGAGTCTGGAGACTCTGAGCAGGCACGGGGTGCTCCTGTCTGCTCCTTCCACGCGGATGCTGGTACCTTCTGCCACTCCTCACTGCAAACTGCGGCTGCTTTGTCTGCAGTTCGCCCCCAAAAGGGATGATGTGCTTACTGCTAACTTAAAGTGCATTAAATACGGCACTAGTATTTTTCCATGTTGGCAGTTACAGTAGTTGCCATGGGAATGTCACATCATGTGAATGGGTGAAGAGGCAGCTCACAAAACAGGATGGATTAGAGATGTGGCCCACAGTATTAAAAACATGTACAAACCGTCTTCTGTACATAACCGCACCAACTTCTGTCGCCAAGAGGCTTCAGGGAAATAAATTGATACTTCTCTAGGCCTGTTTTATAAATGAGCATCTTAAATAAATAAAGCATTTAACTGTGATGAGTAATCCCAGTTCTTTATTAAAGGATGGAGTTATGCTAATTGAACAGCAAAGTTGTTTGTCAGGGCTGACAGATATCTGCATACTTCATTTATTCCATTAATTCATTTTCTGCAGCATATAATTATGATCCCTTGCACAAGTGACAGAAGCACTGGTAGAATTTCAGTGGAGGGCTATATATCTATTTTGCTGTGATCAGTGGAGTAGAGCAGTTATATCAGTTTTGTCAGGAGCATGCTGAGAACAACCAAAGGAGAGTTCTAATGATGATGGACTTGTAAATCCTGCACTTATTCATTCAGCATCTCATGGACAGACATGAATTTATTTTAAATGAATGTATATTTTTTTCCCTGTTGTTGATTCTCAGGAATTAAAAGCTAGAGAGAGACTGGCACTAGGAACTGTTAAAGGTATTAAACAGAATAATCCTTAAGCAATAAGAGAGAAGAAAAGAACATCATTGTAAGGAATATAATTATGGATAAGGGAATAACTGATATTTCAGCTTATACTGTGGCAAAAGTAAATTAAATTCCATCCATGTTGACTAGCCCTTTGGGTTTTTTTTTTTGTTTGGTTGATTTTGGTTTTTTGTTTTTGTTTTTTTTTTTTTTTCTCTAAAAAGTTGGTTATTTGGTACTGAAACTGTTCCCTAATGTATGAATCATTTAAATGAGAGCAGCTGGATAGATGCCCCACCTCTCTGATGAAATGCCCTAATCACCAAATGTTCTCTTTCTCCCATTCTGTAAATAAGCTCTGTCGTTCAGTATTTTTCAAAATTTAATGTAAAATGGGACTTTGTTCCTGATAGGACTGAATTTGTTCCTTAAAATGGTATCTGAACATGATCTCTAGGTTTCTTTCTAGTAAATCTGGGTGCAAGTCCATTCTGAAAGAGGAGCAAATCAAAGAACGAGCCTTTCCTTTTCTATGCATTAATTGATTGGTAAAAGGGGGGTATATTATCCTTTACTTACGCATTTTGTTTTCAGTTAAAACATGCCGTGAATTTAGCCTGAATTTGCATGTGGTGTTGGTATGGTCAGAACTGTGTAGGTACATTAAATGTAAAATTCATCAGCCTCAGAGATAAGCCCTTCTAATAATTAGAATCAGTTATTGTGTCCTGGGGAACTTAAAAATCTACTTTTTAACAGGTAAATATTTTCTAGAAGCGCTCAACAGAACAGCTCAGTTCAGACCAAAAAATCCATTGAGTTCTGAACGTAGTCATAATTGGCACCGATTTTTACTAGATCTCTAAAACTCTGTAGCCAAATTGAAGTGACACCTTCAGGTTAAAATATACTTTTAAATAAAGTAATTTTTTTAAAATAAAATTTAAAATGTTTTCTTACTATACAAATCACACATGGTATCAGGACTGCCCAATGATTTCCTCGATATGAGCTACTTAGAAATGTTGGAGACAAATATGTACCATATTTTCTACATATCTAATATGACAGTAAGTGACTTCATCTATGCATTTGGACAAGAATGCTATGGCTCGTGCAGCCAGGTGAGCGTCTTTAGTGTGCATAGAAGATACTCTGCATCAAGACTTAAATAAATTTTATTTTAGAGCCAGTGCAGGAACTTCCAATACCAGGTTACAAAAGTGCCTTATATTTTTGGTGACCTCTCACAAAGAATGTCAAACGCCTTCCGAACTCATATATAGTATGAACTGGCCTCTTCTGTGTTAGATTATTAGACAGGAAAGGTGTTCCGTGCTGGTTGTTCTCCTCAGAGTATCAGTAAAGTGACTTTCCGATTCTGCATGTGGAGGTCAAAGGCTGAACTGTGGATATTTTTTTTAATACAAACTGGCCAAATATACTGCACTGCTGAAACAATTGTGCTCCTTTTCATGATTTGGAGGGTTTTTTGTACCAAATTTTAATTTGTGAAGGAACTTTTAAATTTGGAGTGGGTCCTTAAGTGCTGCCAATACCCGCATTTTAAGCATGACCCTCTTAAAGGTAAAAGGCAAAAAAATGCCAACCAACTGAAGATGCCTAAACAATCCCCCAAAATGTCCTACCATGTGAGCTAGCAGAATGTAAAGGTTTCCTTTCTGAATCATAACTAGAAAAAATCCATATCAAATGCAGGGATCCTGGCTGTCTCTTGTAACTGAAGCGAAACTAGAGCTGTGTACTAAATTCATCATCACCTGGTTAAAGAAATGTGCATCAAGCCTGTCAAATTCACATCCGTGTGATGTCTTACGTTACCTTTGACTATTTGAAGTCTTTTATGATGGAGAACAGAAAACTGGGGGTTGTGACCACTGACTCTGATTTTTTTTTGATCATGAGTAAATCACTTAGTTTCTTTGTGGTTTAGTTTATTGAACAATAAAATGAATACATAAGACTGAGCTGCAGTTTATTATGAAGATTATGTAGCTATTATGAAGTATTATGAAGATTTATAATGATTCCAGAACTTTTTCAGCACCTAATGATCCCTGGAAAATGTTATTGAGATGTGGCAGGCCTTTTCTCATTTTGTAATGAAGTAAATAAAAAAACCCTCAATGTTTATCATGAAACATGCAATTATTAATCATTAGGAAATGAAGAATCATATAATATTGCAACTTGTGCTATCAGCCTCCTACAAGGTCATTTTACTCTTTTAATCTGAGTGATTTACAAGAAGCAGTTGTGGGTTCTCTTCAGCAGAAATAGTCTAACGGTTTGCTGCCCCACATGGTACACAGGTGTGAAATAGGTTCTCAGCCATATCTTTCTAGGTTGTGCCTTAACGTGGGAAAGAACACCTTCTGAGGAAACCTTCCCAGCTTAATAACTGTACGGAACCTGCTATTTTCTTTGAAACAATGCAATTACATTTAGAAAATCATCCTTGATAAATTATCAGTTGAAAAAATATCTGACTTGGAGATTGCCCTTGCAGACTTAATTTTGTGTACTATTTTGCCTATTATAATTAGAATTGACTGGATATAGCAATGAAATGTCTTGAGTTTACGCTATTTCAAGTGCTATAAATAGCATATGGAGAACCTTGCCAAGTGCATTATATTTAGGGAGACATTATGTACAGGCAGAAATGCAATAAATGGCATCAGTAAACATTCTGCACTATGCACAGATGTTCTTGCCATTATAAAAGTTGTGTTACTAATTGCATTTACACTTGGGTACCAATTCAATGAACTTTGTTTTAGAATAAGGATTCTCAATTATACAGGCAAAATAACATTCATGCTTCAGTGGAACTGAAAGGCTGGGCAGAAATGTAAAATATACACAGGATCAACAGCAAAAATTATTTTACATACTTAAATTAAATTGATTTTACTGCACTGCATTAGACTACTTTCTGGTGGCTAATATCAAAGGGAATAGGTAACCACAGTGACAAGCAATGGGACCTTAGTTACTGCTTCTCTTTCCTACTACCACATGGCACAAATGCCTTGAGGAACACCAGTTGTTCATAAACACTGGTTGTTTGGGTTTTTTTTTATAATTCCTAAAGAAATAGGAAGCTTCTGAAACTTGCAGATAATGAGCAATCTACATTCCTTTTAGTGACCCTCTCTGGATACATTTTGGTCGAGACTAAAAAGCAAAGTGCTTTTGAAATTTAAAGCATGTGTGCAACTTCCTCTGTTGTGATATGATAATTCATAAAATTATACATGTGCTTAAATTCTCTAGTGACTTCGGCCTGCATGTTGCGATCTTCTCTGGCGAACAGCTTAAGGCTACAGAAAATCATCAAAGAAATTACAAAACGAGCAGAATTTCTATTACTTTGATCAGGGAATAATAGAAGAAACCAGAAAGAGAGCTGTAACGTTTATTTGAAGTAGTGGGAAGACAACTGTAGATAAGGCGTATGACATATTTATCACTAATGTTTTTCTCAGCTATGTCTATTTGCATCTTCATTTTACATGAATTTTTGTTATCCACAGGAATCGCAGGAGAAAAGATTTGTGTGACGCAATATCTCCTCAGATTTAAATATCATGTATTCTTTAAAAATGTTACAATTTCAACTGCATTTCTTAATTAAGCCTTTGTATGTAACTCCATATCATAGAATACATTTGCTATGTGTTTGAAACTTTCGAAAATAGACGAAATCCGTGCTTGTATTTACCACATTTGGTGACTTACTAGTTTTAAATATTGATTAAGTATTTAATAAGAACATTTGAATACTGATTAGAAAAAAATGAGACCAGACAGTCAGGAGAGAAGGGGAATGGATGGGACCCTTCAACGGCGCCCCCCACTCACACTGGCATAAATCAGTCATTAAACTGCTTCCTCCCTTCCCGCCTGCATGAGCACAGCCGGCTGATCTGGCAGAAGGCTCGTCAAATCTTCTGTAGGGCTAATGCCAGCTGGACCATGTGACACCTCTCTGCCCCTGGTGACACCTAGCTCCAGCCCAAGGAAAGGGCGGGGATACACAGTGGGGCAATGAATCTGAGGGCAACTTGCCCTTAGATCAGCTAAAACTGATTTGGAAGCAACAGGCTCAGTTATTACCATTGATGGTTGGGTGGCCCCAGCTGGCAGCCAAGCTCCCACCCAGCTGCTCACTCACTCCCTGGCTCCCAGGGGGGTGGGACGTGGAGGGGAGAAAATAGGAAGATCAGGAGCAAGAAAACTCATGTGAAACTCCACTCCTTCACTCCAGACTCCTCTCTTTCCCACCTTGCTGTCACTGCAGGTCACACTCAGTCCTTTCAGTGAGGCCACGAGTGACAGGGGGATGGTGGTGGTGTGGGCGTTGCCGTCAGAACATGGCAGTTCATTTCTGCTGCTTCTTCCTCTTCACACTTTTCCTCTGCTCCAAGATGGGCTCTCCAGTAGCTGCAGCAAGGACCTGCCATGGAGCATCTCCTCCTCCTCCTCCCAGAGGAGACTGAGGGGCTCAGCCATGCCCTGCGGTGGGTCAGTGGGAGCTGGCTGGAACCGTGTGTGTCTGGCCCCGGCCTCTTCTCACAGAGTCCACCCTGCAGGCCATATCCTGCTGCTGCTCTTTGGAAATAAGCCTCAGAGGTTATAAGTGCAAGCAGAGCAGTCAGGATCTCAGTAGCTTTTAATCTACAAAAAAGGCTAAAATTCTTCGCAGAAGTAAATTCCTGATTCATCTGCTGACTCAAAGCGTGTGGGATTAATCATGATATCCACTTCTCAGACCAAATTTGGTGTTTGTTGTGTTGTAGATTATACATTGCATGTGGATAAGATTTTCATGGTTTCTTAACAGTGACTCTTCATGCAGCTTCATCACAAAGTGTGTCTGACTGGTTAGGCTTCTCCGCCAGTGTCCCTTGTCCTCTCTTGGACTTTGGCTGACATGGAGCTGTGAGGAATCTGGGAGGCACAGCTGTGGGAGGTGTAGGAAAGGCCGATTTACAACCACCTCTGATACAGTCCTTCCAGGGAGCCTGAATGTATTCCAGGACATTACATGAACGTGAATTTTTGACATTTGAAGCATCAATAAGTACTGAAGGATTTCAATGCATTAGGAACTAGGCATGCTACCAGCTCTACCGTCACTTATTACTCTGGTATATAATTGTTCTATAATATGTAGTCTGTGAGTGTGATCTGGTAAAAATGATGAATAGGAGACCTGGGAGACATGGTGCCATTTTGCAGACTCTTTTGATAACAATGAGTACGGTGCAAATTTTGTCACTCACGAAGGTGAATCCTACAAGTGTAAATATATACTCATGAAAAAAGTAACTCTGGAAAACGGAGGTTCATTTGAGTGCAATAGTAAGTTGCTCACTGTAAATTGGTAGAGAATTACTCATTAAGTCTTCAGGCACAGTTATTTAATCCATACAGTACCTATCCTGTCTGATTTTGAGCTGTTTGACCCTGTAAATGTCTTGCCTGGGCTGGGATAGCTGCTGATCCCACTGGAATTGCAAAGGGGCACCGAAGTCTCCTTTGATAAAGGAGTTTGGAAGATTTGACATTGGGAATTAAGGAACAGCTGTTTAGTACTACTGTAGGGAAAAGCTGACTTGTCTTCATAAACATCAGAATGTGAGTAATAAACCAACATATAGATTAATAGATGTCACAGGCATGAGATGAGCAGCTAATTTCATGCCCTATGTATTAGCATAATTAGTTATGATTTATTACAGAAGTCAAGCCCTAAGCTCCTTCTCTGTGCAGTAAAATAGCAGTCAGTGTCTAAAAGAGAGTTTGCCTAAGGTGCCTATGTTAAATACCCACAGTAGCAGTAGGTGCTCTCTTCTTTGGCTGTGTAGTGGGGATTGGTTTGTAACCTTAGGCTTTGGCCTCAGTGCTTAAGATAATGTAAAACTAAGTAGAAAGAGCTGAAAGTGATACAGGTTTCTAAGAATATAAGAAAACCGTAACTGCGTGGGTTTTGCTTTGAAATTGTTTAGGCTAAGGAAATAAACTACTAGTAAGCAGAAAAACAAGATGACAAAAAAGTGAGAAACACCAAAAGGGAAGTTTGAACTGGGACTTCCAAGGGGCACAGCTGGGAAAGTACGTTTGACTGGACGTTACAATGTAGGCCTATCTATTTTCCCTTTCAGAATGGTGGGTTTATATCAACCAGTAAGGTACTAAAAGAGTAGTTCTGCTCTGACATGGGATCCTTTTCTTTTTCTGAAGTGGTGTGCACTTGGAGGTTCCGTTTTGCAGATGCTCTGAAGTCTTGACTGTTTGCCTCTGAAAAAAGTAACTAAGGTTGAATTTCTTCCCTAGTGGGCTGTCCACCTGTTAGTAATTTCTAAAGTAGAATTATCTTGTGATTACTTATCTTCAAATACAAACAAAATATATACTTGTTTCAAATATAAATTCTTTATGCCTTATTTGTAACACATTATTCCTTATTACTTCATTGTGTCATGCATTTGCAACTTTACATGAAGTACTTTTTGATCTGCTACTGTAAAGTCTGTTTTCTCTGAAGTTCTCCTTGAAGTCTTTTGGTTTTGAGCTCATGTCTGGGTATCGACAGTAAATAGTCAGTTTTTGGCAGTCCTAGATGATGCCTTGTCTGAACCGCTCAACCACCACCTACACAGATGACCTAGTAGTCATGCTGACTAAATAGAGCATCAAGCTGTGGGTGTTGTCAGCGTGGCTTGGAATAACTGTTGATACCTGGGTGTAGTTCAGGGACCCTATTGTCTTTTAATCTTAAATTATTCATACACTTGATCTGTCGCAAGACTTAGAAATGTCTGCAGCTCACAAAGCAGAAACAACAATCTCAAACTCCCCAACACAAAGACTTGCGGCTTTTTTCATTTATAGGTTTTCAGGGGACTGTTTGTATGAAACTAGCTTGATATAAGTTCTTTTTTTAGGGAAGCACGTCATTTTTCATAAATTTCTAAAGGCAAAAATGCCAAGAAATGTACTCAAAACCTTGTCACAAACTAAATGGCATTTTCAGAAACAACTGTTACTGAAAATTCATGGGTAAGATGGTAAGTCTGTTGTCAGCTGTTTACTATTGAGAAATTTATACAAAAGGATATCTTGCCTGATGGAATGAAAGCAGCAAGGCTGAGAGTTAATGAAAAGCACAGATGTGTAGCAGTATTTTTCAGTAGAAAGGATTTACCTGCTTTGTTGTTCCAAAAGTAATTTGGTTTATGTTAGGAAGATTGTTTCCTACTGCAGGGGAGCCCAATTTTCACACCCCAGAAAGCCTCTTGGATTGCCTCTAAGCCATATACTGGCATTCTTCGGGTTTTTTGACCAAATCCTCAGACACGCACACTGCACGTGGGATGGCCATGCTCTGAAAATCATAAAGCACTACCTCGCGAAATGTATTGAAGACAACACAGAGGTGGCCATTGCCTACCTTCCTGAACTTGGCCATATGCACATGTGGAGCATTGCCAGCCTGTACATATGCAGTTAATGCACTGCCAAGTGTCTAACATAGATATCACAACTACTTCTTCCCAAAGACTGTACAAGAAGCCAGAACCTGGCAGACTGGATAGCAGCTGCCTTCAACTTTGTTGCTGTAATGGTTGTGACACCTAACTTACCTATAATAGACCACCCATTCAAAGAGTGTTGTCTGCCTCTGTAAGCAGTGGGAATGTTTTAGTCAAAATACAGCTCAGTAGAAAAGCATTAATTCCCTCAGCAGCAGCTTGCGTTGCAAATCTGTTGAATGTGTGTAAGTTCTTGTAGCTGCTCACCCGCCATCATACAGCATTTCTGGTTAGCTCTTGATTTAGCTCTGAGTCGTTCTGTGAGCACTGCTTTGCTTGCACCAGTCACTGAAATAACTGGGAGAATAATTCATTGTGTCATGCATTCAGCGAGGAGTCTTTTTTCTCTTTTCCTGTTTCTCAGTTTTTCTAAGCTGGCAATTTTTCTAAGCTTTGTGAAACTATTTGCCCATAACTCCTATAAATGATGCTGAGTTCAGTATGTCTTTTAAGTTATTTATGCATTTTTTTGTGTTCCAAATTCATGCGGTTTTACTTGGTGGTATATTGTATGCTAAACCAGATGAGCATAACTAGTAGAATGCAGTTTTGCATACAAATATGCTTCAATTCAATTGATCTGGAAGCATTCTTGACAACAAGCTCATTTCCTAGAACAAGCGTAGAGACCAAGCACAATGAGAGAGAGCAGTTAATTTTTTTTTTTCCTTTAAATATTAAGTATTAGTAGAAAATGTTTTTCAGAAGAAAAGTTCCAGCCCACCACTCCACCACTTCACTTTTCTGGTTTTTATTTTCTTTCCAGCCCCTCTCCTAGGCTTTGTCTCTCTCTAAACCCTAACGCTGAGGCTAACCGTAAGTATCAAGTGAGCATTATCTGTGGCCCAACGACAATGAGAAGCTTCTCAGGGGACAATTTTTTTTCAGGTAACCCTCTTGGCAGTGCCTTTCAAACTCTGCTGAAGTTTAAACTCCAGACTTTGCTTCTCTCAGCCCTTACCCTCACCCAAATCCTGAGCCTTCAGCTGAGCTTTAACCTGAGACATTGTGCCACCCATCCATGTGAAAAAGTTGAAGGCAGAAAATATTTTGCAGCTCACTCCTTCCTTTGGCAGCTCCTCTTCAACCGCACCCCTGCTACAGCTCTAGGCTTTGGCTCCCTCCTAAATTTGTCCCTAATTCTAACCCTAGGCCCTCAGCTCAGTTTAGGCGAAGAGCTCCAACCTTGGTCCAGGTGACAAAGTTGTCAGGAGAAAAGACTGTGTCCAGCCTACCGCTTCATTGGCAGCCCCTGCCCAGTGCAGTCCTAGGTCTTATGTCTCTCTGAACCCTAACCCTAAAACTGGGCCCTCTGCTGAGTCCTAAGATAAGATCCAGAGCTCTTGCCCAGATGACAAAATTGTCAGGGGAGAAAAGTTTTTACAGCTCACCCCTCCCTCTGGCTCTCCTTTCCAGCCCCACTTCAACTGCAGCTCTAACCTTTCTGCCTCTCCTAACCCTAGGTCTAATCTTAACCTTAACCCTGACCTTAAATTTAATCTCACTTTTTGCCCAACATTTCCAATGATGGTCCACTTAAAAAAATTTCTCGTGGCAGATATGTCCCAGCATTCACAAGAGCTTCTCCGGTTGGTTTATTTGTACAGTGGTAGGTCCTGCCATGTCTGCTGGACAGTCACCTCCGAGACACTGACCATTTACTACAGAAATTGTATAGTGACATCAGGCAACTCACAGCCCATTTGAAGCACAGAGAATACACACAGCTTTTAATTAATTTCATCAAAACTTTGATAATTGAGGAAGGCTGAGGAAGACCAAGAAGGGCAGGAGAGGCTGAAAAAGCTGAGCCTCCAGGGTGCATAAACACCTTAGTTTGAACACAAACTACCTGATCAGTCATGAAGAAAACTCACAAAGAGATAAAAAAATTACAATCTAAACTGAAATAAGCAAAAGTTCAGAAGATAATATTATCTTTCACTATAATCTCTATAAGTCTTTCTTGTACTAATTGGACTTGAACTATAGGGACATAACAAATATACCAATGTTTTATAGAGCTCTGGATTAGATATTGTGTTATTTTATTCCAGTTCTGTTTTTCTTCCCAAGGATAACTGAAGCAGAAAGAACTTGTTTACTAGAGGCATGACAATGCTTGAGGCAGAGCCCCTGTGGCTTCTGAATGATCAGGGAAAAACGTCAATTGCTGATGCTCCTTTTAGACGTATAGAGGATGTCTTTTCTTAACTGCCAGAGCACTTCTAACTGAGAGAACTCCCCTTTTTCGTTTTTATCCCAGAAACAAGCTGTGAAAAATTACTTTGGAAATTAACAATAGCTATTAATATTCAAGGACAAGATTAATTTCCTTTTGCTGGTCCCCCTCTACTAATATATCTTACAAAAACATGGAGTCCCACAGTGACTGGTGAAAGCTCTTAGATATACCTAGTCACATGCAAGACAGAGATAAAATCGATTCAATTTCCTAAATGTGAGTAACATTTCTCTAAGAATTGTTCACGCATGTATTAACTGCTGTTTTGTTGGGATCCACAGCGGGTGGGGGCTACTTTGTGTTACCTCACTGCTTGTATCTTTTCATGCTGCAAGCTGAGAGCCTGAACGGAAGATTTTGACCCTCCTTTATGAAATGAATCAACTAGCATTTGGTAATGCCATAGTTTTTTAATCACCAGGCCTCCTCAGACTTCCAGATTTCCTTTTGTTGCAGGAGTAGCTATGCATCTACTCACTTTTAAAAAAAAAATTTGTAAAATACAGTTGAGGAGGTTAAATAGCTATTTATGATAAATACATATGAAAATGAAATTAGCAGAATATGGGGGAAAAAGACAATGAATTATGCTAATTTGCAATTTATTTTATCTGTATTAATTGCCTATAGAAGAAGTTTTTTTTATCAAAAATAAGTCCATTGACAATATTTTCATGGAAACCCTTTGGGTTTTTTAATTACCTAAAGGGGGCCTACAGGAAAGCTGGGGAGGGACTCTTTATCAGGGAGTGTAATGATAGGACAAGGGGTAATGGTTTTAAACTGAAAAAGGAGAGATGCAGATTAGATATTAGGAAGAAATTCTTTACTGTGAGGGTGGTGAGACACTGGCACAGGTTGCCCAGAGAAGTTGTGGATGCCTCATCCCTGGAAGTGTTCAAGGCCAGGCTGGACGGGGCTTTGAGCAACCTGGTCTAGTGGGAGGTGTCCCTGCCCATGGCAGGGGGGTTGGAACTACATGATCTTTAAGGTCCCTTCCAACCTGAATCCTTTTATGATTCTATGATTCTATACTGTTTTTTTCAAGAAAGGTGTTTGATGATTATCTCCACTAACTTACACAACCATTTTGCTAGTTATGATGAGAGATACTCATCATATCTATCTCAGAGATACTTCTCAACATATTTTTTGCCTTAAGTTACAAAAATATCAAATTAGTATTTCCTGCTATAACTTAATTAGCTTGTGTCATTTTTATATTTCCAGAAATTAATACAGGCACTGAGAATGCATCTATGGCATTTTAAGTTTAAGACTGCATCAGAGATTTGATGGAAACCTGCTTGAAAAAGTGTTGCTATATCATTGAAAATAAAGGTGTAACATAAATGCGTATCTTCACATGAAAGGTTCTTATCATTAAAATATTTGCTTTGATTAGACAATTAAACTCCCTAAAGTTTCTTTTTCTTCTTTTCTACTACAAACTTTTACTGATTTATTTTTTTTTAATTTTGACAGTAACCTTAAGTATCAACATATACAACAACCCCAAGCAACGCTACAGGCTTGGGGAAGAGTGGCTAGAAAGCTGCCCAGCAGAAAAGGACCTGAGGGTGCTGGTGGACAACCAGCTTAACATGAGCCAGCAGAGTGCCCAGGTGGCCAAGAAGGCCAACAGCATTCTGACTTGTATCAGGAATAGCGTGGCCAGCAGGAGCAGGGAAGTGATCATGCCTCTGTACTTGACACTGGTGAGGCCTCACCTCGAGTACTGTGTTCAGTTCTGGGCCCCTCTGTACAAGAGAGACATTGAAGTGCTGGAGCAGGTCCAGAGGAGAGCTACCAAGCTGGTGAGGGGTCTGGAGGCCAAGTCATATGAGGAGAGGCTGAGGGAACTGGGCATATTTAGTTTGGAGAAGAGGAGGCTGAGGGGAGACCTCATTGCCCTCTACAACTACCTGAAAGGAGGTTGTAGAGAGGTGGGTGTTGGCCTCTTCTCCCAGGTGAATAATGACAAGGACCAGAGGAAATGGTCTGAAGCTGCAGCAGGGGAGGTTTAGATTAGATATTAGGAAGAATTACTTTACTGAAAGAGTGGTCAGGCACTGGAACAGCCTGCCCAGGGAGGTGGTTGAGTCACCATCCCTGGAGGTATTTAAGAAACGTGTAGATTTGGCACTTCAGGGCATGCTCTAGTGACAGAGATTGTAAGGGGTGGTGGGGGGGGTTGTGTGTGTATGGTTGGACTCGATGGTCTCAAAGGTCCTTTCCAACCATGAAGATTCTGTGATTCTATGATTCTATATATGGCTAATGCCAGGTGATTACTTAGGTGATGGAAGGTTAGGCTTGTGGTTTTACAACTGAGAAGATCCTGCCTCCAATCCCATGATGCTCCACGTAATGCATCTAAGTGCCTTTGTTATTCTCATCTACAGTAGAGGAACTGACAAAACACAAGATTTAGAAACTATAGGAAATTTTTTGAAATGTTCCACAGGCTTACATTGCCTGTGTATTATTAACTGCCAGTACTGTACAGTTATTACTGCATGCTGGTGCCACTCAGTCTTGCTAACCTTGCAGTTCCTTGCATGAACATAAAGATACAATCTTCAGTTTATAGCCTGCAGGTCCCTTGGTATCTCGCAGCCTCAGAGAACAAAATTTGCTGGTATCCATCCAGACCTGGTGCTGTTCGTTTCCTATTTACTGTTGTTCTGAGCATGATTCCGTATATTCTGCATTCTAATTTTCACTGCCTCAACCTATTTCTCATAGGGAATTGGGGTATATGTTTAAGAGATGAGTTATGTGAACAATGAATAAGCTTATATTTTTGGCAGACATAATATGGATGAATATACTGTAATATTAATATCCTGCCCAAACTTTGTTAGAGTAGACAAACCATGGCAGAATAATGCTTTCTCCACAAAGTACTGAATTCCATAGAAGAAAAACATCAATGGGGGGAAAAATAGTTATTTTTAGCATACAAAGAAGTTGGAATCTTAGCCCATTTCCTTCAATAGCATATTCTTTAACAAAAAGGATACATTTTTACTTTTAGTTTAGAACTGAGGCAGTTATTAGCACATTCTGGTTGCTGCCTAGAAAGGCAGCTTTAAAATGCCCAAAGGACTTCAGCGTTTGTAAAATTAGTCACAGGTGAAGAGGTCCTCTTGGACAACGGTTACAAATCGATACCCTGATAACAGATCAAGTTTATGAACTATGTAAAAGCCTCAAGGAATAGGCTGACACTGAACAGAATACTAAAGAGAGTTTGGGAATGTAAATACGCACATATACTCAATTTGCAATTACTTTTGATGCAAAAAAATGACAATGATTAGGGTTTTTCCTAAAGACCGGTTGCCAGTTTCTGAGTGGTGCATGTGTGTTCCAGTGCCTTTGGACTGCTGGAAACACAAAGAACCACACAGAACAAATAGATCTGAATCACAGGTAAATAGCAAAGTTGTTTTATGTTTCCAAATACCTTCCTCTAAGCCTAAAAAACAAGTGTTACCAGTAATTGATAGATGATTTCCTTTACTTTTACCTTAACAGTAGTTTAGCGTTAAGGCTGATGCAGAGTACTTAGCAAACCAAATACATCTCTGTGATGCCTCAAACCTCAGAGATTCAAAGATACCAAGATACACACATATTATTCACCTACAAATGGTAGGAGAAGGGATGGTTCCATAGGACACCAGTTGGGAAAAGACATCTCCAGTACCTTCTGTTAACCAGATTACTAATTCTCTCTAACTTGAGTATGATTGGCAGCATACCTAAATTGCAATAATTTTGAGTAGGCTTGTAAGATATTGTTTCTACTGTGATTTTCCTGATTTTCTTAAATTTAATCAGTAAACTGAAAAAAAAAAATTGTGTTAGAGTGAGAATAGACAGTTTTAATTAAGGATAGTAAGTCTGGTTTCACCTATAGAAATGCTGCTTTGCTTGGTACTTTAAAGATCCCTTAGATGTGTTTGGAATTGGATAAAAATAATCCTCGTTGTAAATGCAAATAACATGCATCTTTGCACTGTTATTTTTTTAAGTTTAGTTTATAAATTCTCAAAAAGCACCCTCTTGAAACTGCTATTGCTCCCTTCTGGGGATTCACAGCTATTTAAAATTTCTTTCTTTCTAGCTTCCCACTAATATGCTAATAGTAAATCTAAACCATCTGCCATGTAAACAGAGAAGTGGGTAATATGAAAAACCTTGACAGCATAGTCCCTCATTTAACCAATTTACATAAGTTATTATTCATGTAAATAAAAGTGTCCTTGAGTTACTACAAATTTTGTGGTCATTACATTTTTTTCCCTAATCATCTACTAATTGCAATAAGGAGACAAAACTGCACTAGAACAGAGCGTGTTTGTATAGCAGGATGATGTTTACAATTTCAGTAACTTCTGCTTGTTTATCTGGACTACTGTGTATCTTCTGTATGAATCACTTGCCAATTGATAGGCATCCATTAAGCCATGGACATTCCGGACTCATACAAAATCGGTGCACCTTAAAGAGAACAACCTCACTTTTACCTTCAGAGTAGCAAACAAAACATCTGTAGAATGCAGCAATTCAAAATTAATGGCAAATGACATTTATTTTCAGCCTTGAAATGAATTGCAATAAAAATAAAAACATGATTTCTATGTAGATTCACTACATGCTCATTATTCTTGGCTAATGTTAAGCTGGTTCTCTTTCAGATGTGCTCTATAGATATAAGAACAAACATTTGCAACATCATGACCTTTGATCTGCAATAGTGACATTAAGATGGGTCAAAATCTCTCTAAAATGGAGGGGGGCGGGAATGAAGATTGATTTTAAAATGGAAGAGAACTCCCTGTGCACATATATGAGAAGCAATACAGTGTAAATTATTATTTTGAACTAACCAATGGTGCTTGGCTGTCTACAGGGACCTCTTGTCAGTTTTTATACTGATGGCTAAAATCATATCACATTCTTAAAATATTGACTATGTATTATGTGCTCGTAGTCTCTTTTCAGTCACAAGAGTGAAAAGGAGTGGGCTAGAATATTTTGAATGGAAGTAAGAATTAGATAGTCCTTATGAAGAAAAAAACTGAAAAAACCTCAATATTTTACAGCCATCTTGGAGACGAGAAGTGCCATTTTGCATGAGACTAATGACTTTGTAAAATATAATCTATTTGAAGCCAGCTGATTTACATAATGCTATTTCTTAAAATGAAAAAGAAGTTATATACTAAGGAGTCCAGAGAATATCTTTTCCAGTCACACATTAGTCCTTTTATTCACTTCACATTTCACTGACACCCCTGCCATCTTCTTCAGTGTGTATACATATCTGTCTCAGAGTCTTTTGCTTTTGTACACCAGCTCCATAGCGGACTGGTAATTATATTTTTAGCCTTGTTTTACTACTCAGTAGTCTTACAAATGGATCCTTTACAGGATTAGGTAAACTGAGGCAAATGCTGCAAAACTAAGGTCTCCAATTTGACTAAAATTGATTGTTAATTACACTTAACTGAACAAATTATATGGGTTATGTTCCCTTGTGAAAGAAATGCATTAGGACAGTATTTCTGTGTGTGCTAGGTGCTGACAGGTATGTCCTGTGAAGGCTGTAGGTGGAGGATGCTCAATGAGGATGCTGAGCTGTGCAGAGGTGGTCCACCACAGACCTGTGATCACAGGGTGTGGTGTGGAGCAGCTTCAAGGTCAGCTACTCGCAACGAAAAGAATAGATAAAATACAATCTTTTCTCTAATAGCTAAGGGTTTACTTATTCTCTCAATCACAACCATCTTCAATTTAAAACTCCAGAACGTCCACTTTTATGAAGCATTTTTTATATTTTTACTGTGATGGAAGAATGTGATTTACAATCAATAATTTTATAGAGCTTAGAACAGGTTGCTATAGAACTTGTGGAAAAAGTAGCTTGATTTCTTCAAGTTCAGAAAATATCCTGAATGGATCTTCAACTTGTTTCATTTTGACAAACAAACTTACAGAATATAATCAGAATATAAGATATTTTCCAATATCTTTAGAAATGGATGAAGATAGATGATATAAGCTTGATTCCCCTCTTGTGTTGATTCTCTATCTGTTTACAGTGGGATAGGTGAAGATTTCACCTCTTTTTCACCCCTTTCTGTTTATAGTGGGATAGGTGAAGATTTATTCACCCTGCTTCCTCAACCTTTAGATCAACATTTCAGACTTTCTACTACAGTAGCACGTATATAGCTTTGTTAAACAGTGTCATGGTTTGGGCCAGGTTGGCCAATGACAAGGCAACAGATGCTCTCCCCTACCTCTCAGTCCAAGGAGAGGAAGAAGAAAGATAGAGATTTATGAGTTCAGAAAAAAACTAAACTACTTTAATGAAATATTAAAATAAAAGAGGGAATAATTAAATAGATACAATATATACAAATATACACAAAACCATATCAGGCTCCCAGGGAGATGTCACTGGCAGGCACTGGGGAAGTTCCGGACTACACTCAAGAGACAAATGGGAACTGGAACACACTGACCAGGATCAAAAGGCAGATGAGCTGATGGGGTCCTCCTCAGATGTCAGTCATTGAAGAAAGAGTGCCATTAAAGAAGCAGTCCATTGGAGAAGAACCCACTAAAGAGGTGCCAACCTGATCCCCTTGATCCCTCAGTTTTTATACCGAGCATGGCAAATGGGATGGAACACACAATTGGTCAGTTGGGGTCACTTGTCCTGTCCGCTCCGTCCGCTCCTCCCCACAGGTGTAAACCCTCCGTGGGGTCAATACCCAACTCAGCTGGCCCTGGTTGCCACAGACACAAGTGTGAGCAAGAGCCTCTCACTGCACAGAAAGTTGGCTCTGCTCCACCCTAAAACAGGACAAAGAGTAAAACATAATTGCTGACAATCATAGATGAAAGGATGTGGAATCTCTGTGAAAAAACTTGATGAAAATGTTAAGTGATTGGCAGGAGTGTGCTCATACTGTGATTTCCTCCCTCCCTCCCCCACTTTAATTTTCTGTTCCTAACTGTTTTGTAAATTGTCCATTAAACTGCCCAAATAAGTTACAGTATATGTCCTCCTACCGGTGAGCACAGAAACAATACACTGTGCCACAGCTAATCACATTTACTTGCATATAAATCTATTCAATCAGTCCATTAAAAACCACAGAGGCTTTTTGGTCCTCCTCTGCCAGATGTAAATACTTACAATTTGTCCAAGGCCGGGTTCCAGAAACGTTGCTCAGCACAAAATGCAAAGCGCTAACCTCAGTGTTGGAGCTGAAACTCTAACAGATGCATTCATTAGTCTGCTAAAGTACGTTGCTATGTTTGATTTTTTTTTTTTCCTTCCTCTATACAGTACAAGAAGGAAACATCCCCCAGGGTCTGTATATGAGATTTAAATAAGCCTCCAACACAGTCAGGATGCCTTGCCTAATATTGAATACTTCTAGCTGAGATCACTAGCTGCATAATTGGCTACCACCCGTTACTCTTCCTGACAAAGACAGAGAGAGTCGGCACGCCGGCCCACCCCTGCTGTGTGCATTCGTGTTAGCCCATTCATAAAACGTCCAAAGAACGAAAGACTTTATTGAAAAAAAAAAAAAGGAGAATCGTAGGAATACGCACAGCTGGGCCAGGCTGGGCGTGTGTGTGTGTGACTTTTTAAGTCTCTGAATCAAATGTTCAAAGAAGAACATCATTCTGAAAAAACGTGAGTAGCACTGAGCCTTTCTGTTATTTCTAGTGGTCATGGAGCAGCTGCTAGAGGTTACTCCCAGAGTATGTCGTCACTGAAATTATTACCAGAACATATACTTTTTTTTCCTCTGTAACTTCATAAACTCATGTACTCTGTGAGTTAATAATTTCTGTTTATTTCATGCATAGTCTTTAAAACTTATCTCACTTCTCCTTTTTTTGGTGGGTTTTTGAGTCCAAGATATAGAAGAATGCTGGTATTCTTCTGCCAGTGCCATGGTGCAGCTTTGACTGGTCTCTGGCAATCCATCTTTAAAAGCAGTGCCTTGTCATCCAGCAGTACCTGTTCCCATCTATATGTCTGCATGTTCACATCAACTGCCCAGTAACTGCAAACATTTGTAACAATCTTACGATAGTTTTAAAAGAATTTTGTCAACAGCGCATTCCACCCTGCTCTCTTGTCACATCAGTTATTAAGGACCATTCAGGAGAAGGGACTTCAGTTCAATTCTGGGCTGATTGATAAGATTTAGTTTCACAGAATGGGCAGCACCATCGTAACCAGTCTGGGCAGCGTGAGGAGGACGAGGTGCGAGCTCCTCCCCACTTAAGCAGCAGGATCCTCAAAGGCAGGAGGAAATGTTGTCAGCGCCACACTCACTCCTGAGTCAATAAAATGATATTCTGGGACCTTTAGAAGAGAAGGTCATTGATTAAAAACATACTAAAGTATGCAGGCGTGCTTTTCATCTGATGTGTCATTAAATTAAATTAGGAGGAAAGGAGATCAAGACAAACAAAAGAAGGTTGCTTTTGATATAGCATATAAATAAGTTGTGGAGCTTCTTGCTGCAAGATCTATAAATTAAAAGTGACTCTACAAGTTCATAGAAGAAAATCCATTAAAAATATATGCAATTATACAATCTTGAGAAGTCCCTGAGTCGCTGGTGGAAACAGTGTTTAAGGAAGTTTCAGCACGTCCTTCTACTCTTCTGCTATTCCCTAGGGAAGTGCTACTTGAGATGCTTTGGAGGCATGTATTGGATAACAGACCTTTGGTCTGACGTAATACAGGTGTTTTTTACGTCTTAATATTTTAGAAGATCTGAAACATGAGTTGCTTAAATCAAGATAATAGATTAATTAATTTAGCTACCCATAATTAAATAATTGGCAGTAAGATTTTGCTGTTCTAGAGTTTCTCTCTAAGAATATAAACAAAAGTTACACAAAATTATTAGGAAAAAATTTCGTATTCAAGAATTTGAAATTTAATTGAAGTACATGAGCTTGCTAAAAATTATATCTCCAAGTCAAACTAAGTAGTCCTTAATTTGCAGATATATTTGGTGAGGAGATTTGCATACAATTCAGATACTGAATAAAAATCTAGTTATTTGCTTTTTCAATGGAATATGTCTGGGACAACTCTCTTTTTTTGTATGTTCAATCTCCCACTCATTTCCTGAGAAACAGTTACTGCTCAGTGACACTTAAGAGGTACATGTGAAGAAAAATCCCAGTTAAATTAGTCATTAAAACAAACAGAACTAGGGGTTTTCTTTGTGTTTTGTTTTGTTTTGTTTTTTCTTAGAATGATCTTAACCTGTTCAGATGTTGATTCAAAAGAAGTTTAATGAAGGAAGGATCTTTCATCATCAGCTGAGCAGAGAAACCTGGGAATTGCCAAGTGTAGTAAGCCAACAGCACTGTGCTTTTCCTATAGACTAGAAGTGTCTCCATCAAGCTGTTTCAAGACATATTTCATGTTATCTCATAGACAACCGTATAGTCCTGTTTCCTGTGGACCTCAGGAACTGAATGCATTTTTCCATAGTTGCTCAGTATCCTGGAAGCTCATACCTGAAACGTTTGTGCCCTTTCCCTGTCGGCAGATTGTAGTGCCTCTGTTAAGGTGAAAAGATCAGCTTTGGGGGTCCTAAACTGAACAGGCAGCTTGGGCATTGGTTTGGAGTCTGATAGCGTATGTTTCAGGTTATGTCTCACGCAGATGGACAAAAGGAGCTTGTGAAGCCCTGGGCTCCCTGTGGATTTGTTAGAAAGCCTGAGGACATGGAAGGAATCTGTGTTCCTCACTCTTGACCATGGCTGTTCAAAGCTGTGGAAGACCGCAGCAGGATTGTTGACGCAGGTATTGTCACCAGGGCAGTCATTGTTAATTGCAGATGGGGACTCGGTGTTTAGCCATATTCTGGAATCTTTTGTGTCTTTATTCACACCAGCCATACCTCTCTTTTCTAGAAGAAACTTGTTTCAGTTTCGCATCAAAATGGCATGAAACTAGAAGGAGGCTCTTTTCAGTTAACAGGGTTGAAAAGCCATAGCGCTTTAAAATAAGGTGGTATTTGGAAGCCGAACCCCAATGTGAACTCCTTACCAGTCTGTTAAATTTTTATACTACACAGGCACAGTCATAACGCAGAGCGGGTGTAAGTCTTCATGACACTGGCATATTATAGAATCATAGAATGGTCTAGGTTGGAAGGGACCTTTCAGATCATCTAATCCAACCATCAGCCTAACTCTTGACAAAAACCATCACTAAACCATATCTCTACTTAATCCCTTCATTATTACATAATTACGTATTATTACACGTAGTTATATGCAAACTGAAATGAATGTGCTGGAACTGTTCTGTCACACTTCTGGGTGTTCAACATGGTGTTACTTAGGGGCAGTTCATTCTGCACAGGGGTAACTAAAGCTTCTTTCTCTAACTGTCAGGGAGTGTATGTTTGCTTTTGCCTTGTTGCCCTCTAAGTGTCTTTCAGCAGTACAATCAAGGCGGTTACCCATTAAAATGTTGTCAGATACAATAATTCAAACTGTTCTTTTAAAATGACTGAGGAGAGGTTTAGCTTTAATATGAGTGTAGACTAAGACTCACCTCATCTGTCTCTGCACAGCATATGACACCTGAAAAAGGAGCTAATTGCGATCTTCCTACCCGTTCATTCAAAATAGCTTCTGGCTTGCTTTGTTCATTCAAAATAGCTTCTGGCTTGCTTAATTCTTTAGGGGATGTTTTGACAGCAGGTTGTATGAACCTTATACTGTGGTTTCTTTTGTGTTGTGTTGCTTCCCCACTGATCTAAACACTTACCTCACGTCTGTCTGCCAGTGCCATCAAATGCCTGTTGCAAGTGAAACAATTGCCCAGGAGCCAGAGAATTTTCAGACCTGTGAAGGAACAGTAGGAGCTTGGTGTGGCATCCAATGGGAATGCAATAGGAAAGGAAAATTACTCCTTCGGAGAGATCTCTGCCGTTCCCGGAATAGAACAAAAGCGCTATTAGCTGCTACCCAGTCAGACATCACAACTTTACAGAGAGCAAGCTCTCTAGGAGAGTTTTTCTGTAGGCTCAGCAGGCAACCCCTAAACAAAACAAAACAAAACAACTTTGTGGAGAAGTCAAGAAGTACATATGCATACCCAGAATTGATCCGTTCCTTCTTTTCTGCCTGCTAAATTTTAAGGACTGCATCTGCAACTGTGAAGTAGTTTCCCTGGTGTTTCTGAAATAACTGCAATCTGAGACACCGCAAAATGGAAAAGTTAAAAGCAGCATCTTCAAACAGTATGACAAATACAGATGTATTCTATACTGGCATCCTTTCTGGAGGCAAAACAAAGTCTTACAGCATTTGATTTTTTCTCCATCTTTTCTCAAGCTGTAATTTAATCTTGCTTGGGGCACTGACTGTGTCCTTCCCCAGATGTTAGCTATCAATAAAAAGACTTTCTCCGGAGCTACTCTGCTACCTTTCAGCCATGGCAATGTATTCGCTATGCCTTCTCAAGCTCTGCTGATTTCTATCGATGTCTTTCTTTAGCAGTGTTTTATGGCAGGATCATGAGGAATGGGCCTGAGGTTTCTGACGAGATCTTGAGTGTCGTACCTTAGGAGTGGAGAGAGTGTGCTGAGGGCATCGGGGCTGTGTGGGTCAGCAGCATCTTCACCTTCTGCCCTCACACCTTGGTGAAGAAACTGCAACAACAACAAAACCTAGCAATAACAAAACAACAGAGAAACAGACAACTGGACTGAGAAAGCTGTTCACTGCACATCCCGTGCTCACGATTACTCACAGGTTAGGGAAAAGAATAGAACTGTGAAAAAAAGTCTCTAGACTGTATCCCAGCTCTTTAATTCTGTCTCTGTATGCCACAACTTGTTAAATGCCTTTCTTTAAATGACACTAGCGAAAGGCACAGTAGTAAAAGTGTACTTACCTTTACAGATATCTGCACATGTGACAAAACTACATCTAGCAATCAGAGGTAAAACCTGTGGTGGAGAAATATTTTTCTCTTGGACTCAGGTCAGGTGAAGCAAGACCATACTATTAAGGCAGCTTCATACACATTATTCTCAGAATAGAGCATAAGTAATAGAGAATACAGGAGTTAATGCAGCTGTAGAGCAGGCCAGGAACCACAGGTTCAGGCCAGGTATGGCATACAGCCATCACTTTGTGGTATGTGCTCATTTTGTCATGTGAGGAGGTCACTGAAGAGGCTATTGCAAGTCCCTCTCCAACACATCCCCTCATCTGGACATCTTGTGGTGGTGAGACCTTGCTGTCTGTGTGTCACAGATCTGTCAGTGGATTTGAAGAGAAGATAAACACTTCTCACTGCCTTTTTCTGTCAACTGGACCTGAGGATTTAATTCCCTGAGTGTCATATAAGTTATGTCCTCCCCAATCCTTTTTCTCTTCGTTAACGCTGACAAATATTACAGGTTGCTGTGGCTGTCCAAGGCCCAAGAGTTCATTGATTCTGCCGAATGAGTAAAAACAGGACTTGTTAATGCTGACCTAAAGCAGCTTTTTATTAGCTTGTAGCTGGAAAACCCCCAAAGTTTAGTTTGAAACCAGGATGAAATTTGCCCTGTTGCTCCTCCTTCCAGAGTGGCAGGTCAGGGTTTTCCCTGTCACACCTGTAGCCACGTGTCGACTTGTGCAAAGAGTTTCATATGTTCAAAACACTAGTAAAATGCTTCCAGTTAAATAGCAACTATAATAAAATGCTTCCAATTAAATAGCAACTATGTAGGAAGTGGCTACATAAATATTGGAGTATAATTATGCCATAAACGTAAAAATTGAATAAAAAAGATTCAGTTGCAGTCCAGTCTACGTTTTTTTGTCCAGGTATAAACAAAGAGGCATAATATTCAGGTATATGGTCAAGATTTACAGAAGAAGCAAAAGAAGAAAAGAAGCTTTTTTTTCCTGCTTTGATGATACTGAATGTAAATGCATCTTCAAACATCAGTTCTGAATTCCTTGCTAAAATTCAACAAATCTAGAGTTTGGACCAAATCACGTACTGTTGTGTAAGAATATGCAAAGAATAAGTCAGAACGGCAATATGTAATGGAATAATGAAATAATATTGATAAACCAAAAAGGTTTACGATCACCATCACTAAAAAGTCATGCGGACACTACAGGACTGGTGGAGTAATGTGCCTTTGTTTATTTTGCTGTCAGAGAGACATCAATCTGGCAGAGTACAGCTAAAATATTCCCCAAAGTATCAAAACAATATATGGTCAAAAGAGCATTAGGAGAGGTGGGAGAGGGGGGACATAAATGGAGCTTCTCATCGACAAAACTGCTCTCTGCTGGGTAGTTGTTTGTGGTGGATGGATCATAAACTCTCCTCCCTGAAGGACAATGAATCTGTCACAGCATGTGAAACTTCTTTTCTAGTAGGAACAAAACACATCTCTCTCTTCATACCCAAACCCTGTCTTAGAATGAGATAAAAATAAATGGTTTTTATCTCATTTTTGCTTTTCCTTTTTTTCTCAAAACAATTTTGTCCTAATTCTGAACAGCAAAAATATTTTCTGTATGTTTCCTCTAAATTAATTTATGCTATATTTTCAAAGAAGATTAATTTTTGTCTCGTACGTCGTAAGATTCATGCATATCTCCCATATTAATGTAGAGATTTAGTCTTTTCTAGAGTCTGAATGTAAAGTTTTGTAAACATTTCGTTCAATGTGTGGTTTTCTGAAACAGAACTTGCTCTATTAGTGAGGTAACTCAGTGATGCATCTGAGTGCAAGGTAGCCACAGGACAACATGCACTAATGATTATTGTAAGGGACAGAAATATTTAAATGATGTGCAACTTTCAACATATTTCACACAGAGGACATTTCACATTTTCAAATATAAACCTTGATGGATCAAAACACCACATATCTGGAGGGAAGTTCACAAGTCCCATACGTAAAAGCATTGTTCGTATTACTATCAATACAGATCATGTTCGCAGCTGGCAAATTGTTTATGTTTCATTGTGCCTGCCTATTTTGTGGTGGAAACTTGGCCTTTCCTGAGGACCTTGAAAAAGGTGTCAATTAAACACAGAGAAGCACAATAAGTTAAAAAAGAAGTGTAAGCTAAGCATAGAAGTGTACAGTAATAATAGGTTAAGTGTATTGTCACATGTAAGCTTTCTACACATTGCAGCATGACAGAAATGTAGTTTGGGGGAGACTAAACATATTTGACTATTAAATGTTGTAGCTTATTTTCCTGTGAAAAAACATGACTCTGGAGTATTTCTCCCCTGTATGTATGTATCTGTGTATGTATGGTTTATGTAGCTGTACTTTTCCATTAAATAAGATGTTTCGTCTTCAGACTTTTAGATCTAACTGTGTATGTAATTACTCACATCTCAGCAGGAATCAGAAAAAAGCCAGAGATTTAACACTGAAGTCAAGGAGATATTGAACACCTGCAAGTATCATGGAATTCAGTCAAGTAGAAAGTCCAGATTATTGTGAATTGGCCAACTCTGTGATCTGTTAAAGAAAAGAAGCATCAGATTGTTCTTGCAAATCTGTTTTTGATGGCTTTTTAAAGCATTCTTTGGAGAGATGGTTAGCTTAAAATGTCTTTTTGAGGAAAAAAGATAATTAGCATATAAAAAGGTTTACAGAGGCTTATGCTCAACTGTTGAGACTGATGAAACAAATGTTTAGCCATTTTATAAATTCGTCCAACAGAGTACGAAGTGTTGGGTTGAAAATCAGGAGTAGATCTAAAAGATAACCAACAGTGTTTTAATTACTCAATAATTCTCTCAAAGATATAGTGGCAATAGAAGCAATTTTTTTGTATATGAATTCCCTTGAATGGCCCTTGTGCTGTTTTCAACTCATCACTTTCTTTTCAAAGTTGTGATATATGATGTCCACATTTATTTTTAGTTTTCCCCAGGCATTTTTGAGTGCTTAGAGCATTGGCAAAACATCATGATTCTGACCCGTTTGGCTGCACTCTGTAATCTCAGCTCAGACCAGATGGTGAGCCTCAGCTGCTGGGCGAAACAGGTAAAAGGAAAAAAAAAAAAACAACCCAAAAACCTATGAACACTTAAAATATTGTTGGCAGTTTTATCAGAAATACTTTCCAGACAACAGGTGTTGTGTTTTTTGTTGTTTGTTGGGGTTTTTTAAAATATTTATGAAACTGCATATAATTTAGAGCTAGAGGAATTTGATTGCCGAATGATCAATGTTGTTATCCTTTTTGTCTTCTATGGATTTTTCTTCTTGTTTCTAATGTAGCCAGTGCAACTCCAACAGACGTACTCTACCATACATACTTTCTTGTTACTTGGAGGCTTACCAGAGACGTTGCAGGGAGGATTGGGGTTTGATTTCATAAATAAATTAGCGGATTAAGTTTACATGTCCTATTGTGCTTTGTTACTGTATGGTACATGCAGGACTGGAACCAATGCAAGGGACAAGTAGGGTGAAGAGTTACCCAGATGTAGGTTTAAGAGGTTTCTAGGTGGAACAGGGGTGTTGGGTGAGTGATAGTTTTTCCTTTGGTGAAATGAAAGTGCTTGGCTTTTGGATGCTTTCACCCCTCCCAAGTATTACACCATGGGCACTGACTCTGGACCTTCTATTTTATTCTCCCTTCTGCCTGTTCTTGGTTTTGCTCCCCATGTCCTTCCTTCTGCTCCTTCCCCAAAGCTTCAAAACCTGGAATGGAAATAAAAACTCCCCAAATGGACTATCATAGATAACTTCCTAACTTTTATTTTTTCGTTAAAGGTAGCCTTAAGACTTTGAATCCTACTACTTTTGGAAGTGTAGAGTTAGAAAAACTTGACTGTCAGCAGACAGCTAGGATATATTTCATACCTCTTTTTTTTTTTTATGCCAGAAAGGGATGTTACCTCTAAACACACCTTGACATATGAAAGCTTTTAGCTGGTTCATTTAATGGAGGCCCTCCATGGAAATCTGAATCATGTTTGGGAGCACAGAATGAGAAAATGGTGAATATGTATTAATAGTTCCAAAGCAGAAGCTTTGTCCAGAAGCTGGAGACAAGTGAAGCAGACAGCTCAGGGTTAACCCTTTGGTTAACAGGAGGTGGAAACTGTTACAGTTTCATAAGGCCCTTCAAAAGGGAGAGTGGAAATCTCCTTAGCAAAACTGTATTACCAAGTAAATCCCTGAAGTTTGGGAATAGTATAATTCTGGTTTTCTGTTCAAACTCTTTGTAAGGTTCTTAATTGACAGGCTTCAAAGGTAACTGAAGGGCTAAGAATTCTCTTAATTAAAACAAATTTCCACTGTATTTATGACTGTAGTAGGGTAACTGCACCTGCTTTTTGGAGCTGAAGTGAAACTAGGTGGTCTGAAACCAAATAATGTTGAGGTAGCTGAAAAGAAAATAGTCTTGGTCTTCTTTCATGAAAAGGCTGGTAACTGGTAACAGTTGGATCAATCATCCCTTTTTGGGCAGGGATAAGTGAGTGGATGGTGTTATATTCCTTGCTGAATGCAAATTCTAAGTAATAGTATGTTCCTTAGAAACATATCAAACTCTTTTCACTGAAAACATGAGAATGCTGAACAGTGGATATTTGGACAGGTCCTTCAGTAGCTCTTCAAGGTTTTCGCTTCAACAATTGTAATGTAATTTAGTAAAAGGCTGCTTAAACCAACATGAATAGCAAAGCAACCGTTCTACAACTGGCAGGATGTGAGACTTACACAAATGCTGGGCTCAAAAGACAGCGTCAGACTGGTTAAAGCTCATAAAGTCAGTTCTGCTATGACCAATGTGTGCACTGGCAAAAGCCAGGGGCATATCCGTCTGGCTAGGCAGCTGTGTGTCAAAGAACCAGCAGCCTTATGCACTGAGACTCATACACAAAACTATCCGCTGTTTGCATAGCTATACTTGTTCAGCAGCTTCTGCATGACAATATAGCATAGCATAGCATAGCATAGCATAGCATAACATAGCATAGCATAACATAACATAACATAACATAACATAACATAACATAACATAACATAACATAGCCAATAATCGCTATTGCAGTTGTTGTGTGGGGCTTTTGTAACAGCACTATGGAAAAAAAATTCAGCTACTGCCATTTTATGTGAATATAACGAAACAGGGTGAGCAGACTGAGCCTAGAATGAACTAACACACTCCCAGTGAATCTGCTTCTGATGCAGAAGGATCTGAAAGTGAATGTAGCCTTTAGGAACTACATAAAATATTTATAGTATCTTGTTCTTTATTTATCAATGCCACCAGCAACAAAACACTGCTTCATTTTCAGAGGCTCCATTTATATAGCACTGCATAAGAGAAGCAAGCAAAAGTAAATGGACAGAGAAATAACCCTGCCTTCTTTAATGGAATTTAAATTAAAAAGCAGACAAATACAGCCCTGAAAAAAAAAATCCTAATCTTCAAGCTCTAAATATCTTTACATTGCATGTGTATAAGTATGCATATGCCACATATATCATGCTCTCAGCTGTTAGACTCAAATCTGTGTCTGGTACTCTTCATTTGATCCCTTCTGACTGCTTGTGTCAAATGAGTGACTTCAGTTTGCGTAAATTATTTCTGTATAAATGCTTTATATAAAACAAGAAAATACTTAGAGTTTCTATCAGATTATGGTGACCATCTGCAACTGCACATATCCAATCCCTATGGCTGGCAGTAATTTAAAAGCATGAGGAGGAGGAAAAATACTCACTGCCTTTTTTTTCCTTCTGTGACAAACAACGGGAAATAGCGTTCAGAGGTTTGTGCATGTGAGCAATTTTATACATAATATTCACAATTCAGTTTATTCATTTAAGTAAACAATACAAAATAAAGAAAAATGAGAACATGTTTTGAGCATCACTTATTTCTTTGTTATTTTGGCCTACCAAAATCCTTGTCCAACAGAGCGATCACAGCGCTTTGCTCTTTCTCAATAATCTGTTCGTCTGCAGATTCATGTTGGCTGATTGTGAGCCACTCACAGTCCTTCACAGTCACCTGAAAAGGTGAACTTTCTGTGACTAGTCTCTTTGTCTCTGTTACTTTAATACTTGCTTTAACTCATTTAAAAGCAGAATAAAACTGCAAGTGAAATGAAGTTCAATAACTGTTGTTGATGGCCTTTCATGTTCTTGCTCAGCAGAGAAAGGATTCATTTTTGATTTTGCAGTGCTGACCACATCAGTCATAGGCAGGCACAGTGCCTGGTACCATCTATCGTGCATCTTTACTGTGCATCATTTACAAGGTGGAACACCAAGAAGAAATAACATTCTGAATGTAAGACCATAAAGCCGAAATGTTCGTGTGACATCAGCCTCACATACCAGTGCTGAGTTTTGCCAACGGGCTGATCAAGCCAGAGTGGAGGGGGAACCTCAAGCTTGTGAAGACTACTGGCATGGCGCATTCTGCTGACAGTTCAGTGGTGGGGTGAGTGTGGTGTCAGAAGGCGATGAGGAGCATGCTGGCGTGGAGAGCCTTTCTGTTTTACTAGAGGGCACACTAGGTCAGCCATCAAACATTAACCCTAAGTGAAGTGGTCTTATAAATATACTCCCTACTTGAACACTATAGCACGTCTGAAGTCAAGGAGAGGAATAGCAGTGGTCTCACAGCATATTAACATACGCTTTTCTGTCTGTCTGCGGTTCTTTCTGAGATGGACATGATCTAACTTTTCATATCAAACTGGACTTTGTTAGATCATACTGGAATCTAATGTTACTGGAATTGTAATGGAAGGGGACTGGAACACCTCTCTTATGAAGAAAGGCTGAGGGATTTGTGTCTTTTGAGTCTGGAAAAAAGACGACTGAGGGGGGATCTTATCAATGCTTATAAATACTTAAAGGGTGGGTGTCAGGAGGATGGGGCCAGGCTCTTTTCAGTGGTGCCCGGCAAGAGGACAAGAGGTACAGGACAACGGGCACAAACTTGAACATAGGAAGTTCCACCTAAACAAGAGGAGGAACTTCTTTACTCTGGGGGTGGCAGAGCCCTGGAACAGGCTGCCCAGAGAGGTGGTGGAGTCTCCATCTCTGGAGACATTGAAAACCTGCCTGGAAACGTTCCTGTGCAACCTGCTCTGGGTGACCCTGCTGTGGCAGGGGGTTGGACTAGACAGTCTCCAGAGGTCCCTTCCAACCCCGACCATTCTGTGATTCTGTGATTCTGTACAGGACTGCAACATTTCTTCAGGTATTTATTTTACTTCAAAAGGACAACAGAGTGGTTTACAAAGGGAAAGGAAAGCAAAATCTCTTTATATTGCCATTTATGAGTGTTTCAAAATGCCTAGCATTATTTTAAACCTTTGTGTATATCTGTTTTTGTCTGGCTGAACGGCATTCATTTCCTATTTTGGTGGAAAATTATTGATCAGTTAGAGATAAAAGTCCACTAACGGGTAAGAAACTTTCTGGGGACTCCTCCCATGATGAAGAACTGAAGGATTATGCTGCTGACTAGTGTTTTATAGGACGGCTTATTTAAAATAGAGCAAAAATCCTGACAAAGCTAAAACTTTACTCAGTTCCCTGAGCTGCCTTTATGCAGTCAGTGGCTTTTACATGCTGTTATATAAGTCAGCTCTCAGCCTATTTTAATAGTTAAGGCTTTTTGAAACAAGCTCTTCTGACAGTGCAAGAAACATTAGAAAAAATCAGATCTCAGGGAGTTTCTGCTAGCACGATATGTGTTTAGTGGTCCTTTTTTTTTCTTTATGGCCCACTGTCCTTCACCAATGTTATAAGTCCCAGATAGAAAACCTAAGTTATTCATATTCTGCAGTGAATAACAATGATTTTATTCCTTTGTAAATTATATGTTCATCCAGCCTTTTCGAGGGTAGGAAAAAAACTGCAGAAGAGAAATGAAAGGGACTTTTTCTGTGTTTGTGAAAGAGAGAAAGAAAAAAGAAATCTCAAGAGAAAATGAAAAGAAGGCGAAGGCTTACATTATCCTGGGCTTTTTCGTCTGGAAATAGCTTGTGTTCTTCCCCTCCTATCATCATAAGGAGAGATGAGAGGAAGAGGTCTCTCATATCTTTTGAGAACAGTGGGGATACAGTTTAAACTTAGCGGCTCTCTAGGTAACACTGTCAATTCTGCTTCGACAATTAGTGATGAAGAAAAGTGTCCTGCAGCAAGTGATATTAATATTTTAGTAGGTGGCATCCTCTCTGCTAAGTCGTTATTGCTCGAGGGCATTTTGATGATGGTGTTTCAAAACGTAAAGCTGACATCCTGGTCCCTTGTAGCTGTTGAGGTACGATCCAGTGATATTTTTACAAAGATGTATAATAATGGGAAAACCTACTTGTGATTTGATTCATTTTTACTTAATGTAAAATGAGCTGAATACATGCTCCTAAAACCTTTTACTCTTTCAAATACATTTGAATGTGATCTATGCACTGACAGTACATAGCTACACCTAATTAATGTTAATATTGGATTTATAATCTTAGGCTAATGGAGAACAATTTATATGAATCAGGAATTGTATTGAGATTTAAGTAAACAAAGGTCTAGACTCCAAAGAAAATGCTTTGGGAAGAAAAGCAGACTGCACAAATGAATGTTACTTGGCTCTTACAAGGCTTCTTCCTCAAATCCTTTAAGCAGATCTCTCCTTCTGTAACTCCTGCACTCTGAACTTCTTTATCTGATGAACAGTTCTACTCCTGAGCACTTTGTCAGTCTGGGTTGAGGATAATGGGCATTGCCCTTACATTTTTTCTCTCTTGTGAAAATTGATTTGTGTTCTGTGTGTGTTGGGGGGGGAAAGTCACAACTCCGATTGTCATTCTGCAAATGCAGCCTGAGTTTTTAAAAATCCCATCTATTCCTGTGTACAAAGCAGCAACTGACTGTACTGTAACCATGGAGACCTGCAGCAGATTCAGGAGTTGATTTTAACTCTCATGCCTTAGACCAGAAAATGTTAGATACTCTGCAAGACGGAGGTGACAGAGTCAGCCTCAGGGGACGGCCACTGGAGACGCAGCACACTGGAGACCCTCCAGAATCACTAGGTCTGGGTTTGTTCTCAGAGTTCTTTTCACTGGGTCAACCTCACTGCATTTCAGGTGAACACCCATAGAATTGGAAGGGTGAAAATTCACTCATGCTGTTATCTGGTTTTTCAAAAATACTTTCTCCTGTGATCTGGAAATCTATGTTATTTAGGTTCCCTTACAAGACACCTAACCCCTCCCAACTTTACTAGTGAATGGAAAGCTTGTAATAAGACTATAGAATTACATCTCAAAGTATGTTGCCATGAAAACTTTCCTTATTAACAGCATATGTCATGGACTGGATACATCATGGGGTCAGTAAACTGCTGAATTCAGTGTTGTTATATTACGGGTACAATTGATCCTATGTAAATATTTTTTACACAATGGCTCTGTGTCTTTTCCTTGTTCTTCCACAATATTCTCCTATCTTAGCAATATTTATTAGAGAAACTTTACTTAGGTCAGATCATAAACAAATAGCAGCAGCTTTAAGTAATGGCTCCATTAGGATCTCTAAACTGTGTTATACTGCAATGGAAATAGCTTCTGGAAGTTCCTTGCTGGGTATGATCAGAGATAGGGATCAAACAGCTTTAAATGTTGATTTAGCATGAGAAGCTATGCAAAATCAAGGCTGTTTAAACAGCAGGAAATCAGAGGAGCAAATCAGGGACTGAAAAAAGCATAATGACTAACTGGGGAGAATAAAATAAAAGTATTTTGGTAAGGGTAATAGAGGGGATGGAACATTACAGGATCTCTTCTCTGCCAAAGCTGACCTACAGTATATATCAATCTTATTTTTCTATTCAGACAGCAGAGCTTTCAGCATTTGGCTTGGCTTACTCAGTATCATCATCTCTGATATTCCTGTAAGTGATATATGGCTTTGTGTCTCAGAATAACCGAGATCTATTGATACTTGTGGCTAATATTTCTTCTGGGTATCAGATAGCTGTATTATGGAATAGGGCAAATGATTCTTTAGAACGTCATTGGACGTACAGAACTGATGTCAGGAAGAGAAGGTTAGACTTGAAGAGTAAGGTCTTTTCTATGGAGTCATGTCCCAGGTTTCAATCCCTGAACTCTAAGAAGACTACTCAGAGGGTGTGTGATATCTTTTTTGCCCTTCCTCTTTCATTTTTAGATCATTCTCAAGCACTGTCCAAACATTTACTTGCTGTTTAGTCCTGTCTATGCAGAGAAAATTCTGTCTTTTGTTTTATGTGGATGGTCAAAAGCATTTGTAGGGTGAATTCTGCACCCACTACGCTCCCCTGGTTCTGCTCATTGCAACGCACTGTGCATGCAGCAAAGAGAGTGCTACTCTTCTTGGTTTAACAGTAGGGGGTAACTTTGAGCATTAAATGCTTTCTTTAGTGGTGGGCTGCGAGCATTTGTGAGTACAACTAGTAGTAGGAATCTGAATGGAGGCTGTCGTTCTGGCCTTCTCTGAAATAACAGCTTCTCCCTGTTTAATGCCGGCCCACCTCTTAAAATGCACGTCCAGGGTGCTGGCACAACAGTTGTCCTCTCTGAGGATGAGGGGCTCTCAGAAGTTGTTCCTGCCCTGTGATATATAAGGGCTAGAGATGTCGTCCTAGCCATGGATCCTATACATACTGGATCCTTTTCTGAAAAGCCGCTTTCTTTCTAATAATCCTCTGGCATGCATTGTTGCATGGGGTTATTACATCCCAGATGCAGAACTTTGTATTTGCCCTTGTTGAACTTCAGTAGAAGTGTCAAAGAAAGAGGGGAGATTCAGAGGAAGATGAGAAAAAATATCAAAAAAATCAGAGCTGGAGAAAGAAAACAAAGAAGAGAGAAAAGAAAATGTTTTGGAAGGCAGAAGAAGGAACATAATAAAAATATGGATGAAAAGGAAATGAAAAAACAAACATGCATTTATGTCTGTTGCACTTTTATGTTGTATTTTCATTGTAGGAACATACCAGATCTAGGCAACAGGGAGTAAAAGTATTTTCCATGTTACATTTCAAATCCCACTTTTTTTTTTTTTTTTGCAATGGTTGAATAAAACAATGTAGAAAGGTTTGTATGGTGCCATGAGACTCTGAAGCTACTGCAAGTTCTCTGATGGAATCTGTCAAATGTAAAAGCATATTCATTAAGGTCATGCACTTTTCTGCTTCTGGCTCAGTGCAGCTGTGGCATTTTTCCATCTGTTTTACTTGCTAAAGATCTGAATGACTCATCCTTGAATTCGCCTTTGAGGTAGACAGTTTTCCTATGGCAATGAAATGCAGGTGGTACACGAAAAATGTGTATGTCACTGTCAAGGAAGGATCGTTCTTAAAAGAGTTCAACTCCGTCTTGAAGTTGGAATTTTATCATTCATTTTTCAGTCCTATTTTATTGCTTTACAGGTTTTTTTGATAATAACATTTTAAAGTGTAAGCAACAGACCAAATATTAAAAAAACTCCTGTATTTTTAGTTAAACTCTTCCTAAGAATTTTCAAAGCAGCACTGGATAGAAGAATCTAAATCTTACTGAATCTCAGTTTTCTTCTCTGAAAATATCAGTCTTTTCTAATCATGACTAGTCCCACTCATAAACACAAAAAAACCCTTTCCCTCTTACAAACCAAACAAAATTCAAAGTTTCAGAATACTCTTAACATTATTATTCAGCAATTAAAAGGAAAAATCAATTATGCACCAGTTTAGTTGACTAATTGCACTTCACAGACTCCCACATACTCTTTTCTGTTAGGAAATGCTTTTATTTTAGTGAAGTTTTTTAACGTTTGGTGTTTATTCAAGGCTTTATAAATGTCTGTGGGTTATTAAGCTATTTTATCTCAGTATTTTCAGGCTCACCCGTTAACTGATTTCTTTGCAAGTGAAGAAGAGAGAGACTTGAAACGTTCAACTGTTGCAAAACAGAAAACTTCTCTACTTTTAAAATACAGATAGTAGTCATAAAGAACAGCAAAACAGGAAAAAATTTGCTATTTCTATTGCAACTTCAGCATTACCACCTCAAAGCACTTGAAACACATTTATGAATTAAGACTTAGGAAATTATAGCATACTGAGGAAATATATAGCCAGTATAACTAAGCATCTAAGGAAATTGCAAGTTTTCTCTGATTTTGAATATTTCTTTTTTTTTTTTTTTCATTAAAAAGATAAATTAAAATGAGTCACTGCTGGGAGGCTTTTTGAAAATATTTGAAGTCAAGAATGACATGTAGTTTGTGGAGTCCTCTTTAATTGATTCACATATGCTAAAGAAACAGACTGTCTTGGGATAAGTTGAAAATCCCAACTACAGAGTTCACATCTTGATAGCTAATAAAGCCACACCACTTGAAACTGATTGAGTGATACAATAAATGTCCTAAAATGTGGGGGTTTTTTGTTTTTTTTTTTGTTGTTTTTTTCTTGCAAAGTCAATGTGGATTGATGAGGCATCATAAAACCAGTCTCACTGATTCCTTGGCTGGTGCGTGCTAGTGCATGTTTGCAAAGCACAAGGTCGGCTTCCTCTGACAATCAGGCCTGAAATGTCTAAAAAAAACATAGGAGAACATGAGGATGTAGACCTTACACACTGAATTGTCTGTCTGTGCAAGTCCAGATCTAATTCATGGTACAGTGATTTTGACAGTGAACCAGGAACCACCTGTCTGACTTCTGATACCTTTACATCTTGCTGTGCTATTTTTGTAGCTGGCTGTAGTGTGTTTATTGACTTTTTCTGGGGAGGAGTTTCAAGGGAAAACCATCACCGCTGAGTCTGGGATCATTACCGATAGTCTGATGAAAAATTAGTACAACCACATTTAGAATGTGCCACCAACCTTTTCAAACAGATCTTAATTGTCTGGCAGGTATTTGATAACAAAATAGATTTTTTAAAAAGTTTCATTTGCCCACAAATGTTACAATATTGGCATTAAAATGTGAATGTGTACTAGTCATCACACAGTGGTTTGTGAAATACCACAGACGTTTCTGAATGTAACTGCAGAGGAGCCCTGCGCTACTCCATGCGATACTACTGAGTGAGGTTTTCAACAGCAATACGACCTTATGCATAAATAGCCTGTATTCAGATCAGAAGCAGATTTAAAAGCACTAACTGAATTGATTCACAGGGGAGCTGACAGAATAGGTAACAGGACAATGACTGTTAGGCGAATTCTGGAAGACTTATTCACAATGGGGACTACAATCTATATTACACTGCATTTAAACAGTTGGAGAAATTAATTCTATTGCACGGTAGGAAAATCGCGTGTCTATGTTAGAATACCACAGAGTGTATACTCAATAGCAACACAAAAAAGGAGGAAGCCTTGGTCTGGTCATCAATGTTTTATAAAGATAAAGCTAGTATAGAAATTACTTGCGTCTCTCCTAATAAAGACCCACAAGGCAGTGAGCACCACACTTCTGCACTCAGGATGATTTATTCATCCAAATATGTCGTGGCGGTGTTCAGACAGAACGGAAGCAAAATCACCACTGAGAAAAGGTTAGGCCAAAATGCCTTTACTCAAAACAAGATAATACTACATTTACCACAAACACAGCGTTTCTAAAGAAAGGTTCCTGCTGGAAGCAACTACAATAGTCACAAACACCCAGAAGAAAACAATTGCAAGATGGTCAAACTGAACACATGGGAAAACGTACTGAGCAGTGTGAGACATACACAAGGCGTGATCAAAACATATAGATGTAATTGAACATTGAGAGGAAAGTCTACAAATCAATATTTTGCATTTTAGCATAATATAAAAAATAAGTGCTTTGGGGAACAAACTTACTATCAACCTAATTTTCTAGGATATTTCTGCCAGTTAGTACAAAAAGGCATGCGTATTCACTTGAAGTGGGTTTAACAAAAAAGAATTTAAAAAGTGAATTTAATATTCGAATTAAACACTTGGGATTATCTCTAATAATAAACCTAGCAGACTTATCCCACATGGCTGTCCTGGCACTTGAGTGAGTTCCTCTTATCTGTGATACGAATTTCCGCAGCTGTGTCACCCAGTAGTCAGCCCTGATCCTTCTGAACTGTAACAGTTTCTAAGGAAATGCTGAGGTTAATGTTACAAACAATAATTACACAGATGAAACTAAATCCATGCTGTAATCCAGTGATTTTATCCAGTGCATTTAGATGAGGCAATGGTGAAATACGCTGAGTTACCTGAATAACCTAGGTAGCTTTGCATGGTCTTCCTACATAAAAGAGAGATTTCCCTACGTAGCCAAGAGTTATGGAGCAATTATGCCTAAAGGCTTTTTGTTGTGTCTTTCAAAAAACAAAAAAAAATAGCCTAAATTAAGTAAAATATGCAGTTTGCTGTGCTAGATAGAAATGAGGAAATGGGGCTCAACTTAAGACATGAATATTTACAAAATGTACGTGTGAATGGAGGTGTATATTAGAACAAGTTTTTTGCAAGTGTACACCTGCAGCAGATGGTATGTCCTGTTGTTGTTTTGTTACAAGTGTGTTAAGTCCCAGATGCCTGACTCCAAGCATTGACCGTGAATGTTAAAACGCACGTGTAGCATTGCCAATGGCACGGACACGCTTCCCATGGTATAGTCCTATGGCAAGAAGGATGACTGAGCTTAACCCTTTGCCCTCTTTCAGTTAAAAAATGTCCTCGCTAGTCAGAAAACATGATATACTTTCCAGAACATCTGTTATTAACAGAGTCACTGGTGTGCCTAGAATTTTTCATGGATTCGGCAGATTTTTGCACAAACCACAGGCAGGAACAATATAAAAGAACCTAATTTTCATTCAGACTTCTTGCTTTTTTTTTTGGTTGTTTACCTTTAAGCTTGATGTATAATATGTATTGATGGTATGAACTATGAATTGAAATGCACTTTGCATACTCAGTAAGCCATGAAATTGTATCCAGGCAAAGGGGCTCTGGTGGATACTGCAACTCTGTTGGGGGATACTTTTTTTCTTGCTTTTCAACAGCTATTACAAAAAATTTGCAAAGAAAAGTGTGATAATTGCAGATCTTCTGCTGAACTGAGGCAGGTTTCTATTGAATGCAGAGCTGTCCTCACGATGGCACCTGCTTTTGTGTCAATTGCCTTGTTATCTCCTGTACCAGCTTCTTCCAAACTCAAGGAGGTGTGGCTTACATGTGATTTTGCTGATGAGACAAGGGGAACAGAATAACTCATCACACTCTCTCTGACTCTGGGATCTTCAGTAATGCAGATATATAGAGAAACTTTTTTTTTCTCCCCCTCCCCCCCCATCACATTTTGAATGCATAAGGGGGATAAGCCAGCTAAAGAAGGTGTAATCAAAGCCTACAGGATGCAACACAGCAGTTACAGCCCAGGAGGAGGTGCAGACAAAGCAGTTTTCTTCCACTTTAAGGCACCTGAATTCCTGTTAGTAAGAAGACAAAAAACAACCCAGGAACCTACAGTAAGGTTACTTTATGATACGGTAACACAAGCGTCATTCTCAAAAGTGATGAAACCCAGCACATTTGTACTCAATTCAGGAGATCGTTTACCTTTGCATAAACTTTATTGTTTTGGCAAGTGACGCTTATTTGAAAACATTTTAATATAATGAGTCTAAAAATACTCTTCCTGTATCACTATATAATCTCTCTCTTCTCTGTACTCACTTTTCAAGGTATCAAAGAAGTTGTGGGATAAGTTAGGCTGCTTTTCACTTGCTTTACATGAGTGGTGAATAATATTAGTCATAAAGATTAGTCAGGAGTTATTTGATGACGTCTTATTGTGGGGATGTTGTAATTCAGTTTTACCATGTTTAGAGCAATGGATAACATTTATGTCTTAATAGAACATTTAAAATGTTCACTTTGATGGTGATTAAAACAACAAATGTGGTAAACCCATTAAACTACCACATAGTTCCTTAGAGTTTGCCACCTTTATGAAGAGGTGGGTGAAAGGAACTAGGAAGATACTATACAAGTACATGTATTTGCCAAATCCTCCTAGAGCTATAATAATAATAATGTTAAGAGCCGTGTATTACACAACTGCACATAACTTTACATATGTGCAGAAATTATTTATTTATTTTATTCTCACAGCACTAATATAAGAGAACGTTATTACCCTCCTTACTGTAAACTACTGGCTACATCTGGTAGTGTGACAAGTCTTGATATTTAACAGTTCTCTTTAACAGAAAAAATTAATTAGACCTGATCCCTTCTCACATTTTACCAAGACTGTGTCCCCTATACTTACTTTAAACTCATTAGAGAATATTTAGAGAACAAGAGAATTAAAATGAGATTGAATTGCAAAGCTGAGATTCTAATTTTAATTTATATGTAGTCGAGGTTTAGTTTTATCCTCGTAAGAACCCGAATAGGCTAGACTCTTCAAACTTTTTAACCTATAATGTATTTTCTTTTTAAATGTTTTAAAACCTTAGAGAGTTTTGTGTTCAGAGTGATTTTTGGTGGTGAAAAAATGAAAGCTACATTTCTGTAATGCTTTTATTAGAAGATTCATGTAAAAACTCATAGGAAAATTTGTTTACCAAAACCTATGTTACTTGGATACATTAAAATGCCTGTTTCATTCTGATGAACATTTTGTTAACCTTAATGCATTTTTTTCTTTGCATATGCTGTGCATATTGTTTGAAAGGAAAAGAACTGTGAGAGAGAGACAGAATGTTATTAGTCTGCCATAGTACTGTAGGGAAAAACACTCTAGCCTGCTCAGGAAAATTTGGCTTTTCTGAATTTTTTCAGAAGTGAGCTTGATGGAGTTAATGTCTTCAGCAGGCAGAAAATTACACCAGCCTGGGGGCTTTCCTTCCTTCGTTTCATATTACAATACAAGGAATATTTATTTGTCAATGCACATGGCTAATAATGACCACCTTGATTCAAGACGCAATGATTACAACCAACTCCCTGGGGAATTGCTTGAATTATCATCTGTCTCTGCACTGAAAAGAAGAATTAAATATTCTTTTCCATGCCTCTCCTTAATTTCAAAGAAGGAAGAACTCTAATTGAGGTGTTCTGAATGACCTCCAATTTATACTGATTACTATACTGAATCACCTCCAATATATCGATTACAGAGACAGTCTGAGAGGACTAGCTTTCTGGTGTCTGCCATTTGTGTGGCTGCCAGCCCTGAGATACTTTCAGCACCAAGCAGATTCTCCTGGGCTGGAAGTGGATTTCATTTGGAAATATGATTTATTTTTGTGTGACTGGCTAATTGACTATATGTGCATTATTATGTGTACAAAAAAGTCCTTCATTTTCCTGGTGTCTAAGTCCAGTAAGTCGTTACATTACACAAGTACGGAAATATAGACCAAAAACATGGGATGCAAAACTTGAGAAAGATCTTAAAAAAACATTGAGAATTTAGTTAAAAGGTCCTAATTCTGCATAAATGTGAGAGCTGCTTTTGCACAGCTCCAATGGTCTGGTGCAGTAGTCCCTCAGCAGTGCAATAAGATCTGAAGTTCCGTAACAACATATTCATCATGTCAACCAACAAAAAAGCCCAGACGCCAATACACTCAGGAAAAACAGTTGACTGTGGCTTAGTACATGTGTGCACACTCTTCGTTATTTATGAGAGTCCAGTGTTTGCTCATACTGACTCCTAACTGTTTGTGACCATTGCTAAAACTCTTTCAGGGAAATGCAAATACAGCAACTATTATTTTTTTGGCTATAAAAGGGAGGATTTGCAAACCATAATTATCATTGGATAGACTCTTTAGAACGCTTCTCAGAAGCATAAAGGATAGAAGTCCATAATGAAATATGAAATGCAAAGGAAAAAAGTCTAAAAGCACACAGAACGTGGAGCACGAGAGTAATAACAGCCTCAAAAGAAGTGTCATGTAACTTAAGACTCTTGGTTTGGCTGGTGGCACGTTCACAACCTCAGTTTTTAATTCATAACCAGTTTTTAGCCCATCATGAAATCCTCTTCAAAAGACAGCAGTATTTAGATCTGCATGACACTAATTGCTTAACTAATATCTGAGAAGTAGGATGTCTCTCATTTTAGATACGTGATAGTCCTGCAGTTTTATGGAGTAGAATGAGACATATAAAGCTTTAAAAATGTGAATTGGGGTTCTGGGAGCTGCGATCAGGTCAAGAACAGACACAGTATGCATTTGTGATGAGAATCAATAGTTACAAATACGAATGATGACAAATGAAAGTGCATTATAGTCACAGCAGTTCGTCACACTGGGTGGGCATCTACTGAGAGAGAACAGGCAATCTTTTCTTCAGTTTTCAGAGGGGAGGAAAGATATAAGATTTTAATGTTTTGCCTGAGCTTTTTCTCAGTGAGGAGCCATAAACATATGACAGAATTCTGAGGTACAACAGTGCTGGAATCAATGGACATTCAGCCCAGCCCACAGAGCGCTGATATTTCATAGAAGATCTGCAAGCCCAGCTGGAAGTACCTCAGAGATGATTGAGAGTAGTTGATTATATCTCAGTCCTTGGTGTTTGTCGTTGTGTGTAGCATCAATGTTTCCTGTGACAATGACATGGTAATGGGAACTATATTTTTTGGTGATTGAGCTTGACACAGAGGAAATCTGAGTTGCAGCTGCAGATTTTTGCACTCTGTTATACAGTTAGAACTGGCCACCAAGTAAAGAGTATCTCTTTCAAGTATGTTGTCCACAAAATGCTGAATTCTACAATGGCAGGCCCAGTTGGTCTTCAGGGAGGACAAGGAACCTGCTGAGATCATAGCAGAAATGGTTGACAGCAATTTCTCTGCAGTTCCTTCCTTGCTGCTGACACAATATATAGTATTCATATGGTAAGATCTGTTAAGAGACTGAGTGTGGTATTTACCACCGCAATCAGTCAGGTGTCTGCCCAAGGGAGTCACAGAGCTGCAGACAGGTCAGGGAAGCAGTAGAGCTCTTGTCAAATAGAAAGTCTTTTGAACCAGGAAGGTAATTCAGATGAAAACATATGAAGTCTGCATGTTGTTAGAACACCAAACTGATGAGCATCATTCACAGGAGAGTCATGGACCTGTTGAAGTGGGTCCAGAGGAGGGACACAAAAAAGATCAGAGGGATGCAGCACCTCTCTTGCAAGGACAGGCTGAGAGAGTTGGGGTTGCTCAGCCTGGAGAAGAGAAGGCTCCAGGGACACCTTACTGCAGCCTTTTAGAACTTTGAGGGGGCTTGTAAGAAAGATGGGGACAGACTTTTTAGTAGGACCTGTTGTGATAGGACAAGAGGTAATGGCTTTAAATTAAAATAAGGTAGATTTAGACTAGATATAAAGAAGAAATTTTTTACAATGAGGGTGGTGAAACAGTGGAGCAAGTTGCCCAGAGAGGTGGGAGATGCCCCATCCCTGGAAACATTCAAGGCCAGGTTGGACAGGGCTCTGAGCAGCCTGGTCTAGTTGAAGATGTCCCTGCTCATTGCAGGGGGTTTGAACTAGATGACCTTTAAAGGTCCCTTCCAACCCAAACTATTCTGTGATTCTATGATTCAGTTGCTCTTATGCAGGTGATAAGTACCTACGACCCTTCCTCAATAATACTATAAATGTCATTTATTTAAATGCGTATTGCACGCTCTCTCTGTGTTTCTGTCTCATAGACAGACACAGTAGACTGTACATGCCATACAATATTGCAAGTAATATTTCTTTTTTAAATTAATTATATCTAACTTTCCTCTTTAGCATCAGAACATTGTCAGATCAGTCCAGACTCTGCTTCCCTTTGAATTTTTACCTTGTAAGTAAAGTTACCTTATAAGTAAAGTTATAAGCTACCTTATAAGTAATAAGTTCTGCTTTTGAAATAAAAGGTTCTGCTAAGAAGATCTCAGCGAGCGCATCCTCATGGCTACTGCATATACCTTTTAAATGTTTGTCTCGGAAATTGCACATCGATACACATCAGTACAAAAAGATCTTTCAACAATGGCTATGTAAAAGAAATGGCAATACTTGTTACTACACTGAAGAGAAGAAAAGATGATGGAATCGTTCACAACTGGTGTCAGGGATGCCTGGAGACCCGCTGGAATGCAGTTTTCTCTGTGCTGTTTCATCTCTGTTCTCTGTCTGCTTTAAACTACTTTGTTCTTACATGTAACTTTTCAACACAGGTGTTCTATAAAGAAGGTTAGAAGGCAAATATTATTTCAGTTATTTTTCTATGAGGAAACAGAACTGTGAATTACAAAAAATAACTTGGCATCCAACAGTAGAATGATCAACTGTTTAACGGTATCCTGGCTTTTCAGACTCTTATCCTGGGCCTTATCCATCATGACACACTGAATTTGAAAGTGTGGAAATACAGATACTTGTTATTCTCTGCTTGTACATGATCCTTTCACTCAACTGATATATGTAAATATATAACTATAAATATCAAATTAGAAGGAGTACATATTCAAATTCCCCTAGGAGATGCTATTGTGAATGTATATAAGACTTCCACCATCAGTAACAAGCATTGCTGGTAGAGCTGTCTGAGATGCTTGTTCCTGATCCATGTAAAAAGAATAGTTTTCTCTACTGAATCTAGTGTATTTATTTTAACTGGGGGGAAGGAACGCTTTAATTAATGGTTTTAAAGTAAATTTATACAATACTAACGATTATTTTAAAAAATGCATAAAGCTGGCAACTGTAGTTTTAATTTCTTGACTTTTCCCTGACATGATTGGCATTTCCTCGGAGATATTCATGTAGTTGTCTAGGTTCTTGTCAGAACATACTGGTGTCATTGACATCATTGTTTTCCTTTTCACAAATTTCATATCTAGCTAGCTGTCTCTTTCCCAGAAGGAAACTGTTACATGTTGATGGTGGCATTACCAAAGAGTTGGTAATAGAGCAAATATGGAATTCTCAGAGATTTTTTCAAATTTCAGAATTACATTGTATATCCACATTGCATAAATCTAGTAATGCTGCAGATTAAAATAATGTTGGTCATTCATTTAAGATATAACAGTTATGAGGTGATCACCACATCAATTATAGTCAGTTATTAGAGAAATGCTATTTGCAAGCAGAGAAATCAAGGTACTCAGTGTTACTTTTAAGCTTATCTATGGAAATAACTGGACTGCGCTGTGTGCATTTGGCTGCTCCTGTGTGTATGTGACACCCTTGCAAATAATGGAAAAATTTTCTAAAGGCCCATGCCCCAGCTATTTGCAAACAAATAGAGCAAGATAATCCCTGCAGGATTGTGCAAATACCCTGATGGTACAGGATGCCAGGGTCGGCCTCCGTTGTCACCCTTTGGAAATGAGAGACTGCAAAGGACACCTTGGTCTGAACATAATTACTGCATAACCCTGAGTTGATGATTTCCAAACTAGGGTTTGCTGCTAGCAGTTTTGGAAATAATAATAATTTAAAAAAATCTAAAATGTCCAAGGGCAGTGGCCCACTGATAGACATAAGAATCTCTTTCAGCTTGTGGTCCTGTGGAAAGAAATTTCTCATAGAGTTAGATGTTTAATTTCTCTATATGAATAAAACAAATAAAAAAAAGAAAGCTTCTCTTTTCATAGAATATGCATTAACTTAGTAATTAGAGCATTGGCCTGAATTCAAATCCCCATTCTGCTGAATTCAGTTCAGGAATTGCAATCTATATCCTCCAGGAATACCCCCATCATTAAACGATTGAGTGTTTTAGTTTGAGCACCTGTTTTCTCTCCTGTTGGATCTCTTCCACTTTATATAAATAATTAATCAAGCCTTGAAAGAGTGATGTGGACCGGCAGCTCTTATATCCTGGTCAAATCTCTAACCACTGGCCTGTCGGCTGCAGCCAACTCATGCCTGTTTGCATTAGGTATTCTACATATGGAGAAAAATGTGCTTATGGAACATTTTTCACCTGAGTGAAAGGGGGCAGTGGAAAGAGGTCTGTTTTAAGAATCCGATCACCCAGGGTATCTTGTGCTTCAAATAGGATCAAAACCCTTTGCAAGATATGTGACAGCCCGAGGCCTTCCCAGTAAGTAAGGGGTTGAATCTGAGTTCCTTAAGGAAGTAGAACACCAGCAGCGTTGGATAGTAACAAAGCATCGTTGACTGAGTACCCATCTCAATCTAAGGAAGGAAGTTTGTCTTCACTAGATAAACTTAGCTGGACAGGTAACGTTAATGATCTAATTCAGACGATTTTAGAGAAGGAGTAACCGCCTGGTCAATAAGCAGGAATTTTTTGGCAAGGGAAGCTGCTGGGTAGAAACCAGGTTAATATTCCAAATTTAATTTGTATCATTAATTGATGGAAAAGCAACCCCAGAAGTCAGAATGTGGCTGAGAATTTTAAAGTCCTGTATTGCTAACTAGAGTCATTACAGTAGATGAGTACATTCAAGATTCTAGAGTTGGCTCAAACGACTAGTCTATACGACCTAGACTGTAAATTCAAAATTGTAAGGTTGTTTTTTTTTTTTTTTTAAATTTGTTTTAAACATCCTGAGAAGCTTTTCTCCTACAAAGCTCTGCTTTTCCTCTTATGATATGTTATGTATCTTACAGCACTGTCAGACATCAGTCTGAAAACCATTGAGTAAACCAAAACACAAAGATTTTAGTTGCTTTTAGCTGTCATTGATTTGTTGGTACTGTCTTCAACATACAGCTTTTAGAAATTTCTCATTTCTCTTTTACTTTTGTGACACTTCCAAGGTAATTTGGAATTCATGTTTGACACTTTTTTTGTAGTCACATTATTTTGAAGGACTGCATTTCAAAGAAATGCTGGTAAAGAAAGGAATCAATATAATTTTTAAAATTTCATCTTGTCAGGCACCTTAGCTATAAATAAATGCTGTGGAAACACACTCTTTTTTTTTTTTTTCTTGGCTACAAGATCTCAGAGGTTCAACATGTTTCAATTTAGATTACTATTCTCTTTTCTTTTCTTTTCTTTTTTATTTCAAAGTAGGTCTATAGATCTCTATTTCTAACAGAAGTCTAAAGGTAATATTTGACTGAGGTAATCTCCAGAAAACGTGTTAGATACTTAGTGTCGTATGGATATCTCCATCAGAGCACTCCATAGTAAAGTAGTAAATGCAGTTGAAATTTGCATTTTTGGTGACCATTACTCTCAGTGTGACTCCACTAAGGTAGAGATGAAGCACTAGTGATGCCTGAAGATCTCTGACATGAGTCCTTTTTCATCTGCCTGGTTTAGCTTGTACTGATGTTCTCTTCACTCTTCTGTCTATTTTAATCTACTTTGTGTATATGGTGGAAGTTTGCCAAAACAGAGGGATTTTAACAGGAATACCAAAATGTCTTCCTTTTGTACAGCTAAATCTTAAAATACCATTACAGCAATATTTGAATAGTCTAATGTCTTTAAAAGCTGAAGCATATGGAGCATGAGGAGGCCAGGGAAGAAGATATCTTCAGTGAGAATGAGTAGCAAGCAATAAAGAGAAAATAAAAAAGTTACAATTCATGGAGGAAAATTATTAAAAATACCAATAGAGAGCAGTTCTAAACAGAAATCAGGTAGACATCAACATTACTATGTCAAGAAATATTTAGCATGCAAAAAACTCTTCAACCCCTATGCTACCATTTTTAAAGGGCATCAGCAGAGAAAGTGTCACAAGAGCTGAGGTTCACCACGGAGTTTCACTTAGCAGTTGCTCCTAACTGCAGTTCTTGAACAGTTGCCTAGGAAGCAGCAAAATCCACAGTTCAGATTGTATTTGTATAACAAAGAAGATGGTATTACCTTCTTCTGCAAGGACCAGCTGGGGCTGATTCTCATCTCAGACCAGTATAAGTCAAAATTTTCTTATCTGGAATCTGTACGGTGGCACTGCTGTGAGGGGAAATCAGGCCTCATTTGTTTACTTAGCATATTAGTATAGTGGTGTTTTGTTTTTTTTTCCTTTATCCCTAAATATGATAGTTTTTTCTTAATTTGCATTAGCTACAGTGAAGTATATCCAAGTTGAAGTATGCAGGCCTCTCGTACAAGTCGGCGTATATTCATTATTCTGAATATCTCACCAAGCACATAATCTGTGTTTGCTTGAAGTGTGCAGTGATTTTTCCACTGCTCTTTTTTGTTGGAATATCATCAAATTATATTATTTTTTTTTAATTTTTTTAAGAATTCCTTGCTTTATGTAGAGTTAATATTGAACTGTTTCCTTCTGCAACAAGATTTAAAGAAAGAACAGATTTAAATATCTATAATTACAGAACTTAGAACTGTTAAGCAGATGAAGTAAATGTACTGTTGATGCATATTTACTCTCTGTGGGGATATTGACTTTATCATTTAATGGTTTAGTCCTGCAGTTATTAAAACATTAACTGTTTTCCCAATAGCCATTATAGCAACTGCTTTTGCATTTGAATGCTAAATAAATCTGGTGTGGTTCAGCCTGAAGTGACAGCTTTATACTGAAACTCTGTTCTAGCTCACTCCTCTCCTGACTGCCCCTTCTTCTCTATTTCATGCCGTTGTTACTGCTCCTTGATCTTATTCTCCTTTCCTCTACCATTTCACAGAAAGAGGCCACAGAAATCATGAGAAATGGGAGCTGGAAGAGACCCTGAGAGGCTACATTATATATCTTCCTTTTTCTGTTCTCATGTGGATTCTACGGAACGACAAAGGTACAGAGAACTTAAATTATATGCTTGGTTCACTTGGATATTCTGTGATGAAGAAAGCTCTGCTTTCCTCCTTTTTGCTCTGGGAGTTTCACTGTGAATACATGCTCTAAGACAAAACTCCTCTGTTTCTTCCAAGGAAGAAAAACACACAGCCAAATAAAGACAACTATGCAGTCTTCATCCTGATGCATAAAAAATCTGTCAGGCTGAACTAATTTCTAATAATCAATTTATACCTGTTGAGATATATTATGTACATTAAGGTTGATTTGACAGAGTGGTTTTCATTATTTATCAATTACCTGTAGACATGAAAAGACATCATTTTTCCCCTCTGGAGTTTACAAGCACCTGATTTTGAGCCCAGCCAGATTTTCTCATCCTCATCCAGCCATCTGGATTGCTCAGCACTCGTTTTTCTGTGTTGAATCATAGAATCATAGAACGCTTAGAGTTGGAAGGGACCTTAAAGATCATTTAGTTCCAACCCCCCTGCCAGGGACATCTCCCACTAGACCAGGCTGCTCAAAGCCCCATCCAGCCTGGCCTTGAACACTTCCAGGGATGGGGCCTCCACAGCTTCTCTGGGCAACCTGTGCCAGTGTCTCACCAGCCTGACAGCAAAGACTTTCTTCCTGATATCTAATCTAAATCTACTGTCTTTCACTTTAAAACCGTTACCCCTCGTCCTATCACTACACTCCCTGATAAAGAGTCCCTCCCCAGCTTTCCACTTTTTGCATTTTTTGTGTTTTGTATAACAATGGAGAATGGTTCCCTTAGAAGCATCAGATAAGTTGTTGTTTCAAATTAGTGGCAAACTGTAATTTTACTACCAAGTATTGAGATACTATTAACACATTTAGGCAAAGAGTTGGGTGATGCTTAGAGGTTGTGAGTGGGCATAAGAATGTTTGGGTCTCTCCTCCCTTCCGTCTTCCTAATACCTGTACACGGATCTGATATCTCCGAGGGCTGGGACTAAACTCCTGGATAAGACAAGGCAAGAGAAGCACTGAAACTCCTCCTTTCTCATCATATAGGACAGGAAAAAAGTGCAAAAGACAGTTTAGTGAGTCACAAAATAAGGATTCTGAACACCATGATGCAGCGCTAACAACAATACCAATAATTTTGTTAGCAGTTGATAATGTCATTTATTGAAAAGTGTGGTGCTTTTGTGGTATGGATGTATTATGCCTCATTACTTCAAATCGATATGCAACGAACAAATAAACTAGAAAATATATTAAAACTCACGCGTCTTCTAGGTTCTAAGATTAAAATTCAGGTTTGACAACAATACAACAGGTTTGAGGAAAGAAGATTTGTACTTTGGAAGTCCTGCAGGCCCAGTATACATTGTAATGCCAAAATACCATTCTATCAATATGAAGGGAGGTAAGAGTTACAAGATAGTTTATTCCTTGGTGGATTTTTGATCAATATTATTTTGTTAAAATACTTCATAGTAACCATAGTCTAAACAACGTTTTCTGCCATGCACCAAACTCTAAAATCTTGTTTCCTACTGGGTAGTGATCCCCCTTATGCCACTGGGACTAGTCATCAAATTATGATGCATCTGCAGCAAATGTGACAGAACAGAACTATATGAAAGCCAAGTGAAAAAAAAACAAAAGGGAAAGTAATTCTGCATGATTAATGCAAAAGAGTGGAAAATTATATCAGACTTTTAATGAGCCTTAACCTAGCCACAATAATCAAGTACTGGAGGTGGTCATGACATCCATCAGTTATGGCCCTCTCTCTATGAAGGAATATTTTCAAATCAGTCAAATATGATTATGTTTTATGAGTATATAAGTGTAGTAAAATGGCATATTTCAAAACCAGTATCCTTCTCATTAACGCTGTTATTCTGACTAATATCAAATGTGACTGCTGTGATTTGACCATTTCTGGTCAATAATTTTAACAACTCTTCCAAATTTACATCTGAATACAAGCACAGTACTTCCTCATCGTTTATGCTCTTGCTGTGATTAATTTTCCAAGACTTTTCAAATATGAAGTAACCTTAATTTGCTAGAGTAGGTTTGCATTTCTTAAATTTATTTGAAGATTTAAACATACTAGTATCTGTTTAAGTATCATATTAGAGTGTTAATTTATACTCAAGGAACAATGCATTTGTGTTCATCTGACACTAACTGTCGGCAGCACTGAGCTAAACCTGAGAAATGTTTCTTTTTGGGATAGACTTTTTTATGTTCTAGAACCATACAGCATATTGTGAGTGTAATCTCCTAAAAAATCCTGCTGGTCGGCTAAAAAGCTGTAAGAATAACACCTGTGTTGTTTGCAATGAGATTGGAAACTCCGCAGGATGAATAGCCCTAAGGAGGGTGTTTGACTTGGAACTGGCCACTGCCGAGCTGCAGATGCTGAAGAGCAGCACAGAAGACATAGACTAGAGAAGGTAAAATTCTGGTGGCCAGTGGAGTGTGCAGAAGGAAGGCTGCAGAAAGACGATGACTTTGGTCCAAGAGGCATAGGATCAAGCAATGCAGCAGGCTAAATGGCAGAAGTTGGACACTTGTTGGGAGGAAAAGGCATAAATAAAACCAAAGGATTTGAGCAGAATTGAGGCATGGGGTCCCAGTGAGCAAAGCTACACTGTTCCTAGGAGGTACTGACTCATAACACTTTGTGACCCCCATGTGAGGGCTGTAGTACCGACAAGAGGTACTGGTACTGTCCTCTAGATGTCTGGAGGCTATGTGGACTTTCTTCAATCACTCGTGGCCACAGTGACTTCACATAGCTGCACATACCTCCTGCCTGCACAGATAAATATTATTGAATAATATTTATGCTTTATAATACTGCATCCAACTCTGGAGCCCTCAGCCCAGGAAGCATGTGGACCTGTTGGAGTGGGTCCAAAGTAGGGCCACAAAAATGATCAGAGAGCTGGAGCACCTCTCCTATGAGGACAGGCTGAGAGAGTTGGGGTTGTTCAGCCTGGAGAAGAGAAGCCTCCAGGGAGACCTTATAGCCCCTTCCAGTGCCTAAAGGGGGGCTACAGGAAAGATGGGGAGGGACTCTTTATCAGGGAGAGGAGCGATAGGACAAGGGGTAAGAGTTTTAAACTGGAAGAGGGGAGATCTAGATTACATATTTGCCTTTTACACTGAGGATGGTGAAACACTGTCACAGGTTGCCCAGAGAGGTGGTAGATGCCCCATCCCTGGAAACATTCAAGGCCAGGTTAGACGGGGCTCTGAGCAACCTGATCTAGTTGAAGATGTCCCTGCTCATTGCAGGGGAAGTTGGACTAGATGACCTTTAAAGGTTGTCTTCCAAATGACCTTCCAACCCAAACCACTCTATGATTCTATGAATCATCTTTTGGCTTAGGGTGGCACACCATAAACCATAATATTGTTGCATAATGATGACACGTCACAAAAAGAAAGATATAACTGTTCTGCAGAGGTGTTGGGGATAGTGAGATGTTTCTTTCTGGATTTCTATGAGAAAGGCCAAGACACAAATGGCTTCATAAAATAGCTGTTTTAATAAAACAGACTAAAAAGAGGAATACAGATAGAAAGTAAATATTTCATCTCTTGAGATGGGAGCCCTGCTGTCATGCAACATCAGACAGGTCCTGGATGGATTTTCCCATGGCATGGTGCGTGGATACCAACCATGGAAGGGTTCCTCCTCTCTCCCACGCTGTGGTGCCTTTTGTCCTTTGTGATAAACAAAGCCATATATCTTCTCCTGACAGACTGGATGCTATCTGTGTCATAACACCCACTAACGTGCAGCAGGGGCTGGCACGGGGCACTCCAGCAGGTTCCCTTACAGCAGCTACTCGTGCTAACTTTTGGGCTTCTTAAACCCTAAGTACAAGGCACAACAGAGCAGACATGGCTTGTCCAAGATCACTAACTCTTCTAACACAATGTTCCCAATTCTAACACAAGGCTCCCAATAGAAAAACCAATCGCACAAGCCTAGGCATCCAGAATTCAATTGTTTCCAATGGATTTTTTTTATGTATTTAAGCTTTGTAATTATTTCCTGCAATGTCACCTTCTGCAACACTCAGCAAACAAGTTATCCCAAACAGTGCAAGTATAGGTCATACATATTGTATGGGTTTGTTGGTATTAAACTGACTTTCACTGATTTAGTGCAAGACACTAAAGAGTAATTTGAATGTAATCCAAGCTGCTTCACTAAAACTTGCTGTGAAGCATTTAATGCTTCTGTGATGATGGCATTGCATTTGGTAGGAAATGAATTGCCACAGAAATTAAGAAGTGAAGCTTTCTCTCTTCAGTTGATGATGCAACATAAAAGCAAAGTACTTGCTGCTCCATTTTCATTTAAAGACATCAGTAAGATCACATCATCGTAGTGTTCAGATATTTCAGTATTGGTTTGGTTCACACAAATACCTTGAATGCAACATGTTAAGGATATAAATACTAGACATGTTTGAAAATTAGCAAGATCATTACCTTATCCTCAGTGAATCAAAGTCAAGGAGCTGAGGGTATAATAATAAATAATCCATTGCACTTAAATGCAGCTTTGCATCTTCAAAGTGCTTTCCAAACATTAACTAATTAAATAAATTAACTTTAGAGGACCATAGACCTCTTGGTTAGCAGACATACTGAGGAATAGGACATTCTAGGCTCCTACCAGCATTTACATTTAGCAGAAGGGTAGGCAAAGCTCACCAGGCCTGGGTTTATCAGTGTCTCTGATTTTTATACTGCTTACCCATAAAATCTTTCAATCAGTGATAATTTCTGCATTTGTGGGTGTAGGGGTTAATTGATCTCTGCAAAGGAGTCTTGGAGGGATAGTTCATCTCCAGTCACTAGAGGCCATGTGCAGCTGTCCTATGGGGATTCTGAAGTCACATCAAGTGACTCATCCACATTGGTTTTGCATTTGCCTCTATTGGCTTCTCAAAGAAAAATGCCAGCTGACCACCTCTGAGAAGAAAGTTGAGCATGGATTTGTCCTTGTTCCTACATTTTGTCCCTGTGCGTGCCTCTTGGCTTGACAGCCATATGTAATGTCCATATGTAGACAACAGTCCATATGTAGACAACAGTCTGAACTTTTACATAACCCTTTGTGCTTATTTTAAACAACTAAACACCCCTCTGGCAACATTGCACCTGTACTTCGTGTGGCAACGATGATGCCTTTTTTATGGGAAGAAGTACCTGTGATTTTGTTCTAATGGGGTCCTCATGGTCTTCAAAGATCTCTATCAGTGAAATTTTATGGCTGACATTACAAGAATCAATCAGACTAGGCTGTGATAGATTCTTTTCTTCTTCTTGGCTTCTTATTCCGCTATTGTGAGAAGACTATCAGGTAGTCTGGATGCTCTTTCTTTTGAGAGTAAGGGGTCAGAAAAAGCACATTCTGAGGAGACATTTGCTAATTTAAAAGATTTCCTTAGTGTGTTGCAATTGTTGTTCTCATAATTGAAATCTAATTTGTAACTTTTTCCTGAACATCTCCAACTGAATGGCAGAAAAATAGGTATTAATATTGATAGTGTAGATATCATGGAATTTACACAAGCAGAAAAAAAAAAAATCTTAATCTTGTCTTTGCAGGAAAGCAGAAAAATTAAAAGCATGGTTCTGTTCAACCAAAATGCTGGAATCCTGATGACAGTATAACCTCTGGAAGTATAAGAGATTATTTAAATATAATTTCACAGGATAAAACCTTTCCTGATGGCCCCCACAATATCTAATGTTGAAATATAGAAGCATACTGGCATCACTTGTATGGAAGTTCTTCGTTAGATTCTGCTGCTTTTTTTGCTCCTTCTCTATAAGAGTATACTCAGAGATAAATTAAGCTGTTTGAGGTTTAATGTAACAAGGACTTTAATAGCATGTGATTTTATTTCCTTTATTTTTAAGTCAGCCAGCTTGATGCCTTTCTGATGGACCTAGGGAGTTCTAAAATGTCATTCTTGCTTACCTGACATGCGATGCGTCATTCATGCCTTGGGGAACAGTGAGGAGATGTAGTGATGAAACATGGGGGCTGTGAAAGTGAGCAGGTATTGATGCCTAAGATAAACTGCAGAAAGGGATTATATTTCCAAATATTGCCGGGGAAAGACAGGGTTATGAGGACATCATTGGCTCTTTCAGCTCAGATGGACAGGAGGGGAAAGAAGAGGGGAGAGAGAGTGGAATTATTAATTTAATGACAAAATTATGGTTTTCATAATTTCATTATTTGTCGACATAGCAGCCTGACCTTTGGTCACACCTTTAATAAGATTAACATCCGAAATCACTGAAAAAGGTTTCAAGGATGTAGGAATTCCAAAGTCATTGAGCTCAGTCCTCTGATTCATGAAGTACTTTATTCCACTAGAAAACGTCAGGGGGAGACTTAGTAAGAGTAATAGCAATGCATCATCTTTTACATGGGTTGGAGAACAATTTCAGAAGCATACCTAGTAATGGGGGCGGAAGGTGAGTAATTTAAAAGGAGTTGATAAATCTTTAACTGGCTTTGAATTTATTAATTGTTTTCCTCTCCTAATTCCACTCTTCATCAATAAATGACTTTTTCATGGGATAACAAGGAGAGGAGGTATGGGAAGGAGAGAAGGTTTAAGCAGTACAAGCCTGACTTCTTTATTTTTAAATATCAAATTTGACCATCCCAGCAGCTGGTATTTTTCATTAAGAAAACAGACAATTATCACTACAGTTTAACCATGCTTTTTATCTGTTTATTTTCAGATCTTTTTAGAAACATATTTTACAGAGAAAAGTATATCTTCTATGATTACTTTTCTGAGTTCTGCGCAGTGAATGTACTTTTCAGCAGATTGCCTCTGATCACTGCTGCTTCGCAAAGTGCTCTGTTATTTCTATACAGATTTTCCTTTTACTTCTCAGGGGCTGAAGGAGACCTCGTATATCTGGAAGACAACAAAATAGATGGTATTTGACTCTATTGAACGAAGGGTATTTTTTGTCCTATGCACAGTTAAGGCCAGAAAGCCCATTCTTTCACTGGGTTGTTTAGTCTCATGTTTTATCTGACCTTTCTTCATTTTTATTCTTTCTCCTATTGCTTCTTTTTTCACACTCAGAAATCCCTGACGGACCCTGTTCTCTGTTAGTTATAACGTAATATCCTTGGCCAGGTTGAACCGATTATTTCTTATATAACACGACGTATTGTTGGTTTTCAAATATATTTCTCACCATTGCTTTTCAATGAACCCTCCATAAATCCAGCTGAGGGCAGGCAAGATCCATGTAGCTCTGAGAAAAAGGGTAAACCTAATTTACTAAAGATTCATGGGTTGTTTCCTCACACGCTGCCAGCTATTATACCCAAGTATAGTATATCTGATGGAATTGTGCTGAACATGAAATAGTGTTTCTGCGGCAACTGAATTTGAGAAAGATCACCACCAGTCTCAAAAGAAATAGAAACTCTTTCTCTTAATTTACCATAAAATACAAATTCATTTTAGTATATGAGTTTAAAATTAACTCTAATGACAGTTTAATTTCTTCAAAGACAACATTGTGCTCCTGCATTGCACGATCTGTGTGAGTTTACGTACAGCACAGTGGCATAATGCATTCCCTACATACCCAAAATACAGAGTGCACGCAAAGCAGATCAGATCCGAATAAAATTGGAACAACCGATACTGTTCCACAGAATCTGGCATCACCGATTTTAGTCATTTAAATTTGCAAGTGTTTGCATCTGCATATGCAACACTTGCTTGACTTTTTTTTTTTTCTTTTGTTTTTGTTTTCCATGAAATGCCTTGGCTTTTGGGCAGGGCGGCTGCACAGAAGCGGCAGCAGCCATATTCACATGCAGGAGGCATCCAGCTCTTGTTGCTCTCTTCTTCCCTGTGGGGCAAAGCGTGTCCTTATCCATACTCTAGTCAGTGGCAACCAGGTGCTGGAGAAAGAGGCATGTCTGTGCCCTCTCTTCCTTGCTCGGACCTATCCTGCCTGACAGCCATTGCATTAAGAGCCATATATAGCAGACCAGCCAGCCAGGAAAAGCTGCAGCATCCCTGGCAGTCAGTCAGTCAGGCAGGGTGATTTCCTTCTTTCTGTATCATAGGAAATAGCGATGGAGGCAGGAGACACTTTGCCAAAGTGTGATCCTCCCATGGGCTGCCATTTAGCCTGCTGCATTGCTCCAGTACAAAGAAATTTTCCAGGCTTTAGTCATTTGAAAATTATTTAAAACAGTATTTAAAGCTGAGAGGCAGAATTTCTTGTGTTGTGGTATGTTTGATAGTTATACTACTGGAAATAATTTAAAACCTTTTCATATGCAATTCAGTGGGTTGCTGCCTCGTGTCATCTCAAAATGCATGTTCTAAAAATCAAGTATGTAAATGCAGTTTATGCCTAGGGCAACTCTCCCTTGTCTACCCCTTGCCTCCCCAGGAAAGCTCAAACATACCTTGTTTACCAAAGCTGAGAAGGGATTTAACTATCAGAAGCCTATTTTTCCATCTTTAGTTGGGTTGGCTGGGCTGCTCAGAGAGAGAAAAAGCAGACGTATCTCTTCATATCGCCTCACTGTGCTGCGACTATGTTAAAACAAGGGGATAGCCCACTCCTAAGTGATTTTAACAGTAGAAATACCTTGTGGATAATAAATACACTGAACACTGTATTAGAAAATTGATCTCAAAATTATTTATAAGGGGAAACGGAATCATTTATCCTCTTCTTACTTCTGAGTTTAGTATACCAAATCCGTGAGTTTTCCCACTGTTTCTTACTTACCATTGCACTTTACTTGGAATGTGCATTTCAAGGGAATCCGATTTCAAGAAAATAGATGTTGAGGAATTATATTAAAACACATCAATCTGGAAGAAAGGTGGAGAAGCCATGATGACAATGTAATTATGGTTTTTAAACTGTATTATTTATGTGTGGGTTTGGGCCAGGAACAGTGTTCTATGAAATTGGGATCTCAGCATAACATAAAGCAAACAAGCCTTTTCAAGTGGATTAAGAGTACTCAAGTGGTCTGAGCAGAAAGCTATAACAAATATTGACTACCAAACTGAAGAGAGGGATGTAGTGAGCTACATCAGAGGGGTTCATCCCTGTCTGTATTTATTTTATGTATCCCCGGCAATTGAAAATTATGAATGAAATGTGGCTTTATAAATAGGCCTCTCTGGGAAACAAGAATATTAGCCTTGCTAAGTGGGTGCCGAACAGCTCTGCTGTCCTAGAATGGGAAAATATTTCTTTCCTTCTCCTCTGTCCCCCGAGGAACCCTCTGCCCTGCTTTTTTATTCCAGTGCACAGCCCTGTGGCTCAGGCTGTGCTGCAAGATAACTCCTTGACCCCGCAAGGCTAGATAATATTCCTCATATATGCTGCACTGTTTCAGTTTTCCTAACATGGAATGATAGCTCCTAAGGGGATAAAGGGTGTTGTTATCAGGTTAAGTTTCTTTAACAAGCCAATGGTCCAATCCAATATAAAAATCAATTTTTCAGAGCTTCACAATGAAGAAGCATAATGTATTTTTATTGGATCTAGCCCTGAGCTATCTTGTCAAAATTTAGCAAAATATTGTTCAAAACCTCTTATCGAATCAGGGGCTTCTGAGCTTTGCATGATGTTTCCCAAACACAGAGGAACCTAAAGAATCATAAATCTGTGAAAGAATGAAAACATGGAGTTGTGCTAGTGACAGAAATTGGTTATGCATTATTTAAGGCGTCAGCTTTCTGGAAAGGATAACTTAATAACTTTTGTTTTGGTTAGCTCATTTTTTTAAAGCTCCATTGAAAATCCAGGTTCACTGACTGAGATGGACACAAATGGAACGGGAAACTAATAATATCAAGTAAATGACCTTATACTTTCCACAAATCAGGACAGTTTCCCCGGTCAGCAGAGTTCTAGGTCACTAATTAATATAGAGCAGCACTATTTACTTTCTTCCTCTTCAAAAAATGGCACAAGAGAAGCTTCTGAATTTTAATCAAGATTTATGCTGGAGGGAAGGTGGGAAAGATTTTTGAATGTTTTAGCTTGGAGATAGTTTAATCATGTTTGTTGTAACACATTATATTTGTCAACCATTGTATGATTTTCATATCATCCTAATCAGGAGGGGAAAAAAGGATAAAGTCACACTACCAAACCTCCTTCTCTCATTATTATTATTTTGTAAATTAGTCATTTGATCATGATATGCGTTTTAGATAGTCACCTCTATTTTTTTATTTAAATATAGATCAGATAACAAAGTTAATTGCTGTCCAAAGCACTGGGCTTTTTTCAGTGTATTTTCTCAATTGTGCTTACATTTGTTCTTTTGCAAGAATATGCATTAAATGAACATCACTGAAATGCAGCTGAAGATCAGCACTGGAGCCTGAATTTTCTGTGTTTGTCTTTCTATAACAGCACAGTCTTATTTCCAGTTTGACATTTCTTTCAAATCAGCTGATTGGTCATTGAGATGATGACATAATTTAAAAGTGGGAAGTTTACCAGGACAATGTGAGATGATTTTCCTTGGAGAACACAGAGAAATTCTGCATGGGATTAGATATGCACAAAGACATTCAGTCAGAGAACTGGCCAAAACCCAGGTGGAAATTCATTTCAAACCATTATATTTTTCTCGAGCCAGAGGGGAGCTTAAATCATTACTCTGATCTTCTGTTGAACTCAAAGAGGAGTTGAAACAACTTAAGTGGTGTCTAAACCTGACCAACAACTGGAACAAGAGGTCTGCTGATTTGAATGCTGTAGATATCCAGAAGAGACGCTAAGGGAAAATCCCACACAGACCTTTCTTCCCTAGTCGGATTTTAAAAATTATTTCGGCTTGGTTCAGATCAGTTTTTTACACATACAGTTTTTTTTCTTCACCAGCTGGGGAAAAGGAATATGTTATTTGGTGGATATTTTCTATCAAGTCTGACTTAATAATTCAAGACTGGCTTCTCATTGAGATGTTTTCCTTGTTCCTTATTCATTAGGACACATTATCTTAAGATTTTCTGTCAATTAATTATTCATAGCAGTTTGGGCATAGCTGTAGCTGTGAGGCACTCTGTTGTCACTTTGGCCATTTAAGAAAACCTGACATGCAATCCAGTAAACATACTGGGTAATCAGAGCTGCAGAAGCAAATCTGCATCATTTTAGTTGCAAAACTATTATGAATTTTACAATGGTGCTGATTTTTGGTTGAAAAATGTCTTTTTAAGTTTTGTATAAATACGTCTTGTCTTTTTTCAATTTTAGAGCAGCAAACATTGCGTCTGAATCCCCAATTCATTTTTATCCCCAATTCATTTTTTTCCCCAAATGTATCTTGGGTTTCAGAAATTATCTTTTTTGCATATTTTTAAAAAAAACCTATGCAGTTTTAAGGTCTGGTCCCCTGACCTGTTGTTCAAACATGAAATCTGATTACCTTCAGTGAGATTCCTTCAGTGAGCTGCAAATCTGGGGCAAGCTGTGCTTAAATGTATGAGGAATATTTCCCCTTACAGATGTCTGTTTGTGGAGATATAGAAAACACAAGTCTTCAACGGAAGGCTTTTCAGTGCTTCCTTCTAATGTTAAAAAATATATATCTTTGAGTCTAAACGCTTGATAAACTCTAAACTCTTACTCTAAACTCTTTATTCTTCATGACAGAAGAAATCGACAATGTATTAATGACATTTTTGTAGCATTCAGACCCAACGGGCTATACAATGGTATCCCAAAAGCAAATATGTCCAATATCACAAGTTTCAGAGATGATTCTGCAATGTATAAAAATACTTGAATATAAGCACTTTAGTACCTCTGCCCATACTTTTTGCTGTGGAGATTACCACTTTTAATTTTTTGTAATGGATGTCTCCTTTTTTTTTTATTTTTAAAACAAATAACATCTGAATATCTATTTCACAGCATTTCCTAAACCAAATAGGAATTGCAAGTATAAGCTGTATTTGGATGTTCCAGACTGCCTTGAAATGACAAAATCAAGGAATTTCTGGTTACCAGTAAAATAAATATTTTCCAAAACTGAAGAAACATAAAGTATCACTTATTATGATAGTTACTAACTATCTGGCTACATGACATTTAAAATGCTCAGATGTCAACTGAATTCAGGAAAGATTTTTAAAATACAGACATTCATGTGTTTATCTCTTGGTTTCCACCTGCATTTTGAATTTGACACTAAATTCCCATCTTCAGCTTTCAGAATCTGGTTTCCCATTGTACTATAATTTCAAAACATATTATTGATTCCTTGATTGACTAATAATGACTAAATATTTTTTTTTTTAAGTCATTAGTTCCACCCAAAGCCTTCAAGAGCACGCTAGGTATTTGAAATGATATATTTTTGAAATATTTCTGCACTTGCAGAAATGTCAACAATCTGGAATCTTCATATGGACTGCCTGAAAGAGTTTAAGGTCTCCGTACATTCCTACTTCTAAAAGTGAGGATGACTTGTTCAACTTTTGAGGACTATTAGCTTTTCGTGGTTATATATTCTCTCATTTATATGCAATGTTGAAATGCAGTGTTTTTCCCAAGCTCTGCAGATTACTGATGAATGAACTTCTGTAGTGTCATAGCAAGCTTATTAAAATAACTAGGAGTTGTTGTAAGCAATGCCAAAGGTAAAACAGGTAAAACAAAGCCACAGTCTATGGAATAATTACTAAATTGGCCAAGAATACAAAAGTACAGCATTGTTCACACATTAAGGAAAGTCTTAAAATCAAGAGGCTTCTGAGGTAGAATACAGCTGCAGCTGGCACGTGAAGAATGCAACATCTGCGATTCCCTGTACAAGGTTGTTTGCGAAACTACACGAGGGACGGAATGGAACACGATTGTTCCGTGGCCTTCCCTTGTGACAAATGGCAGATATGGGAACGAGATGGTACTACGGAGCAGACAAGCTGCCTACTTGCTTACTACGAAACAGATAAGCAGCCCTACTCGCTACCCGAGCCAACATTTCATCAAATGTTGATGAGATGCTGTCCTTTGTGCAAACTTTGCTCATTACAATGTACCAAAACACACCTCCATCCCGGAGGCTACCCGCCCCCAAGGTGCGACCACTCCTCCTTGAGTACACCAATCATAATAAAAGTATTTATGACTAAAGTCACTCAAACTTCACTTTGAAGATAGAAAAATAGTATAAAAATAGCCCGAGAGAGGGGGGATACCCAGGGAAGACACCATCGCGAAGAACTCCATCACTGACTTCCGGGGTCAGTCGACGGGCTGAGCCTTTCTTCCCCCCCTCCATAGGGACGGCTTTGGGTAAGACTTAGATTAAACCGAGTGCTTTCTCGGGAAACTTAGAAATTTCTCTAGAGAATCTCTTTCCTACATTTATAGCCAGGCTGTATCGTTTATAACTTTGTCGCGTGCTTGATATATGTAACAATACTTTCATTTGCACGTGCTTTGCAGACAGTGTATTTATCACCAGCAATCCTAAGAACCTCTATATCTGTTGTTTAAATAAACTGCACTGTTTAAGTAGCTAGTCATTTGGGTTCCTCATTGAACACGACCAAAGACTCGAGATTGGCCGTGCTGGTTCATGAGCACGACTAGACTGAAGGTGCAGTCCACTATTAGTGTATCCACATTGTAATAGTTTAATACATATTAAACACGATTGGACTGATAGTGCTGAATTGGGCATCACTCAGAATTTAAACCCAGCCGCACCTAGCCTCCCACCTCGGTGAGGAGTGTTAGAACGCGAGGGGGTTTATCTTCTGCCAAAACCGCTTTGCCCCCCCTTTCACGCAACACAGTCTTGCATGAATAACATTAGAAAATACCTTCTGCAGTTTGGGGAATATGTGTGTCCAGATATCTTTAAAATTGTTAACTGGTCAAAATGAGAAAAAATGGTTTCAGGAACAAAAAAGCAATATAAAGAAAAAATCTCTTTCGGATTTCAGAAATGCCTCACGACAATGTGCTGACAATCATAAATACGTAATAATTTGCCCCATTCTGACCAGTGTCCTCTGCCCAAATGCCGTTCTTCAGCAGATGAAGAGCCATGATGAAATGTTAGATTTTTTTAATTTCTCATCTTGAGTCTATATAGGAAGGTTTTAGGATTAACACCGCTACCTGCTTAATTATCAAAGAGAGAAATGATGTTATGCGCAGTAATCAATCTCAAAGCAGTGATTTCCCAGCTTCTCCTGAGTAAGATAGCCTACCATTTCTGATATGATTTACCTTCTTAAAAATACAGACCATGCAGGAAAAAAGAACATTTTCTCACAATCATGATTTTACAAGGGGTTAAGAAATCTGTAGCTTTATCTATGGTTACTCCTTCTTAACAGGATATGGGAACTTTTGTACAACCATAAACCTCTTTCTCTTGATGGACTTATTATTCCAACCTAAATATATTTATTTTCTAGAACCTCTACTGGTTGATTCATTTCAGGTGTTGTGTTGATGCGATGAAGCTCAGGCAGAGCAGAGACACACTGTGCCCTCCTTTCCCAGACTAGGATTTACAGAGTGGTCATTTCCCCAAGGAGACAGCAATCTGCCACCCTAAAGCTCCATTATGATCTTCACAGGCTGACTGCTGCCTTTGGATGCAATCTCTCGCTGTCAGAAGGTTTTTGTGTGGGGACAGCAAATCTCTCTTCTGATCTCAGTGAGGAGCTGTTGATCAAGAAGATATGGAAGAGATGTGGGCAAAAGGGAGATGGAGAGGAAAAAACCCAGAGAGAAAGTACCCAGAGAGAAAAAAATGCGTAGTCATTTTATTTTTAATCTATCTATCTCCTTTAGAGTTATTTGGTCACCCTTTGGCAACGGACTCCATTTATTAAGAAACAGAATTTCTTTGGGCTTTGTGAATCTAGATTCTTTAACTGTGTAAAATATAACGCCAACATTTTCAATAACCTACCACTGAGTAATTTGAAGTACAGTTTTGATTAAGTCTAGAAAGCATAATATTATCTTGTCTATTTTCATGTTTCGTAAAAGGCTCTAAAATGGCAGGATCAATTAGTTTTGATTTCCATACCAGTCAGTCCAGATGGTTCCCATTATTTGCTGAAGATAGCTGCAAATTGAATTTTTTGAACCCATAATTCATATTACGTAAAAGGTGATACTGAACTTTTTTCAGAATAATCAGAGTTGAAGCCTGCCTAAACTCACCTTTCTCCAGACTTGGAAGCAAGTTTGAAAAGTGCAATGTACTATTTCAGGAAAAGGGGAAAAATAGGCAATGTTGCATTCTTCTCAGGGGAGATGGAAAAATGTTTGCTTAGATAATTTCTGAAGTGATTTACATGCTGTCGTATTCCCAGATATTAGAAATGGTGATGGATTTTACAAAGTGCCTGTAACCTACTGTAAGAATGATTCCGAGCATACGCCGTTACTAGCACTTCAAATGTATCTGTAACTGAACGCAATCTACAATGTGATTACTGTTATTTTATATCATAGCAGATCACTCAGAAAAAAATATATATAGACAATGTTAATTTAGCAGTCAGTGCAAGCTTCTTGCAACGGGTGCCCCACAATCCCCCATGCTCATATAATTTATCGGAACAGCATTTAATAGCGCTCCTTCACACCCATAAATGAGAATTTAAGCAGTTCTGTTTCCTCAATACTTAGAGCATCTGAGTCTTAAATCCCTTCCTTATATCATGTAATGTACCTTGGGTCCATAAATAATACAGATTTCAGCCCGCGTATGATGCATAGGCCTGTATGCAGGAGTTTGATCCGTGACTACCGTTGCAATGTTGATTGCACATTCCGCCATTCCCCCTGGGTAATAAGAATTGCAAAAAGATATATAGGTATGTATGCATGCACACAAACTATATATAGACGCATATTATATTTTTACATATATTATCTCTACATATATGTGTATACAATATCTTTAAAGGTACCATTATATTCTTCTCTTAAAAAGCCACTTGACGTTTCTATCTTTAAATATTTATGAGCAGTCAAGAAGTTCTGATTTAAAACTTGTGGGGGAATTGTGCAGTTTTTCATGATCAAATAGCAAAAGCAATCAACAATCTAAGAACATGACCTGCTATAGCCATATTACTCTTAGCGAGATAATACCTACATGGAGACAGGTATCAGTCATTATTACCCGTATCTTTTTTCATCTATTTTAGAAACTATTGCAGCATTAATCATATCATTTGCATAACTTAAGAGTGGGTTTGAAGCATCCTCAGCTGTCTTGCAGTAGACCAAAGGAATGGGAATTTCAAAGGCTAGGAATGCAGTTAGCACTGGGCTTTGTAGTATTTGGCTTCTGATAATAAATTTATCTTTGCACACCAATTAGCCGTCAGACATTTATCCCACTTTTACTAACACGTGCTTTCCCAATTCCGTGATTTTTCTTTAAGGTTTTTAACCTGATTGCCAGTGAAAACAAGAGTTGCGTGATTACATTGTCAGCCTCTTTTTCTTCCCCTTTGATAACATTTGAATTCACTGACTACTTGCAATCCAAATTTGATAGGTGGACAGAGGTTTCAAAAATAATTAAATCCTTACCAGCTTTGTAAAAGTAAGCAGCCAAGGAGAGAAGGGAGAATCTGCAAGCGCCTGGATGAAGGGAATGGCAACTGTGAGAGTGTGTAGCTCATTAGACACTGGCAAATCCACAGCCGTGAGAGATACAAATGCCTCCACTGCTGGAAAAGCTTCAGCAGGATCTTGTACCTTCTCACACACCAAAATAATTGCAGCCCTGCAAGTAGGAAATGAAGCTTCTTGTTTTCTTGGTACTTGGAAAAGGAAGCTGAACTATCGAGCTATTATCATTAGAAACGTTTGGGAACCAGATGCTCTTCTCAGAGTTGATCTTTACAAATTCTTCTGAAAGATCAACACCTACTACTTACTATGCCCTGAGAAGTTTTACATTTGGATGCTCCTGCTTAGAGAAGCTGTGAAGTAAATGAGATTGAGTAGAGCAACTAATTGAGCCCTTCAGAGACTGCCAGACCTGAGGCCTAATAAGCACCTTGCGATGTCGGTAGGGGTAATTGGCCTGCAGCTGCTGAAGGTGCAGGCTGAGTTTTAGTGGGAAAGAGAAAAAAAGAAGAGGGGAAAAAAAAAAAAAAAAGGTCAAAATGTCTTGAGAATGAATTATTTGGTCCAGGTCATGCCATCGGGTACCTGTGCTTGGAGAATAATTGATGACAGAGAACTTGCTAGCAAATTAAAAATGAAGGCTTATATGGAAACAATGTATAATATGAAAAAAGCGTCGCTGTGTGTAGGGCAGATAGAAATGACCTTGTTTTGCAAAACTTACTTGTCTCTAATTGTTATATGATAATCACAGTAGCAATGAGCTACATACCAGTTTTATTCTGATACTGTAGAATTAGGGTCATCCTTATAATAGCAACTCATTTGAAGCAAAATATCCTGGAAAAGTACCAAAGAACTGTGAAACAAAGAGCATTAAAAATTCCTGTCTCTCATGGTAACTCTGCAGTAGCTGACACCTGCAGAGCTTCATGGCTCAGAGGTCACCGGGAGCAGAGCAGCCTGCAGCCACCGGTGGCCATCAATTTATGCAGCACAGTGTGAAGAACCACTCCAGACCCCATCTGAACCCGGCAGACTCGCCCTTAAAGGACTTTCATCCTCCAAGTTAACCTCTATTTCGCATTTTTTTGGGGGATTCGTCTTTGATGCATATCATTTGAAACAGAAAGTATCCTGTAAGTTTTACAGTGCCCTGATATTTTTTATTTAGTTCCTAAAGGTTGTTTCCCTCTTTTGCATTAAGGGACAACGCTTTACTTGAAAGCTAACGGATATTCAGGGTAATGAAAGTTCTTCATATTTCACTTATGTAAACCACAGCCAGGAGAACGCTTGCAATAAATCAACTGCTTTTGCAGCAGACGTGAACAGGGCTCGCATGCCAGCACATTTCTGGTTTAAAATCAGTCAAGCTGTGCCCTAGAGCTGCAGAGGTTTCTGGGGCTGAGCTGTGCGGAGCGCAGCCTTGCTTACAGCACAGACGATGCTCCCGAGTGCGGGAACGCTCCTACGGCAGCCCAATTGCAATCGCAGCTGGTGGACCACTTCTTTAAAAAGGGTCTTGGGAGAGCCACTGCAATCACGGTCGATATACTGGAGTGCCTGCTTTTAGGTGACGTGTCACAGGGCTTTGGGTCAGTTTAAAGAGAGGTGGATCAATATGTGCAGGTACACACTTATGACGCAGTGAATTACAGAACACCCTCTGTCTCCAGTAAATTTATTTTCTGGTATTCTGGGCTAGACTTCCAGGTCATGGGCTGGTGCAGATGACACACTATCTCTTGCTTTTTATGATAAGATTCTCTGTTACAACTTCATAGCTGGCTGTGGGAGAGAGGAATCCTCTTCTGAGGATTTCTGGAGAGTCGGAGGTTCCCCCCATGTGGCACTGGGGATGACCAGTGTTTCCCACTGTCCCCATCCCCCTTTCTCCATGCACAGCCAGCCTCTTCCACCCTGACTAAGGCAGGAGGAGAGGAACATGTTCTTTCTAAGACCCTCTCCATTGATACTCTTTCTCTAGTTATCTACCCATGGTTTCTTTCGTCAAAGCCTCTGGGAGGACTGAGCCTTGCATTGCTAAGATAAATGTTACAGCATGGTGTGGTCAGGCCCTCTTTACAACCTCATAGTGAGTGACTGGTTAAGCTTTTCAGAGGTCGTCACAGCTAATCACATAAAGCTGGCAAATGTCCGAAGGATCCCTACCTGTACACGTGTGTGTGTGACAGACAGAAAAAGGAAAGGGAAGAAGAAGAGGAAGAAGGTGGTGGGTCTTATGGGGAAGTTACAGAAGGAGATCAAAATCCTTATCTGTTTTATTGGGTTGTATCTGTCAAAAAAAAAAAAAAAAGCCAGTGAATTGTAGAAGAAGTGGCGTCATTATTCTGTCTTCATTGCCAACATGTCTCATCGTCTCTTCAACATCATTTTGAGGCAAAGTTACTTCTCACAGAGCAGTGTGAGGGTTGCTGTGTGGGAAGAAGTCCTATGCCTCGTGCAGAGGCATCCTGTCCCCTGCTATGGGTTTCTGTGTGTTCTTCTTTCCGTGTGCTCTTTCCATATCAACAATACCAGCATTTCATATTCCCTTATTCAAAAGAGCTAATAGCCATATGTGTGTATGTAAGTAGCTATAGACATACATACGTATGGTATAATGCCTTGCTTCTGTGTTGTCAGTTGAATTGATTTGGTAGGCCTGTGGTTTAATAAAGCTGGATCTTTAGCATGGAAACTAAATTTATTCCAACACTTGAGATTATATCTTCTCTACGCAGAGCTCGTGTCTTAAAACATGGAGAGAAAATTTTAGACAAACTTCAAATTGGTCTTTAAAGTCCAATGCTAAAAATATAACTTTATCATAAATATTTTACAGTAGAGTCATACGAGTTCACAGTATTCCCATTATAGCTTTTAATTTATTCACTTTCTGTATGAGGCACTTCTATACATGATCCATCTTTATTGTGAGTTCACAGATGAATGGAATTCATTTTATCCTTACGTATTGCAGTTTTAACACAAATATTTGTTCCAATTTGTACAGCCTGTCCTTGAATACTGTTGAGGAATATTTGAAAGTGTAACTTTCACCTCTGTTTTATCAGGAATATTATAAGCGAATATAAACATGCGTATTAATGCATGATCTGTAAGAAGTTCATTTTCATAAACCACAGTGTTAGAAAGAAGTTTACGTGAGTGAAACCTGTAAAAATGACAACCTATTCCCCAGTTTTATATTGTAAAAATTACCTTTAATAGGTTATGAAAGCTCTTCATGATGTTTTTGACGTGATCACTTTCAAAGAAACACAAATGCACAAATCCTTGGCTCTGCACAGGCATTCGTATGGATCTGATTCATTAGAACAGGAAATTAAGAAAGGTGAAAGCACTGCTGTGTTCTAAAAGGAAGAACTCAAAATAATGTGTGCATGAATGGTAAACAAAAGGTATGATAGCACTCCTAAATTGTATTATGTATTTTATAGCCTTTTAAAAGCTATTCCATAGCATTTTGGCATGAATAGGTATTAAACAAATGTTTAACTACCTCACCAAAGCAGTGATAAAATTGCAGTACATTGCAAGCATAATTCACTATGCGTTTTCTGAAAAGAGGAATCAATCAGCCCAACAAACTGAATGTGCCAACTGGTTTAGCAGCTACACATCCCTGTGGCCAAGGCAATAAATGCAATATGGAATGAATGTCTAATAGACAAGTATAGTCATTTTTCAGTCTACATATCTTGCAATTTTTTTTTTCCCAATAAACATGCAGGAGGAAAAGGGTTTTATATTCTGATGAACTATTTTATAATTCCATTTTCAAAACACAGAGTTATCACAATGTAGGTAGTGGCACTACACGAGATAGGTGCCTGGAAGAGTCACTCATGAATTTTGGTTCAAAAGGGATGAGTGCATGTTATTCTCTAAGTGGGATGGGGTCAGGTACGATACCCTCCCCTTAAAACAATAGGTGAAACCCACGTCTCTCCCTACAGGCTGCAAATAAAACTGAGATCAGCTGTGGTACTGGAACAGCTCACGGATTCAAAGGTCAGGAAATTGGGAGCGCTCTCTGCAAACTTTGGAATTCGTGTTCTCCACTGTCAGACTGAGTTTGACCTTTAAAGGACTGAAAAAGCCCTTTCTCTCGAAAATAGTACAGCTCTTGATGCCCAAGCACTTCCAATCCGTACCAGAGTTAATGGAGCAAATATTTGCTCATGGATGTAATCTACCACTGATTTAGGATTGCTTCTGATCTATACCCTCAGGTGAAAGTTAGTCATATTATGGTGGACGCATATGGGTAGAATGAGAGTGAGTAGGTTTTAAAGGGTGTATGGGAGTGTCAGAAAGTCAGAGAAGGAGGAATATGAACTTGCTGCAAAGATGCCTGATATGACCCTTCACTGAATTGGCCCCATAAGTGGTATTTGCCCCGTAGTAAGTTATACTGATATTTTGCCCAGAACTATTTCAAAGGCTATACTTACTTTGCTTGTAATACATATATTCGTACTACAAAATATAACCTCTTTAGCTGTTTAGGTAAATCCGATGGAGAACTTAACCCTGTATTATATACAGCTCAGTAAAATGATTTTGGCCACCCAAAGCTTTGTAGGAATCAACTCCTTTGTAGGTCAGCACACTGTCACTCTGACTTGCTTTGCCTTGGAGGCCAGCACACTGCCACTGTGACTTGCTTTGGCATCAGAATATATGCATTTCAACCCCGGCAGAGGCAAAGCCTGTCAGAAACACCTCTTCCTCTTTGGGTTTCTCAGCTGCCCAGACTCTTCAAATTTCTCTTTGAACAGGGCCGCTGCCATGCTCTGTGCAGGCTGTGAAAGGGTGGCTTGTTGCCTGATTACCGACTCCCATCACAATTTTGGCCGAAGTTCATTATATATGTATAGGAAAAAACACAAGCTCCATTATTGCTGCTTATCCTCCTCGTAGAGCTCCTGTGTAGTAAGAAGGACAAACTCCACATACAGATAAAGCACAAGTACTTGTGTACATAATAAGGTGTACTGAAGAATTTAATTTGATCAATACAAACACCAGTGGAGAAAATCATCATCTCTGACTTCACTGTTCAGTGAGAACGGGTAAGATAATGCTAAGAAAACATTATCACTGGCTGGCCTCATTTAAAAAAATCACCTTGCTTGTTGGAATTCTCATCAGATAAAGGCCAGTTTATTTAGTTAGGAATGTTGTTTTAGAAGTAAGGAGCAGTATTACATTATTTGCATTCAAAGAACTGAGCAATTTTGTTTCATATTAGCATACTTTTTTTATACAGATAACTACAACACTTCATTACTGAACTACAGCAACTTAAAGAATTATGGCTTCCACTGTATTGTGTATACAGTAAGTGGTTAGGGATGGTTAATTTTTCAGAAATTAATTTAGGTCCTTGATTTTTATTGGTGCTCTGAAACTAGAGTATAGCTTTCTTCGGCATAGGATTTCATTTTTGTTTGTGATCACTGATCCTCTGAGCAGCAACAATCTTTATTTTTTTCTAGACAAAAATCATGACTGCCCTATCCAATTTAATTTTTCCCTATTTCTGTGAAAGGCTTAGAATTTGTAAAACACATTTTTCGCACTGAAAACAATTACTTTGTAAAAATGGTTTGAAATGGGGACTCAGGTAGCTGATAAAACAAAATGGATTAGTAAATCAAAGGAAAATATGACTTGAAGTGAAGAGGATAGCAATTTTCTTCCTATTTAGCTCAGGAGGCACTGGAAAGGGACAGTTGCAGCTTGGTGCAACATTTCAAATATGGGAGTAGTGCTGTGATGGTATCTTTAAAGTAAAACAGAAATAATTACGTTTTAAGTATTGAAGACCTGATCTGCAGTATGCAAGCCTTACTCTGGGGAAGGACAAAGGGGCTGAAAAAGAGAAAACCACATTATATTATTAAGTACTGTCACTGCAAACATTCTGACCAGAAAGCAATATAGCCTAACAAATTGGATCTGAGGCAGGGATTGAGAAAGCTGGTTTCTATTCTTGGCACTACTGATGACTAATGGAGTGACCCTAGTGAGGCATTTCAGGTCACTGTTTCTCTCTTGTCAGAACTGGATTGAAAACGTTTCTAGGGAGGGATTGCCTTTCTTTTTGTTAGGGTCTGTATAGTGCCAAAACGGATCTGGGTCTTCTAAGACTGTGATGATATGAATATTCTTAGAGAAATCCTTTGCTGAAACTTGAGCTGACCCCGAACCAGATATTTTTGGAGCATCAAAAACAGTATGAGCAAATCTCTTTCCTTGTTTCATTGTGTGATCTTAAAAGATGTTATTCCTGTCTCCATATATAGGAGCAGAAATTCAGTCTTTAAAATATCTCAGTAAAAGCTGTCTTCCAGTATTTCTCTGCAGTTTTGCATCCCAGAGTATTTCAATCATCCAGACTTTTGGGTCTTTAATTACACATTGTGACTGAAGTGAACTTTTGAACCTTTTTATTTCAGCCTAAAAGAGAGGTTTTAAAAAAATTGAAGTAACTTTTATGTACAATGTTCCTATGCTGAATTCACAGCATTTGCGTGATTTTTTTCAGATTATTAAACACTGACTTCAAAAAAACATTTCTTCAAAGGCTTGTCTGTCTTCAGAAATGATGAGAGGCATTTCTCACTTTAGAAACATTCTCTCTCCAAATGCAAGATATTACACTATGAGCACACACAAAATTTATCTTTAAACAATGTAAGCGTTTGGATGCCTTAAGTTTGCTAGAGATATAGCCATGACAGGGAAAAAAAGTGATGCTTATCTCATTAGATAACATTGCTACTGCTCTGTAGGTAGCTGGAACAGTCTCTTATAGTTCAATCCCTGGCTGGAAGAGAGGGAGAAAATGAAAGCCTTTAATAATCACGAAGTTAATGTTAGTCATACACAGCAGTGATTTCAGGGCAAGAACACTACCATTAGCAAAACTAGTAATTCTTAAAAGTAAGAAGACATGCTGGAACGTGTCCAGAGAAAGGCCACAATGATGATCAGAGGGCTGGAGCACCTCTCCTATGAACACAGGCTGTGAGAGTTGGGGTTGTTCAGTCTGGAGAAAAGAAGGCTCTGAGGAGACCTTATTGTGGCCTACCAGTATCATAAGGGGGCCTACAAGAAAGCTGGTGAGGGACTTTTTAGGATGTTGGGTAATGGTAAGACTAGAGGGAATGGATTAAAACTAGAGATGAGTTGATTCAGACCGCACGTTAGGAAGAAGTTCTTCACCATGAGGGTGGTGAGACACTGGAACAGGTTGCCCAGAGAGGTGGTGGATGCCCCATCCCTGGAAGTTTTTAAGGCCAGGCTGGACAGGGCTCTGAGCAACCTGATCTAGTGGGAGATGTCCCTGCCCATGGCAGGGGGGTTGGAACTAGCTGATCTTTAAGGTCCCTTCCAACCCTAACAATTCTATGATTCTAAGAAAAATTAAATTTCTTTGAAATCCACGTATTTGAGGCTTCCTAATTTTGGAGGAAAAGAAAAAAAAGGAAGTTGCTACAGATCTTTTTCTGTATATCTTCACAGTTACACAAGGCTAGAAAATGTATACTCCCCAACAGTGCATTGATGCTCTTCTCAATCCTTACAAAACTCAGGGAATTAGAAAGTTTCTGCCTTAGACTCTATGTGCTTGCTCAGGAATCTGATGGCCCACAACCTTTGCACAATCTTTGCAAGGCTCCTTGGGAACTTCTTAAACACCCACTCCCTCCTGTGATCCTTTGGAGGAGACAGCTCATGATCTCACACCCCTGCTCGGTCAGGAGTTCTGTCAGTGCCTCTTTTCCGCATCCTTAAAAGCCTTCCTAGTTTCACCAGGTTCCATCACCATCTGTGGTAAGCTGTTGGGGATGCTCATATATTCTTTGATTAAACTCACTGTTTTTCATCAGTCAAACACCGCCTCCTCTTTGTACAACTCAAAATGATCATATGAGAAACTAAAATAAACGTACTGTACTTAGGTCCTTTAGCATCTATCAAACCTTAAGACCATGGTGATATGATGCAGGTCTAAACAGATGAAACTGAGACTGTGTATTTCCAGAAACTGTTGTTGCCAGAAATTAGTGTTTTGGCTGGACTCACAAGATGTGTCATTAGGTCTTATCTATTACCAGATGTTTAAAATTTAAATTTCTGGCTGAGCTAGTTATCCAAGGCTCCATTTGTAATCAGTGGGGATATATGCAGAAAAGTCAATGAAATTTAAAGTGTGATTCATCTTACAGGATGTATAATTTCCTTTATGCTAAGATGAACTGTGTTTCTAGACTTTTAAATCTGCATTGATTTTAGTAGGAATCCAAACGATTCAATGAAGTCCAGTGGTTTTAAATGGAATTCCAACCTTGTATTATTCCCAGCTTACCCTGCTGAGGCAGATGCCTACTGGGAAGTGTCCGATTTTGGGACTATCTATCTACTGTTTCCTCAGTAGCAGTTTGGGATGTTCTAGCACTACTAGGGCATTCGGGGAGATTCACGTAAATCTGGATCTTGCAGAGAAATAAGACATTTCCAGAAGAACTGATATATGTCCATTATCCAGTTGAGTGAATGAAAGTTCTGTTTTCCAGCAGTAAACCTAAGAACCATCTTATACTTGGAATTGACCCCTGAGAAAAGGTATCAAGACTTTTGTATCTTAATGATATCTCAAATATCAAGGAATTAGTGCTAATATTTTGGATTCATAGTAATTTTAAGGGTATTATCAAAGGTAATAATTTAATGTTTTTTATTCAAGTATTTAACCTTTACCACCTGCACTGCAGCTTGGATCTATGAGTGCTGTAAATTAAATCTTATTCTACTCTGTCATGTTTTGCTTCAGATTAAAAATAAATCTTTTTCATCTATAGTAAACATCTCTATATTTAGGTTGCCACGATTTCAGAATCACTTTTTAATTGCAGTCACATCAAGTACAAAAGTCCTAATACAAATCATGCTTTACTTTGTTCCTTATAACAACAAAGCACAAATACATTCATTCTTATTTTTGCTTTCTCCCGCTCACATACTCACACACATACATATATAAGGCTGACTAGCTATTCTGATTCTGTCCTCTTTAGATCATTTCTACTGCTACTTAACAGCCCCTCCTTTTGGAGAAGAACAGCTGTAGAGAGTAAGCAAATTTAGCAGTTCAGTCCATCACAGAAACTAAAACAGATTTCTTCATGCAGAGGTACACAATCTATGACATTGCATGTTTTCCCATCTGGTGACTTACAAAGACTTGCTTTATAATCAAGAATTGATTAACACATTTATCTTGACTTTTAAATGCATCAGGGTTACAGAGATCTGAAACAAAAGTGAATGTTGAGTAATTGGCATTTGATGGTTTCTAAAATATTCCTGAATTTCTTGTTTAGTTGCAATCTTTGCCCAAGTTTTTAGTCTCTGTTTTTGTGACTGCATTTCAGTCAAGTGGACATTTACATATAGTTTTAATAAACATGCCAATACACAGGCAACAGAGCTATGTGACATCAAATTTTTCAAAATAGGTTTCTCAAATTGAATTGTCTTTTTTTCCCTTGAAAAATCTGTCTGGAGGAAATAAATGGTGTTTTATTAGAAAGGAGATGTTCTTTTTTGTCTTAGAGTGTTGGTTTTGGTTTAGTGTTTATCATACAATGCCCAAGACATTAGTCTTTGCTTAACTATGCTCTACTCATATTTTCACGGGAAGGCTTTTGACAGCACCATTTATGATGATAGGGGAAGAACTAAACAAATAGGATGATAGCTCTCTGCAGGTCTGTGAAGAACACTTATGTTTCTCCAGTACACCCACCATCTTAGAGAGACCGAAACAGAAAAAGTTCTTTCCAAGACAAATGTGTCTGTTCTTCAAGTCAGATTTTCACTGAGAGCTCTGTATCATCAGCACTGTAGGCCTACATGGCACAGGGATATATCTATTTTTTTTCTTCATATGTAATTTAATACCTCTAGCTATGCACTTCAAAAACTGTAGATAAGGAGACTCGTGAAGAACCGATGGAGCTGAAAAGTATGTAGAATCGCTGACTGGAGTGTGGGTATCCTTGCAGAGTGCAGATCTCAAGGTAGCAAAGCAATCTATGATTTAGTGTACCTAATTCCAGAGAAACTCTGTGTCTCCGTACTTATTCTGAGTGCACGTCTACCTGCTATGAACACACTGACTCTGCAGAGACGTTTTCTGTGCTTTCTGTTGATACTTCTCCCACCTCCACTGTAGATTTTTTTTTACTCTTACCTTTTTACTCTTATTCTAACTTCTACAAAGTTCTTTAAAACTATTCCTTTCTAGGACTTCCCTGGAGATTTCTGCTTCTTTTCATAATTGGTTTCATCTTTTAAACACAGCATTTGCCAGGAATTCCACGGTAAAAACTTATTTTAGCTCTGGTTCCCTCTTTTTCTAATTTCCTTGTTGCCTCATGTATTCTGCTGGTTTTGGATTAGATATTGCTCTTTCTATGTTTCCTGTCAGTCATGGCCCTTTCCTAGTACTATTCTTTCAAAAGTGACTTACAATTCAAGCAGAAGAACCATGGGTTCTTTTTTTTATTAGCATGGCATGTACAGCTTCCAGTCACTGAAATGATACTGGAAGGGGTCTGGCTATAAACACAGGTAACTTAGATGCAGCTGTTGCCAAATACCTAAAAAAAGGCTCCCAAAATTCCTGGTGTCCACGTTCCTCAATCGTGTTCTTCTTTTATTTGTATATAAAAGCCAAGAAACAAACAAACAGGAAAAACCCTCTTCATGCCGCTGCCACTGATCTGGAAGGGAGAATTTGCTTTTAAATGAAGTGTGTTTCTCACTGTACAAGCTTTCCCCAGTCTCTTATGGATCAACAATCTCATTATTTTCCCTCACTTATCCTCTGTCTGATGAATTAAAGTAATTAAACTTGTCTAAAAGACTGTGCTTTCTGCATTTTGGGAATAATTTATTTATACCTTGGAGCTATTTTACACAGTCTGATATTCACCATCGAGAACTTGTTCTTAGTGTTCATAGCTGATTACTCAGTCCTGCTATGAGTATGGCCTGTTACTCTGACACAATTATCTTTACTTAATTTATTTTATTTTGCAATATTATTTGTTTTCTTTTCTGTCTTGCTTCCAAGAGATTGTTGTGTTTTCCCAGAAGGAGGACAAGGTTTAATGGAGACAGTTAAAGTTGGCCGTAGCTTTTCCAGGCAATAGCTGGGACTACAGCGCCTGGGACATGTTGTCACTCCTGCTTGAGCTGTGTCTGCCTCAAGGAAGTCCCCCTGCCCGGTCACAACAGGTCTCCAGCCCTGCTCTTCCATCTGGGGCCGAGGAGCTATGGGAAAATGAGAGGACCTCCTTGCTGTACTAGGCATTAAATTAACTCTTTAGAGAACTTTTGAGGTTTACTAACTACAGGCTCATCTCCAGGATTATTTATGTTGGTTTAAGTGGGCCCAACTGTATCTAGTTTGTTTGACTTTGTGGTTAGGTGCCAGCAGTGGCTGTGAGGTCTTGGTGACACTGCTGGTGGGGTGGGAAGAAGCGTGAGAAGCTGGGTTAGTCCTTCTGCCCTGCTCAGCTCTGCCCCCCGGAACCATGGGGAGCAGAGTGAGCTGGCAAAGGGGCATGTCCCTTGTCTCACCCGGACCTGCTGTCAGGGCAAGGCCGCAGGGCATGTAGAGCTTCAGTGTATGAAGGACTGATCTGGTGATTAACTATAAATAAAAGCCGTAAAATATCGAACAGGGATTTTGCTGCAATATTTTTTTTCCCCAATGTTGCTTTTGGGAAATTGCTTGCAAAAAGGTTTTTATTTACAAACAGTACGTGCTTATGTATTTGGACTTGATATGTGAAACTGTGTACCAGTTTGATATGTGAAACTGTATACCAGTTTACTCCTTGGTAAATTAATAATACTGCTTTTTTTTTTTTATTAGCAATAACAAAGTGTTCTGATCAAAGAGATTGTTCTTCAGATAAAGCTAGAAGCTAGAGCTAAAATAAGATAACATTCTGTGTGCTTAATAAAATATTATATTCCATCTAAATAGAGCATTTATCAAACTGCTAGTTCTTTTTTGCTAGATTGGAGTTAAAAAAAATAATTAACAGCCTGGTAAGTGCATAACATTAGCTTCCCATTCATCAATTACAAAATTTAATCAGATGATGTATCCTCTATTCTCTACGCTAACCCGAAAGATGGAGAAAGACCCAACTCTATTTTCTCCATGGCTATGAAAAGACTTTACACGTTTTCTGGTCATTTCTTTTTCATCCAATTCATTCAATGATTTATTTGAAGTTACAGTGGCTGACCATTTCAGACTGATGGATGTGCTAATCCCGGTCTTTGTCAAACCTTCTCTGGACTTTATTACTTCCTTCTTGCTTGGCGAGATTGAACTGAGCATAGGTGCCTTGGCATTAATACTTATAAGAGTTTCTTACAGAGTACAGGATCAAATATTGTGTTGGGTAACATGGTTTATTCATGGACATTTAGAAAATACCTGAACAGGGAAAGGAGTCAAACATTGAAGAAAAAATGTTGAGGTGCTTAGATACCTGATGTTACTGAAAAAAATAATCTCACATACACACGCTAGTACAAAACTAAAAAAAAAAAGGCTATTATAATGTAGCATTCAGTTTATATTTTAAAAATTAAAACCATATCTTTGTAATATACACTATGTATAACCTGATTCTAGGCATATATTGTAATGTATGATACTATTTCCGTGGGAATCTAGAGAAAAAACCTTATTAAAATATAGCTGTAGTTTCAGGCTCGGCCATGTGACAATTTCTTTTCTGAGGAAACCAAGGCATGTGAGTGACATATATACCCTAATCTGTAAGACGGATATGGCCAGGTCTCAGAAGCTTACGCAGAAAAGGCTGGAGGATTTATTTCATCTTTCAAATTGAAAAGTCTATTGCACTTCCTCTTTGTTTTTTTTTTTTTGGTTGTTTTTTTTTTTTGAGCAATGATTGATTTGGGACCTGATCCACAATCGTATGAGTCAGTTGGGTGCCTTCAGATTGATTTCAACCACCTTTGAACATTTTAACAGTATCGCCTGAGTTAATCTCACACAAGAGAAGGCGATGCACTGAAACGGGCATTTTAGAAGAATACATTTATATGCAGTTTAATAAACAGTGTATAGCAAAGACAGTATTGGTACAGGTATCTATATTACAATTCAAATGATGTTCATGGCTGGAACTAAAAAGAAAAATTGGCACAACACTTAAATGGGGTCACTACCAATAACCTTGCAAAGATGCAGGAAAATCTCAAGATTTCAGTGTCCTTACTCCACTTAAAAGCATTAGGTACCAGTGGTTGATTGCCCAAGATAGTATGTAGGAAGTACTACGTAATAGTGCTAATATTGGCCTTATTTACTATTTATGCTGTCTTAGTATTCTTATGCATGTATCACTGTGCACTAGAGAAACTAGCTTGGACCTATGTTCTGTGGTGACAGGGTTTGGACAATACATTTCTCAGTGCAATTTTTCAGTGGTATAACCTGAAAATCCTTTGGGGTTTCTGTTTCTAAAATCTTCTCCTTAACCCAGTTTGGAATTTAGAAAAATTACTTTCATGCTCTTTAAAAATGGATCTCCTTTTTTTTCCCTACCAAGTCCTGTAGTGGGACTTGCTTCACTGTCATTTTTCCCTTTCTTTTGTTAAATCTCAAAAAGGTACACTGCTAGGTGACTCTCCGTGGCATATAGCGTTATATATGGGTTATAGGCACATGAGCTCATTTTGGGGTTTCATTTAGGCACTGGGACTTGCACAGCTATTTCCATTTTGTAACGTTCCTTGTATAGGTTTACTTTTATGGACTTGTAACGCTTCCCTTGACATTAAGGTCTCTCATTACACTGAAATCTCAACTATTTTAGGCCTATACAAACCCATGGCAAATCTTTTTCTTTCCCTGCACCCCGTTCTTCTCCTTGATTCTTCCACACATCTACCCTCTGCAAAACTCACAGTTCTGCACTCCAGAGCTTCCAATACACTAGTATGCACAGTTACCTTGCTGTCCTGTGTTATTTTTTCATCTGTTTCCCTCTTTGCTGTCATTTACGCAGCTTTACCAGTATTTAAAAATAACTGATAATCTTAGTGTGTGACTTTTCACTATCCCTTTGCACACAGAGCCATGCGTATAGGTAGAGAGAAGAAAAAAATAATGTAGATACTTGTTCAAGAGTGCTTGTATAGCTCTATTGCTTCCCATTTCAGAATAACTGCATTAGGAAATCCATTTTTTTCTGTTGTTTTGAGTGGATTAATCAAGAGTTCAAGTCAGATCCGCCTGCAGTTTGACACTTAGAGACCAAGGGTTACCTAAAGCTTGGTAAGCGTCTGCTCATAGTAGCATTTGTAAGAAATTGCTTGCTTTCTGTTGTGACAAACGATTTTCTGGCCTGCAGCATATATCTGGGGCAGCAATACATCTAGCAGAGCACGAGCAGAAAGATCTTTTAAAAATTATTTTGTACGTCATGTACTGTACTATAACTGCGGCTAGGACAGAATTTGGATAGGGTGATGGAGATTTTACAATCTTTTTGGAAGAATAAAAATGCTCCCAAACACCCTTATTTGAATTTTCTCCAGTGCTTTTAGCTTATTGTGCAGCACAGCCAGGTAAAGACAGGCTATACTACAAAGGAAACTCCCTCTTTTCAGCTTTGTTATGACTTGTTTTGCTGACTTCTTCCACATAACATCACTACTTTGACTTGATAGACAGGATGAGGAAATACTTTAGTGAGAGGCTTTAGGAGAGAAAAGAAAGCGCATCAGGCAAAATCAGGTTCTGCTTACAAAAAAAAGTTTCACATCCACAAATTGCACATATGTATGATAACTCATTCTGTATAAAGAGCAAAGAAAAATGCATTGCATAAAACTGGCCACAAGTCACTGCCTATCTAGTCATATCTACAAGTGCTGTAGTTGTGTACTTGTCTGTCTCGCAGCGTTGCACATGTTTCTCACCACCCATGCAGCATCTTGCAGTGCCCTGGGGCCAGACGGGGCTCTACAGCAAAAGAATGCAGATCTGATTCCCTGCACCTTCCCTGGACATGCCCTGGCCCCCAGCAGTGTCCTTGTAGGGAACCAGGAACCTCTCAATCCTGAAGCACATGTGAAGGACAACAACAGCCCAAAGAATGCACTCTAGATGGGCTTCGTTTGCCATTTTTTGTCTTTTCTCTTTTTGTGGGCTTTATGTTATTATTTTTGACCACAAATTCAATAATTCTGAAAACTTCTGAATTCTTTCTTTGTTGGATAACACCTTACTTTTTTATACGCAAAAAGCTAGTACATGCTAATGGACACCAAAGGAAAAAATTCTAGTGTCGCAAGAATAAATACCCTTGGTCAAGCCTTTTTAGTGGGGCTATCTGCAAGTCAAAAGCTGATCAGTAAAGGTCTGCACAAAAGAGTTCAGACTGGAGGGGTGATCTGTGCGTGTACTGATCTTTGCTTATAGTAATGCTCCCTTACTCATAATAGCGGTGTTAAAAGAGACCGGTATTTTGTTGTGCTTTTTTGTTTTCTAGCCTCTGGTCCACAATTAGGAATACTGGTCCTTCCCAAGTACCAATTAAATTTGCCTTCAAAATTGTGGAAAGAAAAAGTAATGTAGGTGCTTGCAAATATCTTCAACATGTGAGCTGGTAAAACATGAAATGTTCTTCAGTGTTTCCCTTTCACAGCCGTTACCGGCCGTATTACTGACTGGTGTAACCTATCATGTCAGGAATGACTTACAGGCCTTTGCATTTATGAAGCATCTTTTCCTAAATGGGCCAGACCATCTCCTGTTCAAAGCAGCCGCTGTGACTGACATCTCTGTTGGTCATCCGAACGACAGCTGCCAGCCAGCGTCATCATCCCAAGGGAGCATCTTCTCCTCTCCTCCGCTGCAGGGAGCGGCGGTAGCACTGACAGGACTGAGAGCAGAACCTCTGCCTATCTCTGCATTTCTTAGTATCTTTCGCAACTTAAAATTGATCGGTACACATGGTGATGGGTATTTTAGTTGAGTTCTTACACATTTTGCTCATCAATGAAACCGAAAGAGCGGAATTAAGATCTTCGCATTATTCCGTGTTACGCTGGTGGACCCTGAGTAATTTCCAGTTACACTGGTTTAATGGTACCTTCGTTAATGAGTGACAGTATAGTGGTGTAAATAAATTGTTTTAAAGGAAAGAAGCACAACTCTCGCTCCCTAATAGTTTACATATGTGCTGGAGAGCCCCTGAAAATCCGATACAAGACAGCGTAACATTTCCTGGTACTGCAAATTACTTGCAAAATAGCTGTGGGTCTCAGTCTCCTTGGTGACTGATTCATTGTCTAATAAGTCCTGAATGTATTTATATGAGTAGCTTTATGAAGAATTTCTGTTAAGGTTGTCAGTGGCAAAATTATGTCACCTCCAACTTTAATTGTTTGATCCAAGAGGGAGATATCATCCTCTTTTGGGTCTTCTAGTAAGAACGGGCCTCAGAAACAAGGATTCATCTCACAAATTTCTAAGTGTGCCTTCTGGACATGTCTATGTCACAATATAGAAAGTAAAGTACCTAAAATTAATTATTCAGTGTGCTTGAACTCAGTTGAGACATAAGCTGGCCAGAGATAAAATTAATTGTTGAAAAATGTGTCCATATAATTACATTTCTGCACAGGAATATGAGTGACACAAAATATTGAACAGTCCAGGCTTGTGGACTTTTTCAGCACTGTCTTTAATACAACTCAAATTATTTTAAAGAGCTCTGTTGTGCAGTGGTGTTGTGGTTTTATATGAAATATCTTAGTCCTCAGTTCACTTCCTGGTGGACAAGTGTCTGTTTTGGATCAAAAGGGAAAGGAAAAGAGGAAAGGGAAAGGGAAAGGGAAAGGGAAAAACAGACAGGAAGAAAAGATGGACAATAGCAAAAATGAGATAATTACGGAAAAATATAGTTGGAAAATCAGTTAAAGGCTACAAATTATCATGAGGGGACAGTGCACAGCAAATATATATATATATATAAAATCTGCAATTTTTAAGAGGTATTATTTTCTGCAAAACTAAGCTCAGATTAATAGTTGAAATGGGAAATGAAAATTTTTTTTTTGACAGATTTCCACAAGAGAAATTTCGCAGTCTGATGGTACTGATGTTACCCAGAAAGGACCGTAACTCTGCAGCAATTGAAGCCAAACCTTTCAGTGCCCCTATGAGCTAAGGTCATGCTGGCCACCTTGTTTCTAGCTGGTTTCTGAGAAACAGCTCAGAGCCAACAGAACCCAACGGTGCAAATCTAAGTGAAAAGAACATAATTAAATAAACTTATTCAGCCAAAGGCACTGCTAGTATTTCTGCTGGTTTTAAAGTTTTCCTGAAACCAAGCAGTTTATTGAAACTTAACTCACCATATCCTGAATGTGAGCTGCGTGCCCTAGAAGGAATGAGGGCCAACAGCCTCCTGGGCTGCTTGAACAGGTTCAGCTGAAGAGGAAATGATTCAGTAGCTGAGACACCTTCCCTGGAGGTATTTAAAAGATGGGTAGACATAGAGCTTAGAGATATGGTTTAGTGATGTTTTTTTGCCAGAGTTATGTTGAAGGTTGGACTAGATGATCTGAAAGGTCCCTTCCAACCTAGGCGATTCTATGATTCTGTATGTCGAGGGAAGCGATCATTAGACCACAGTGAGATACTGCCTCCAGTACTGGATCCCATAATGCAAGAAAGATGTAGCTAAACCGGAGTAAACTCAGCAAAGGGTCACCAACAGTTGCCCTCTGAGAAGGGGTTGAGGGACAGAATCTTGCTCAGCCTGGAGAGAGATGGCTTTGGGGACACTCAACAGCATCCTCCCATAACTATGGTGATGTGGTCAAGATGACAGAGCCAGGCTCCTTGCAGTGGTGCACAGTGGGAGAATGAGATGAGGGTCATAAACTGAAACAAAAAAGGTTCAGGCTGGATGTAAAGAAAAGCTTTTACCCCATGGGGACAGTCCAGGAGAAGAGCAGGATGCGTAGGGAGGTTGAGCAGTTTCCATCCTTGGAGATCAGCAAGATGCAACTAGATCAAGCCCTGAGCAACTTGGCCTGACCTCAGAGCTGTCCCAGGTTTGAGCAGGAGGCTGTACTAGACACTCCTTGTTGTCCCTTTCAACCTGAATTATCCCATGATCCTGTAAGCCCACTTGTTCTTACTAGAAACATAGAACTGGAAATTTTTTTTAGCTCATCTGTCAATTCTGTTTAAATGGAAGTCTGGGATCTTGGAAGCTGGGCAGACCAATAGGTCCTGTGTTCATCAACAGTGATGTTTGCTGGAAGCTCTCTGAGATCTCCTATGTAAAGTGATAGCATAAGACAGTGCAACAACTTGACAGATACATGTCTTTTTCTACCTCTGATTATTGAAGGCACACAAAGATGAAAATACAGTTTGTAGCCCTAAAGGGATAGGAAGCTACCTTGGAGCTAAATATATCGTACCCAGCAGTTTAATACAGAGTCTTGGTCTGCTAGCTGAGCTTGAAGCTATGATATGAATTTCTGAACTGGATACTGTTTCTTAAGTGTTCGTATCGTTTTGTGTTGGGGTATGGTTCATGGCAGATACTCCAGCTGAATGGTCTCCCAGCTCTTTAATCCAAAGGCATGAAGCTGATCCTAGAGCATGAAAACCAGCTCCCTCCTTCTAAGATAAATTGAATGTCTAAGAGGAAAAGCGAAGAGGGCTTTCAAATTTTTTGACGCGCACTGGTCCCTCAAGATGGATCCACACTTTGAACCACGGCTCTTTGAAAACCGTTAAAAAAAGTATGCGTCACAAATTGAGATCTTAATTATACCTCTGGAACTTTTTCTTGGACAGATGAAAAGTTGTATAATATTTGTCTTCCTGTGATTTTTTTATAGCTGTCCATATAAAAGCTACTAAAGCCTTGATTAAGAAATCACCACAGATGTGTTTCTCAGTTAATTCATTTGGCTAAAATTGCCATTATTGCCCACATACTGTATCCACAGACAATGGTCAGCTTGAACAATAAACAAAACAATTACTAGATAAAGTGTTAGACAGCAAGGAAACTCATTTGGTTAAGAACAGTAAGATTTAGGGGAACTAGTGTTAAACTTGCTATATGACCTTAGAGATGCTGTTTAATCTCTTTGTGTTTCAATTATCTGGCTGTAAACCGAGGATCACAGCAATATCTTCTTTCCCGTATATTCAGTCTTTGCTCTGACAAGTTTATCAACTAAATAAAGAAGACAAAGAGTCCTTTAGCATATGCACGTACAAGATATGTGACAAAACGCCATTGCTGGGACTGCTAGATGTTACTGTGATCATCAATGCAAATAAATAACATCTGAGTGAAACACTACTGTCTCATTCTGCAGCTGGGCTTATTTCTCATCATTGTTTAATATCACGTAGACGTGCACCCCATTGGGAGTATGTTTGGAGGTTCAGTCTTTAAAACTGCTGCAGTCATGAGAAATTACACATCCAAAGTCTTCTCCCTTGCTAGCTGAATGAAACTTTTCTTGCATAGTTACAGTAATTAAAAAGAAAAAAAGATATTTCTATTGCAGAGTTTGAATAATAAGGTGATTTTCTAATGGATCTATTTAAATTGATGCAGATTTTAAATTTCAGCTACCTATGTGCACGTGAAGAGGATGTAAACTCAGCAGATGAACCTTAGAACATATATCCTCCCCTTGCAGTATGAATATGCAAGTTGTTAACTGATTTATTATAGTTTCTTAGAGAAAGGATTTTAAATACTCCAGTACTTTTTAAGATTCGTTATTTACCACCAGCAACCAGTGGTTCCAGGGATTAGACATGCAGATTGAATTTTCAATTAAAACGAGTCTGTCTTTCAAAAACATCCTCGTCTGCAGTCAAAAGCTATGGGTACAAAGGTTTTTCAACAGTCAGTGATTTTCAATATCATATCCATCTTTTGGTACACCTGAAATAAGCAGCATTATACTAATGGTTATAAAGAGGCAAAGAAATTTTGAATCCTTTAATTTGATTCTGAGCTCAGGATAAAAAAAAACTTCTATTAATTGGAGTTATTTCCTTTACACCTATCAATTTACTCTTAACTTTAGGTTCAGATGATAAATGTATAATTTTTAAGGGAGTTTGCTGCTCCCACAAAGCTTGTAATCAACAGCTTTGGAGGCTGAACTCCTTTACATAGCCACAGAGTATATGTGAAATGAGCAACAGCTGCACAAGGCTTGCAATACTGCCCTCCCAATGTGGCGCACCTCTGACCAAAAGGGAGAACCGTTTCTAAAGTCCATTTGATGAACACCATGAACAGAAGGCGTTTGCTATAAGATCCAGGTATCTGAAAGGGAATCTGGTTCTGCGTTCCATTTTGGACACGAGACACTGTTCATGACAGTCTTTGATGCTGCAAATATTTCCAAGGAAAGAAGAGAGAAGCAAATATCTTTGTGCTGTTCCTTTTCTCCCTCTGTCCGTGTCGGGTGTTGATCAGATCTTAAGGACAAGCACATGTGAAACAATTTCGTGTTATGATTTTTCATACGTGCTCTAAAATACTTAAGCAAATATATAAATGTTAGTCTTCTGTCTGAATGGAGTCTCAAATATTTGGCATATTAGAGACAAAAACAAAGGCAAAGAGTGATACAGAGACTAGATTGCTATGGAAAAATGTAAAAAAAAAAGGTGGGTTTTTTTTTCTTGCAAAGCAGAGGGATAGGATAACTGAAAATGCTCAAAAACTATCATGTCTGGGATAGTTCAAAGGCTATGACTGGCTGAGGAAAAAAGGTACCTTCTCAACTTTGTAACCATTATTCTGTGGGTAAATTTGTATGTATCTATAGCTACGCATAAAAAAACCTATGCAATATAAATCTACCAAAAGATATCTTAAACATCTTTTCCTCCCTTTGTATAATAACGTAGCTTATGTCTATAAATACTTCATGGCATATTTTATTTTCAGAAAGGATCAAAATGTCAAATCTAGGAACAGTTTAATACAGATACTATTGTTTCTCTTAAATTAAAAAAAATGCAAAGGTCTCTGAATAAATTAGCACAGTTGCCATGGAAACATAGTGGGCAAGAAATATTTATAGTTGCTGCAAGCAATAATTTTGTAGTTTAATACTTTAAAATGTCAAGCAACACATAATCGCAAAAACAAAATAAAATGGTTTTTTGTTTGTTTGTCAGTGGGCATATTCACAATTTTCTGTTAAAATATATTTTCACTTCTTGCCTCCAGAAAAAAAACAACTAACCCTCAAAAAAAAATCAAAGCCCAATATTTTCTCTAGTTGGCTAAAAGCATTTTTCAGCTATAAAGAAAAATAATATTTTGTTGGACTTAGGCATGCTATTTTGCATGTGTGATCATTAACGTCAACGACTGCAAATTTTTCAAAGCTAATTAAGTTAAGAATCTTTTTAAAGTGTCTAAACTCTAACATTAATTGCAACTACCAAAACTGTACATGCCTTATTCATAAATGCAAGATAGCAAGCACCTGATGCTGCTATTAAAATGAGTGTTATTCCTTATTTGTTAATTGAAATAGTACATTATAGTAATATCTAGGGAAGCACTGGGAAATTATCTTGGTATATATTGGATGTGAGAGGTCTGATGAATTTCCTTATACCTCCTATATCCATTCTCAGCTAAACCCAGTAATTTTGCCAGGGGAGCAGCACAATTAGCTTCATTATGTTGGTACATTGGTATAAACATTGAGCTTCATAACAAGGATGAACTAAGTCTTCCCTTGTCCTTAGTCCTACCCAGCCAAAGGACTTGAAAATGCTGTTTCTCAGTTCTGCATTCACTCAACACCTGTGTAGGATTCTGCATCGCGCAGAGAAGTGTGTGTAGCGAAATGATGCATGAGCACATGTGAGGAAGGGCAAAAGCGAGCGTTGCGAGGGGTGAGAAGAAAGCATAGTGGTGCACTCGAGTGTTCTTAAAAGGCGCTCTTAGAGGATGCTAACAACAAAATCGGACTTGAGATCCAAGTACTAATAGCAATGCTTCTGGCATTCGTCCTGCAATTCTCCCTCACAGATGCTCCGTGACATGCTGCACCGATACATGGGTTTGAAATTCTCCCTTATCATACCTAGCCTCTTTGATTATAAGTACTTCGTAACAATGTCAGAAAGCATCAGCATTATTAACTGGCTTTCAGAACGTATGTGCTGCTCTAAGTGTCAGGAACACAGATGGGCACCGCGATAGCTGATAGTTAAGACCTTCCTTGGCGGGCCTGAACATCTGAAGGTACAGCTGGTAGACACCTAAACGGTGTAGTGAAGTTGAAGGCTGTCTCCTTCCCCTCCCACTAATGAGATTAAAGTAGAAAAATTCTGATGTACTTCAAGGTAACACAGACTGTTGCAATAATTAAAATATTTCCTTCAATTAAAAATTCAGTTCCAAACTTATCTATACCATTTCAGCACAGTCTATTAGATGGAAATATTTTTTAAACTCTGACTTGTTTAAGCATTTGAGGAACTGCCCTACAGGCTCGGCATTCAAGTGGATCCTATCTAAGCACAGGACTGAAACGGGCACACTTGCAGATGTACAGTTATCTCTAAGGAAATCAGAGGGGGTCAAGAAGGTGGTGAAGAAAAACTACAAAATAAAACCAAATAGTTTCTACTAAATTCCTTGAATGAGAAAGGAATCCCTTTTAAAACTAGAGGGATTCTTCCCGTATAGTTCTTCTTCTGAGGAAGTGGTAAGAGCAGAATTAATCTAACCTGTCATAAATTGTGTGAAAGAACAGAAACAAGGCAGGCATTCACTTCTGATGTACACTCATTCATTTTCAGGATTTTACACTGCAAATAACTGCAAAATGCTGTCAATTGTAACAGCAAGTCAGTTCTAAGCAAGATGAAAGTAATATATATATTATTGCACTGGATAGACCCAGACATGTTTAAGGAAGACTACACCTTCTAAAAGCTCATCTCCTCCCATTCAGCAATGCAGATCCTGAAGTATTAAGAACATTATTCAGAAATGCAGGCAAAATACTGAAGAGAAGGAAGAAGAGCTCAGGTTTTCTTCTCTCAGGAAAACTTGTTTATTTCTTCAGACGATCGAGGCCTATGTATGATTTTACCAAATTGGAAATGATAATTTCGTAATTTATATAACATTCAGGGAGAAAAAGGAAGGCGACATTTCTGCTTGCCTATTGAAAGTGAAATTTCTGACTGCTAAGTTTGTAAATAACAGGAAGGTTTCATAATAAAAGATCTGGATTTCCTGATGATTGTTTTAACTATGCTGCTAAGTTGCTTTAGAAGATGTTTTCTTATTTTTGTCATGTTCCTCATCTTGAAAATTATTAGTTTGCTCTGTCGTTTCCCTGTTAGAGAATTGATTGTTTCCCTATATTTTTGAAGGTGTGCTTGTAGCACTGTTTCTTCTGCTTTTTCAGTTTAAATAACACATTTAATTAGAGGTTTCTAGAAATAAACAGATCCTGCCAGCACTTTGCTAGATTTTTAAGTTCTGTGATGTTACTCATGATGATTTTAATTGCCATTGCTACACACCATATGCTTAAAAAAATATTTAGATGTTTTGTTGTTGTTTTAATGGATAAAATTACTTTAATGTGTAGGTAATGGATATCCTAATGTGCTACATGTCAGCCATGTATTGAAGGTATACAGCATCACTGGTGATTCGGTGAACTGAAACACTTCTCACTGCAGCAGCAAAGTTAGAAATAACAATGTGTATTCAAGGAACATCACAGATATTTTCAAATAATACATTGCATATTAAGTGATGTGCTGTGAAGCAACAGACAGAAGAGAAAGCGTGTAGCATTGCTTCTGATCTTCCACAGAATCTAGGTTAGGAACCACGGTCTCACACTGATTTACATGCCAGCCTCCAGCAGGATGCAGCTTGACCTCAGGTTGACTCCAGAGTCACAAGCTAAAAGGAACAGTTATGCAACCGAGAGTGGCTAAAATTAACCATGCGAAACCCCAGAAGGCTGCGGTGGTGGTACCCAGAAACCATGTGAAGTTTAAGGAATTACGTTCTCTTATTTCACTGAAAGAACTGGCTTGCATTCCTGCAGTGTCCGTCTTTATTGTGCTTACAGACCATTATCCTTCAATCTCTTGGCATAATTTTCTATTTGCCAGCTCATTTATTACAAAATACAATATTCTTCCCATCAGATATAAGTTGTTTAGTGAATGCCCAGGAGCCCTTCTTCAATTTAAAAAGAAAAAAAAAAAGAAAAGAAAAGAAAAAAAAAAGAAGAGAGAGAAGGAGGAATAAAAAGGCATAAAAATTTAGCTGGGATTTTTCTTTGAAAACATCAACATTTTATTATTATCATCTGTATTCTGCTCTACTGTTTCTTCAGTGAGAAAAGCAGAATTCTTCAGCAGAAGAGCACACTGGGATCCTGGTGGCAGGATGCAGATGGGAGAAGGAGCAGGTCCTCCCTTGCACATTTGTGCCCTTTCTGTGGCCAGTGCAAGATTACCCGCAGGCAGGGAATGGCAGAGCTATTGCTCCCCAGCACCACTTAGGAAAGGGCGAGTTACTCCCCATAATAACCATCTTTGCCTGGAAATTTCCAGTAGGTGGGTTGGTGGGCCCGTAGCACCTACTGAGAGCTCTTGTGTGGACTTCCAGATTGACAGGACAGAGACCATCACAGGTGACTTCTCCGAAACCTGTGCTGCCACATCAATGAGTAGCTTAGGAGTAATAGCAGTTATTGATTGTCCACCAAATAGCCCTCTCTTTTCTAAATAGACTGAGATTCATCATGTGTTTATACAGGTGCTACACTCCCTCAACCAGTAGCTTTGGCTTCTGGACCTATATTTCCAGTTTTGCCCTCAGAAACAGAAACATCCAGTGTAGCTTATCATATAGGAATAGTATGGAGTAATGAGGAAAAAGTGAAAGGCAGAAAAATAAAATGTTGCAGAAAAAATGCCTCTTCATGCAATCCAAGGACTATGCCATAAAAAATTAAAATAGTACGACATCAGAAAACAGTAGATCAGAATTTTTATGTTAGAAAATAGGCCCAACTAGCGATTAATCAAGGGGAAGGAAAGACTACTCTGTCCACTGCTGCTTTTAGATACCATTGCAGGAAGGACAAGCAACAGGGTTTAGCAAGTTTTGTCGTGATTACACTCTGCCTAATTTTCAGACCCAGAGCGCACACCCCAGCTCTGTCTCTGAGATCAGTCCTGAGAGCCCTGGGGCTTTGCCAGTGTGGGAAAGAAAAAGCCTCATGAAAAGGCTGGGCGAGAGAGATAGACAGAGAAGACAGCATCAGTGCTACCTGCTTCCTTGTAGTCTTGAATAGCACCTGGAACACGAGGCCTGTGTTATTTCAGTCAGATCTGCCTTACCTCTCCTGTCCTTTCACCACACATTTATTTTCTTTCATTTGTTTTTTTCTTTCACCTTCAGTTTAATAAAAGTCAGGCTTATCAAAGTAAGCCGTGTTATCTTTTGCACACTTCTCTGCACTGATAACCAGAGAGACTAAAGAAAGCAAAGTTTAAAATAGTTCACTGCTAGTGCAGGTCTCAGCTGACAAAATCTGTTACGTAGAAAGATGGTGCTGAAGCTTAACCCAGACGCAGAACCATACAACACAGGACAGCAGAGCCCCGTTGTGGAGCACATTTGTCCCCAGATCCCTCCTCCATGAAGACTTTACTGCAGCAAAGTTACTGCAGGGAACTTTACTGCTGCTTTACTGTAGCACGCAGATAGGGCTCCACAAGAGATGTTGTGTTAAGGCTGGTAGAGACCTGCGTTGGGTTTGCTTTTCCCCAGCAGTGAGGTTGCAAGTAAGTCAGCTTTAGAAAAAGAAGTGGTGTTTTCTACCTTTGTGATACTTCTGTTTGCGCTGGGCATGCTTAAAAGTTGTTGTCGACTCAGACAATGAGAGAGAGAACAGACATTGCTTTTTCTTTGCTTTGTTTTTCCCCACTGAAAAGGACTAAGTATTTTCAGGGTCACAAATAAGTCTTTCAGCCAGGACTCTAGAAGCTGTGGAGAGAGGGAAACAATTTTAAAATGGAAAGCTTAATTCTTCACATTTCAAATGTTTAACTGTGTTTTTGATTTGGGTTTTTTTCGTTAGGGTTTTGTTTTGTTTTTTTTTTTTCCCATTTTGCTTCTTTTCCAGATGTCTAAAAGATTTGTAATGGTCATTATCTGACAAGACATTTAAAAGCCTATTTCTATAGTCAAAGCTTCAAATCTCTAATATAGTACAGTGAAAGGTTCACACAGACTGTTGCGTGAAGTGCAAACACTTCCTGGAAAATGAATATGATGCAGGGATATTAGTAAGCTGAAATTAACAAAATCCCTGACAGCAAGACATTTGTTCTGATGTGGAGAATTATTAATTTACTAAAGTTCTGACAGCATATTAATGTTTCGTCTAGAACACCGGGTACATCGGAAACCAAGGAGTATGCAAATTACAAAGGTGGATGGGAAAAATTTCAGTGACATATTCTCCAGGAGATGGGGTTTAACAGAAGCATATGAAGAATTAGAGCATATTCTTTTCCTTTCTCCTGAATAACGTAGCTGCAGTTAAAACTCCCCAAGCTCTCAATTTCAAGCGTTTGTAAAGCTACAGAGTATACCTAAGAAAGAAACGGGAGACTAGCTCAAAATGAAACCATGACCAATTTTTATACTGCAAGGCAACAGATGGTAAAATCTACTTCACGCTATGAATGTCTTGTTCTAGGCCAGTAGCAGACTTTATTGTACTGCAGCTCGCCTAGAAGTACTACCTATAGCATTATAGCTAAAAGGGAAAGCTGCTGAGGCCATGATGCCGCAGCACTGTGCTCAGATCTACCACCCACAAAGAGAAAACACCAGGAGCTTATTTTTCATGGACTGGCATTCTTGTGTCCTTTCTAGAGATGATAAATAGGACTCCATTTTTCAGGAAAGAAAGCACCGAATTAAAGACTCCTTAGAGCTGCATTTTGTGGAAAGCTCTTTAATTCACACCACCTTGGTTCTCCTTGGTTATCATCCTTGCTTGGAATATCAACGTGAACCCATATTGGCATTTATGACAGATATTGGGTAACTTGATGAGAGGGATAACATGACATGACGCCTCTTGTAACGAGAGCCTGTACTCAGCAATGTGAAGAGTCCCTTGGAACCAAGTGTCCATATACACGTGCACGCACTCAAGCCAGGCTTTTTGTCCTCACCTAGGAAAAGGCTGAAGTATACGCTCAATTCAGAGGATGCAACCTGAGAGGTGGGAAAAGGAAGAAGAAGGATAAATTGTTATGGTTTTTTTTCCAATTAATGCATATTTGTGTAAAAAAAACAAAGTCTGAATGTTGTACGGTAAAACCTACACACATTCCTGCTTCGAAAAAGAAAATCTCAGTGAAGCATGTCACAAAAGATTAATATTAATTATTAGTAAGCATTTAAATTTATTGATCCCTTTAGGAAAACAGTCACAGACATCTTCCAAAAATAAATGTTCACACTTCTTATTTCTTATCATCTATTTGCTTTTTGTGATCGTAAAGTAAATGTAAAGGTTTATTCAAATACTTTTTTTTTTTAATCTAAGTAGAATACTGTAGTGCTGAAATATGCAGAGTACTTCAGAAAAAAATTGCTACGTAAAAATAATTTCATTCTTCTTTGAGCTCAGAATGAAGATGGATGATAGCTCTAAGTATATTACTTTGCAATAAAAGAAGCAAAGTAAAGGTTATTAAGGGAATTTTATGAACTTGCGTGATTAATAGAAAATATTTGATAAAATGCACTTCAGTGTTCTATTAGAAGAAAGTAATCTTTTTTGACTGAAAATCTGCTTTTTTATTTTTCATGCCTTCTTCCATCACCATCAAGGCTTTGCAAAGCAATGAAGTGCACATTTTGCATTCTTAACAATTATTGGTTTTAAATGTTTTGGGAGAAAAAAAGCAACACAGGATCCCCACAAGATCTGCTTTTTCCTGTGTGGCTGTGTATATGTCTGTGTATATACATGTCTGTGTAGGTAGGCGGTGGGTGTGATTGTAGCATTTGAGCTGACAACATCCCCTGTAAAGTAAAAGATGTCTGGCATTCTTTTAAGTTGCCTATGACTCGGCCAAAACTGCAATGTTTGGACTGAAATTTTCCACAGTAGGTTTATGCATCAGACGGAATCTTATTCAAAACATTCCGACAAAATAGTTCAGCGATTTCAGAGAAGGAAATTAGGCAAAGTATGTTGTTTTACCAGTGTTAAAGTACATTAGGGAACAGTGTCTTGCAGAAGCTGGAACAGAACCCAGAAGCTGTTAGCTGTGCCGTCTCTCTCTGGCAGCGAGCAGCAGTAAAGCCAGCTGCTGAGCGAACGTCTCCTTTGCTTTCTGATCCACATAGAGGAAACTGGAATATTTCTGCTGCCAGACCAGGGGTGATGGTGCTGCAGGTTAGCTATATAAATGTTGTAGTTGTGCCCCACAATTGTGATATTTCATTTTAAATACAAGTTATGAGAAAGTGTAGAGAAGATGAAACAAAAACCGCCCTGCTAAACGGTAGTTAAAATTACAAGTCAAGTGGCAGAAGAGAGCAATTGCTGAAATTTCCACCCGTACTCCTGCATTATGGTGTTGTCCCTATTAGGTGATGATAGACTTCTTTTTTCCAAAGACCCTTGTTTCATCCAATGTTAGTTTTTCAGTTACTAAATATTTGTTCTTTTCACTATGTAATGTAATTTAACATTGTTGGGTGGTGTACCTCAGATCTTTATATTATTAGGCCGACTTTGAAAACTGTCCAAGGATGACATATAAAGTTGAAACTTTTTTGTATTCATAATCTGGGTCATTATTGAATCTAAAAGTACTGATGTTTGGGGGTGTGTTCATTCTGGATACCTTCTGGCAAGCTCCTGGGCTTGACATCTCTCCCTTAAAACCTTGGAGCACTCTTGACCCTTCCAGTCCCGCATACATATTTGTTATGTTATCTCCATTTCTTTTAAAAGAGGAAAACTGTCAGAGAAACCTCATACAGGGGCTAGGCCCAAATGCTTGGACTCCTCAGTCGCCAAGGTGTGTCAGTTCCTGTACCTGAGAATACACACAGGACAAGAGGATGAGTCCAAAGCTCATTGGCCCAGGCTGTAGGGATGGTCTGATGGAGCAGAGAGGTTACTCCCCCACCTTAACCTCCCAAGCCACAAGACACTGCTGTTCTTTCTGTCATTTTGCCTGACAGATGGATCGCCTCTTTGAAGGAGTCCTGCAGGCCTGAAATCACCAGGACTCACCAGGGACAGGGACAGGCGGCAGCCACAAAGAGGCAGCAGAAGGAAGGGACCATGCTGAAATGTTGTGTTCCGGGGGAATGTAAGAACAAGGCAGCAAATAAATAAGAGTTGAGTACGTAAAAGCAATTGTTATAAGCGCCATACTTGTTATTTCTGGCAAGGTCCTGAGAAAGGCATCTGCTTGCCTCTCTCACGAAAGCTTTAGACAAGAAAATACACCCCATTGCGATGTGGGCACCTAGAAACTACACAAAAATACACTGAAAACAGGTTCCTTGTGGGGACCAAATGACAGAAGGTCACAGCTCACTCTGTCTTTAAAGTAAAAACACAATCTGTCTCCCTCTTCCTGGTGTGGGATAAGGGTTCATAGCCTGAGACGGGTCGAATCAAGACTCAGGTACAGGATGGTCCAAACTGCCTCAAGGGATGCATAGAAGAGTGGAGTGGTCATCATCAGCAATGTCATCTTCCCTTACTGTGCCAAACGTGCTGCTCTCATGGCATCCCAACTGCATACCAGGAGCTGGACTGTGGCTGGTTGGCGACTTTGGCCCTAAGGACATAGCAGAGCTCCACAACTGGACGGGGTTATTCCATTTTGCCATCTTGGTCTCCATTCAGTCACAGTAACTTGACTAGGCCCAGGATTTTATTTCTGTTATGTGTCAGGTAACTGTTCAGAATGCATTCCTATAATATGGAAGGTACTAATATCTCTAGTAAACAAATGTTAGTGTCAAGACTTTTTAGCTATATTCTGCACCTTCATACTACCCTTCAACCTTCCTGGGCTGAGCCCAGCCTCTACTGCATGGCAAAACTCTCACTAATTTCAGTCAAACCCCAGAAGTAAATTGCTGTGAGAGTGAGACCGCTCATCTTTCAGGGCAGCAAGACATGATTATTCCCCTCCAGATGTGCTTGCGTCAGTCATCACTACAAAGTCTGGAGCTGGCTTCTGGTAGACAAATTCATCTGTAAGTCCCTACACAGACACCGAGACCCAACAGAAGCCATGTGCACTGCTGCCTCTGTTTGCAAAACATTGTGTCCTCATTAAACACCACCAAAATCCACCAAGGGTTTGGTTGAGCCATCTGCCAATTACCAAAAAGTGGGTGTAGCTGTTTCAGACTACATTCCCTCTTTTAATAGCTCTGCCTCCAAGCACATGAGGCAGCAGCATCCAATCAAGCCGCATTTATCAGGAAAGTATTTTTGAAATCTATTTGGCACATTATGAGGCAGGTGTGATTTCACTGAAAAGCATTTTAATACCAAGATAATAGGCACTATAAAAGGTTGTCAGCCAAACTCTGATAATCGGTACTTGCAACTGCCATAGTAAGTCTCCTAGTGTTTACATTTTTATCTTGTATTAGAGAGTGCTTCTTTTGAACTAAAAATATAATTAGTGGCTAATAAAAGAGCATATTAGATTCTTCACAGTGTAAATTGATATGGTACAAATTAACTGAGCTGTGTCAACTGAGGTTCAGGCTTGAGTTTAATGGGATAGTGAGGGAATTTGCAGACCACATCAAAAGAAAGTCTGATAATATCTAAATAACTGAAAATTCATAAGCAGGACTTGTAAATTCTTTTGCTCTCTATATAGTTCTTTTAAAATTCAGATGGAAAGATAATTAAGATAATGTATCTAAATATAGAAGACATTTATGACTGAAAGCAGAACTGGCGATTTATTTTATTATTATGTGCTATTCAGATTGCCTAATTGGATTCAAATTCTTTTCTATTAAATTTATGATATTTGATATATTCCGTATATATAACAAATCTTTTCCCATGGAATTTTTATTCATTAACATTATGAATTGCCTTGCATTTGTTAATAAGATTACTGTTAAAATACAGGCTTTGGATGTGTGCAAAATTATCCCTATCCACATCTTGTATTGAGTGGAAGGCAGCAAACTGTGCCACATACGAATTGCAGACACCATCAGTGTGGAGAGGAGACAAGCCAAGAAGAAGAGCACTTCTGTGAAGGCCTGCCCCAGAAAAAGCAATTGAGGACTAAGACTGAGTGAGGAAAGGGGAGAACTGCTTTTCTGGGTTGGCATGTGTATGAACGTACCTTTGTCGCTGGGTACAGTCAATTGGAAGATCAGAATTTGTTTGGTTTTCCTTGAGGCATAGAATTAGCAGAAAAAATAGTACACAATATGTGCAACAAATTTCATTTTTGTCAAGTGTAAAATACTATTTTCTACTCTATTCTAGTGAACAACACTTCTGAAAGGGGCCAAAGGTGGCGGTGTTAGCGCTGACTTCGAAAATGCCTAAGAGATGTAGCATAGACAGTTCTGACTTATGTTCACCTTAAGAAATTGTTCCAAAATGTGTCACTTACCAATGACCCAGGGCTGGACTAATTGGTCATAAAACCCAAAAACTCAGAGAAAATCAGGGAATGCAGAATGATGCTTCCAAACCAACCTACAAACTAACAGTGCCTCAAACACAGTAGCGTTTGTCCCTAATTAGGTCAGCATCCCACAGCATGAGGAGCGCAGCGCTTACCCTGACTCATTGCACTCCAGTGACCTGTTTCAAATCAATGCAGAATGTACTCATGCCTTTTACCAGCTAAACACCTTGCACTGCATTTTCAAACAGCTCACCTTTCCGTTTTACTTCTTTTGGAATTCAGAAAGCTTAGATTACTGTCTTCTCCCGTATTTTAATTTTTTTTCACATCTCTTCATTGCCTGGCTAAGGGAAAAGAACATAGTGAAGTGCCATGAAGACTGGTCCTTTCAATGGTTTCAGCTAACCAGTAAGAAGAGATCAAAGAGCATGATTGAGTTATTCCTAAGCCACTCTTGAGCTTTTACAGTCTTTTCCTCCAGATCCTCAGATGCTCTAAAAGTTCTCCACTGGGTAGCTTGACAGCTCAGTCCTGATTGAGGTATGGGGCTAGCAAGAAGTGGGATCCACTTGACCAAATGGGGTAACAACATCTTTGCCGAGAGGCTTGCCATCTTGTTGAGGAGGCCTTTCACTGGGTCATGCAGGGGCCTGGTGGTAGCATCTTGTAATCAAGTGAGTGAACGGAGGTCAGGGGTGGTAAATACCTGAGGCAGGATAATGGGAGATGGGGTCCCTCAGGAGGAACAAGATGGGTCAGAAAGGGGCCCACCTCAAGTGCCTCTGCACAAACACAGAGAGGAGGAGCTGGGGCTCTGCGTGCGGACGCAGGACTCTGACACCGCTGAAATAACTCCGAAGTAGTGGGATAGCTTATATGACAGCAGGTCTGTGATGGGTGCTCTCGGCTTTGTAGGAAATATGTGTAGGGAAAAGAAGGGTGTGGGTGCCATTTACACAGAGGAGGAGCTCAAAGGTGTGGAGCTGAGCGATGAGAAACAGGAACTGGCCCTATCCATGCCTCTTCCGTTACTTACTGGTTTCCTCATGCTTTATACCATAAAATATTTATTCAGGTTTTTGAAGCTATATGTCAACGTGCTGTTCACCAACAGCCTGCAGTGAAAAATTATGCACAATAAGATATGAAATAAATTAACACAGATGTGCTTCTGAGAGCGATGTCGTTATCCCATCATAAAAAGTCCATGTGGTAATCGTATGGTGTTTGGAATTGCATTCTGACACAGTATAAAAAAATCAGATGCCGCAATAAACTTTTACTTGTTATGTATTTCTAAGTTTTAAAGATACATTTTAAAATATATGATCTTTTTCTTTTCTTTGTGTTTGTGCTGCTCAAGACATTCTGTGACCTAGGTACAAGCAGAATTGGATCTATTTGCTCCAGGGTGAAAAAACTCTTTATCTCTTACTGTTATTTTTATTCTTGATTTTTTTTTCCCCTCAGAGGGGTTTACTTAACGGCTTAATCCAGTAGTTTTTAGTTTGTGAGAGGGAGATGTCTGAAGGGAGGTTAACTAACAAACTGTTTATATAAAAAGTAGTGAGATTATTGCCAGTAAGCTTAAATTTGCTGCATAATAGTCCCTTATCTTCAATGGAGCATGTGTAAAATTTTATAAACTGAAATATGCTTTAAATTGGTACCTTAATTAGTACTTTTCTTAATAGCATTTACAAAATTATTTTAGAACCAGACAGTAATAAGAGTAGTAGTAATAGGAATAGTAATAGCAGCAGCAGTTGCTACCTCTACTATTATTACTACCACTACAACTAATAATACTATATTGGCTGTCCTGTTTTCCTCAAGTCAGATATCAGGATTTGAAATGACAGTTCTCCATTGATTTCAGAACTACTCTGCCTTATACGAGCTGGGGATCCGTCCCAAAACTTCACAGTCAACTCCAGGTTCTTCACGCGTTTCTCGTTTGTATAGTACTTTGCCCTGAAGTCAGCAGGACGGCTCAGCAATTGTAAAACCTCTGGAGTTTGTCTCATCACACTGCTGTTGATCACAACAGGCAAAACAAACTTCTGACATTTTTTTACCCTTAGACAAGCGCCTGTGACTTGGCACCAAGTAGCGAACACAAAATGTGTCTGCTGTTTGTTTTTTAAGTCAGGCATAATGTCTACTTCTGTATTTTAATAAAGACCGTATGCATACTAAATTAGCCAAATATTTTATATTAGAATAATAACGTAATCACGGTATAATACTGTATTATGAGGCCTTTGATATTCTCCTGTCATTCACACAAATGCAAAGGCATCTAGTGAATTAAATAGAATGACGCTATCTTATCATAAATATAACTAAAAATATAATCATGCTCCACAAACAAAAAAGTGACATGAGGCAACATAAAGTAAAAAAAACTATGGCATCTTTTCATTGTGTAAAAGTGAGAAGACACAGAATGTTTTTATATTGATCTTAAAAAATGCAAATTACACTTAGACAAGTACAATGTAAGTGTACAAGAAAGCAAGACAGGGAAAAAAGGGCATTTTTCTAAAACAGTTAACACTTTTTTATCTCTCTCTCCAATGAACTGAAGCAAAATTTCTCATTGTGCTTAAATTTAGACCAACGTGAGCCCCAGATTCATAAGAGGAAATGAAAACATATGTTTTTAAAAGCTTGAAGATTTTAGACGCAATGCCCTTTGCACGCAAAGATTTCTTTATGAAGTTCTACATTACACATACTCTCTGGAAATCTAGTGTTCATATGGTGATATTAACGTTGTGTTGCAGATGAACGGTGTGTAGCATTCTGAATGTCATTCTGGAGTGCTTTCCTCAAGGTTTTACTGACTGATGTCAGACTCTGGGTTAAACTCACCTACGTTCTACTTAAGTAATTGAAACAGCCAGCACAACATGGAAAAACGAGAAAAGGTTTCTCTCCCAGGATGTGAGAACCTTGAGTCATGATCACAAGTTGTACAATCAAAGTGTCTGGGTTGGAAAACACATGGATGTCAGCAATCTCGTTGTGAGCTATCCCGAGATGACTATGTGTGTGCACAAAGCTATTTAGATACATGCACAGAAGTCTGAAGAACAAGCTCTGGCATCCTTGACGTGTTCATTGAAGTAAGTATAGGTATTCAGGAAACTGCAAGGAGAAATAAATACTATTCATCCATTACCTTTACTATTTAAGCCAAAATTTAAGCCAATTTCATCAATTTTTTTGATGGAATATGAGAGTCCTAAAGTTGTGAGGTGAGTTTAGGACAGTCTTGGGTCTTTTTTACACCTGAAATTTGACTACACAACACACAATGCGTGCTGACCAAGGGATGTAAGTGTCCCTGCAGAACCTGGGTAACACTGGGTCCTTCCCTTCTCCCTTAGAAAAAAGTATACTGTTCACCAGCTAGCGGCTGTGCTCAAGTACAAGAATTGCTATCCCTTTTCCAGATCCTGTGTTTTAATATTTATTACAACTCATGTATTTCACGTCGTGCATATACATGCTCGTTGCTGATCTTGATAAGCTTTTAGTCTCTATAGTACTTTGCTTCACTGCTAATTGGTAGGAGATGTTTTAACTTCTCAGCATCAATTTTCCTACCTTTCCATTTCATTGAAGTCCTTTTATTTCTCTGTTATGGAAAAAGATGAATTAAAGTTCCTTAGCTGCCTTCTCTATCATGGCTCATTTTGTATTTCTTTTCTCTGAATTAAACACTCTGTCTTTTCAGCTGTATTGCTAGGAGAGCCTTCCCATGCCCCTAGCTTCTCATCATTATATGTCAGAAAGAAAGTCAGTGGTCTGAATGTGTCCTTTCGTTTGATCAGCCCAATGGACCAGCATTAGCTAAGCAGAAGAATTAATGAACTGAGACATGGCGTTACACATTTAAAATAAGTTTTATATTTCCATCTCTTTTCTATTTTTTAATTATAAATTTTAAATGTTATTGCAGTGTAATATAACTAACAAAAACAAATGCTTTTTTAAACTTAAAAAGACCCTGCCTAAGGAAACACTGAAGTTCTTGAACTGAATAAGTGCTTTGAGCTATAACCACACTTACTCATGCATTTCATAGAATCATAGAATCACAGAATGGTTTGGGTTGGAAGGGACCTTAAAGATTATCTTGTTCCAACATCCCTTCCATGGGCAGGGACACCTCCCACTAGACCAGGCTGCTCAAAGCCCCATCCAGCCTGGCCTTGAACACCTCCAGGGATGGGGCATTCACAGCCTCCCTGGGCAACCTGTTCCAGTGCCTCACCACCCTCACAGTAAAGAATGTCTTCCTAGTATCTAATTAAATCTATCCTATTTCAGTTTAAAACCATTACCCCTCATCCTATCACTACGCTCCCTGATAAAAAGTCCGTATCTTTCTTGCAAGCCCCCTTTATATACTGGAAGGCTGCTATAAGGTCTCCCCAAAGCCTTCTCTTCTCCAGGCTGAACAAACCCAACTCTCACAGCCTGTCTTCATAGGAGAGGTGCTCCATCCTTCTCATTATCTTCGTAGCCCTCCTCTGAACCTGATCCAACAGGTCCATGTCCTTCTTACTTTCTTACTGGATGCAGTACTCCAGGTGGGGTCTCACCAGAGCGGAGTAGAGGGGCAGAATCCCCTCTGTCGGCCTGCGGGCCATACTTCTTTTGATGCAGCCCAGAATGCAGTTGGCTTTCTGGGCTGTGAGCACACACTGCTGATTCACATTGAGTTTCTCATCAACCAACACCCCCAAGTCCTTCTCCTGATGCTGCTCTTAATCCATTCTCCACCCAGCCTGTATTTGTGCTTGGGATGGCCGTGACCCCCTACAGGACCTTGCATCTTGCACTTGGCCTTGTTGAACTTCATGACGTTCACACAGGGCCACCTGTGAAGCCTGTCCCTCTGGGTGGCATCCCTTCCTTCCAGTGTGCCAACTGCTCCACACAGCTTGGTGTCATCAGCAAACTTGCTGAGGGTGCACTCAATCCAAATATCCATGTTGCCAACAAATATGTTGAAGAGCACCAGTCCCAATTCTGACCCCTGAGGAATGCCACTCATCACTGCTTGCCACTTGGACATCAAGCTGTTGACCGTAACTCTCTGAGTGCGACCATCCCGCCAATTCCTTATCCACCTGGTGGTCCATCTGTCAAATTCATGTCTCTCCAATTTAGAGACAAGGACATCATGCGGGACAGTGTTAAATACTTTGCACAAGTCCACATACATTACATCAGTTGCTCTTCCCTTATCCACCAACACTGTAACCCCGTCATAGAAGGCCACCAATTTTGTCAGGCACGATTTGCCCTTGGTGAAGCCATGTTGGCTGTCACTGACCACCTCCTTATTTTCCATGTGCCTTAGCATAGTTTCCAGGAGGATCTGCTCCATGATCTTGCTGGGCGCAGAGGTGAGGCTGACCGGCCTGTAGTTCCCCATGTCTTGCTTTTTTCCCTTTTTAAAAATGCGGGTTATCTTTACCCTCTTCCAGTTGGTGTGAACTTCACTGGACTGCCACGATTTCTCAACAAGAATTTTTCTAGCCCTTTAAAATAGAAACAAAATGAGAGAGTTTATTGTGATTACTTCATATGTGGCCTTAAACTTGAATTTAGTAAATGTTAATACTGGTTATTTTATTAAGTGACCAAGAGTTCAATATTTAAAAACAGTGATTAAAAATACTTCGATTTTAAGCACAAAATAAAACTTACTAGCTTTTAAAACTTTCAAATACCCCACAGATATACTAGATGAACGTGCAGATTAGCCTGAATTCCTCTTTGTGACTAGAATATATTCATCCTTCACTCAATTATCTATCAAATCAAATATATCCAATAATGAATCACTTTTCTTATCAAATTACTCACATCACCTATCAAATCGGATTATCTATATCTTGAATATACTACAAACCCTGTATCATTATTTAGAACACCAGCTATGAAATGATACTGTATATCTCTCAGTAAGTGATTACATTAGAAAAGGTATATGGCATACTTGATAGTAATATAATTCAATACAGTTTTTATAATGCAATATGTGGTTTGCCAAAGTAGAACTTCCTTGACGCTTTCAGAAACTGCAAATTTTTAAGCCATTTGATTATCATATTAAAGGATTATTGTTACTGGCAGTTCTTGATGCATACTGGTAAAATGGTCATGAGTCATGAGATGCTTTCTGAAATTATTGGTATTCTGTAGGTCAAAATAAATGACCATAATTGTCCCTTTTTCGATTTAAAAAATATAACTGTTTAAAAAACAATTTTATAATATGAATTCAAATAAAAACCATCAATTGCCTTGGACAGTACTTGCAGTGATTTCCACTTTTATTTCTTTCTATAATGACATACTTGAATTCTTCCTCACTTATTCAAGAATGTTTGTGAAGAGGAAATATGAATACTTTTATCGGCAAGAAGTGTTCATGCAAATATGTGTTTGTATAACTGTTTATACCATTAATATCTTTCAAGGTCTGTTCCTATTCATAAATGTTCAATAAGGAAGCAGCACACGGAGTCCTTCAGAAAGAGTAACTAGTTGAAATAACTGCGGCAATGAGGAATTCATGGAAACTGTAATGCATTTCCATGAGACAGTTGCAGAATAAATGTCAATAAAGAAGAACCCTAAAGATAAAAACTCCTCCCGATTGTTTCCCCAAGCAGAAGACTGTGACAGATACACTTATTAAATTATCAAATGTTTTACAATGAAACAATTTGTTTAAAATATCATTCAAAAGGTATTCCCTGTTCTGCTGATATAGAATTATAAATAAAAATAGTTGTAAAGCCTTAAACTCCTCTAGCTGGAGTGGCTTAGATGGGACATGATGGAGGTCTACAAAACCTTAAGTGATATAGGAAAGTGGGACAAGCAGGGACTATTCACCATGGCCTCCAGTAAAAAAGCAAGGGTCATCAGGTGAGGCTAGTAGGAGCCACAGCCTGACAGGGTTTAAGGGTTGGATTCTCATGCCACTGGTCACAGACTTGTGGGACTCTTCGCCGAAGGATGTTGTGGGTGCAAAAAGTATACAATAGTTCAAGGGGAGGTTGGATAAGTAGTTTGAAGAGTGATATGTTGTGTCTAAACAGAAAAAAACACATCAAGCTCATGATATTCCTTTGGCAGAAAATAGTAGGAGCTGGGAAAGCATGCAGGGAAATGCCATACCCACTTGCCTATCCTTATTCTTTCTCCGGCGTCCACTGCTGGAGACAGCATCGTGTGCTTGGTGAACCTCTTGTCTGAATGGCTGCTCTTGCACTCTGCAGGGACACAGTTTTTTTGATATCTGTTTGGTATCAGGCAAGCTATCAGCAGAAGAGCCAATTTGGAAAGATTTTTTCTTTTTACTGTTTATAGAGCAGACAGGAGTAAAAGTTGAAGAAAACTGACCCAGTTTTGGTCCTGGTTCCAGTGAGTTAATCTCAGCCTCATTAAAGGCCTGCTCTTGCTGCCTGACTGAAATATATTGAAATATACTCAGTAACTACCGCGGGTTTGAATCAGGTCTAAGCTGGTTCTAAGGAATTCCATCGTGTTTACAATGGAAATTTTAAAGAGCTCTCGGTTCTGGCTTAACGTTTTCCTCACTGAGGAAAAGCACAAAAGGGTTAACATCCCATGGAAGGCAGCGGGAATGCACCTTGCAAACTCTCCTCAGTCATTAAATGAAGAGAGACTGCGATTTAGGTACCCTTGACATTTCTCCCTCTGTCAACATCTGTGATCAGAAGATCAAGACTTGAAAAGACAAAATTTAGGCTTTGGAGATTAGGTTGTATATTTTGAATAATATATATGCTAATGAATGATATGATAGGTGGTTTGTTTGCTCTTCAGCACATTGCACAAGGCTGAAAGCCGCACACTAATGTGTTTCCAGTTTGTCTTCCTGGGTTCGTAGGTCCACAGTGATTCTTGCTTCTATTTCCCACTGGCAAATCTGGGCCGACAAAAAATTTCTAGCCTTCAATATTTAGTTAGCTAATATTTATACACTGGTTTGAAAAATAGTTTAAACTAGTGCTGCTTGTTTTTTGGTTTATAGAATGTCCCCAGTGTATTATGATTTCTCAGTTTGATTTGTGATGAAACTCATGAGTAATGTTAGTCACTAATTCTTAGACTATGGATTTTACAAAAACAGTTTATCCTCAATATACATTCTTCTTGTCTTTATTTTTATGTGGACACCTGGGCCACATTTCCTGTCTAGATGCAGTCTTTCTGGAATAATGCTTCTAGTGTAAATGTTAGTGTTTCCATATTCTAAATTCTTGTTCAGCAAGTATTTCCTACTAGCGACTCAAAATCCATTTTTCATAGATATTACTGTTAACTGACTCATTTAGCGTATATGTGCATACTTAATAGTGTACAGAACGCCATATGATCAGTTAATCATTACTTTAATATTAATAAAAATGTTTTTTCGTGCTGCTTTCCTTCAGCTGAATCCACAGTAAATCTCAGATTAAGGGACAATAAGTAGCCGCCTGTAGTTATCTTTATTATTTATCACATACTGCTTCAGGTATCGCACCCCAAAAGAGAAACACTGGCCACGGAATCCAGGTAACCCCACTGTCCCTTCCAAAATCTATTTTGGAATGTACTTGCCCCTTTTGAGTAATAGTCAGAAGGAAGACAAAAGGAAATAGTTCTACTAGTTCACCTGAAAGATGTTTTGTTGAAGAGTGTAAACATTTCCTGTCCCGCAAAGTCAAGTCACCTTTGGGAATATTTCTTTCTTTGTGAGGGACAAAAGAAGATGGGAAGAATATGTTTTGAAATGCTTTATTAAATAAGGTTTTCAGAAATTTTAAAGTCAGAGGATAATAATAATGATAATTAACTATAAAATAATAATACTTGTACATAATGCTATGACCTGAACAGCTCATCATGCTTCAGAAGGATAATTTAGTTTAGCTTCCCAGGACAACTGTATAAAACATACAAGAAACCTTGCTATTTTTTTAAGGAAATGTAAGGAAGTACCAGAAGAAATAAGGGTCAATAGTGTAGCTTTCCTATGGAGGTGGAAATTGCGCCAACACTGCGTATGCCAACGGTTTGGCAACATCAGTTGGTGGGATGAGACAGCTGATTATTTTTACCTCTTCATATCTGGATTTGTAACTCAAGTAGCTAGAAGTGTAAGTCCTTGGTTGTTTTCAGTTTGCAGACCTAATTTTCACCTACAAAATAGACAAGCAGAACTTAGGTGAAAAAACTACTTTCTTTTCTCAAAGTCGTACCGCAGCTTCAAGGCCCAGAGTTATTCCCTAGGAGTTCTAACTTCTACTTCCCATTCCATATTGGAAAGAGATGCTCAGTCCGCTATTATTTCCTTCCTCTGTTTAATATGTCACAGTTTAAAAGATAGATCATTACATCCTTTCATCTTTCGGTTTATCGATGTAATAAGAGTGCGAGGTTACAAAGGATGCTTTAGAAATTCATCGATTTGTCCAGATCGGTTTGTCCAGAAGATGGAGGAAGAATGTTCAGGCAGGAACACTTGCTTGTGGACGAATTGGTTCAGCTCTTTCAGAGCTCTTTTTCACTGATTTTCAAGGCCTAGAGTATCCCAGACTCCTATCTGTTTCACTTACTCCTTTCCAAATACAACCTTTTAAGCCTGCTGAGATGATCAGTGAGCAGCCGTTGCCTTGAATCATAGTTCTATTTGAATAAAACACTCTCTAAGACACATGAAAAAGAATCGTGAATGTGTAGCTAGACGTGGATGAAGAACCGCTGATCTAAATGTATCATTACAGACTTTAAAGCCAAACATTTCCATGTTAGAAGCAATTCACATGCTAATTTTCTAGAGATGCACATCGATTCTTGAACTAATCAGGTTTTTCTTTCAGGTGTACCCTTCTCCACTTTTCTAACTCCTGACCTGTTAACAGAGCACTTTTACCCTGTCAGATGAGCTAGCTGCCCAATGTATTTTTGGGTCCTGGTCTCCCAGTGTTGGTGTAACAGCTAATTAACTCTGAGGTTTTCTCTTAGGCTGTCAGCTATTTCCTTCTGAGACAAACCCACTCAGGTGAGGTTGTGGAGGTTGTTTACTCCAATAAAAATAAGGTGGGGTTATGTATGCATGTGTGGTATAGACGTGTGGGTAAACCTGCACCAGATTTGGCTCCATGGACCCTCCACTGGTTTTGCATCCTTTAATATCTCCTTACTGCACCCGAAGGCACGCAAGGCTTCAAAAAAACCCCACCAGTCTCAGTGTTTCAAGCCATCGCATTGAAGCATTTGAATAGAAAGAAAGACTGAGGCAACGAGCGTGTCTGGCACAGACACAAAAGTCCCAGAGGAGTCCCAAGGCGAGGGTTATATACGGTGCGGCTCTAATCGGTGAGCTCCAGACACAGCTTCAACAGCCCAGACGTAATTGTCCTGTTACAGCCTGCATGAGAGCTAAAGGGGCTTTCTTGCAGGGCATGGCTTTTGGCAGTACAGATATAGCTTGAGACCCATTTTCTCTCTCACTTTTTCTCTCCTTTTCCCCAGTTTCTTTGGCTTTTTATGCAAACTTTGCCTTGAGATATTACCAGTGCTACAGATGTCGATTCTTCATTTTGGTTAATCACTGTTCCTTCCTCATTTTTCTATTTTACACTCAGCACAAAATTCCCATGGTACTTCCTAGTTGCAAAATAATAATAGATTTATTTAGTAATAATAATAATAAAAAAAAACCCCAAAACACCAACCTTCTGGCTTACTGCCAGATTTCTAGCATGTTCCAAAGATCTCTTTTGGGTTTTCATTATTTTAAATGAACATCAAAGCCCCCTGTGGTCACCTGAGCAAGTGTCCATGCCAGAACCTAATTTATTAAATTTTTAATGATTTTCTTATCCCAGGAAGACTTTTCTGATGGCTTTTCCAGAAATGATGATTCATCTCGTTTCCTTAAATCCACAGGGCAAATTGCAATAGTGAGTAGAGGCAAACCTCTCATAGATTTTATCAAAGGTATGCAGGTGTCACAAAATGTTGTTGTGTGTTATGTATATGAATTAGGCTACAAAGCCTATTTTCTATATGAATTTTAAATTTAGAACAGCTTAGTGAAACTGTTGTATTGTTTGCTAATTGCTCATGACATGGTAAGTCTTAATCATCAAAATTCATATATAATTCTTGCTCAAGGATTTATGTATTTTGATGCACTAACAAGTTCAGCTGCTGATTGCTGCATCAATTTTTAAAATAACTTTGTGCTATTTATCATTAGTTACCCTTAACGGGATGTGATACAGCAGCCTCTTCTGAAGCTCAAACTCAATATCTACAAAAGGCATGTTTTGAAAGAACTCTTTTCCTTTTATTATAGTGAGAAAGATAAGGTTAAGTTTGCCTTTTCAAAGATGAGCCTAATCTAGATTCTAATTACATCCAAAAATCAATCTTTTGAAAAATCTGAAATACTCTAAGAAATCAGAGGCTACAACCACTGTGATATAACTGATTATTTCTGAGATCTGTGTGGTTTTTTTAACATTATCTAGGTTCAAGGACATAAAAGGCCAAGCAATATAGTTTTATTTTGATCACTCAATGGGTGCTATATACTAGCTAGATAATGAGGTTATTGTTTTTGATATAAGACAGTCTTGAGTACTGCAGTCTTGGGTGTTCCAGAATTCATACCATCCCCTCTGATTCGAAGCACAGCCACAGAAAGCACCTGCAAGTGCAGATTTACCCATAATAATTGTGGGTAAAATATAGTCAACCTGTTTAGGAGCTCTTTCATAAGAAATATGACGCTCCTGCATATACATGGGATCCAGTCTTGTCCTCTTTGGAGGACTGCAGCTAAATGAACAAAACCACCACCCTTCTTTTGTAAAATAGGGACACTAGTGGGACATTTGGGCTTTAAACTTTTAAAATTGAAAAATGAATACCTGCCCGCCAAACCCAAACATTTCTGAGACTGCAGGCAGTTGCAGGGAACAACAAGGAAAGTTTCAGGTGATGGAGAGAGAATTTTAATGAGTTCAGGTACCAGCAGTGCCAGGTAATCTCAGAAAGGAGCTGGTCTGGATCATACATTAGGGCAGAGCGCATTTTGTCATTGGCAGGTCGGATTCCACACTTTTATACTAAAACATGATAATACACACACATATTAAGTATCTGTTAGTTCTTTACCTTTTTTTCCCTCCAGTTCCTCTTCCATTTGCCTTGACCCTGTGAGGCTCACTTCAATGGGCACTTTCATCTGCGCTGCTGCATAGGAAGCTGCGACTCTTCGGAGGACTGCAGCTCCCAATGGTAAACACAGTTCGAGCTGTTAGAGGAAAAATTCCATGTTGATTTCTTTTCTGCAACTAGAGATTTGAGAAACAGATCTTGAGGCAAAATTCTCAGGTCCTTTCATGGGGAGAAATTCTGGGCTGCTATTCTCATTCTGAAAAGGCTGGAAGACCAGGGGAATCAATATGTGCTTCCTTTCATAAGGCCTCCATGAAGCCTGCAAAACGTTTTCACAGGGATTCTGGAAGCTATTGATGTCCAAATAATAAATAACCTTATCCATTAGTTATCACCACTTCCTCTCCAGTTTTATCTTAGGACGCACCTTATGCTAGAAGATTCAGGGGTCAAGTGTAACGTATACTGTTCCAGTTTATCTTAGATACAGTCCTCATGTGATGACGTTTCTGATCCAAAACAAAAAGATGATCGTTTGGGGCAGAATTTGGCAAAAGTGCCAAATATTCCTGTAGATAATGTGGTATTCATAAATCATTTTGTTTATCTCATAGCATGGCATACACAGAGTTCGTGTGTAGCTTCTGTCAGCCCTCCCTTGAGATCATGGTCGTGTTTTGGGATTTACCTATAAAGCAGAATAGAATTCCCATGGAGGGTGATCCCTTTGATAATGGCACAGCTAGTGACAAACATCCCACTACTGAGATTATGGCAAGGAATTTCAAATATATGCCAATAAAAATCAGAATGCAGATGCCTGTTGGAATCTTTTCTAATATTCATTAATGTTTTACTTATTTATTTTTTGTGTGAAAAAGGTGGGTTGTTTTTTTTTCCCCCTGCTCTGAGGGAATTGTGGCCAACTCAGGTTATTTGCAGAGCAGAAATAAAACAGGAATAATACATGGAACATATGTCAAGGCTTATTTCATTCAACCTAAAATATGCATGAGATTCTTCTGTAAATTCATTATATTCTTTTATCCTGGGGATGCCTGTCTTGAGCAAACAGTACCTAAAAAAAAGAAGTCGCATTTCAGCTGAAGTCCCTCAAAAAAAAATTATTTTTTTTTTTTTTTTTTTTGTATTTGTATCAAAATATCAATTCAGGATCAATGATTTAACCTCTTATTTTGTGGTGGGCTGAGTGCAGGGGCAGATCACTGGGTATAACCCCAGCGGCTGAAATAAAAGTAATACCCAAACTCTGTCAGTTGTAGCAATGGCAGCAGCAGCAAGGAGGGAGTGGAGCTGTGGGAGCAGCCTCTCCTGCCAGGAGCGGAATGACACCCCTCTTCCTCCCAAGGTCTTGCGTGTCCGTTCTTATTGTCGTTTGAAAAGATTATGTCACGACCTTGCTGGAAGCGTCTGTGAGTAGTGCTGCCTCACTGGATTTTTCCTAACTCCTGTTCAAGTTTCCTATGTAACAAAAGGAGCACGGTTGCATTAGTTTTCATGGTCAATTGTAAAATGTCTCTGTAGAGTGGAAAGCATAAGGTGTTTCCAGCTGGCTGAGGAAAACATTCTGAAGTTGCGTCAGTAGTACTCGTAGGGCTGCTATGCTTGGAAAATGATTTTTAAGTGTGTTATGCAATGGTTTGGGAAGGAGAAGACAGCCAAAGGACCAGAGGTTAGGGGCTCGGCAGAAGTTGGCGCATTTTTAAATACAGTTCCACCAAGGGGATGGATGCTAAAAGAAATAGCATGAACTCTGTCTATCATCTAATGAAAAGTTGTGACACTCAAGGTCCACAACAGTTGGAAGAAATTGAATGTTACTTGCGTCTTAAGAACAGCAAGAAGGACCCAGGGAAGCGTAGGCTTCACCTCAGTCCCTGATGAGGAAACATGTCCTCTTGGAATTAATTTGCAAGCAAGAAAGTAAACAAATAAGTCACTGTGGATTTACCAGGGCAAATCTTACTTGGCCCAGCTGCTCGCCTTTGAAGAAAAGACCAGATATGTGGGTTAATGCACCTTGACTCTAGCAATGCTTTTGACACCAGCTCCCAGGCATTCTTAGTTGGAAATGGAGGAACCGTGGGCTGTGCAAGGGGGACTGTTATACGAGTTGAAAACCAGCTGGACTGCCAACCTGCCAAGCTCATAGCGCAGTAATCAATAACTTGATGTTTATTTGGCAGAGGTAAGAGTGTACCCTGGGGTCAATACTGGAGCTGATATTATTCAATATCTTTATCAGCAGCCTGGATGATGAGACAGAATACACTCTCAGCAAATTTATGGATGATGCTACATCGGGGAGAAAATTGACTGACATGCCAAATGGCGGAATTTCAATCTAGAAGGATCAGAATAAAATACAAAAATGGACCAGCTGAAGCCTCATGATGTTCAGTATGAAAAGTATAAATGTCTCAACCCAGAGACAAATAACCATGCAAATCTGCACAGGCTGGGAACCGACTGCCTGAGTAGCAAACCTGCCGAAGAGGACCTGAGCAGTCAGAGTGGACGCTGGTTTGAATAACAGCATCCTGGTTTACAGTAAAACAGAACCAATTTTCTTTTCAGTAATTTTACTTTTCAGCCAAGCCTCTTCTAACTAACTAACTAACTAACTCTCTGAAATTAACAGCACATTTTTCAGACTCTGTCTGCTTCTAGCAGATAAGACCTGATGTTTACGGTGAATACCAAGGGATGGTATGCAGAGAGGCTCCTGCTTATACTTATTGCTCTGACAACTAAGGTCAGCTAACTTCGTTATTTGGCCCATTGGAGAGTCAGAAGCGGAAGAGTGTAGAAGGGTCCCACCTGCGGGGAGGAGCGGACAGGACAGGTGACCCAAAACTGACCATCCCATGATTGACCATGCTCAGTATAAACATTGAAGGATCAAAAGGGTCAGTTCTCTTTCTTTAATGGCTGGCGTCCAAGGAGGACTCTATTTATCTGCCTTTGATCCTGATCTGTGCATTCCTGATTCCAGATCCAGAATCCAATTCCCATCTGTTGCTGGGGCCAGTCTGGGCGTTTCCCAGTGCCTGCTGGTGACATGATCATCATCCTGGGAGCTTGATACTGGTCTTGTATATGTGGTATGTATTTCATTATTTTCTTATTAATATTATTATATTTTCTTTTATTTTATTATTAATATTTCATTAGTTTAGTTTCTTTTCAGCTCATAAGTCTCTCTCTCCCTTATTCTTCTCTCACTTGGGAGAGAAGTTAGAGACCATCTGTAGTTCTCATAGGCCAGTCCAGCCCAAACCATGACAATCAGCCAACAAACATTGTGCTCTCATTTCACGTAAGACAAACCTCAAAAATTAATCAGATGAAATACACAGGTATATTAGAAGGAGCATGGCCAGTGGATCAAAAAAAAAAAAATTGTTGCCATTGCTATTTCCCTCTGCTTGTCACTGGTGAGACTGCACCTGAAATTCATCCAGTTTCAAGAATGATGTTGAGAAAACAGGAAAGTGTCCAGTGCCAAGATGGGCAGGGACCTGGGGAAAAACAAAGTCATGAACTTTCATGACTGTTGATAAATGTGTATCTCTGTATAATTATGTTGATACCCCATGCACATGGTTTCATTATCTCATGCTTGCAATGTATATTTGAAGATCTTTTTTGTCTTGCTGACCTGATTTTCAGGGATGACCATTTTCAGATTCAGATTATTACATGGACATTCAAACACTATGACCTTTCACGCCTTTCCCAGATGATCCCAGCTGGGGAGCAGTAGGCCTCAAAGTTAATATCAATAGGGATGTTCACTCCTGAAAGTGTTTTAAGATGTCAGCAGACTCATATAAAGATTGCTCAAGTTATGTTTTGAATCCTAACTTTGCATTGCACGCAGCTGTCTTATTTTAAGTAAAATCATTGATTTTCATGTAGTGACAAATGATACCAGCAACTGGGACCTTTACCACCTGTCTTAATTTAGTCTTTTTCTATCTCTGGAGGTATAATTTTTCATCTGCAGTGAATGTGCTACACGGATATGCAGATGGCTGCTTCCAGAAAATCATGTAATAAGGTATGTGACATTACTATTAGTGCCTTCAATTCAGTGCAAGGAATTTGTTTTCATAAGCGTGAAACCGCATCAACAAAACAGTGACCTGGTTTAGTTAAAAAACCAAGTCTAGCTGTACAGACCTCCTTGCAAAATCTGGGTCTTATTTTTACCGTATGGATAGTGTATATAAAAGAAAATAGCATAGTCATGCCGAGTGGCCTACTTTGCAGTGTGCCTGGATACCGAAAGGGCTCAGCAGCGCCACTCGGATACTGTGACTCTCTTCTCACTGAAGTGAATGGTCTTGGCATGCGATGCGTAGATGACAGCTATAGACTCTACAGTCATGGCTGCATCATTTGGACCACTGTGTGTTACTGCCAGAGCAGGCACTGAATTCAGCTCCAAGTGGTCTGCAAGCCAAGTTAGGACTCACCGCACATCTTGCGCTTAGCCCTATATATTTATTCTTCCCTTATCATTGGTCATTATGTATTCAGTTGCTATTATGGACATAATGCTCTTCTCTCCACTTCTTGTCTGAACATCTTGTTCTCTCTATAAGGTTCCAGACCTTTTGGGACTTCAGCCAGGGATGCTGAAGCTCTCCCCTTTGGAATTTAATGCACTGTGGTAAGTCTGTGCAGGCTGCAGACAGCCCCAGAATGGACTCCAGCATTTTAGAGGCTTATAAAAATAGGGCGACTGGTTTTCCTTCACAAATCGTGACAACAAAGTGGCAGTGTAATCTCAGGGAGGTGGTTTCTCACTCCTACAGAAGCCTGAAGTATACCCGACATTGGCCTTTGGCGCACAGCACCCACTTCCCATCCTTTCTATTATGCTGATGAGTCTGAGAGTACTTTAGCAAGCAACTTTGTGCCAGGGAGTTAACAATTTACTGCTCCTCTTCACCCAGAGGCAGGTCTTGGTGCTGCTCTGCTTGGTTACTTCTGCCATGGCTGTCCCTGAGGCACTTCCATATATGTGTGAAAAAGGACACCGATTATTCTTCTGCAGCAATTTGTCTCCAGTTAATTATGAGATAAACGTAGTTTAAGATCTGGGGAAAATATATAATCACACCAGTGACTCTGGAAAAGAAGGTAGCTCTAAAATCTGAAAGACAAATATCAGTTTAAACGGTTTGAAACCAGATCTTCGAAACAAGGAATTAGAAATACATATATTAGTTCGTTGGTTTTGATGTTGTTCTCTCTGTATACTAAAAAGCTAGGAGAAATGACATAGGGTATGGATGAGAGGAAGGAGAATAGATTAGTATTTAAACTACAAAGTAATGATTTTAAGGAGAACCTCTCAACCAATGGAGACTGGCTGATTGAATCGCCCTACGCTGCTTTGAAAATGTAGTTAAAAATTGACAAGCACCTAGGAGTGCAATACTGAGAAAGGAAGGGCCCTTCAAACAGTTTCTTTCTTTCAGGTTCTTAAATAATAAATAAAATGAAATATTTATTTTAAAAAATTGCTATTCCTGAAGCAGAATACATTAATGAAGTCTGCCTGCTGATTTTGTTTTATACTACTCAAAAACATAATCAAATAAAGAAAGAACAGGGAGATCTTATACCCAAGGAGATTAGATCCTTAATTTAGTCCATAATGTATAATTTGTTCTGTTGGAAACTAGTGCTAGTAAAGCCAGGACTATCAGGATATTGGTCATACAATTTAAAAGTGGACAAGAACATACAGCATTTTAGTATACATATTAAAAATATATATATAGTTGTCTAAAACAACAGGTTTTGAGACAGGAACTTCCAATAGGGATGTCACTGTACATAAACCTAGGTGTCTGTATTCTCACAATGTAGAACAGCTAAACATTTTCCACAGCAATAGGATCCATTTCCCTGCCTTTGGCAGACAGCCCTAGTCTCACTGGCAATGCAGAGGCTGTATCCCACACCACGAAGAGACCTATTTCATGAGCAGGCATTCATGTCAGATCATCTTGCTCGTATTTCCAATAAAAGCCAGGGGGGGAAGAGCTATGTTTTTCTAGAATTCATTTAGATTGTAATTCAAGTGTTGACAGGCTATAATCCATTGATTTAACCAAAAGGATTCTTTTCAGTTTAGGAAAAGAACTCCAAAACGGAATTTGGTTAACTTTGCTGATGTGTTTACTGTCAGATAACTTCAACCTTCCCTCATTTCCAGTTCCTGGTCTCTTGCTCATCCACCCTGTACCTATATCGTTTGCTCCTCTGTTCTCCTTCGGGGTGAACCAACTCCATGAGATAAAATCGACTGCGGTTCTGGGAGTAGTTTGCCCCTGTGTTTTCTCACAACCAGAGATCCAGCCAAGACTGCAGCTGGCTGTCCCAGTCCTCAACTTCTCCCACACATCCTCCAGCCATACCACGGGGCACAGAACAGAGACCCAGTGCCCATCCTACTGAAGAGAGGAGCTGTTGTGAGGGCCTGCCCTGTTTTGGGTGGATATGAGACAGTGGGGGGGCTTGTGGACAGGCTTTGAGAACTTTTAAAGACAGAAGCATTAAAAGGTCTTGAAGTCTAGCTACGAACATCAAACTACTCATCCACACTGCAACTCTGAAAGGGAAATGAAATGTACACTCAAGAAGTGCTTATCTTCCCATCCATGGAAAATTTGTCCCTAGAATCATAATTAGAAAACTAAGCTCCATACAGCTACTGAAGTCATTATGGGTAAAGCGAGAATGCTGTTTCTGGCAGCGATAATTACAATTATTGTATATCTGACTTCTGTGGTTATGATCTTGTCATATACACAGAATCAGTTTAGTTACCTACTGGGAGCTGGAGCCTCAAGAAAAACACCAATACAGGCCCAGTTCTGTAACTGTAGCTGAACTTCTTTCCTCTGTATCACTACCAAGCAAATGATTGTCAGTGAGGCTTTGAGTATTGGTGGAGTTTCTTTAAGTATATGGCTGCTATTTATTCCTGAACAACTTGTGAAAAAGTGACCCACGTTCTTTTAACCCAGGTTCACTAGTATAGATTCATTTGAAGGAAGTTGTCACGTGTACAGGCCTGCTGGTGGAATAGCAGCTCCAAAATATAAATCATGAAGAAGAAATCCAAAAGAATGAGGGATTTAGCTTGCTGAACAGGAAAGAAACAAAAATAGAGGGACAAAAGATGCAAAATTTTGTTAATAAGGAAAAAGTCAAGCAGTTGGCAAAGGAGTCAGTGTGGCAGAGGGTGATGTGCCTCACTACCCTTCCTGATATCCAATCTAAATCTACCCTCTTTCAGTTTGAGGACGTTACCCTGTGTCCTATCATTACACTCCCTGATAAAGAGTCCCTCCCCATCCTTCCTGTAGGCCTCACAATGGGCAAACTAATCCTAAATATCCTCTCCAAGGTGGCAAACTTGAGTGTCTAATAGTGCCAAAGCATGAACATTGGTTTGATAATATTTTTGTGGCCACTAATGGAAAGAGTGTAACCCCATCTTATAGTAAAAGCATCTTTTCCATCTTCCAGCTCGTTGACTCAAACAGCAATACCACCTTCTGGGGGTCACAAGGGTCGTTGCTCTGGCACAAGGAAAATGTTCATTCCTGCTTGCCTCACTCAGGCACATCCCCTTTTCAGCAGCACCTCTTCATGCTGGTATGTCTGCTCTTACTGTTTCAGACATCTGCCAAGGGTCAGAGAAGCCTGGATCAGATATTCTTATAGAGATTTGGAAAGAAGAGAGACATCCAGGGAAGGATGGGTGTCGTGGTTTAGCCTCAGACGGCAACAAAGAACCACGTGTCACTCACTTAGATCTTCCCAATACAGGTCAAAACAGAAGAAAAAGGCAATACTCTTGGGTTGAGACAAGGGCAGTTTAACAGAACAGCAGAGGGAACAAAAAAAATAGCAACAATAACACAAATAAAGGAATATACAGACCCGATTACAGAACCGCCGCTCCCGGACCGCCCCCGGACCGCCCGGCCCGGGCCGCCCCAGCCCGCTTATAAGCGGTGACTTCCTGGCCCCTCCCCCGGCAGCTCAGTGAGGGCGTGGCTCACATGGCATGGAATACTGTCTCTTGGGGAGAATTAACCCTATTCCCGCCGGAACCAGGACATTATCCACCCCTTATTCCATACCATTTTTGCCATGCCCAGATCTTACAGGGTTCCATTTGTTAGAACAGTCTCTCAGGGCGGGTGCGATGGTGTGTGATGCTGGCCTATTGCATGCTGTATTTTCAGAGCCTGACTGGTGTACCCGGCGTGGCTCACACACACACCCAGTCCATGGGCTGAAGATGTAGATCTTGAGGAAGTCGCTGGGCGCCAACTGCTGAGGTCAGTTCTGATCCCATCACCGCTGTGCTTTACTCGATTTTTCATCAGAGTCCATCTGTCCTTAATTTGGGTGATTCATTGGCTATTCTCACCCAAAATCAAATCCCCATAAGGTACACATCGGACTTCCCCATCCTTCAGCATCACCCACCAAGTGCACCCAGGTCCTTGGGCAAAAGCAATCCCACGGATGGGTTTGCCTTTGCCTGAGGCAGGACTAACCCAGACTGTCTTCCCTAACATATTCTTCATGTGCACTACGGGGACTTTATCCCCTTCTACGGTACGTGGCAGTTTTGATTGGGCAGGGCCAGCCCGATTCGTAGATCCCCTAGTGTTAACTAGCCAGGTAGCCTTTGCTAAATGTGCATCCCAATTTTTAAGGTCCCACCACCCATTGCTCTCAGTGTAGTTTTTAACAGTCCATTGTATCGTTCTATCTTCCCAGAGGCTGGTGCGTGATAGGGGATGTGATATACCCACTCAATACCATGCTCTTTGGCCCAGGTGTCTATGAGGTTGTTTCGGAAATGAGTCCCGTTGTCTGACTCAATTCTTTCTGGGGTACCATGTCGCCACAGGACTTGCTTTTCAAGGCCCAGGATAGTATTCCGGGCAGTGGCATGGGGCACAGGGTATGTTTCCAGCCATCCAGTGGTTGCTTCCACCATTGTGAGCACATAACGCTTACCTTGACGGGTTTGTGGCAGTGTGATATAATCAATCTGCCAGGCCTCCCCATATTTATATTTCAACCATCGTCCTCCATACCAAAGGGGCTTCAAACGCTTGGCTTGCTTGATTGCAGCGCATGTCTCACATTCATGGATGACCTGTGCAATAGCGTCCATGGTCAAGTCCACCCCTCGGTCACGAGCCCATCTATATGTCGCATCTCTGCCTTGATGGCCTGAGGTATCATGGGCCCACCGAGCTATAAATAGTTCACCCTTATGTTGCCAGTCCAGATCCACCTGAGCCACTTCAATCCTAGCAGCCCGATCCACCTGCTGGTTGTTCTCATGTTCCTCCGTGGCCCGATTCTTTGGTACATGGGCATCTACGTGGCGTACTTTCACAACCAGATTCTCTATCCGGGCAGCAATATCTTGCCATAATTCAGCAGCCCAGATGGGTTTGCCTCTGCGCTGCCAGTTGCCCTGCTTCCACTGCTGTAACCACCCCCACAGAGCGTTTGCCACCATCCAGGAGTCAGTGTAAAGATAAAGTACTGGCCATTTTTCTCGCTCAGCAATGTCCAAAGCCAGCTGAATGGCTTTCACCTCTGCAAACTGGCTTGATTCACCTTGTCCTTCACTGGCTTCTGCAATTTGTCGTGTAGGACTCCACACAGCAGCCTTCCACTTTCGATGCTTTCCCACAATCCGGCAGGACCCATCAGTGAACAGGGCATATTTCTTCTCATTTTCTGGCAGTTTATTATATGGTGGGGCCTCCTCCGCACGCGTCACCTCCTCCTCTGGTGACATCCCAAAATCCTTACCTTCCGGCCAGTCCATGATCACTTCCAGAATTCCTGGGCGACTGGGATTTCCCATTCGAGTTCGCTGTGTGATCAGTGCAATCCACTTACTCCATGTAGCATCAGTTGCATGATGTGTGGTGGGGACCCTTTCTTTGAACATCCACCCCAGAACCGGCAGTCGAGGTGCTAAAAGGAGCTGTGCTTCTGTACCAACCACTTCCGAAGCAGCTCGAACCCCTTCATATGCTGCTAATATCTCTTTTTCTGTTGGAGTGTAGCGGGCTTCGGATCCTCTGTATCCCCGACTCCAAAACCCTAGGGGTCGACCTCGGGTCTCCCCTGGTGCTTTCTGCCAGAGGCTCCAGGTAGGGCCATTCTCCCCGGCTGCGGTGTAGAGCACGTTTTTAACATCTTGTCCTGCCCGGACTGGCCCCAGGGCCACTGCATGGACTATTTCCTGTTTGATTTGTTCAAAAGCTTGTCGTTGCTCAGGACCCCATTTAAAATCGTTCTTCTTCCGGGTTACTTGGTACAGAGGGCTTACAATTAGACTGTAATTTGGGATATGCATTCTCCAAAACCCACAATGCCTAAGAAAGCTTGTGTTTCCTTTTTACTAGTTGGTGGAGACATAGCTGCTATTTTGTTGATCACATCCATTGGGATCTGACGGCGTCCATCTTGCCATTTTATTCCTAAAAACTGGATCTCCTGCGCAGGTCCCTTGACCTTACTTCGTTTTATGGCGAAACCAGCTTTCAGAAGGATTCGGACTATCTTATTCCCTTTCTCAAAAACTTCTTCTGCTGTGTTTCCCCATACGATGATGTCATCAATGTATTGCAGATGTTCTGGAGCTTCACCCTGTTCCAATGCAGTCTGGATCAGTCCATGGCAAATGGTGGGGCTGTGTTTCCACCCCTGGGGCAGTCGATTCCAGGTGTACTGGATGCCCCTCCAAGTGAAAGCAAACTGTGGCCTGCACTCTGCTGCCAAAGGGATTGAGAAAAATGCATTCGCTATATCAATCGTGGCATACCACTTGGCTGCCTTGGACTCCAGTTCATACTGGAGTTCTAGCATGTCCGGCACGGCAGCGCTCAGCGGTGGCGTGACTTCATTCAGGCCACGATAGTCTACAGTTAGCCTCCACTCTCCATTAGATTTTCGCACCGGCCATATGGGACTGTTAAAGGGTGAGCGAGTCTTGCTGATCACTCCTTGAACCTCTAGTTGACGAATCAGCTCATGGATGGGAATCAGAGAGTCTCGGTTAGTGCGATACTGTCGCCGATGTACCGTTGTGGTAGCGATCGGCACCTGCTGTTCTTCGACCCTCAACAACCCCACAACAGAAGAGTCCTCTGAGAGACCAGGCAAGGTAGACAACTGTTTAACTTCCTCCGTCTCCAAAGCAGCTATGCCAAAGGCCCACCGATACCCCTTTGGGTCCTTAAAATATCCTCTCCTGAGATAATCTATACCAAGGATACATGGAGCTTCTGGGCCAGTCACAATGGGATGCTTTTGCCACTCATTCCCAGTTAGGCTCACTTCAGCCTCCAGTACAGTCAACTCTTGGGATCCCCCTGTGACCCCAGAAATACAAATGGGTTCTGCCCCTCTATAGCTTGATGGTATCAGAGTGCACTGTGCTCCTGTGTCCACTAGAGCCTTATACTCCTGTGGGTCTGATGTGCCAGGCCATCGAATCCACACTGTCCAATAAACCCGGTTGTCCCTTTCCTCCACCTGGCTGGAGGCAGGGCCCCTCTAATACTGGTCATAGTATCCGGTACTCACTTCTTGCAGAAATGACCTGGAGGTTCCTTCAAGAGGATCAGAAGCAAGATCAGGCCTTCTGCTCTGTCTGGGGAGCTGCTCGCTAGAAACCGGGGCGGCACTTTTCCTGGAGGGATCCCCTTTTCTGGTTGTCCTTCCTTGCAACTCCTGTACCCGTGTCCGCAGGATCGAAGTAGGTTGTCCATCCCACTTCCTCATGTCCTCTCCGTGGTCACACAGGTAGAACCACAGGGTGCCTCGTGGTGTGTACGCTCTGTACTCTCTCTCTTGAGTGGGGAAATGCCTGCTCCTAATAGCTGAGATGCTGGCCCGTACAGGTGGGGAGTAGGACATATTCTCTTCAAGTTGCTGGACCTTACGGGACAGTTTCTCCACAGCTGAGACAAGGGGGGAAGAGAGACTTTCTTCATATCGCCGGAGCCGGCCAGCCACCTCATCCACCGTTGGTCCCTCTTCGCCTTTCCATTCCATCACTGCCAGTGAGTTGGCATATGACGATGGTGCGCTCCGTACAAACTTCCGCCACATGGGCCTTGTGCAATGCACCTCATCAGGGTCTGTGGGTAAGTCTGCATTGTCCAAGTCATAATAAATCATCTCCCGCACAGCTAGTTCTCTCAGGTACTGGATACCTCTTTCCATGGTGGTCCACTTGCTTGGTTGACATACAACATCTTCACTGAAGGGGTACCTCTCCCTCACGCCTGACAGGAGTCGTTTCCAGAGGCTGAGGGCTTGGGTCTTCTTTCCAATTGCCTTGTCAATGCCACCTTCCCTAGACAGGGATCCCAGCTGCCTGGCTTCCCTACCCTCTAATTCCAGGCTACTGGCCCCATTATCCCAACACCGAAGCAGCCAGGTGACAATGTGCTCACCTGAAAGTCGGCTAAAATCTTTCCGCATATCCCGCAGCTCACTCAAGGATAGGGATCGGGTAATTATCTCTGGTTCTGTCTCTTCCTCCTGTCCTTGTGATGGCCCTGGTTCATCGTCATCTCTTACTAAGCGAACTGATTTCTTTGTGTATTTCTTCTTCTGTATGGGAGCAACTGATACTGGCATGGGTTGGTTTCCTGGTTCAGCGGCAGTGGCTGCCACTGGGATTGGAGTAGCGGCAGTGGCTGCCGCAGCGCCTGCCGCAGGAGCCGCAGCGGCTGCTGCAGCGCCTGCCGCAGGAGCCGCAGCGGCTGCCGCAGGGGCCGCAGGAGCCGCAGCGCCGGCTGCAGCGCCTGTCGCAGGGGTTGGAGTAGCCGCAGCGCCGGCTGCAGCGCCTGTCGCAGGGGTTGGAGTAGCCGCAGCGCCGGCTGCAGCGCCTGTCGCAGGGGTTGGAGTAGCCGCAGCGCCGGCTGCAGCGCCTGTCGCAGGGGTTGGAGTAGCCGCAGCGCCGGCTGCAGCGCCTGTCGCAGGGGTTGGAGTAGCCGCAGTGCCGGCTGCAGCGCCTGTCGCAGGGGTTGGAGTAGCCGCAGCGCCGGCTGCAGCGCCTGTCGCAGGGGTTGGAGTAGCCGCAGCGCCGGCTGCAGCGCCTGTCGCAGGGGCCGCAGGAGCCGTAGCACCTGTCACAGGGGCCGCAGGAGCTGCAGTGCCTGCTGGTCTAGTCTCTTTCTCCTGAGGGTGCTGCATAACACTGAGCAGTGCCTGGTAGATACTGGCCAGGGCCCAGCACAGGGCAGTGAGCTGTGCCTCTCTGGAATAGCCACAGCATTTTCCCTTCAGATAGTCTACTACTTTATCAGGGTCCTGTAATTGTTCAGGGGTGAAGTCCCAGACCATTGGAGGCGAGAAGTTCTCTAGGTACCTGCCCATGTTCTCCCACATGCCATGCCATCCCTGACTATCCTGCCTTGGAGCAGATCTCTGGGTGGTAGTCTTAAATAGTTGCTTAACCCTAAACAGGACCTGGAACATATTCAGCAGACATAACACTACAAACATGCTGGTTTGAGCATCCCAAGGATATTCAACATTCTCAAAGCTGGGGAAGGTGTCCCCCCCTGTTTCCCCCATAGACTGGGTGTAATTATTAATAAATTCTGAGAGACGGTGCCCGATGTATGGACAAGACAGTAATACCACATAAAAACCCCAAACTAAGTGTCTAACAAGTGATGTTATCATATCATATGCCGATATCACACAGGATAGTAAAATGATAATCCTCATCCCCCTCCCAGAGGTAGCAAATATGATCACAGGGAGTACATAAGTCATATAGGAATTCACATAACACAGCCATGAGAACAAACCAAGCAACATGGTAACCAGTGAGTATTTTCCTAATAAAATAAACGTATACAGTAAATTCGGTTTTACAAGCTCTAGTTGGATTTTGTCGTTATCTCAACCCTTCGAGCCCCACGTTGGGCGCCAAAAAGGACTGTCGTGGTTTAGCCTCAGACGGCAACAAAGAACCACGTGTCACTCACTTAGATCTTCCCAATACAGGTCAAAACAGAAGAAAAAGGCAATACTCTTGGGTTGAGACAAGGGCAGTTAACAGAACAGCAGAGGGAACAAAAAAAATAGCAACAATAACACAAATAAAGGAATATACAGACCCGATTACAGAACCGCCGCTCCCGGACCGCCCCCGGACCGCCCGGCCCGGGCCGCCCCAGCCCGCTTATAAGCGGTGACTTCCTGGCCCCTCCCCCGGCAGCTCAGTGAGGGCGTGGCTCACATGGCATGGAATACTGTCTCTTGGGGAGAATTAACCCTATTCCCGCCGGAACCAGGACAATGGGGTCCCCAGCTGAGACCTGTACCAGCCTGTGATTATCCCCTCGCTCCTGTCACCTGCGCCTGGGCACAGCACATAGCACACATTGACTTCTCGCCAGGCTTTCTGCATCTTCCCACAAATGCCTCTAAACTTCTGTTTTGACATTAACTACAGTCATAATGAGTAATGGGAAATAATTATTCTACATTTTATAGAATTCATGGAGCATATATTTGCTCTTGGCATGCAGTCCAGCAGAGAACTGTGAGATTAAGTAGTTACATCTTGCAAGCTGAGAGGCACATTTGCTGTATATTTAATAAACATCATGGCCTTGAGTGTATTTAAATTAATATAATTTGTTAAATCTTTCTGTACAGAAAATCAATTTTACTAGGGTAGAGACAAAAAGTTAATCAAGCTTAGTCAGAAGAAAATTGGCCTTTTCAATTTTGTTTACAGAAAAATAACCCCATACACTTTTAGCAAAAAGAAAAATCAGCAGCTGAGATTGTGAGGTAAAACCTCACTGAGTTGAATAAAAGATTTCTGAAAAGTCAGGAAGACTTGACAGGTTGTTTACGGTTCTTACTGAAGTTTCTCGAATTACACAGGGAGTTACAAGTACAGCTTCTGTTCGCGTTAATGGAATGACAATGAAAAGGCAGCCCTTCAAGTGCTCTGAGGAGTTCGTGCTGCGAAAATATCCCTCCCAAATTATTTTGGATTATGTCATATGCCCAAGGCAAATTGGTAGTTTTCTGTGATCACTACCAAAGTCCTGATGCAAAAACATAGACATAAAATAGTCATCTGAAGGGCAGAACTCCCCCTGAAAAAGGAACCGTTTGTCCTGATCTCTCTCTCAGCAGTTTTAGCTGAACGGCTGTTGTGGAGGACACAAGTATTAAGACTTTTAAGTGTCTTCTTTTTGCCTTTTGAAGAGTTTATGAGCCAGAAATAGGTACTGGCAGGGACCAAATCAGAAAGAGAACAGAAGCCGGGAATAGACTTTCTGATCGTCTGCTGTAGGTGGTCACGAGCAATTCACCAGAAGGTATTCCCAGCTGGTGGAACACACCCTTATAATTTTTCTTTCAATAGTGAAAAAGATAATTGTTTTTATTTGTATGCCTCTACTTTTTGAAGTTTCCCAAGGCATTACGTTCATGTTCACAGTTCACGTAGGAATCAATTTATCCACTACTGAAGCTCATCCCTGAAATGAAATAGGGCAGTAACAGGGGGGGTAGATTAGAACAACCTCACAGTGGCTGGAGAGGACACCCACTGCAGAACTGCCTTGTCCCCCTTCAGCAGCAGCAAGAATTAGGCCTTTTCTTTCCTTCTCTCTCCTAGGATGACATCTCCCTATTTACATCAGTCATTTTCAGAAACTACATTAACGTAATATGAACCTGACTAAACATTGGACTGGTTGCCAACGCCCTTCTCTGCAATGATGCCATGCTATTTCTTGATTAGTTAGAAATTAATAAATAAATATGTGTTATGTCGAGGAGGAATGGTCATTTCAAAACAATTTTAAATGTATATATAACCTTGATGACTTCTGGTCTGATACTCTAGATTCATAGTGATACCACAAACTCAGGCTATCTAGGCTTGCAGTTAACACTACTTTTATATTTTGTATATTGTCCTGGTCTGGGGTGGAGCAGAGCCAACTTTCTGTGCAGTGAGAGGCTCCTGCTCACACTTGTGTCTGTGGCAACCAGGGCTAGCTGAGTTGGGTGTTGACCACATGGAGGGTTTACACCTGTGGGGACGGAGCGAAAGGACAAGTGACCCCAACTGACCAATTGTGTGTTCCATCCCATCTGCCATGCTCGGTATAAAAACTGAGGGACTAAAGGGGCCAGGTTGGCTCTTCTTTGGTTGTTCTCTAAATGGTTCTTGTTTAATGGCACTCTTTCTTCAATGACTGATGTCTGAGGAGGACCCCATCAGCTCATCTGCCTTTTGATCCTGGTCAGTGTGTTCCAGTTCCCATTTGTCTCTTGAGTCTAGTCTGTCTCTTCTCCAGTGCCTGCCAGTGACATCTCCCTGGGAGCCTGATATGGTTTTGTGTATATTTGTATATATTGTATCTATTTAATTATTCCCTCTTTTATTTTATTAATATTTCATTAAAGTAGTTTAGTTTTTTTTCTAAACTCATAACTCTTTTTATCTTTCTTCTTCCTCTCCTTGGACTGAGAGGTAGGGGAGAGCATCTGTCATCTTGTCATTGGCCTAGCTGGCCCAAACTGTGACATATATGCAAAGCAGAGGGAGGTAGAACTCAGAAAATAATGTTTCACATTCAGCCACTGTCTTCAGTCAACTTGACTTCTGTCATTACTCTGCCTTTAATCAGGGTTCACATTATTGTCTCTCCTCAGATTACCTTTCTAACTTTTTCAAATCATTAAAATAGAAACTCTAAAATTGAACTTCAGAAGACATACTTCTATCTATTTTCAGTATTTCTTCCTTCTTTTCACCAATCACTGAAAGTAGACTGCAAAGTCAAAATTAATCCTCCTTGTTCCTTTCCCCTCACATCTACACTTTCATTTCCATCCTCACAAATCCACTCATCTTTTAGAAATCCAACCGTTCCTTACCTTTACTTCCAAACTGGCCCTTCTTTCTTTCTCAGCATTCTCTTCTGTACACCAGTCTACATCTATTTAACTCTTATTTGACTTTTGCAGTATTTCCATAGCATCAGAATCTTCTCCATCTTTTTTTTTTTTTGTAGTTCCTTGCTTTACTCTGATTCCAGTTCTGACTCTGTGTCCTCACTTTAGAACTCCCACGCAGTACCTTTTCCACACTGGTCATGGCTCTCACCTCCATCTCCAGCTCTGATCAGGTTGCCCAGAGAAGTTGTGGATGCCCCATCCCTGGAAGTGCTCAAGGCCAGGCTGGACGGGGCTTTGGGCAGCCTGATCTAGTGGGAGGTGTCCCTGCCCAGGGCTAGGGGTTGGAATTAGGTGATCTATAAGGTCCTTTCCAACCCGAACCATTCGGTGTGGTTTTGGTTATTTAGGGTCTTGAACAATTTCACATTGTTATCTTTACTGGAGGTGGGGGGAGTCTTTTTCTTTTTGAAAGGGTGGCTATGGCTTGCAAAATGAAACCTGAACTGCTTGTGGATTAGTTTAAAGAGATGAAAGTTTCTTATGCAGAGGAATGAATATCTGGCTAGAAAAATGGAAATTTCAATTAGTGCTCAGCCAAAGCAGGACCTGTGACTATAATTTGACTGAGCCATATTTCCATTTGTTCTCTCATTTCAGTGGGATTCAGGCTGATGGGATTTCAGTACTACCTAGTTGTGAGGTCGAAACGGTAAGCTTTCTTTTATCTGTGAAAAGTGACATTTTTCATTTTCTTCTTGAAATAGCAGTTTGAAGCTATACTGTATGTAATAAAGGGCTTCTGCTTTCTTTTCCAGAGATAGCTGGAGTCCACTACCCTAGGGAGTGACCTCTATGTTTACTTTTAAAACTACTTTCGTATCCTGAAATACAGCTTGCTGTGTAAGAATGTCAGTTTCTGTTACTGTTAAGTCAGAAGCTTGACGGTTTCACACTTCTACTTCTGCTGCTTGCTGTTGCTGCTAAAAAAAAAATAGGTGAAATGTCATAAATTTCACACTCGGAGCAGGCTGGACAAAGCCTTGCCTCTGGATTCGTAAATGCTCATATAGAACTGACAACGTATCTTAAATGCCTCCATTGCAGAGAGGCTTTGCTTCTGGTCTGACATAGTCAGAAGCGGAATCATGTTGTACATGAACATTTTTCACCTACTGGAAGTACAGGAAGCTCACTAAAATCAGGAGTTACTGATTTTTATCCCTTAAAGAAGATTAGCTCACCAGGGCAGAAACTGTTGTTTAATGCAAAGCTATATGGTATGCACCTGGAGGAGGGTACTGCTGCTGCTCAACCATGCTCAGGTGAGAGATGATTAATGGAAGGAATCTCCTTTGAGTCAATGGCTTTTCAGGAGACATTTAGATGAGAAAAATGAGATTCTGTGGAATCTCACCAATCTGTTTCGTACTAGAAGGAGTTGAGAATCCTGAATACAGCTGTAATAGCATTTCTATAGTGCTGAAATTTAGCTCAGCTCAGTAACTTCAATTATTACTATTTATGTTATATCAGTGGCCAGAGACCCCTGTTGCAGATCACAACTGCCATGGGATGAAAAAGTACAAATCAGGGCCAATTTTATATACATGTAGCATAAAGCGTCAGAGTGAAAGTCCTGATTATAACCTGCTTTCCCATGTTATGAAATGCTCTGCTCTGGCCTTCAGACCCTGCTGCCATGGCAGCTCCTCTACTGCTACCCATAGAGAGGTCAGATTGGAAGTGAGGATGAAGCCTTTCACTTCGTAAAAGTGAAAGGCTGGATCTAAGTAGAGTATTGAAATCTCAGAGTACTGAAGAATGGAGAGAGATTTAAAAACACGTGTCTTTTGTCTACATCCTACATCAGAGCTCTGTAGGGCACAAAACTTTGTGACTTCAGAACTCCTTGAACTTTTACTTGCCACTCCAAGCCACTCTGTCCTCACGCATTGGTGTGTGCAAAATTCTCTCTTTTTCCTACACAAAGACACCCGAAGCTTTATCCTATACCAGTATACACAAATCCCTGATAGAATACACCTTATTAATGAAAAAGCAACTGTCCATTCCAACCTCAGGAACTCAGGACATGATATTGAATGAGTGTAATCATACCACACAACTCTTTTCGTTAAATGGTACTCTTAGCTTTTTCTTATCTATGAAGTCTTTAGACTTTAATTATTGTGATTGTCATATTTTTCTTCTTTGAGAAAGAACATAGAATCAAGGAGAACAATATTCTTTAAAGAATAGAAAGCTGTAATGAAGCTTTTTATAATTCAAGTCACTTATTTGAGTTTTTATATATGCATAACTCATTAAAAGAATTCTCATGTGGAAAAAGCATAAGCAATTTTGGTTTCACAGCCTGCAACTTCTATTTAGTAGGTTTTCATTTCATATATATACATACTTATATATTCATGCACACATATATATTCCACACTATAAGGACATACTGAATTTAGCCACGTGAATCAAGAGCTAAAGTGGGAAGAAATGAAAACTAGGAAAAGAAAAAAAGGAAGTAGAGGAACTTTATGTGTGATAGTTCAGTGACTTTCCCAAATTCATTTGTGTGAGCCTTTACTTCCAAATTGCAGATTAAGCAAGCATTCAGTGATGAGAGCAGAGAGTGATAGTTTGTATTTGAGGAGAAAGAGTGCAGATTGAAAAAGAAATTGTGCTCATCTATATGTGCGACACAATTTGTATGCAGCTGTACATACTTTGTAGAAAAGGGCATTTTGATGAATCTATGCATGAAGCTGCTCACATTTGGCAAATGTAGAGAAATATTTAATCTCCAGACTAAACCATTCCTGCAGAGAATAGTCTGGTATTCAAAAATGATACTTATCTCTAAATGTGGACTCATATGTATTTTACCCAACAAAATGAAGGTTCTGCCATTTCTGATCACATTTAGGGTTTGTCCTGCAGCACTACTGTCCATGTCAACTATCAAGAAAGAATACTGCAGTTTTTTACCTCAGTATTAATTACCTGCATAACTATTAGCACTGTAGTTTGTGAGAAGAAAAAAAAAAAAAAAAAAACCAAAAACAAACAAAGCAAGCACATTTCAAGGCCAGTGCTCCAGTTTCAAAATACAACTCTTTGACTTTGCAACTGTGGCAGTGCAGGAAACTCTGTGATATTAATAGGTCACTAAGTCCATTTCAGTTTTAAAAATTGCTGGATCCTGGAATACTCCAGCAGGTGAACCTAATGGTAAGGTGTCAGGCCTGGCCCCCCTGAGATTAGGGAGACGAAGGTGATGGAGAACAGCTTGCCAGGAGGGGAGATTAAAGTGCTGGGATTCCCTCACCAAACCTTCTACCCCTGGAGGTAGCAGCTGGAGAGGCACAGGAGGTTCATAGAAGTAGAGAAAGGTCAGGTAGGGGTGTATTTTCATAATAGTTGAGTCTTATTTAATTGTGGGAACAGCGTAGGGAGAAGGCAACTGATTCCACACAGAAGCAGTGCTCCTGTGGTGAAGACATATGCACAGCTGTAGGAGGGCCATATGCTCCTTTCTAAGCAGGGGTCATAAACCTCAGAGCCGGGGCGTGTTGGTTGTTGCAGCAGGAGCTGCTGGGGGAGTACCTGTTCCTTACTTTGTGCATATACAGGGAGGAACTGCGCATTTTTGGAGAGTATTTGTGTACCACTTTGTAGCAGCTGCATAAGACGAAGCCTAGGTGGTATCCTCTCGGAATACATACCCTCGAAAAATGTCACCTCATTTTGAAGAACTTGATCAAGACACCACACTTGCGAGGTATTATTTTCAGTCCGTATGCTTCTTAACGTTTCCTAATCTGAAAGGGTTATTTTCAGAACCTTTGTAAAGGCTTAGTACTATGTCTCTGAATAATTGAACTTTAAAAACAAAGTACTTCCAAGATTTCAGCTCTAGAAAAGACTATTTAAGCTAAGAATCTGGGAAGGAGCTTGAGCCACCTGACTCAGTTTGTCGGTTAGATCTCTCCTAGCAGATTGTGAACCAAATATATGCAGTCAGACCCAGACAGGGATGGAGAGAGAAAAAACTGTTTCCCATATGAGATACTCTGTTTTATCTTCATGTGCACAACTGGTATTTGCACAGTACTCTGTTCATTTAAACTTTAATAGCATATTGTAAATACTATCATTAATATTAAACCTGGTATTAATATTAATGATCTGCTGCTTTCAAAAACTGCTGCATCAAAAACAGTCCAGCAATAGCCCCTTAACAATTCTACCACTTTAGAAGAGGGAATGCTGTGAGAGTTTCAAACACATAATGACCCTCACTTTAAACCCGAATTACGAGTTTCTATATGCAGACAAAGTACAGTGTGTAATGGACAACCAGCAAGTCAAAATTTATTGTGCTTTAAGGATTTCTCAATAAGAATCCATAATAATTCGCTGTTAGGAACTGCAGATATTAGTAATTATTTTGTAAAAGAACTAAGCGTTTTGTTTCAGGATATTGTGATGATTGTTCTTAGCTGAGTCTGGATCTTTAAAGTTATGATATGTTTTATATTCCTCATGACGAGGTTGCTAAGTTTGGTGATATAATGGTGCTCCATGAACAATTCCTGTTATACATTAAGCTATATTAATTCCTTTGTGTATTTCTGACGTGCCTGGGGTATGCCTACGTGGGGAAGTTAATCTCTTCTGAAGTCCAAAGAGGCTATTCAAGTGCCTTGCATCCACACAAAAAGGTCTCTAGTTTGTTTTAAGGTCTTTAGTGCGCTCTCATTTTTACTGCTAAATTCATCCTTGGAGACCTGGCCGAGCAGCGAGGTAAACCGCTTTTAAACATGTACTAATAAAAGTTGTCCTGCTGTGAGCCTTATCTAGCAGTCTCCTGACGTCTTTGAGAGCCGTATCAGAGGTTTTAATGAGAAGAGGCTTCCTATATTCTGTATTGTCAAGTTCACTTTCATTGGCATGGGATTTTGCTAAAGCTAACCCCTGAAAATCCCTGAGAGAAACGACAAACAAAATTGCTTTCAGATGTACTTCGCAGAGTTAAGTCAGAGACCTCTGGTGTTGTGATACATCAGCTCCTTTTTAGCACACCAGAGAGAATTTTTTCTAGATTTATAATACATTATAAACATTGTTAAGACAGATTGAGTTGAAAATAAATACCTATAAGACATTCAAGGTTACAAGTAGAAAGTTACAGAGAGAAATGAGGCCTTGGCTATGAGACAAAATACTAACATGAATCCATATGAAATGTAGTAGGATGGTTCCTACGTGGTCATATGAGACACAAGACATCATAAAGCGGATAATTAATTTTTCACGAAGCAGATGGAAACATCATCTTTTCCATCAATCTTTTTACTCTCAGCTAAAGCGCGGACTTAAAAATTATCATAAGCAAGAAGTTAGCAGTCAGCATCCTATTCGGTGTGGTTAAATTAACAGTAACAATGAAGATATTTGCAGAACTTAAGTAAAGAAAATTGTTTGCATTTAAAATAATATAGGTATTTATAGGTTTTCAAAATATCCTGTTTAAACCAAAAAAAAAAGTAAATATTTTCAGTTAAAAAGCTACCTTCATGGAAGGCTGTGCTTTACTGCATTTGAGGTCACAAGCTTAATTTGCTCAGTCCCTGCTGCTTGTTGCCAGTTCATTGGGGATAAAGCGTGGCGTTTTGACATCTATTTGCGGGTGAAAACATGACATTGAGAAGCACATTTAGCAAAACTTGTAATGGGATGTTATCTGATTCTTTGTGGGGGCGTACCCTGCCCGCAGCCGGAGGGGTGTCCCAGGGAGGGAGCTGAAAGCTGTCTCCCTCCCGCGCTCTGCCTGGGGTGTGCTCAGAGCGTCACAGGGAGTGCTACAAAAAAGCTTTCCTTCCAGATTAGTCCAGGTCACAGTGTTGGTCCCTTCTAGCTACTGGCAAAATTTTAGCTTTCTTTCCTATAGGGTGACACGCCTTCCTAAAATTCAGCAGTAGTGATCCAGAAAACTCCTCAGCAGCTTTGAAGTTGTAGGATGTAAATGACGGTGACCTGTGTATTTTAATATATTCTCCTTGTCCACTTTCCGAGGTGGGCGTTCCTTGAAGTGGAAGTTTCTCGTAAGCAGAGAAAGAAACTCCCACAAGATACAGATTGCCAGCTCTTCACAAGCAGCCGGTTGATTCCTTTCCTTATAAATCGTGCGTGTCAGTATGCTTGACATGGAAGGAATAGTCAGCTGTTAAAAAATGAAACAGCAAACCAACAGATGAAGCTATAACATTCCCTGTTTGTTTCTCACTTTAGGAAGAACAGAAAATCTTCATTGTCATGCGTGCACGACTTTAGTTATTTATCAAGCCAATTCAGAAATGCTGAAAGTGCTCTTAAGAAATGTCTCTACAGTGGATGTCTGACAAGGAGCTGTTGAGTAGGACTAATTAGAAAGGAAGAACCTCATTTTGAAAAATGTTTCCAGGTCTGATTATTTCTTTTATTTTGTTAAACATGGGGATGGAACTGATGCTTTTTGAATTATTTCATGGAATATGAGATAGTGAGAACCCGCTCTCCAATAACCCCAGTCTCTCGTAAGCTAGCACGGGCTTCACAGAATCACACAGAATGGTTCGGGTTGGAAGGGACCTTAAAGATCATCCAGTTCCAACCCCCCTGCCCTGGACAGGGACACCTCCCACTAGACCAGGCTGCTCAAAGCCCCATCCAGCCTGGCCTTGAACACTTCCAGGGATGGGGCCTCCACAACTTCTCTGGGCAACCTGTTCCGGTGCTTCACCACCCTCACAGTAAAGAATTTCTTCCTGATATCTAATCTAAATCTACCCTCTTTCAGTTGGAGGCCGTTACCCCTTGTCCTGTCGTTACACTCCCTGATAAAGAGTCCCTCCCCCCTCCGGTAGGCTTACCTGCTTATGTAAGATATGAAATCCCCAAGCCAGCTCTTCAGGGGAGTAATTTGCTTTTCAGCTTGGGAGGGATATCAGAATCTGGTCTACATGAATCAGAAACTGAAATGAAATGTTTGTTATTCATGAACTTTGTAGAATTTCTGTACTTTAAAGAGCTTCAAAGGAATGTACAAATTAGTTTTTTCTTATTGTTCCAAAAGAAAAGCTGTTGGATCCTGCTGGTTTCTCTCTGAAGCTCAAACTGGTGAATCTTTTGAAGGTATAGATAGTTACACATTTGTCACATATTGATATATATTTCCAAAATTCCTGTTTTCCTTTAGTCGTTTCCTAAATTGGCTTCCTTTGAAGAATCTATTAGTATTAGCTTGAAAAGCTGTAGCCAGAATCATAAAAGAGTTTTCTAACACGACATCCTAAAAATCTGGAGGTTAACTGCTCTCTAGATGGACGTCCTTCTCTAGATGATCCACAGTTTTAATCTTCATGACACAACCAAAGGAGATTGAGGAAGTATAATCTTGGCACCTGCTTTATACAGCAAATATAAAGTATTCATGACTGAAATAGAAATTAATGATTAAGAATGAGATCTCTCTGTCCCTTGTTATAAGCATGAAAAGACATTTTCTAAAGCAAAGATTAGACTGAGGTATAAATTGATTATATCAGACACATGGTTGTTAGAATCTTGTACTAAATGTCTTTATACCATAATTCAACTATATAGACTAGAAGTAAAAATTCTGAGGATTTTTCCAATGTGCTATATTATATACTTTACATAAAGTATCAATATTTATATACAGTGATGGAACAACAACATGAATTAGTTTTCTAAATAAAGATGGCACATATCAGTTTGACAGACACAGTTGAGACAGCTGAGTTTATGTTCCTAAAAAAGTATTCATTTTGTACTTTTTTTTTATAGGATACTGACAAGGGAATTGCTAATGAAGATAAAAATTATAAGGGTGGGATGTGTAACAGACAGGTGGTTCTGTAGAAATTAGAAAAAAATATAAAGCACTGTTTTACTTTCTAGTACTATGCTGAACACTGACGGTGTTACTATTTTCAAAGAAATGAGATGCAGAGTGTGCTCTGACAAATAAAATTCAGTATTCTTATTTCTTCAAGTTACAAATCATATAACAGAATTTTCTAATTTGTGGATTGTAATTAGAATACAGACCTGACCTGACAAGTGACTTCAAAAATTTTTACCAATACTTTTGATGTAGCTATTAAAGTTATCTCTTTGGTTCCTTGATGAAGCTACTACTGTATGTCAGTACATTTTGAAGATTTTATTTTGATAAAGGCTTATTTTTAAAACCCAAGGTACAAACATGGTAAAATTTTGACCTTAGCTTGCGTTGCTGTAATTTAATCTGTTAAAAGTATTGCAGAAATACAGTGGAGAATTACATGGTGGTTTCTTCACTCCCACAGATGTAACATTTTGTAGCAGTGTGTAGGAATTTTCTCCATCAAGGACCAGTTACCTGTTTTGTGCTTGTGTAAGTCCAGACATCTTCAGACTTTCATTGGGTGATATTGAATTCCTGGTAAACAACAATGAAATTGCAATCTTTCCTGGTGTCACCAGTGAGAACTTCATCAGAACATCAAATTAAAAGAAGAAATCTTGCTTGGATTCCTGAAGTAACGTGTAGATAATGACCTTTCTGATACTGTATCAGGTTCCATGACATGTTAGATTACCTCAGCCAGGCTGTTTAAGGCTGCATGAATCAGGCATGATTCAAACAATTTGACATTCTTTGATACAGCTTGACGCTGTCACCATAGTCTAATGAGTCACGTAAGTCATTAGAAAAGAGACTTGCATAGTTCCAGAAGATTATAACTATTTATTTTACATGCATATGTTTGTTTTGCAAATGTCAAAGGATGTATAAACAAGTTGAAAATTTGAATGAATATGCCGATTCCTCTTGTTTGGATTGATTCTATATATTAAGTTATAAACATGACAACATCAATAGCCTCTAGTCAGCAGCAAGGGGAAAAGATTCCATCTTATGTCCTAATTGGCTATTAAATTATAATTTCAAATGTTCCTGTGTGACTTCCATGCCTAAAAATTAATAAAACTTGAGTTCCCACTTCTCTTAAATACTCATAAGATTTTATCCATTGTCTTCAAACAGCAGCAATTTTTTTTTTTTGAAAGAATGAGAATATTTTTTTTTCTCCTGTTTTTATCTCAAAGGGCAATAAATCAATCATCTGAATAATTTAAAATAAGATTTCTTTTAAATGATCTACTCCAGTTGAATTACAGCTCAGGAATTGCAGGGTGACAGTCTATCACTTCTTCTGCTTTGCATCAAAAGAGATAATGTTAATAGCAATTCTGGTCCTAACATCCGCAGAAGAAACTTTGTCTCCAATCAAAGTGGTGAAAGCATCGTCATTCCGGCAGGCGAGGGTTTCGGCCTGTCAATCGATGGGCTCTGCCAAGACTGCATTTCATTCAGCATGTTGCCATCTCTTTTATGGAAGCAATTCTTTACTCGTCTGAATGTGTGCAGACTGATTACGAAATTGAGTGACCAGCAGAAAAATAAACCAGTGTTGCTCACGCCTTTGTTCTGTGGACACAAATACTTACACCGCATGTAAAGCAGTGCAGAGTTGGAACTTTTATTCTCTTCCTAAGCAAGGCTTTTATCTGTGTCACGTGCTCTGCATATGTATTTTGGAACTAGATCTTTCCCTCTTTTGCCTCACCATTGAGGACTTCTTTCAGGACCGTTGTGTTATTAGAAACAAAGTGGGTTTTAGCTCAGCTTTTTTGTTTGTCATCCTAGAAACATATCCAAACAGAGACAGAACAGTTGCTTTATTCTGTAGCAGCTGGATGCCTTTAAATGCATTAAATGCCCTCTGAATTGTATGACAATGCTATGTGTGTATGTGTGTGCATATTATTGTAACAAAAAAAGCTATTTCATTTATAATGAATTTAATTAATACATTTATTAGCACATCAGCTATTTATTATGGGGACTTACCTATTTCTATATCTTTTTAATAACAACCTCAAACAACATTTAGTGTGTTCTCTCAGAAAAATGTATTAAAAGGTTAATTTAAGTATTCCCTTAATTTTCAGGGAAGAAAAAATCCCTAGCTCTGATGTTGTCTTCGCATATTTAAGAAGAATTGGTACTTTTTAAAGAACGTGTTCTCACAGGAATTCCATTTTTCCAAGCCATGTAAAAGTGATTAAGATTTCATTAACTACTTCAGGTACTAACGCTCTGCTGTGTGTGGGAACTTCTTTAATGGGCGAACATATTTGATATCATTCTATTTTCCAGGTCCACAAGTTGAAGTCCAAACAACTTTTTTTCTCACCGAATCCCATTACTGACGTGTTAGAGGTGGTCTTTGTTTTACTGGGGTCCTCCACTCCTCCACCGCACACCCCATTAGTTTACACCTTAGCTCCGCTTAGGAGCAATACTTTTCCTGAAAGAACTGAGGTGTGATCTCAAGCGCTGTTTATGCCTAAATTTCTTCATGGCCCGCATGTACTATGCACTGAATTAAGAAATTCAAGGCACAGTACCTCCACATGAGAGACAGAAACTGGTAGTTACTGGCAAATGAGCTGGTGGTCCAAGCAGCATAAGAGGTTTTGGAAGGGAGGGAGGCTGTGATACAGCTTCGTCTGCTGCCAAACACCGCGGTCTGGTCCTGGTTTCCATAGTAGACCCCTGAAACCTGGAGCTGTATGTGCATCTGCCTCAGTGTCCAAGACATTGAAGCAGCTGACGAAAAGGGTGAAATGGTCCCCATTTGTAGCTGCCTGTCCCTTCCTTCCCAAAAAACAGGTGGGTTTTGTAGATAATGGCTGATGAAGAAGTCATCTTTGGCTGAATCCTGAATTCTAACTCCAATACATGTTTTTGACATGTATACTCACGTTTGTGTTGGTAATTGGTTAAGAAAGCACAGGAAACAGGGTGTCAGAATAGGGACTGACACTTCTTAGGGTGTGGGCAGCCTTTGAAAGACAAGAGGTGTGTTGCCACCAGGACAGACAACGTAAGGCAAGGAGTATTTTGGGGAGCTCATCATCCATCTGGGTCCTACATTAGTCACACAGGAAGGAAACACGTGTTATTTACAGGGAAAGGGCTTGTGCCTTCTTGGTCCAGTGGTCACCCTCCAGGTCTGTAGTGGACATCTGCTTCCCAAAGTTAATATTCAAGTAATTGCCTAGAGACACAGCCTGGAATTAAAAGTCTCTTTAGTAAAGAAATCTACAGGCAATAGTAAAAGCCTGTCCCTGCAACAAATGCTTGTAATCTAAATCAACAGGACAGTCAAAGGGGAGATGGAAACAAAAAGAAGGGAAATCACTTGCCCAGGACCATAAAGCAGGTTAATGGAAGAGCTGAGAACAGCACCTGGTTCTCTTGAGGGCTGAACACATGCCCCCCATTGTTCATCCAGCCATGTTGCAGCATCTCCTCATGGTTTTTGTTGGGATGCACGTGCCAGAAAAAAACAGTCCTTGAGCTTTCCTGAGTGCAGGGAGACTTATTAAACTTTGCCCAGAGAAAAGGAAATAAAGTGGGGGTCATCTTTCAGTATCCTTTATTTATGATTGCTCATTATTTTTAGACACTGATAAAAGGTCTAAGTGTGCAAATATATGTACTAATCAAACTAGCACTTTGTTTCTTCCCTGTATTTCAGTAGCAGCCTTCCGCAGAGTGAGATTTCTGAACATGCTTTAGAAATACTTCATGCAGAGATATGGCTTTTGAGGAATTTAGGTTATTAAGAGAAAGCTTTCAACATCAAAGAGTGGTCAGACACTGGAATAGGCTGCCCAGGGAGGTGGTGGAGTCACCATCCTTGAATGTGTTTAAGACTCGTTTAGCTGTGGTGTTGGGGGATATGGTGTAGGGGAGAACTTTGCAGAGTGGAGTTGATGGTTGGACTCGATGATCCCAAGGGTCTCTTCCAACCTAAATGATTCTATGATTCTATCCCTTTGAAATGCTTGCGGCCTTACATGAGAGATCGGTGCTCTGTGCTGTAGTTTATGCGTCATGTTGTGTCTTTACTTGTGCCTGGGTTTATTTACATTTAACTGTGTTACGAAGTTGACAGTCACAGTGAAAATTTTGCCCTGTCGTAGAATGAACAAAAAATATTCTCACTATTTTTTTTTCTTGTCTGTGCTACACTAAAACTCGGGCCTTCTCTCTTGACATCAGTTAGGAGAGTTCAAAAAAGCCCACTCCTTGAAGCAGATGTAGGTGCCTTGGTAAAAGCCCTAATAGACATTCAGGCACATGGTCAGAATAAGTCTCTGGTTTTGCTCCTGTTGATGTAATAATGTCAAAAGTGGTGTTTTGTGAGGAGAAGTTCTGTCTTCATGGCAGCGATGTCTTCACATACCTATGTGAGTATGCTGACGAAGTAGTGTAGCTTTACCGTCAAACCTTTTCCAATTTGAAAAGGTCCCCACTTCTGCTCTTGTACTTGGTCCATCAATGACATTGAGGCTTCGGTGTAGCAATAGCAGTGAGCAGTCTCACATTTTAGGCAGTATGGTTTTCAGAAAATTTCCTCCAACAAGCGTTGTACTGATTTCCTGTTCTCAAATAAGGAATGGTGAGTGGTAAAGCGTAATTTTCCTTAGCGTTTATTTGTCGCAGTGAGGCCTAATTCTGGGTTGGAAAAGGCATTTTTCAACTAGACTAATTTTCATATGAAAATTCTGATTTCTTAATCGAATATTTTCATATGATTAAGTAGGTTTTGAAAAATTTTCAAAAAACCTACATTTTTAAGAAAGTCTTTTGAGTTTCCTGTATTGATATTTTGGGGCTTAAAAATCCACATAAGATAGATATTCTGTCAAAATCTTAGCATGAATTTTTAAATGTGAAGCGGTTAACCTTGTCAAAAAGGAGGCACGACTAGAACTAACACATATTCAGGATTTCCAGTTAGCTTCATCCCCTTCCTCAAAATGCCTGTGAGTTATCTTAATTACACATTAAGAAGATTTTCAAAACTTTGAGATATTTTCAAACCTGGAGTTTGAAAAACTTTGATGTTTACTTCTGTCCCACTTCTTGCTGCTCTCCTGAGAGAGAAGGTGATGATCCCACATCATCGCACCTTTCCCTACGTCCTAATTAAAGAGTAGCGAGTCCAGTTTTGTGGAGGTTCAGCTTCAGCAACCTGCATGTTTATTACGAAGCTGCTGTAGAAACCTGGGAAAAAATCCTGTCCATCTCCCATAAAAGACAGAGTGGGCAATGTAAGAAATTAGCTATAATGAATTTATAACTGCAGTATTATTTTTGCTGGTAATGATACCAATGAACTTAAGAATACTGAGGGCACATATTCTTAAATCTGAATTAAAACACTTGTGTAGAAAGGAGGTTATCTCTTTCTTCCATTGAATCCCTGAGTCTTGTTTTTATTCCTGCAGCAGACATTTTGGGCTGAACTCTAGCTCAGACTATGAGGGAAAAATAAGGCGAGTTATTCTGGCAGTACAAATAACTTGTTCCTTGAAAGAAATTCTTCAGGGGAAGCATCCCTGGCACTGAATACATTAATAGCTCTGACAGTTACCAGAGTGCAATTGGAAAAATCCACAGGCAGCGTGTTACTTACTCTTAATAATAGCTGCACTGGTGACCATTTTTATTGAGTATTAGACTGAGCGAGGAGTCTGGGGACCCCAGACTCGGGGTATTTGCAGTTTCAGATTAGTCAGGACTGCACAGCGTGGCGCAGAAAGGTAAATCCAAGAAACAGAAATGACAGCTTCCCTGGAGTTGCCGGCACACTTGCTCATAGATTCTTAACTTTTTATTTCTTTTTTTATTATTTTTTTTTTAGTGTAGTGCTGTGTTTCCCTGAGACGCGTCACTCACGTCTCAGATGAGACCTACCGTTCAGCTTGCTCAGCTTTGGCTCGAGGCCCTTCCATTGCTCTACAGACACACTCATCCTTGCTCCCGTCCCTGTCAGACAATGAGATTACAGTCTCAATCCAGGACACACATCAGTTGAGAAAACTGTAGAGAGCAGAAAGAGGACAGGTTCAGGTGATGCAGGTAAGTCTTAGGAGGCTGTAGATCATCTAAATGAATCCCCTGGGCCATTGGTTTCGTCATTACTGCTGATGACTGCAGGAAAGCTCATGCTCTTCCCCAGTTCCTGAGTGCTAAATAACTACTAAACTCTTGTGTGAGAATTCAGTTACAAATCCAGGCCAAAGGCTTTCCTAAACAGGGTGGCAAACGGGTTTGGTGTACCGAGAGCTCTCCCTGGCTTCACGCAGGGTGACACGCACAGTGACATGGCTGTCCTCAGGTCAGCCACTTCTCCTTGGGCTGGGAGAATGATGGGGATTGCACCAGTGCACAGACACTGGTGGGAGCACTCACTACGAGGCGTTCAAAATCAGGCCTCCAGTTCTGTACCGAGTGTGATGACACCCTGCTACCGTGCCACAGTGACACATTTTTAGAAGCAGCTTATTTTCTGTAGCAATTTTATCTCAGCATTGTCTAACACATGGTATATTGCAGCACTTAACAGATACTTGTTCTGAGGTCTTCCCGCATTTCTCATCCTGCTTCCTTCCCATTTTGTAACATTCTGTAATTTCAGCTTTGGTAAGTGCCTCACTGACTGCAAGCCGCTTACAGCTTCAGCTTTTTCTTTGGTAGTGCTAATACAATTATTTAAAGTAAGGGTTCTATCACCAGAATGTTTTTAAAGCACATTCACTTCTCTTGATTTCCTTGAGGCAGGACTCCTTACGCTACAGTAGAACAGGGGTAGATAGGGGTATACCTATATTTTACAGAATTTGTTTTCTAACTCAATCTTAAAGCTTTTATCTGGAACTCGGCATGTACCAGGTATACAATGCACCACCAGAACTGCCTGAGAAGTTGACCTGGTGCTCTGCAAGACCTGGACCTTTAAGAGGAGTAGCGATGGGACTCAGCCATGCCTTAACAGGTGTGCTGGGAGTTTTTTCATAATGGGGGGAATGGCATCAGCTGGTTTCAGAATCGCTAGTTTGGAGAGGCAGTGTGGGCATCTGCATGGAGTTAAGCTTGGTGGAAGGGGAGTTGTAGAGTGTGTGGCGGTTAACAACTAATCCGGTGAGTGCAAATCAGTGGAGATGCAGGAGGGAAAGTCTGGTGTATTGTTTGGAGCGAGGCTTTAAAAGGAACGCTCAGTATTACAAGGTTTTGAGACCAAGGGCAAGAAAAGGTAACTGAGGAAGTAATGTGTGCTGATGCGGGGCTGGTTGAGTCCTTCTGAAGGAATTATTCCCTCAATGATAAGGATGTGTTGGCTAGGTCCACATCTCCAAAAGATCAAATGAAGGAAAGCAGGGAGACGTCTTCACACACTTGTATGTGATAATTTTTTTCCTTTGAATTATTGCCTTAGGCTGTATCTAGCTAGGTATTTTCCAAGAATGACCTTTAGCAAAAGAGCCTGAGGCTGTGTGATCACAACCCTTACACTCCGTACCAGTAAAATGTGAATAATATTGTGCATTTTATTTGAACTTAAGTATTGTGCAAGTAATAGTGAAAAAGAACAATGTAAACTGGAACTCCTGGTATAGTGACTTTGGATCCTTCTAACTCCACACAGTTTATATGAAGCAAGTAGAGAGCCAGTTCCTAATTTCACAGATGGAGACACTTAGATGCAGAGAGACACAAACAAGCACTTTTAATTTAGAACAGTGGGAGTTGCGTATATGCCTAAATAGCTTTTTTCATGGTTGCAGTAAACATACCGATGACTTTGAGTCAGGTGCTGAATTGTTTCTTGTTTGGACTGATCTTACCATGGTGTTGCTGGGTTAAGTTTCTTGATCAGGGCCACAGCAGATTTATGTTGACAAAAATGAGAGTAAAAACAGTCTGTGATGCTAATTAATAATTCATGTTTCTTACAAACTGCCGGTATTCTATATTGAATACTTGACAAAGGGCATAAAAATATTATCTCTTGAAAGAGCGTTCCGATACACAGGAGTGTGTGTTCCATAGCATAATATCCTGAGTCAGTTTTCATTCCCCAGCTCAAAGCTGTTCCAATCCAGTGCCTGAGTACCCAAACCAAGTTTTCCTCCTTCATATTTATCCACTCCTTCCCCTGGAGGGTATGACTGAATTAGTGACAGAATTACGCTATTTGCTTGTGTCCTCTGGGGACTGAACTATCAACAGCACACCGCTTTGAGAAATCTCTACAGCTGTGAGTCAGAGATGACCTTTTCGGAGACAGACTGAAGGCTTCAGCAGGGGAGTGAAGTTGACCTTGAGTTGTGAACCAAACTTTTTCACTTTGATCTCTTGTGACACTTATCACTAAGATGTAGCTCTACTCATGACAGGCTGTGACAACAGGGTTTCATGCCATTTTTAAACAAATGTGATACATACGCTTCATAAGTCTTGGTTTCATCCTATAATAAACCTCCTATGAAGGATATGTACAGACAGTTAATTGTTTCCTGTCCTTACTGAGCCAAAATCTTGAGTTTTCCAGGCAAGCTTGCTGTGTTTGAGCAAAAATATGGTAATAAACAAGCAGAGCTCATCCTTACAAGCTGTTGTGTTTGATCTTCCTTGTTCTGTACGTGAAGAGATGCACTTGGCACATAGTGGGGGTGGCTGCCATGAAGAGGCTTTTTTAAGTTCCTTTATTTTTAGGGCTGACTCCAGCTCATGATCCATATGGAAGGTTCACTGTAAGATTGTAAAATCTGTCACTGATGTAGGCTGCGAGATGAACTGATGTTATGGGAGGGCCACTTCAGTCTTTCACCACCAGCAGTTTAGAGTTAGAGGGAAATTTACTGCATGTGTACATGATGTGAAAAATGGAGGCCTGCTTTTTATTGCTTGGCATGATTGTACAGTCTTAGTCATGGTGGACTTGGCAGCGTTAGGTTTGCAGTTGGATTCAATGATCTTAAAAGTCTTTTCCAACCTAAATGATTTTAGGATTCTGTGACATAAGAAGAGCCTTGGACAGGCAGTGCTTTTCAAGCACATACTGTGACTGTAGCAAATGTTGGAATTTCGTAAGCAGAGGAATATTTCAAATAGGATTATTATAATTTTCCTGATAGGAACAAGAGAGATATGTGACTTCTACATTTGATGAACTATTTTCTCAAGGAAAGAATACCAATATTTATCCTTAGAGTACTTTTTTCAGAAGGTGCATAAGCAGCATTTAAATATGCTAGGGGCTGCACTGAAAAAGCCATTTTGCAGTCTGCAGCACGCTTTGCTGTTTCTATAAAGTTCAGGAACTAAACTCTGTATCCCTGAGGAACCATTAAATAAGGTTTCTCTATTCATAATTATTGTTATTATCGAGTAGAATGGCTGTGATGCATTTTTTTTTTAATGTCCCACTTGTGAATAGCTCTTCTAATTAGATAGGTACATTATTCTATACGTATAAACCCCAAGTTGTGGTTTATGTGTGTACAACACAAAGGTGTTGCACAATGCATAGCCACATGAAAGACTACTCAACAGGAATGCTGTGCCCCATCTCACATCAACCAAGGGTTGATTCAACTGGAAATGGTCCAGATAAGAGAAACAAGAATGACCCAAAGTGTTTTTTGTTGTTGTTGTTTTAAAAAAAAAAAAAAATCAAAAACCCAAAAGCAACAAACCACACAAAAAATAACACCTAACCCCCCCCACCTAAAAAAACAGAAAAAAGAACCAAACCCAACACAAAACACCAACTCTTGCTGTAGGAGGACAGGTTGAACAAATGTGTGATATTTTTAACCTATAGAACAGAAGAGACATCTATTTTTAAATACATGGAAAGCTGTTACAAAGAAAAAAGAAGGGTCTGTTTCTTGATTCCTGATGGGTACGACAAGAAGCAGTGGGCTTAAATTCCGCATGAAGAAATCAGATTAGATAATAGAAGTGTTTCCGATCAGGAAAAAAAGTCACTGCCTGAGAAGGCTGTGAATTTGCTTTCACTTGAAAGAGAGAGCAACTCATTTTACATTGGGGCAGAATGATAATCTCGGTGTTCCCTTGAGACCCCTTTCAGTCTGATTATGCAAAACAGAATCATTAATCTATGGCAACAAAAATCTGGTGTACCTAGCAAGTGTAAACCCCACAAGCATAATTTTATACCTGCTTGCATTTCAACTGTGAGGCACATTGTAGAGAAATGCCTGAGCTTTCTCCTACTTCACATTGGGCATCTTTCATAGCCAAAAACTGCCATGAATAGAGACTCCCACACTCCCCCCCCCAAACCAAACCACACCACACCATCCCTTTTGTAATGTGCAAGCACTCGAAGTTGTCAGTCAATGTGTATAAATGAGTAAATCATAGAGCTTCACTGGTAATAGTTTCTTATTTATTGAAGCTGTATTTCAAGTCTAATCCTCAAGATTCTATTTTTTTCCTTGGGTCGTACTGCTACTATAAAGTCTTTTCTTGCATATTTTGGGAGTCAATGAATTATTAAGCAAAGCTACTCTTTTGCTGAAATTTACTGGTGTTGAAAATTAAGGGTTTATTCCCTTAATTCGTTCTACCCCTGTTACTCTCTTAAAGAGTTTCAATGCAACAGCTTGAACACAACGTCAAAAATTAACTCCCTGAAGTACTTAGTGGAGTAACCAAAAGTTGAATTTATACATTTATGTCCACAAACGTTAAGTGGCATCCTGCTTACCAGAAGCACTGGCAAGAATTTAGTAAGTTAACACTAGGCACTGCACTATAAAGACAGATTTGTAAAGATTTTTTTTTAATGTTAGTAGAAGAAGGAGTTTAAGATGAGGTATTTATTCAAGCATTGAAGAAGATATTTCCAATTTTGCTTGCCTGGAATACTACCTTATTGACTTTATATCCAGAGATAAAAAAGAATGTGGTCATTGGAAAGAATGAACTTCATGTTTTCCGAGGTCTTTATGAAAGAAAATGTAGCCTCTGGCCATGGCACTTCTTAGGAAAGTGTCATAATATTCACCCTCTTGCTGTATCTGCCCTTTTCTGTCCTGATGCTGTCATTAATGATTATCAAAAGGTGGAGGAGACCAATAGTAAAGTTCTGTCCTCACAGGAAATAAATTCTTTCTAGAACTGATGCATTAGAGTCTAAGAAGTGTTTTGTAAAGATACTTCTATACTATAATAGCTAGTTTTCATTTTTTTTTTTTCGCATAGGATAACATAAACAATCCAAGTTTTATTTGATTTTCATTTACCAAAAAACAGACAGGGAAGAAACAGGGAAGCAGGATGCAAATTATCAGCAGCTTGTGAATTTATGGTAAGACAAAGCTGAACAACGACTTCTCCTTTTATACTTCCAAGTGTGGAATGACAAAACTATAATTTTGATGCCAGGTTTCACTCATATATTTATAATTTATAATGTTGATTAGGATAGTGACAGCTTTATTTTTTTAATACTGTATGTATTAAAAATTTTGGTTTATTGAAGCATTCACATAAAATTTTTATTTGCTAGTAAGACAGAAATGCCGGAATATGAGATGCAGGGTGTTAAACCAAAGAGGCGTGAAATCTACTCGTTGGAGATTTGCTGTTTCTGCTTGGTGGACAATTCCTTCATTCTCCAGAGAAACTGGTCATCCAAACTGACATAAGAGTTTTCTGACTGGCTAACTGGGGACACCTTACACTCCCGAGGACAGTATGACATTTTGATACTCATTAGTTTAAAAAGTCATCTGGAAAGAAATTGCCTAACATTTGGCACTTACAAACGTTTGAGCATTATTGCCAGTGAATACTTCTTGATTAGTTTTTATTTCTTTTTCAGTCTTGTTTAATTAACAGGTAATCATGGCATTATGAAGACTTTTTCTGTAAGCGTCTGCCACAAGTAATAAATGAGGATCACTTTAGTTCTTCCATGTGCTGTTTAAGAGGAGTTTTGGATCAGGATAAAATACCACAGCTCAATTATGAGTTGTCATCATAGTCCTTAGGACTTCTCAGTACACTGTTCCAGTATCTCTTAGAGTGGGAGTAAAGAGCATCTCTACCTTTTCCTCCTTCTGCATCAGAGATCGGAACTTGCCCCAGTGCATGTTTGCTTGCTTGTTTTTAAATCTTGGACGTATGATTTATTTGACTTCTGTATGATCAAAATGATTTTTTTTTTCCCTTATTGCATGTTTTATGGGCTATGTTCAGTAGCAGAAGAGAAATACTCTCACAGCATTTTGACTTGGACTGGGATGAGTGATGTGATGAGGAGGATAACTGTTTCCTAAGGAGTCAATAGTAAATGATACTTTACCTGCCAAATCACAGGGTTATCCCCTGGAGTATTGTTGGATGGAGGCTGGATTGAGGCTTTCCAGAAAGAAGGCTCAGATTCCAAACCTTCCGAAAGCGGGGTGGTACTTGTCGTGGTGTGTGCTTATGTGTCCTGGAGAGGCTCTCAAGGAGGATACGGTCAGTAATAGCACAGTCCCTCCTTTTTTAACAGCCCTCTCTAGCTCCTATCTTGCCACAATAGACATTTCTACGTATGTTCTCTATTGTTCCTTTCTTCTGATGGTTTCTCCATTTTTATGTCAGGTTAGCGAGCCTTCTAGCTTTGAGCTATTTACACTGCAATGGGCCTGAAGAGCCTGGTATTGAAATCCTTTGTAGTGGCCTACAAACAGAAAACAAAATCCCCATGTTACAAATGCAGATTGTGCTAGCAGCTCAGCTATCAAAAACAGCACGTGCCTGTTTTCTGCTACGCCATTTCTTCTCAAAAGCTGTAAGCTTTCCTGTGATGAGGTTGCACAGAGAGAATATAAGAAACAGTGGCAAAGAAACAGTGGTAAAAGAGGCGAAAAACTGAAATTCTGTTCCCCAAGCTGGCCATTGGCCTGTTCTGTGTAATGGGTCTTCCAGCCTTGCTATCCATCACCCATTTGCTTTGTGTATTTGGATCGTAAGAAACCATGAGTACTATTGTATGTATAAAATACCTGATGGAAGAGAGTCTTCCAAGTAGCACTGTAACCCGGACAATACTCAAAATATGCAATATGTAAAGATTTTGTCCTTTATTGTGGGATGTTGCTGTTTGAAGCTGGGCAAATGTTTGTCATTTTGATACTTTGGAGGAATTTTCCTTATGCTTGTGTATTTCTGCAGATAAATCACGTACCCACACATCTTTATATGCGTGTGTACACGAGTACATATGAACAGACACGGAAAGGTCAGTTCAATTCAGCTAGGACTGAGGTATACACTTGGTACTTCTCTGTATTTTTAGTGTGTATGCTTCTAAATTATTCACTCCTGGTAGCACCTGGGGTGGTGAAAACATGAACTGTCTCACTGCACCTTATCAATGCTCAGAAGCAGAGAAATAGGCTAGCTGGCTGATTCTCTCATTAATTTAGATGCAGGGTTTGTTTAGTCAGCTGACAAAACAAACTTAATGTTTTTGATATGTTGACCCAGCTCCATGTAGGAAAATAACAAGACTCTGAATGAAGAAAAAGATTAATTCTTTTTTAAAGATCTTTAATGATCATAGAATCATAGAATGTGTTGGGTTGAAAGGGACCTTTAAAGGTCATCTAGTCCAACACCCCTGCAGTAAGCAGGGACATCTTTAACTAGATGAGATTGCTCGGAGCCTCAGATTGAAGCATTATGACCTTGCATTAGTTTCTAAGCCATGCTTTTTGGCTTTTTTCCCACACAACATGCTGTATGGTGTATTATCACAGTAGTTCAGTATGCCCCTAAAGCCAAAATATGATTTGTTTTGTCTGAAATTTTACAGCTGACTGTTTTCAGTTTATTAGCACAATAGTCCTTTAAGAAATCCATAATAAAAACCATAACCCTGAAATAATTTTGCAGTTACAGTTTAAAGTTTTAGGGCTAACCTATGCATTAAGCTCAGAGTGAAAAATAGCCTTCAATGATGGGGGCTGGTATCCTGGCTCTGGCTGCTTTAACGTCTTTGGAGGACCTTCAGGTTATTTCAAATTATAAAGGTATGAAACAGTCAGTATGAGGAAATGCAGTTCGCAGAAATGATCCATAATCTGCCCGTACCTCAGGCTTTTCACAAAAAAATATCCCCCTTTATGAATCTTCCAGGGGAAAAGGTAAATATTTAAATGAAATACACTGTCATATGGAGTATTTGTGTGACTATAAAAGGTCTTAAATAATCAGTCAACAGTAAGAAAATACCTGAAATGATGTTGTCAACATAAACCTAATTGGTTCCTGTGCCTTTGTACGTATCCCTTAGTACATAGCTATAATGATATCACCTATAAAATGTTTTCCAGAAGACTTCCTTGTCATTCCTTTCAAAAAATATATGGTGTTCACTGAAAGAACATCCATTCCATTTTATGTCCCCATCAAATGCATGCCCCGTGCCTTTTTTGTTGCAAAGTGCATAAATCCTGCATCTTCATAGGTGTTTCAACAGCTCACATAACTAACATCAGGGATAGACATGAATGTGTCTTCATAATGATCCCAAATTCTTCTTCACAGAAGTTTGCAGTCACACAGATGTCAGAAGAGATCTGTATCACTTTTCTGTATCACTTTGAAACGACTATTTCTCCAAATATGTTGGTAATTCCTAGCCGTAGATTTCTCTAGAGCACAATCTCGTCATCTTAAGTTTCAGATTTTCAGTGCTTCTGCAGATGCGGGTATCTCCAGGTATCTGAAGCTGGAAAACCAGCTGTGAGGAATATAGAATCTATTGACAGCTGTGAGTGGTTTTAGTTTAAATTTTCTGGCCAGGATCTTGTAAGTAGGATAGGATTTAGCAGTCCCTGCAGATACTCAGGTCATAGGACTCTGCGACTTCTGCAATAAATGAGACAACAATATTCCAAACATCGAAGTTCATCACTTCACACCTCACATTAATTCTCAGGGCACTGATTACGCCTTTTACTGAAACAGTGGATGTTTGGAGCTGGAAAAAACAATTACGTGTGATCTTGCCCATTCTCACCTCGACGTTCCTTTGCTTCCAGGATACTAAATTTAAAATGCTGTGTGATAGCAGAGAGTCAAATGCCACAGTGGTATAGTCATAATTTCTTGGAGGTTCTTAGTTTTACTTCCTTTTACAAATACCTTTTTATTGTGTGTAAGCAAGCCTATTGAGAATAGGAATGATAGTTTTGAATAAGGTCTAGATTTTAGACCTCATTCTAATTTTAGGATTTAAGGCAGCATTTCCTTAATACTTCAGCAAAGTGTATGTTCTGAAATGCATGTACTATGAATTTGTTTAATAGTAGGTTTATTGTTCCTGTGTATTGCTTTCTGTTTATAAAAACACTCCTGAGAGAAGCTGCATATATTAAAATATTTTGATATTGTTCCAAAAAAAAAAGTAAAAATATTGGAAAGGTAAATATTGTCAGCAGAGGTGGACTAGTCTGATGAAGTTATTCATTATTTCACTGCCAGTACTTACGAACTTTGCTGAGAGAGTGACATGCTGAATGGCCCCAGTAACACATTGATGTGCTGGTTTGTCTTCTAAGCTGGTGAAAGGTGTGTTTTCACCGAGTGTGCAAAACCCAGAGCTCTCTGTAGAAGTAGAGATGCCACAGAATGGATGAATTTGGGGAAATAATGCCTTTATATGGGATAAAAGAGCTTCAGAGTTTGCTCACAAATCAGCAGGGTTTTGTAATGAAATAGCACAGCTTTCATAATGAAGTGATTCTCAATCTTAAATGTTAACTTGTTGGGATTTGTAAACTCTTAGAGAGCAAAGTGTAAGGATAGAATTTTCAAAGGGGAACTATATGCTCAGTTTCTATTAACTAATCCTTTAGGCAGGATTGAAAAACTCAGCCTTACATCACAAACGCCTCTGAGGAATCAGTTAGTTAACATAATGGGTTCTGAGGCGAAGGGAAAAGATGGCACAGTTTGGTTTTACAAAGAATGTATGGGAAAAAGAGGAGCAAGGCTGGGTGCTTCTACGTACAAAACGCACTGTGTTAATTGGGGGTTTTATCTTCCTGTTTTCTCTCCTTTTATATTCTTCTTTGTTTTAAGGTTTGATTTTTCACGCCATGGTGTACGGCAGTGGGGGGAGAGAGCCATCCTCCTTCCTTTGCTTTCATGATCTGTAGCTGGCTCTATCCTGAGTTGTCCCTCTGTCCTGGAAGCTGGGGAGCAGAGCTCCCTTCATTTTCTGGCTGCTTCCTCAAACCCTGGTGGAAGAGCAGAAATAACCCACAGAGCTAATTCAGGTACGAGGAGCTAAGGGTAAGGATCATGACAGTTGTTAGGAGTAAATTAAGTTTATGCTGTTAAAGTCCTGAATGAGGCAGAATTATTTCACTTCTACCTTAGAGGCAGACGTATTTGATCTTAAATCAAATCAAAAATATAGGCACCTAGGAAACTTTGTGCCCTCCGGAAATGAAGCATGATCTAAACTTTGGACTTTGGTAGTGATGAAGTAACTAAATGATGTGTAAGTCTCTTTGAGATTTTATCTCTGAGTTTTTGTAAAAGCCCTGCTATGTGATGGGCACAGCCCTTGAAGGTACCTTAGGGCTCTCCTGGAATCCATGTAGTACATGGGTACAACAAATCTTTACAGTAACCTGTGCCAGAAACAGAATATCTGAGTGGATAGGAGAATGGACGCTTTCATCTCAGCATATTTGAAAATACACCATATGTGGAAATTTCTTGTGGTCTTCAGTGGAAAACTCATGCTTAGTTTAAAGGAAATAGTTAAAAAAGAAATATTTAAATATATTCAGATATTAATGTCTGAATTCAGTGGGCCCCAGATTGACCTGAGATCACAAGAGGATCTGCTCAGGATATAGATTAAAAAGAAAAAAAAAAGAAAAGAAAAACAAAAGCAAATGTATTTAGTTTTTCTTTTCTGACAAACTCTTCACATTTATTTACTAAAGCTGAACGGGAAAGAAAGTGGAGAAATATGCAGAGGAAGTCTTAAAGAAGATGAAAGACGAGTTGTCATGCATGAATAGAAGTGGCGGAGCAAGAAATATTGACATTCAGTGTTGATTAGTAGTGAGACAAAGGCAAAAATGTATGAAGAAAAATGTGCAAAATGAACAGCAGATAAGTATAGCGATGATGTGAGATGAGAATATTTATCATTATCGTTCTAATCTTGTCTGGAAACCTTTCATAGACAAATACAATTGCACAAACAGCAGTGAATCAAATGAAAATCACATCCAGGTCAACGAGGCAGCAGCCATCAGCAGTTTAACCATGTGATGGTCCCAAGATCCTCTCCCACACTGCCAACACGGCCGCCTGCGGACCTTGCCAAGCAGCCAGATGCTGCTGGAAGATGAGGACCTTCCACAGTTGGCATTTAACTCTTCAGAAGGCAGTGATAACACTCAGGCTTTATTTTAATGACTGAATTATGTCTTGCTTCAATAATTGAATTCAAATTGTCATACCCTCCTACAACTCTTTTAGTAGTGAATTTTATTTTGTCGTGTATTATGTAGTATGTCCTGATCTAATAAGAACATTGCTTTTTCTATGAGAACATTAATACCGACATAACTTCATCCCAGCTCCGTCACATACTGCTTTAATTGACTGCATTCATTTTGGAAGGAAAAAGGGCAAAGGTTTGATTTTTAATATAATTATAATAACAAATGTTCACTAATCGTGGAAGTAACATCTAATAAAGCATTGTGAAGTTACTGATCCTTAGACATCTGACAGAGCTCATCATCCAGTGTCATAACTTCCCAAGCACAGTTTCTCAATGTAGGGTCAATATTCCCTTTTTTGCTATTTTGGAAATGTTCTCTTTGTAGTAAGTATAAGAATCTATTCTGACACAACCTGTGTGATATTTTGTTTCAGAGCACTAGCGTATTAGACGACTTTTCATCAGAAACCTTCCAAGGCGTAGAAAACACCCAGCCTTTATTGAATCAGATTTATTGAAAATATCCCTTAAAAACTTCAAACTTTTCCTAGTTATTTGTAGAGAACCCGTTTGGAGTCAGGACACACTGTGAGAACCTCCAGCTACTTTAGCACACTCTCAACGTTTCCACTGTGGGTGGGTTTAACTTAGTTGTAAATCTCTGTATCACCACGCTTCAAATTTATAGGAACTTTATTATTTCCTGTCTTATATAAGATTTATTCTTATTTATAGGGAATGATGATAGGAAGGTATCATATTTGTTGCATGTAGAGGAACACCACGTGTAGAGTTTTTGGTAGTTGGCACATGGGGTATCCTGCTACAGTAGGGAAGTATCTAATTGTGCTTGAAAATGAATGGCTGTTTCAGTCTAGTATGAATTGTATCAACGATAGTATGCATAATACACAGGTGTTCCTCCAGCTACCTTACTTGATAAATGCTATTGCAGTAGCGTTTAAGGTTGGAGTGAGGAACAGGCAGAGAATAAGGGAGAAAATGAATTGTTTGGTCTCTCTTGTGAGACTCATTCTAGTCATAAAAGTATTTATGTTTGGTAGTTTATCTCTGCTGTCCTTGACCAATGTAAATCTACAAAAGCTTCAAGGCAGAATAGAGACAAGTGTACTCTTTTGTTATGCTGTTTGGACAGGGCTGGTGAAAAACACCCCCTTTTTATTTATTTTTTTTTTTTTTAGTAAACAGGAATACATTTATTTCAAAAACATTAATTAAATGAAAGATTTCCTCCTTGTTTTCTCAATCCTTTTCATATCTCTAGCTCCCTGTCTATAGGTACCTCACTCCTTTCTTCACAATCTCTACAAATCAGTTGTATATCTAGCTGATAACTGCAGAATTTGTTGGCATCCATAGTGGAATGTTGTAAGAGATACAAATAGCCAGAGAATAGGAAATAGTCACAATTGCCTAAGAGTTGTAGATATGCAGGAGATGCGAGAGGTGACGCTTAGATTGTCCATCTAAGTTTCCTCTGATCCTTATGGAACAGCAGATACACATCAAGGAATTAAAGGTTGACTGAACTGAGAATAAGTGAAAGCTTGCCCTAATTGTTTAACTTTCAACTTTTCTTTCATGTATATCCAAACCAGAATTGTTGCCTTCCTCCACTGTACGTGACCTCTGGAGGTTTTTCTGAAATTGCAGTCATATGCAAAACTTAATCAAAATATTAAGAAACGAGTATGCCTTAGGGTAAATATAGGGTGAATTCCGTACTGGATATCTGTCTTGTAAATTTCAATAGAGTAGAGGAAAAATATATGATTTTAAATAAGGAGAGCACTTTTTGCCCAGCTGTAAAAGCCTATGTGGTGCCAAGCCCAAACTAAAACTGTAAAACCCTCTGCTGTGGTGGTACTTATCAGAAGAATTTCTGACATTCACTAGAGAAATTTCTCAGGTATCCTACTAATTGTAATAAAATAGCTTAAGAAATCAAAATCCTGTTATGCATTAGTCTGTCACTCCACAGGATGCTGACCTGTTGATATTCAGGCAATGATTCTTCAAACTCTCATCCCGAAGCAAGGAAGTAAACGTATTGGCAGGTGGCAACAGCTGCGATAGAAGCCCCCAAAATGCATACCATAAAACTATGCAGCTTTCGGCACGTCCCAGAGTCACCACCCTTAAATACAAATAGGGTTTTCTACGCTTCACTTTCAAAACATGGGCATGTCAGCTGCAGATAAGACAATGCAGAGTGCGCTCCAGGTTTCTGCCGTCATAAATCATCTTTTGGTATTTTTGTTTTGGTTTGTTTTTTTCAGGGGGCGGTTAGATCACTCTAGTTTATGAGTATATGTGTGAGATGAATTCATTTTTCAAATGAAAGGGAATTCATTCAATTCTAATCTGAAAGCTACATATGACCTTTATGGCAAAATCAGTGTCTATTGCAGCTTTGCAGAACTTATCAGTACTCAGAAGGGAAAGGGAAGCCTATGACAATGGCAGAGGTAGATCCAAGTGGAAATAGTGACCTACATGATGAAATTTGACTGGCAGAACATGGTTTAAAAAAAAAAAAAGTGAGAGCAATAACTGATTGAAACACTGAGCATCCATGTACACTGAAAAGCTTTAACCTTCTCTGTAGCTGAAAAGAATTTTGCATATGTGCATCATTTTCATGAATCTTGGAGCACTAAAAATTGGACAACTTTTGGGTGGATTCCTCCTGTAATGTAGTTGCATTGTGCTGCCAGACTTGACTTTCTTTGGCAAATTAAAACCGTGAGGTGGTATGGAGGCACTGTGGCAGCTCACTTTTGGTACAGGTTTGGCCAAATGGTGAAAGAGGGCCTATGGCCACAGTGCATTTGCAGCCAGGAGATTATTTTCTTATCATAATGGGATTTAGGCAGTGGAGAGTCAACTAGTAGAAAGATCTGGTGTTCATTTCCAGCTTTAGCACTAGTGTGCCTGTGTCTATTTGCAGAGGATGCTTTGTATCTGTGCTCCTTAAATTTTCTTTTTCTTCCCCATCCCTTTTCTGCATGCAGCTTGAATTCAGAGCTTGATCCAGTAGCCCAGGATTTGGGCTTTCTTATATTGATATCTGACATTAAGAAACTTCTGTGTACACGTTCAAATGTAATCTAGAGCTGAAAACAGTGAAAAACATTTTCTAAAATGCACTAAACATGCACTAAGAGTTGCAGGAAGTGATTAGGAATAGGAAGAATTTACTCTAGGAGAGATGCTGAATTTGCTTCTCAATTAATATAAGTTAAATTTTTCAAAATGCTGCTCTAAAGTGTATCATAGAGTGCATGGTTTTTAATATTCTGATTTCAAATTGAATGTAAGGTTAGATGTGAACTTCCACCAAAGTTTAATTCTGTGCTTTGCTGTATTGTCTTGTTTTGTTAAAAGTTAAGCCTTTGAAATGCCACTACCTTTAAACTGCAAAACTTCATGAAATTGCTATGTAACTGGTGTAAATCAGCACACTTCCCATGACTTCGGTGCTGGTGTTACTTTATAGCAGCTCAGATTTTGGTTCATTTAAGGCATCAGGTACTTACTTGCCTTTGACGTTATAGAGTGGAGGGAATTTTTTCCCATCCTTTACAAATAAGATTTCATCAGCTGATTGTTTGACCACAATGTCAGCTTGGCACGTACAGAAATGTGGGATCCTTCTTCTAATTACCAGTCCATTTCATCTATTAGAAAGTAACTGATGTATATACAATGCGAGACAGACATGATGAAAAAACTGCCTGTGTAGAGAACCAAAACAAAACAACCCCTTGGTTTTTTTTTTCCTCCTCCTTTTCCAAAAGTTCTGAGGAACCATAGGATGGTAGTTTCATGGTTGTAGCACTAACACATGTAGCACACTGTAATGGCTAGGCGTGCAGAGTATATTAATCCTATACTTAACAAAAAATGTGTAATGCCCTTTTTTATGTCGTGCGCCCCTTCTTTCACCCCTGTACTGCTGCTGCAGGGTCTAGGTGAACTTTCACAGAAAACTTTTTTAGCTTACCATTAAGAGTAGGTCAAATGCGTTCCCCCCCCACCCCCGCAAAATCAAAAACCTAAGGAATTACATTGGTATTGTGCTCAGTCTAGCACTTTCTGAGAACTCACAGCACAGAGAATAGCTGTTTCATTGTGACATCTTGCCAGCCTTACTCTTTGTGGCTGGTGGGGAGGCAGCTGGGGACTCAGCAAGGCCGTGCGGGATGTGATCCTGATGGAGATTTAAGCTACTGCCCTCATTGCCTGCCCATGGATGGTCCGCATGGCCAGCACGCCCGAGGTCAGGGAGACACCTGTACTAACAGAGGCAGCGACTGACCTGCACGTTGTGTCTCTGATGACCTGAATCTGACTTATTTGCAGTGAGTTCTCTTACAAATAGGTGATATGAAGGCACCAATAACCTAAGTGGTGGAGTGGAGCTCTAAAGGTCCATAAGCTTTGGAAAAAGGGTGCAGAACAATCATGGTGCAGAACAAAGAGATCTTAACAGCTCCTGTAAACATTTATTGCTGAATCTTTTTGTTTGGGTGAATGCATATGCACTTATTATTGGGAATTGAGAAGAAGTAGTTAGCTGGGACCAATGAAAAGGATAACTTGTAGAATTTAGTAAACTTTTTTTAAAAAAAAAACTGGATAACAGGATATTTTTTAAAAAATAACTTAGGAAAATCTTTTGTGTCCTTTTTGGGCAGTTAGTTTAACATTATGAATAATAAACTCAAATCACTGAAGTGTAACAAAAAAGGGATTTTAATCCTGGCTGACTTGTTCAAATCAAATTCAATGTCACCTTTGAGGTTGCAACAGATGTCTGTATAGACTGGAAGCTGAAATTCCTTTTCTGATAATATTCAAAGCATTCAGCGTTCACTCCAGAGGATCTGATATCGCATTTGCTGTCTACTAAGATGAATTTTCTCCCCACTGGAATGAAGAGAAGTTTTACATTTGACTATAGCAAGCCCTAGTTTCACCTCAGGACTCCAGCTGTTATTTTGCATGCAGAAAATATAAGAACTGGATCTTAAAAGGCCAGCCCTTTTTTTTTTTAAGATTTCCCTGTCTTCTTTCAAGAAGTTCCTTTCCTTTCCTTTCTTTAATTTACTCTCTCATTAATAAGAAGTCCAAACTATTCAAGCAAATATTGTTATAATGAATGCTTGACTTGTACACTGCCAGCTTTTGTACTAAATTATTCAGATGAAAATAAGCGTGGACAGTTTGGAAACAAACTAACATGATGAACTAGACTGAATAAAGAATTCATAAAAAACAGTGCAAATATTTGTAGGTAAATTTAATTGTGAGGATTAAGTTAAAGAGGAAGACGTAATTTTATTTAAAGAAAAAGGCAAAGTAAATATTCATCCTCAGGTTTGCTTCACTGATAGATCTATTGTAGCTGTTCATGCAGAGATTTTGCTAAGGATTTATTCCGTATTTCTGGTGTCTTTATGGTCATTCAATAGGTGGTCCAAATTACTCAAGGAGGCCTTTACATGAAGGCTGTTTTTAACGTGGGTTATTTTATTAATTAACTGCACCCTAGGAAAATGCAAACAAGGTGTCACAGAGAAGTGAAATTCCCGTGTCACCTCATTCACACATGGATGCTCTGTCCTGTTGTGCGCATTTAGATGTGCAGTGCTGTTTTAGACGACCTCATTTTTAATGGTGATTTAGTCCAGCTACTCCCCAAATGCTGCCTGGGCACCAGGTGGGTCTCCAAGTCCCAGGTGTGTGTTTCACCTGTGCAAAGGACAGCAACAAATGGGATATTTAGGCTCTGGACTCTGCGTTCCCATTGCCACGCTTGCTGCATGTCCAGTCAGTTATTGTGGGAATATCACACAAAGTCAGCATCCCCCGAGGGACGTCCACACCTGACAGCTTTTCACGTCCACAGATGCTCTGATGCAGCTATGCTGCTGTTAAGACACCCACACATGGGGGATGCCACAGCTCCCCAGGGACTGCAAACGGTCCCCATGGCAGCTGGGCTGTAGGTGCAAAGTCTGCTCCTGTGCCCCCGGAGCCAGTGGTCAGGGTAGATACCTTTAACGAGGGGACTCAGCTGTAAACAAAGGGGTGTATGTGAAGAAAAGGAAGGCATCTCCCCGCGGATATTTACGTTTGATTAACTGGATGGGAACTAATAGTTCTCATGCAAGTAGCTGAGTTAACATTATCCATTTTTCAAGCGCTGGAAGAGAGAATGTCAGTTCAGTGAGCTGAGCAAGAATTCAGTAGCTCATGAAGAAAAACTAGTTATTTTGAATTAGATGGGCTGAAGAAACTGCAAGAGCAACACCAGTTCCAGGTAAAAGGGTGGTTCTTAGTAAAGCATCCAGGTTGAAGTGGTACAATGCCAACCAGTTCAGACCAGGCAAGTCAAAACATTAGGCCTTTTTTGCAGAGGTACAGCTTCTTTCCAGTTTTGTTACTGTAAAATATTTCAGGGTACGGAAAGGAGGATGATTTGTGCCTTGTTGTCGCATCATATAAATCCTTCTGAGGCAGAAACGTGAATACCCTGTAGCCATTCATTTACCTGCTACTGTGATTTGTGAGCATGTATGGTAGTGCCTCACACTGGTCGTGAACTGGGATTCTGCTGTGCTCTACAAACACAGGACAAATAGCTCCAGCTCCCAGGAGCTTCCAAAACTTCCCAATATTTTCAGATAGAGTACTTCCTGTAGAGCCAAAAATTCCACAGTTATTACCGTTCTTTTAGGCTACCAGCACTCTCTACAAATTGTGTTTCAGTGCCTGTCAAAGTAAAGCAAGTATACAATTCATATATAACTCGGTCACATAAATAAATTTCCAGACATGCCCGCTATTTCATTGTGCCTTATGGTTTTGATTTTTAAAAAAAAAACTATATTTTAAAGGACTGCCCTATTCTCCTTTATCTGAACTCAAAGATGCACAGCAGAGAAATATGTGCAGGAATTAGCTTTTATTTATTTCATTTTGTTTGTGACAGATTCATTGTTTGCTTTTGCCAGGCTCCAAACCACTCACTGAACAACATGAATATTCAGGAGTTGCCAGCAGCTGCAGCCAGTTTGATTTTTCTCAAGAATTCTAGCACATGCAATGACAATGAATTCACTTTTGTATGCAGTGGTTGTGCATGAGATGTTCCCTGATATTATTTTGGAAACTTTTTGAAAAAGACTGAGAAATACTCATTACTACCCCAAAACCTCATCAGCCCAGGAAAAAAAAAATAATTCAAAAACCCCCACAAGCTAAAGATCTCTCTGTTCAGACATAAATATCTGCTGCCTTAAAGACAGATTTAGGAATGTATACACTTGAATAACTTTATTCGTACAGTGAACTCAGCAGGATACGTGAGTTAAGTTACTTGAGTGTGATTTCAGAACAGGACATCAAGTCTTCAGTGTGTGTGTTTTTGGAAGGGATGGTTTGTGATTACCCAGAGAAAGAGGTTACAGCCATAAGCATAGGATTCTGGATCAATCTGTGAATGTTTCAGGCTTTTAACGGAGTTTCTGAGTGCCGTTTATTCTCTTCATCAAGATTCTGGAGACCTAAGGTACGCGTATGCACGATGTTCATCTTATAGTCAGGATGACAGTGGTGACTATAGTGAATAATGGGGTCTGGGGGATTTGTGTGAACAGAAAGCCATAGCGGCAACATGGATTTTGAGGCTGACTTGGACAAAATCTCCAATTAGGTGTAGTTTGATTAATGGGAAGACACTGCTCGGTGTGCTTGAGAATGCTGTAGAGCTCTGAGATATCCCAGATATACTGATACGGAGAAAGAACAGATTGCTATCGAGACTTACGAAAGAGTCAATTATATTCAGTCAGACTCCTAAACAACTTAATATTTGCTGTAACAGCAGCTTTTATTTTTGCAAGTAATGATCAAAGTTTTCTTTTGTTCATTGTTTATTTAATTGCTTTTGTTTAGTTGCTATTGTTTAATACATGAACAGATAAGAACCTGCCTTGACTGTAGAGTTTGGTCAATGTGAATATTCCTTTGTCTGTTCATGTCTACTATTCTGAAGAGCACCACTATCCTTCAAATGTTCAGAGTTAAAGTAGGTTACCGCTCTTTGAAATAAAATAGTTAAGATCATATAGAATGGAGAGGTTTTTATGTAGTTAAGATTTCAGAGCACAGTCTGTTATTTATAACATAATTCTGGGTTTGGTTACTCCTAACTTCCTGAAACATAAATATTTTGATTCTGAAATTTTCCATTCTTGGTATGAATTTATTTGAAAGTTTGATTACAAGTCAAGTAACCTTCTGAGGAGTTTGAAATTACACGATAGTGTCTATTTTTAATAATGGTCTAATCACATCTTCACGTTAAACAAGAATTGGTACAAAGACATTGCTAGTAACCAGCGAGGCTTTTCCAAAGACAGAATACAACATAGACGCCAGTTGTAGAGGGCACCTTTCCTTCCTGTTTGAGTGTCCTTGTTACTTCAGATCTCATAAACCCTTAAAGTCTGTCTTCATGCTTTCCTTACAGGAAGATCTAGCTCCCCAAACATCCGTACACAGGATTCTTGTATTTAGTTTGTTTTCAACTAAAAATAATAATAGAAGATCACAGCAAAGCAAAAGATTTAGAGGTACAGACATAGTCGTATACTCATGACTGGTCATAGGTGTATGAAAAAGCAGTCAAGAGATTAAAAACACTTACATGTGTCATCTTTTCCTGAGGATTTTTCCCAAAAGTCTGCATTAGGTAGGCATTTCCCAAGCAGCAGTATGTTACCTGGAATTTTATCGGGCCTTCAGTTATTAACAATTCATTTTTATATGTGGTTATCACAAAGAAAAGTTGGACTTGTCCATGTTGGACTTGTCCATGTTCAGCACTAACAGGGAGGACAACTGGCCTTTATTTTTATCTCAGGTAGAAATGCTCCAAACCTCCCTCAAACATAAGCAAAGCAAACCAAAGTAAACAAAACATGACTTTTAACACCAAAACCGTGGCTGCAGTGAAAGACTCTCTACTCTAAGTCTGTTCTATATTGCTGCCCACTGGAAGAGAAAGAATATGATCTTAATGGTCCTACAGGTTCCTCGCTTTGCCAAGTTTTCCAAAGGCAGATAGAGTAAGTATTTTGGCTGGATTTTTGCCTCTCTTATGGATTATATCTTTGTTTGTTTGTTTGTTTTGGGGTTTTTTTGTAGCAAGGAAAGAGGGAATACAGGGGAAATTCAATTTCATTAACTTGCATGAAATGAGTAGACCAAGTAAACTACTGGTGTAAAACAAGAGGACAGCTGGGATTTGGTTTGTTACTGATACAACCTCAGCCAGCTTCTTCTTTCTGCTCTTTCTTCCCTTCATAATTCAATTCAATTATTCATTGTTCACAGGGGTTTGGGCCTCTCACAAGCATTTCCAGCTGTCCTTTAAGCTGTGAAATATGAGGATAAAGACCAACTGGAAGTGAAAAACCTCCAGTTTTGGTTTTACAAAATCCTAGTAACACCTGTGCTGGGTTTGCCCCTGTAGACTAATTCCATTTCTCCACTGTTGAGCTTTCACTTACTCTCCTCATATTGCAGCTCTGAGGGTTTTAATAAATTTACAATAAGTTTCATTATAGTAAAAATTGATTCTATGTTCCAGCAAGCTATGAACTCTTGAGGGAAAGAAGGGGAAGTAAAAAAAGAAAGAAATATGGAACAATAGAACTATATGGTCTTTGCAAACAAAGCAGAAAAAAGTTCCAAGCAATACTTGTTGTTAATGAAAGTTAATGACCCAGAAAAAACTGAGTGCCATCCAGATCTTCCTCCCAAATCGCTTCTATGTCTGCTCCTTATTCCTTCATCCATCTGGCAAAATGTTATGATGATGTTCTGCTATTTCTTCTACCCTCATGTCAGTCATATGTGCAGCCCTTTGTCACCTATGTATTAATTTGCATGGGGAATAGATCTGGTTCAGCCTGAACCACAACAGCCTTCAACAAAGTGAGAAAAGGGAAAGATTTAATTTTTATTCAAATAAACTCTTTTAAAGAGGGAGGCATGGGGAAATTAAAGGTTTTTAATTTTTATTCTTGAACTGTAGTTCACTTTCATCAATAACTCATCCTTTTTCTCAAGCAAAAAGCTGGAAGACTCATTTCAGAGCCAGACCATTTTTACCGAATAACCACAGGGGGCCTCCAGGACTCCTGTTTGCCTCAAAACCTGGTGAGGTTTGTCCTGGGTCTATGACCAGAGCCAAGGCTGTTCCAGTGTTTCTGGTTCTGTGGCAGTCCAGTAGGAAACTAGAAATAATTCATGTGGAAGCTGAATTGTGTTTGTTAGAACTGCTACAAACCTAAAGTCTCCTAAAGAACCTTCAGAGCTATTTCATTTGAAAAGTTCAAGGCATCTGTAGTCATACTTGCTTCTCTTGTACATCTCCTCTCCTCAAGACTTAACTTCAATTATGATGATGCTGGGGGACAGAGGCAGCTAATGTTTCATTTAAAATATAGGTCTCATCCCGTTCTTGCCAACTCTCTGTTTAATTCTCTACTTAGACTGTGACCTTTTTTATGCCAAAGAGTCCTCCTTCTGTGCAGGACTTTGTGGGTGCTACCAGAAATTCTTGTTAAATACAGTGATTCTATGGCTAGCTTTACTTGACTTTTACAGGCTGATTTTCATAATAGGCGTGCTTCTATAATTCTGTGAAAGCACTTATTGTTTCTTGTTGTTTCAAGCACTTTGCAGCTCAACCTCGCATAAACTGCACAAAACTGCAATTCTTATCAGAGTTCACTTCTTAATAATTACATTACCCTCATGGGGAATGGACTAGCAGTCACACAGGTGAAAATAAACATCGCCATTGACGTTCATTTCTAGCCAGAAATTAACATGTGGCTCCACGGTATATTGGCATAAATTTATCATTTCCTTTATTATAATATCCTATCTATTTTTTTCATAGGCACCTGAACATAGTACCCTTTTTCAGTACTGTCATTACTTAGTTTGCATGCTATTGTGCGGCACAAAAAGGAAAGTAGGGTTTGTAAGCATTCAATAAGCTGAATGTTGATCTCCCACAGACCACCTAGAGAAACAATGGTTCTCTCTCTTCTGTTTCTCTAACGTGTACTTCTGTTGTCTCATTCAGTAAGACTAAAAATTTATCACGCAAATTATCCCTATTTGTGGTACAGCATATGTGACAACTCAAAAATTACTTACGTTGTAGTCTCCAAAAGTCATTCATGAGATTTATTTGCAATCTGCCATCTACTATTAGCACGATGCCAAAGTTTGTGTGGTCTTTGATAAGCAAGTATTATATTTTGGGTCTGTAATGTGGTTTAAACGGCATAACCTGCATGCATTAGCATGGATATAGAAGAACATTGATTATTGTTTAGATATTAAAGGTTGTCTCCTTCAATTTTATTATTTTTTCCAACTCTAAATGTGTTGCCTTTTTCTGTCGATAGAAAAGTAAGAGGACAATTATTTATCAGCCTCTGCAAGTCTGTATGCTCTTTATTGGAAATGATGCACCCTGTCCTAGTGGAGAAATGACCCAGGTTCTCAGTCTCTCCCTTGTAAGATGGCTTAGCATGCTTAGGTGAGCTAGATCAAATCTCATGAACTTCAGGGAACAATATGTTTAGTTTAGTTTGAACTTGTGTGTTTTTCTTTTTTCATTCTGAGGGTTTCATTTGAACACATTGGCCACATAGCATGTGTTGCTCTTTGCCCAAGCTCCTGATGAGGCTATGAATAAGCCAAATGTCCCAAACTAGTAGGTGAAGGTGCTCTTCTGGCCTAGTTCCGTAACCTGATTCAGCGTTTTTCTTCTTTACAAAGCCTGAAGTTTAGATGCAGAAACAATAATAACTAACCGTTTGCAGAAGGCTCAAAATGAGCCTTTCCTTACACGCCTGTTGAAATGTATTCGGTAACATCTCCAAAGAATGTCACCCGCTGCTTTGAAATGTTTCTTAACTCCATTCAGAACAGAGCGTCTCTTCTGTTGTCTGCTACTTTAGACGGTCTCTTACAGCAAGGTCTGTCATCTTTTTGTTTCTGTAAGTAAGGTTCAGTAGGAAACTCCTTTTCCCTACCAGACCTTCGATCTCTGTCCCTCCCTTTCAATTCTTTCTCAGAAAGGCCTATATAAAGTCTGGTATGAGAGGTTTTGCCAGAAGTTAAACCCTTTCCAACACAGCTCTGAAGATCATAAAACATGCAAAGCTTCCCACTGTGTGAATACCCAATCCTCCCCCTCTACTCTGCCTTGGTGAGGCCACGTCTGGAGTACTGTGTCCAGTTCTGGGCTCCCAGGTTCAAGAGGGACAGGGAACTGCTGGAAAGGGTGCAGCAGAGAGCTACAAAGATGATTAGGGGACCGGAACACCTCTCTTATGAGGAAAGGCTGAGGGATTTGGGTCTCTTCAGTCTGGAAAAAAGACATCTGAGGGGTGACCTTATCAACACTTATAAATACTTAAAGGGTGGGAGGCAGGAGGATGGGGCCAGGCTCTTTTCAGTGGTGCCCGGGGACAGGACAAGAGGCAATGGGCACAAACTTGAGCATAAGAAGTTCCACCTAAACATGAGGAGGAACTTCTTTACCCTGAGGGTGGCAGAGCCCTCGCACAGGCTGCCCAGAGAGGTGGTGGAGTCTCCATCTCTGGAGACATTCAAAACCCACCTGGACGCGTTCCTGTGCAACCTGCTGTAGGTGACCCTGCTGTGGCAGGGGGGTTGGACTAGATGGTCTCCAGAGGTCCCTTCCAACCCTATGATTCTGTGATTCTGTGAAATCCTTAGGTAAGAGAAATATGCAGGTAGTTATAAATAAATAACTAGCAGAATCAAAATTCAGGCAAATCAAAAAGAAACGGGCCATAATATAAATACGTTTTGCAAAATTAAAAGTAGGCTGGTATATTTAAATGGCCTTCTGACTGTGAAATGAAATGAGTTCTCTTCCCTTCAGTGTGTTCATCTTGTTCAGTGTGGGACAAAGTGGAAAATATACGTGCAATCCATAGCACAGCGTAAAACAGCTGGGATCGGTGCAGTCTTGCAAGCAACGCGCACCAAATGCTTGTGCTGTTGGGAGACAATCCGCAAAAGAGCCTTTAAAATGCATTTGGACTGAATGTGTTGCTTTCTGTCTATAACCATTGGACACAGTATTTCTGTAAAAGCTGTAGTAATACGAATAGACTAGCTGGCAATGAGATACCAAAGTCTTTTGGGTTTGTTTTGGTTTTTTTTAAAGGTAAAACCAGAAACAAGGGAGAAAATATAAGAGAGTGCTACTCTAAGATGTGTATAGTATGGTTTTCCCTCAGGACATGAAGAACTTCTTTCAGATACCAGAAGATTTATAAAACTTTATTATTAACTACTTTGTTCATGTTTTGCAGCATTCACTTTGGCAGATGCTTGTAGATTCTCTTTCACTGAGGAAGCACGATCTTTAATTCACTTTGTAGAACTTTTGCCTAGGCACGACAAGTGTTTACGTTTTCATCTGACTGAAGTAATACAGGTCAATAAATAGCTAAATTCAGATATATTATCCCATTTTCTTCAAGCAGTGGAACAGAAGACAGGAAAAATTGGAAAGAATTGGAGAAAAAGAGGAATTGGAAGGCCCAATAATATTTGGTGTCTGTTTGGACATGTCAGATTCCTAGGGATCTAGGTATTCCTAGAGATCATCTTTCTAGCATGTGAAAAATAATAATCAAAATAACCTTATAAAGCTAAAGTTGGAAACTATATACAAGCGATAGTTATGATATGAATGGATGTATTATATTTCTGAAATGACAGCATTTAAAAGAATGATACTTATGTTTCTAATTTCGCAATCACACTTTTACACTTCAAAAACATATGTATTAAAAGGAATAGAGACACCGCACTTACAATTAGACAAAATTTGTATCTGAAGTATCTAAATAAACTTCTGGCATTCTTCTCTTATACATTAGAATTAAAGTTGTTCTTTAGATGAAACTATATACCCTTCACAACTGTGGTATCTGGCCTCTTTGTTAGGGAATGCAAGGGATGAAATTTTAGCTCCCACTGCATGCCATACAGGAGTAAAATCTATAGACGCCTGCTTCCGTCCATGTCTATTTTTCTGTTTCCTCTCTTCTTGAAATGTAAAACATAACTGGTAACATTTAGTGAACTTTTGCACTAAACAATTTTGCCTTTTAGGGGATAGAAATTGATTTTCCTTATCTTGACATGTGAACAGTCTGAGTGCATTCCTTTTTCCTCTCCATGGGAGGTGTTCAGTGAAATCGGTGTGCGGGAGAAGAAGGTACTGCCTGTAGGGCATGAGGAGGAGGAAAATTATGTTCAGGCATTTTTCCCTTATTTTGGAAGGAGAGAACCTGAATCAATCATGAAAAAAGGGATAGGAAGTGTACTGTTCAGGTGGAAAACAATATAGAAATACATCAACTGAAATGGGAAAAAAAATGTCTATAAACAAGGAACAAAAGCTCAGCTACACGTGAAGTTTACTTATTTTGCTGAGCTGGATTGTGGTGATGGTATGCATACCCATTTCTTATGAGTACACTGAGACTTCCATCAGTGAATGTAAGAATTTTTCCTTGTGGACAAAACCTTGATAAAACATCCGCAATACTTCCATCTCACTGTCCTGAACGGTTAAATGGGATTGTAACAGAACATGGACGTTTTCTTGGCCTTCTTCCACAAGCTGGCTTTTAGACATCATACCTGCCAACTCGGATGTCAAATATAGCACAGCATGGTGTGAGATTCACAAGTGATGGATACATTCGGGAAATATAATTATCCTATGCCTAACTGCAGTTAGCAGCTAGACACAGTTAACAGTTAGATGAAGGCATTTGGACTTTAGGTGATTTCCCACATTAACTCAGCAATAAAATCCTCCTAGATTTGATAGCGGTAAGGATTTCACTCACTGTTTTGCTACATGGTTTGTTATATGCGAATGAGAGGGGGTTAAATTAAAGAAAACTCTTTTCTTGCTGGCCGTTAGACATGCTGCCAGGAAATCAGACAAGTCCAAAGTTTCTGCCAAATGATCATGACAAAATGGCCCAGAAAAGTGGATAGATCAGGACTACACAGAATACATAGGGAAGACTCATGATCTACAGGTGATGCTCGTAGTCCTCAGTTTATAGTAAACAACAGTGCAGTTAAATGCTCGAGATGGAAATAAATTGCATTCAGTGGATAAAAATATGATCGTCATCAGTGCAGAAGGGACTCAAACAGATGTTAAGAGAAGTGAGAATCATACTTTGTAACAAATAGCTGCAAAGAAAATGACTCACATACCAGATAATGGAAATAACAATTACAGTATAGCATACAACGATAAGGGAATGAGTCATAAACCACTTGAACTAGAGGAGAGAAAAATAACTGACAGTTTTGTGGTGGGCCGTAAAGCAATGATTGAGACTTCTGAAAAATAAATAAAAAAAAAAAAAAAACGGAATTGTGAAAAACAATTCTCTTGGAAGAGGCAAAAATTCTGGTATTTGTTTCATAGCCCCAAGTGCTGTCTCTGTCATTCTAAGGTAATGGTCACACTGTGGCAAACTTCTCTGTATTTGCATTTTTTGTCGCTGAGCACAAAGGATGGGTGATTCGTCGTTCATGCTGTGTAAGTCATGAGCAAGAGCACTGAAGTCTCATTGCAATGGATGAACCCGTATCTCAAAGAATAGATAAGATGCATCTGACTAAAGTTTGCTCAGCCCAGTGGAGCTTAGAAAACTGAATTGCTGTGTGAGCCCCAAATCCTCTCCAGAGCTTTCTAGTTCCTTCATGCCAAGCCCAAAGCTGGTTATCGTGTAGTGACACCTGGCAGAAGGTACGCGCAGATCCCGTGCCCTGTTTCAGAGCACGGGGTGGTGCTGACAGGTATGTAGAACCCCACACATGACACAACTCGCCTTTTAACATGACTCTCAGGTTTCTCTACATCAAAACAAGCCTGTTTGTCTTCCCCTTCCGTTATATCACACCTGTTCAAAATGGCAGAAGTGCCAGAGGAGAAGTAGTTCTTGTGGCAACCTTTCCTCGACTTTCCTCTGGCTACACAGCATTTAGAATTCATGGTGCTTAAGAATTTAAGCTAGTTTAAGTTTGAGTTTTAAGCGTTTAAGGTGTTTAAAGAATTCACAACACAGTTATTTCTTGGACTGAGTTAGCACTCTCCTCATGCACTCAAAGACCAGTGTCTTAAAGTCTGTCTATGTCTACATAGAAAGCTTGAGTTGACTTAAGACAATCCTCAGAATTCCACCTGCTGCTACATGCCTGAAAAATACCAGGCTGGCTTCCAGCTCAGGCTATTTCTGAAAGCTCTGCTTCCAGATAAGAGGCCGAGATGTTCCCATTAGCTTTCAGCTCTCTCATCTTTAGAGAGCGCTTGGCATCTGGTCCCTTTGCGCTCAAGTTCCTGCCTGTGCTGCCTCCATGCCACAGAGAGGGTCAGGATGGCTGCAGGCCTGGTCCTGAAAAAAAGCCTCACAGTGTTTAAATCAAGGAGACCTGGAACACTCCATACGTCCAGAAATAAGAAGTGGAATGTGAAACTGCAATATGAACCAAGGTGCAAATGAGGAAGCAGTAACTTACGTGGCTCTGGCAAACTGAGATGAACTTAATATCTAAAATCTCCATATCTTTTCTTCTTAAGTTCAGAAAAATAATTTGTCATTATTTTCTTTTAGGACACATTCAATTTAGAAATGTTTGTGCATTTTTTTTCACTTAATACCAAACTGCTGGTTTAAGTCTTCTGGTAAAACCAATAATGCCTGCAGCTTGGTCAAATCTTAGTTCCAGACAAGACCAACCATATTAGCCAGAGGTATTAAAATAAAGGGTGTGAAATACAATTCTGAGGGTCTTTCAACAATGACTAGACCTGAAGTAGATTTATTTTGAATCCTTCATTCCTCTCAAAAGGTATTCAGATTCTATTACTTGAAATTCCATTAAACTCAGAAGAATTTTTTGTGTGCATGGAAGATGACAGTAATGCAAGTTTTGTTGTATGAAGCCTAAGAAATTGGAGAAATCCCTCTTAACATACTGTACAGTTCTGGAATGTCTATATTCCTTTCAGCAGCAATTTCCTTTGTGTGAGCATCCATGGTATCTGAAGATGATTGCACTTGCTTTTTACCTGTTTCTTTATTATAAAATACTATCGTCACCCCAGGACTATTGGAGAGAAGAGAGGAAATGCTTCAAAACTAAAATGGTAATTGATAAATTGTAATTTTTTCCTCTGTTGCTATTTTCTTGCTTTCAGGTTGATTCCCACTGTGTTGATAGTATTTTATGGAATCGCACTAGGTGAATTTAATGCAAATCAGTTTTTTATTGCAATAGGAATGAAAAACTGTATGAAACCTGGGGGAAAAAAAAGCATAACATTTTTAATTTCACAAAACATCAGGTGCTGTTCAGGTAAAGCTAGGGAAACGTTTTCAAACAAAGCAAGAGATCATCATGCAATTTTCTTCAAGTTACTTTTGGCAAAATGGTAGACAAGCAATGTTAAACATGATGGTAATTTTTTTTTTCCAAATTAAAGTATAAAAGATTGTTGTATTAAGTTTTAGAAAAGAATACAGGAACTAAAATGAAATTAAGAAGGAGAAGAAAATGTATTAAAAAAAAAAAAAAAAGTTGTTCTTCCCTAACCATAGGTCTCACGTATATTTTGAAATGTATTTACCTTTGGTATTTGCCATTATAGATTACACTCTGTACGTTATATTGAACTGCCTGTAAAAGGCGAGATGTAAAATCTATTGGAAATATATATGTGTTAGGCTGAAGCCTCAAGAATGATCTTGGGTAGCAAACTGTGTGTTCATTTTGTTCAGGATCAGATATGAAAAGATTGAAGTACAAACTGAAAAAAACCCAATGAAACAGAAAAAGCCAGTGAAGTTCAGTGTTATAAGGGAGCAAAAGTGATACGGAAAATTCCTATTGCTGACATGGGCTTTGGTGTTCAGGCACACTTACTACGGGAAATATAAAGAAACACTGTGAAATTCTCAGTTCCTGCAGCTCCGGTCAAAGGATTTTACTAAGGAAAAAACAACAAAACTTCTTTTAGTTGTTGGGACAGTCTGGAATCACGCCAACGTATCTGACAGGGAAAACAGGGACTGCAAATCTATGAATTTTATCCTGTGCAAACTTCCCCCTCATCATATGCACATCAGTAGAGCTGCTTGAGACCATGATACTATACCAACAATACTGTGATGCATTTCTCTTGTCACCCTTCAAACATAAAAAGGAAGCTCAAGAAGAAAAGCAAGTTGAAGAACTGAACAAGGCTCACAAGTCTCAAAAATCAAGGGGGGACCTAAAGACTAGGAACAGTGCTAGGCCGCCTGGGATTGGCTAACTAGGAACTATCACACAGCTCCTTCCCACAGATTTTGCAATTCTTTATAATGTAAGAATTTTGAACAGAAAACAGACTTTCTATACTATACCTGTCACTCAGTCAGTGCACTGTGAATGACACCAAATTACATGGAGATGCAAAGAGGATGGAGTTAATGGAGGAAGTACAGCTGAATTAATAAAGAATGCAAGTATGAGTGGGAGGTAGTTTCTAAGCACAGTAGGAAATCTAAAACACATCTTGTTTTCCCTAATTGGATGAAAAATAGATCACTCATGCATGCCCCATGCTGGTTTTCAGAACACTTGTACTGAAGCCAAATTTACCTTTATGGACTAATCAGGAGAAAAGAGTTTGCAGAAAACTCCCTTCAAAATGCGGCTCAGAGAGAGAGAGAGAGAACCAGGTCTTCAATGTATGCAAAAAACAAAGTACCTATCGCAGTTAGTGGAACTCTGCTAGGGGATCTGACTGCTAAAATTAACTCTTGTTTCTGGTTATGCTGATTACCAGCTTTCCATTGTAAGCTGGAGTACTTTCCTCTGAGAGCTCAGGACATTCTCGGTGGGCTGAGCAGCATTGGTTGTAGCACTTAGGGTGGGCTCAATGATGGGTTGCATGAGATGCTTGAATGTCTTTGGAGAGATTTTAGGGTTTCTCTTTATAGACACTTTAGAAAATATAAGATGAACTACCTGCAAGTTTCATCTGAATTTGCTTGCAGGTATGGTAAGTTCCCTTATGTTTGCCTTTGTGCCTTTCCCATTCACACAGAAGGAGTAAAAGCAATTAGTTAAGGCCATAACTAACCATAACTAAAGGTCCAAATTGGGAATGTCATCCTATGCCACTAGATCGGTCACATCTGCTGATCTCTTGCTACCAGAACATGGCAATAATGACTGTATTACCTCAGGGCAAATGATACTGCTCAGGTTAAATGTCTGGCTCAAAAGAGAACCGTCAGGCTTTCTTGAGGAGAAAGAAGAGAGGAAGGCTGTGTCTTAGGACAGGTAGCAGGGAAACAGTGGTGGTGGTGGTAGTTTTGCAGTTGCCTTTTGCTGAGGAAGGTCAGGCTTTGCCCTACAGGAGGTGGCTTTCGAGCAGTTGGAGGGAAGGAGCTTCTTAACAAAGTTTCTTCGATAGCCCTTGTTCTTGCAGATTGTCTCCAGGGAGCTCATGATAAAAGCCAAGTGGACTTTGGCCCACAGTCATGTGGGCTCTGGCCTTTACTCTTTTGGTCTTCATTTGCTAAAGAAATACCCTGTAGGGTCTGTTCCTGTATCTGGACTTAAGCAGCAGCCTGGGTTATCAGGAAAGGATCCACTGTGCTCCCTCTCCCACATTGTCATGGCACTGCCTTCCAGGTACGAGCATGTATCCCCTAAACTTCTGAGTTCTTCAGAAGAATTGTCTCTGCTCAGATTCCCTTCATTGCTCGGCAGACATAGTTACCATTGCCCATATGGAAGGAAAAAGAAGGTATGACTACAACTCTTATATTTTCCCAGCAAACTTCAATACTCTGACAGATAGTAAATGAGGAATAAGCGCATCAAAGTCCTCGAGTTTTACAACAAAAATTAAAACTTAAATTAGAGGTTTGTTGACCTAGGAGTAAGGTAGGAGGGATAAATCAGAGAAATAGGCAGTGTTTGGGGATTGATTGTGGATTTTTTTTTTACATTTTACATCAGTGATCACTCTGCAGAACCAAAATGTGTCCCTAGATATTGGTAAAACAAATTCAGACAGATGTTGTGACTCTCCCCTGACTGGTTTCCACCTAGCTGCTGAATCCTGCTCCGTACCGCCGTTCTTGTTCCTGTGTCGAGTCTCCCCTAGAGCCCGGAGCACCTAGCTGAAATGGGTAGTGTGCAGGGCTGGTGGCAAGAACTCAATAGAGATTAGACTGAGAAAAATCTCGTCAAGTCTTTCACTTGGGTGACTGGGATGAGTTTTCATGAATACCTCTGGGAACTGTTCCTTTCATATTGCCGTTCGGGAGTTCTGAATGGAAATCACGGTATGCAAAAAAAAATGAAGTATTAGTGTTCGGGGTTTCATTTTTACTCGGGAAGATTTTTGTACCAATGTTGATGTCAAAAATGCTAGACTAATAATTCACTGTACTTCCTCACAGTGGAGTTCTAAGGAGGGATAAGCCAGTGAGAAATTCTTCCCGGTATACTCAAGATTATAAACCATGGCTAACTCTTTGGTTGGAAACAGATTTGACTATTGTACATCTTCAAATCTATATAAAGTATGGAAAGAAAAAATTGCATTAGTTTCTGGCTCATGACAAATAGCAGAACTTCATCACGTATCTTCTATCAAAAATGAATTCTCAACAGAAAATGTGTTCTCTGTAGAACTGGCAATACTTTGATTTTATCAACATTTTATTGTCTTATCCATTTTTTTTTCATCAAAAATATTTTCCTCATGTAAAAAAGACGGAAAACTCTTGGTAAAAGCCTAAGCAGAGTCAAGAGAAGAAAGTATTTTTAATTAATTTTTTAAAATTGTATAGCAAATATGACTGGAAAATGCACACTACGAAGCAATTAGACAGTGTTATCCGAAAATTCATTCCACGGCACTCTTACTGACATAGCTAGCAGAAACCAGAAGAAACGCTTGGATGTATATATCAATTCTTTGCTTGGTTAGTCATGCTTGAACCTGAAAATCAGAGCTCACGGACAAATATCTATGAATTCAACCTTTACAAATAACTGTATTTAGAACTGTATGCAAAATTCAGTGAAATTCTCTTCATTCCTCTGTTAGCTTACTATGTAAAAATTTGTAAATGCATTTTAGAAAGACCAAGAGGGGGATTTGTTTGCTTACAAAATTTAAAAACAAAAGGTTGCTGAATTTACTTTTAAAAGAAATTGCACAGTAAAGTCTTTACCTAAAATATTTCATTTCAATAATTAGCATTTTCTGACGAACGAAGAAAACTAAACACGTGCATAATACCTGGCTAGCTCTAAAGAATGATGCTGCACGTAATAGGGACGTGTGTGTGAGCATGCGTGTGTGTATGCGCACAAAGCAATCGGTGCACTCCTGAAATCGATACAAACCATTATACTCAGTGCGAAAGTACCAGCAAATAACAGCCTGTATTCAAGGTAGTTCTCAAAATAATGAACGTTTCCCTCAAGCGGGAAGGAATGATAATGTGTGTCTGATTGTGAATAGCATATTAATTGGAGACTTACTCTTTACAGTCGTCAGAGCTTTGTTGCTCCGTGATGGCTACGCTGTCCATCCTCACTAGATTCAACCAGTTATCAAGAAGAAGTTGCCGTCTTTCTTAGAAAGGCCGGCTGGTGAGAATGTAACCCTGCTGTGGAAAGCTGGATTCCCTGTGAAATAAACCTGTTCGTTTTACTTCCATGGGATTTTTGTGATTAACTTTCAGTGACTGTTCCTATGGTGAGCAGCTCGTTACGTAGGTACATCAGCCATCTCTGCAGTCCGTACTGGCATGGAGGCACGATGCACACCCAGCAGGGGAAGGGAGCTGCCCCATCTTCTAGTGTATTTTCTGGTGTGGGACTATCAACGGACCATGCTGCTTTTCGTGAGATGTACCACAGAGAGAATTTGCCGGTGAGGTAGGAATGGCCAACGGGATATTGATTTCTTTCAATATCCTAAAGAGGTCTTTAGTAGGGAATACACAATGAAAATATGGTGACCTTAGGTCTTTAATTCTCGTATTTTTGCATTGTAAAAAGTGCTCTTTCAGGAGTTATACAGAAAATTTTCTACCTTGACATAGATACAGAATTCCTTATTCACTGCCTTTTTTGGCCATATCCGTCCTACCTGCAGTGGAACTCCTCTCATATAAAACCCTCATTTTTTTCTTAGAGCAAACGAAAGAAAATGGTACCCTACAAAACTACTACTTGTGCCTTTTCACATTCTCTGATCAAGTTCCCCACTGAATTCTGCTTCCCTTTCTGCTAATTTTAGCATATGAGACATAATCAAGGAACATCTTTCAATAGAAAGCATATTTCGTTAATTAACAGATTCATCCATGAGGGAAGAGAGATTTACTTTTGTGGCTATTTCTGTTCAAATAGTTGCTTTTTTGTGTTCCAAAAGCACGATATGGCGTTCTTCCATTGTTACAACTGATTTGGCATCTCATCTGTTTCTTTTGTTGCTTTACCTTTAGATTGCCACAACGTTACATTACAATTTGTTGATCCTTCTCTGAGGATATCTAGAATGTCATTTATGTATTAAATAAATTAAAACCATCCAAACCTATTAAACTTTTATAGAGATGTCATTTTTGTCAAATTCTTTTTTTTCTACTGAAATAACGGACTCAGTGTTGCCAAGTTTCTTGGCAAAGGGAATTAAATTCATGAAAGCCCGTACTATGACTTTTAATTGTCAGACCTCTGTTCTCCTATATAGAAAAGTAACAGTTTAGAAATACTTTCATCTTTTTGAGTAGGATGTTTTCAAACATGAACAGCATGACTGTTTCTTCTGGCAGGGGATCAACAAACTTCTTCAAAGGCATCAAATCAAAACACTCTGATGAAGATTTTGAATTTCTGTTCTGGCACGGTTCAGGCAAATATGAACATTCAACATTCAAAACCATTTTAGAATTCAATATGCCACTTGTTGCTCGTGTGTCCAACATTTCTATAATAGATATTCTCTCAAATACAAGCTCTTTCAAGGTTTTCTGACTTGCTTGATTTCAGAGAAGTCTTAATAATTTGGCGTGGGCAATTTCTTCCATCTTCCATTTCTTTTTTATCTCCTGTACAAAAGGATGGGAGATAAGACATATCAGACAGTATTCTGAAAATAAAATTTCTTTGTATTGAAATGTTTTTATAAATATAAAGCTATTGATTTTTTACCAAGTAAACGAAGCACCAATTGCAAATATTATATTAATGTCTCTTCCACAGGTGTATGGGATAAGAAAACAAGCATTACATTGCAGAGTAGAATAGATGCAAGTGACGACAGACTCTCTGTAAAATGCAGCATAGTCCTCTAAACATCCACTGCTTTTGATATTCAGTTCATAAATGGGGGCTGTAGGTGCTCAGAAATGCTGAGACAAACATTCCTGTCTAGCTGTATTGAGGTTTGGATGGCTGGAAGTTCTCCTAAATCCTAGGGGGAGCCAGTCCTTTCACTTCACAGTAAAACTTCACAGTTACTGTACTTAGTTGCCTAAACTTTATACACGCATAACATTTTGCACTTGATACTTCCCATGACTTTAAACTGCAGTACCTGTTTCAGGGAAAGGGCTTCTGTCTGTCTCTTGCTGCTGTTCTTTTTTGATTTTTGTTTTTGAGACTCGTGCATTTTCGAGATGCCTGCCCTCACAGGATGGTTTGGAGCACTGGATTTCCTACAGGTGTAGGTGTTTGGAATTCCCTATCGGTCCCAGTCCAGCCACAGGTGGGAAGAGTCCCAGAGCTAGTCTGAATCTCCCTTGAGTGATCTTCATCTCTTTCTCTTGTCCTTGAAAGGAGTTTGGGTGCCTACTTTGCAAACGCTATGCTCTCCTCCCACTTGGGTAGAACCCAGAAGGTAGGTGAATCAATGGCAAGAAAATGTCACCATCAATATCAGGTATATCTCAAAGTGTCTAATTTCTACCTGAAACTGGTCTGATTTGTTTGTTGACATCCTACTGATTATTTATGTGCATATTTTAAAAACCTGAAAAGCCTAGGAAAAGATTTCAAAGCCTTCTTGCCACAGTAGTGATGAGTCATAGTAGCGAGTATTGATAAAACTGTGAAAGCTTTTATACAAATGTACTCTCTTAACATTAATGGACATTTGAAAAAATTAGCTTAAAATCTTCCTGGATCTCAGTACTCCATTGAAAGATTAGAAATCAGATCAGGAGTCATCATTTGAGATAGCTCTTGTCCCAAAAAGCTTGTAATTCACAGAGCAGATCCTCCTCCACAAGAAACTGGCATTTTTGTTCAAACTTTGTCCTTTCGAGGATCCTGGAAGAGCAGCCACCCCTGCTTGAGCAGCCACATGAGGAAATATATATGCTAATTTTCTAGAAGCAAATGGGAAAAAAGGTGAAATAATTGCTAAAAAAGAAGAAAAAGAAGGGCTTTGATTTTCTTTTACCAATTAAAAAAAAAAATGGAATAAACTTCCCTTTCGTGGTCACATTTCTCTATAAAAACCTAAAACCCATGTATTTCCTTTCCCGGGAAAGAACAACTCATTTTATTTCATTGTACTCCTATATTGTTTCAGTTCCCACAGCCACTTTGTCCTCCTGCATCATGGCTCATTCTCTGTGTTCATTTTTTTCCTCAGTCTCTGCCCTCTCGACAGATGATAAAAGATGACTCATTTATAATTCCAATAAATGAGTCAGTTAATCTGAACACTGACTTTCAGGATACTAAATAGAGAATGCTTATTTATAGGCATCAAGTAGGATTTTTAGCAACTATATGGACCATGTCCAGATGGCTTAAAGAACTGAAGGTGTCTGTTTTGTGAGAGCTGGCAGCATTTCTCACCTCCTGAATCGGGATGTGACCCTGTCCGGCTGTATCCTAATGCAGCATCAGGATGAGATCTACACATGTACTTTCCTCCCACCCCATCACCTTGTTTTCCAGGGCTTGATCCTGAAAGGAGTCATGGAGGGCTCAAATAGGCCCCTCATGGGTACAATGGAGAGCAGGACTGGGGAAGGTGCCAAGGACTCATGTTCTTCCATGGAAAAGGCAAAGGCTTTAGATAGGATAAAACATCTAAGCGTGGTGGTGCAGACCGACGGTCTGGGCTGTGGCTGTCTAATACCAGGGTCACCTAAGAGCCAAAGGTGACACTACGTGTGCATTTAAAGTTTCCCACGCGCCCGAAGGTTTGTTTCTGCACAGATGCAGAAGTGCCTAAGCTTCGCAGGACTGGGCAGCTTGTGCTGTCATTCTCGCCAAAGCCCGGCTATCAGAAACTATGGCGACTTCTGCATAAATCCTGTTTTTATACTGTAGAGGAAATAGCCGCTGGCTATCACACATCAAACGCCTCCTCCCAGGATTACATATTTTTCCCCCTGTTTTATCTCCCATGCTTTGGTCACATAGCATAAGATCATTTAAGTACATGAGCGACGCTACAGTTCACACCGCATTATAGTAAGACTTACTCTGTGAAAGGATGTGGGAGAGAAGATTAAAATAAGGACACGGAGTTGTATGTGGGGGATGCAGGGCAAATAGGAATTAAAATCTTGATTCCAGGATTCTCTGTGTGTTGTAATAAAAGATGGCAGTCTATTGGATTAGGGTGATAGGAGCTATTGAAATTAATCCCTGCAGGCAGGAGAAAAAAGTTTTCTGAGAGAATGGTTTGACTGCAAGAGTAAGGAGCTCTGCTGTCTTCTTTCACAGTACAGACAGGAGCTCTTCCCGTGGCATCAAGCAAAGCTCCGAAGTATTAAGGAAGTGGTGGGGCTTAGAAAGATCTCTGTTCTTTTTTTTTTTCCTTTTCCCCAGGGTTTTCAACTGACTATGATTAAGTAATTATATGATTCGTATCTTGATCTCTCCAAAGCCTTTTAGGAACTTGGGTCCCATTCCAATGTCCACATGAATTTTACTGTTCCTTAAGTGTTTTTAATATACTTATTCTATGGAGTTAATGAAGGCAGGAATAAAAGAGAAAGAATTAAAAGAGAATCACATTTGCCCATTTTCAAAATTAAAAATTTCTGAGTAAATTATCATTGAATTAGGAAAGCCTGTTTTGGTTCAGTGAGAAATTATAGTAAATTTAATGGATTATAATGATTTTGCATTCATAAAAATTAAACTAGCTCTTTCTGGCATATAAGTCATGGGGGACTTTCATAAGTGCTCCGTGATGAACTGGAACTGGCCTCTTTTAATCTTACCAAACATTTTGGAATGTTCAGGAACATTTTAGGTTTTATTTTAGGGGAGGAGGAGAGCTATTTCTTGCCTGTTCTTGAAAGGGACAGGTGAAAACCAGTAGTCCTACTTGTTTATTTTTGGCTCTGA